>CM060939.1:209667225-210917225 GCA_030765085.1 Allium cepa | reverse complement strand
CCATAGTTGTTGCATGCTCCTACTCTTTTTTTCAAAACATCTTAGATTTCTTTCCTCCCAAACCATTTTCAAGTACTTCTTAACACAGAAGAAATACATATTTCTGTCATACTTCCTCCACCTTGTTGATTTACTTATCAGAGCCCACTCCACATCAGACAATCCATGCATATGATCAGAATTAATTCTTCTCACCAGTCTACTCCATAGTCCCATTAAATCATTGCATTCAAAATATATGTGTTCCACATATTCATGTTGCAACTTGCAGAAAACACAAAGTGGATCAAAAGTCATACCATAGTTCATCAATGTAACCTTGGTTAACAAGGCTTTATTGATAACCTTCCACATCATCAAGTTGTCTCTGGCAGGAGAGTTTCTTGTCCATAGAACCTTATGCCATTCAAATTCAGAGCTTCCAGTGCCATTAACAAGCAGATCATAAACAGCAGAGATCGAGTGAGACTTACCATTCTAAAGTATTTCATCAGTTGGAGTAGGGTGGTAGTAATTACCCTGATATTTTTTCCAGACATCCCTAATTTCCTGATTACTGGTATATGGCAGCAACAACTTGCCATCATACAAGTAGTCAATAACATGAGCATCCCTACTAATGCCTGACTGAACAATCTAGTGGGGGGTAAATATTTTGCCAAGGTATAGTCCTTCTGCCATCCAAGGTTCATTCCAGAATTTGACAGCACTTGAGGGAGAGAGAACAACTTTAATAAATGGGGAGAAAGAAGTTCTTAATCTCAGCAAACTCCTCCAAATCCAACTACAATTCTGGGGGACAGTCATTGTCCAGAAAATCATTCTACCCAAGTTATATTTTTTGGTCCAATCAACCCATAAGGAGTCAACATCAGTTAGCGATGCATTTAAGAGAGCACTTATAGCTGCTTTGTTCCAAGTTTGCATGTTAAATATTCCAAGACCACCTTTATTTTTAGGCAACTCCATTTTTGCAAAAGAGTAGGGGATGATTTTCTTTGAATGGATTGAACCAGTCCAGAAAAATCTCAACATGGCATTTCTAACCATTTTCACCAGCTTTGTGGGAAGAATGTAAACCCTAGACCAATACACCATCATTGATGATATAATAGACTTGATGAGCATAAGTCTACTAGCTTGTGAGAGAAATCTATTAGCCCAACAAGTCAATAAGCTACATATTTTAGCATATAGAGGCATGCAGTTAGCAGTTGTGATTCTCGATGAGCATAGAGGAAGATACCTCACCCCTTGTCGACAGGAGATACCTCACCCCTTTATTTTTAGGAAGATACCTCACCCCCAGTTAAATTACCTCTTTCCTTTCCTTATATATATAAATATAGAAATTATCAAATTTAAACTAAAAAAATGAATTGCATTAAACAACTGGAGATACCTCACCCCTTTTCGACGACAACTCCACTCACCTAAAGTCGAAACCAACGACCTCAACCCATCACCGAACAACGATCGCGACTCCTGTGACGCTTCAACTCAGCCACCCGAAGCCATCCAAAATCGCCGCCTCGACCACCATGAAATCGCGATTCGAATCGCCTGCCTCTCGAGGGAAAAGCCGAACCCATTTTCATTCCTTGGTGATTCGTTCGAACGATCCTCCTTTTTTTCTCTTTTTCGAGTTTCGAATTTGATTTTCGAACTTCCCATTCCCCCGTTTATTTTTGACTAATCTGAGGATTTGCTTGTTTTCAAATAAAAGGAGGAAGGTGCCCGCGATTTAAACTGGGACGGGGTTTTGAACTTTGATTTGAACGAGATGAAGGGGAAGATAGGCTTGCGAATTATTTTTCTCTCCCAATCTCCATTTTTTGAGTTGAATTTTAATTCGGTCATTTTTCCTTTTTGCTTGCTTTTGAATTATCTGCTTGCGTGTTATATTTAAAAGAAAAGGGGAGGGAGACACGATGTTTTGAAAGAGTGGGATAGGTGTGCCAACGTTATCAGGCTATAGTACCTTGAAAGGAGAGGAAAAAGGTTTGATGGAGAAAGAATTACAGCTGAAATGTTGGGTTGAATGTGAAGGATTGTCAGCTGTTGAAGGTAGCTTGTATGAGAATATAAATATATATTTTAATTAAATTTGAATTGTCTCGATAAATGCACCTCAAAATCTCGACCTCCTATTGAGGCGTGCCGCCAAGCGTTTATAATGTTATACCCATATTCCGAACGCAATGGAAAAAGTTTTGAGTCCTAATTCAATTGTATGGAGAAGATAGCTTTTTGGACCCAGTACTTATATCGAATTTTCGATATAGGTTTCAGCACGTTTACATACCATACGATCAAACGATGGCTCCAAATACTACAAAATTGAAATCTGATAATAATACACTATTACGGATCCAATGGAACTAGTTTCATCGAAATCCAAGACTGAGCCCCGGAAGGCTATTTTTAAATGTTAATTTAAACGATATATTTTCAAAACTGAATAAATCACCTTTAAATTCAATTTTAAAACTTCCATTACCTTCAGTATTGTCAATATAAATTTTATAAGCCTTTGAAATATTTTTAACAAGCCTGAAACTCCAAATTTCATTTTTACCCAATTTCCAGTAATTAAATTCAATAGTTTAATTATCCAATAAATAGTGATATTTGAAATTCAAGTTAAAATTCATTTTTAAATATTTAAAATCAATTAAATATTCCAATTTTAAATATCTAAAATTCCGAGTCGTGGCACCTCATTAGAAAGGTAATTGAGTATTAGGTGAAAATAAGAGGAAACTCTTATATAGCCTAATTATTTTTTAAGGCATAATAAGGAAGAGGCCATATTTATGAAATAATGAGATGAGAGCGCATGTGTGTGTGTGTGTGAGTGGAGAATAAATGATTTGTGGCTAAACATGAGAATGCGAGTTAATAGAGTTGCATGATGGAAATATGCATTTCACTTTAAGGCTACCAGTAGTTGTGCACTCCTTTATTGATGTGAGATATGCTTATGATAAATAATTATAATGATGTAAGGTTGGTCCCAAATTCTATAGGGAACATCTGCCTAGCTAATCAGGCTATCAGTTCCTACAAATAGCGGACTAATGTGAGGCGTCATTATGAGCAAGGGTCACAAGATAAAGGGCCTGCTTCAGGGTTTTAAGGTATTAAGTGGATGGACCCCCAACTTTTCCCTAGATAAAATATTAAATGGCCAAGGGGACACATTAGGTGGTATCTCTACAGGGGTCTGTTTTTGGAAATAGGACTTAAATGATGGGATCTGCCTTAATTAAGGTATTAAATGACCAGGGTCTGCCTATTTTCCACTTGAAAGTATTAAGTTGCCTATGTGATTCCATATGATGTCAGCTAGATAGTACCATTGAGGAGCACGCTTTGGAAATAGGTCTTAAATGATGAGAACTGCCTTAATTAAGGTATTGAATGATCAAAGTCTGCCTATTTTCTAATAAAAGATACTAAGTGGCTTATGTACCGTCTCTTACATTATTAACCATTTATGATGTATGATTAGGATATGGGATTTTAGAAACTTGCTTCTGAAATGGAAGGTATTAAGTGGTTAGACCTGCCTCCTTTCCTTATAAAGAAGTATTAAATGGTTTTTATTAGTTTTATGTTCGAAGACATATTCTTATTTTGAAATATACTGCCCAAGTACTGAAAAGGTAAGACTCGAGGTTTTTATTCACTAAACACTTGTTGTTCTGATTCCCTCCTCTTTACAATACAGTTAAGGACGAAGTGATGGTGGTGCTGATGATTAGAGATGGAGATGCTTGGCTTTTGGCAGTGTTTGTAAATATTACTTAATATTATGCATACCTAAGTATTTAGACATTATTGTAACAGATATTATATTACAGTTTTTGTGGAATTTTGTATTATGATATTTTTATGGTTTTGAAATAAATTGGCACACTTTGCTATTATATTTTATTCCATCCGCTGTAAGTTTTAAAACTTTACTTATGGCACTATACTGTTATTTTCTTTGTTCTACTAATAAATTATCTTAAAATGGATCTAAGTTCGATGGGCCTCTTCTGGATCGAAATTTAGGCCTGTTTCAAGGTGGGTTATTACATTTGGTATCAAAGCCTAGGTAACCCGATCAACAGGTAAAGTATACTATGCCTATGAGTGGCGTACTATTTATTTTTGGATTCAAAGATTCTCAAAAGATTATTCAAAAACTTGTACTATATCTATACTTATTTTGAATTTATGCTTAACTCTATAAATTCCGAATATAGAAGTAATTGCTACCATATTCCCAAAGATTCGACGAAGCAACTATGAGTGGGAAAATAAATAGAGTTAAATTTATACTTCTTTGTAGGACTAGACTTTCTTATCATTATAGGCCCTATAAGTATTAAGGTAAGAGGGATATGAATCTTAGATGGAAAGGTTGATGGGAAATAAATGACTTTAAGAAAACATCTGTTAGGCTGACAATTAATATAGACAAATTGACATTTGTGAAGGTAACAAATGAAGGTGTTATGTATTAATAAAATATGGAAGTAAGGACAGAAGCAAACTTCCATAAGAATGAATACATTTATCACCACAAGGAAGAAATTAGATTTTTAAAGGGTAGAGTACAAAGGTTTAAAAGAAAGAAAAAAATTAATCCTACCACTTGGGACATAATTGGATAAAAAGGTTTCTTTGAAAACTCCTTGAAAATTTTGAAAGTGCCTTTCAAAAGATTTTGAAATGAAATCTTATAAGTTATAAATTTTTGATAAAAAGTAATTTTAGATTACTTTTAAATTATAACACCGTTTGTTTTGTGAGATTGTAGATTTATAAAGCGTAGTGAAATATTTTTGTTAGGTATTTTAACTTAAAATTTTGGTGACTTGAGAAGCTGAAAAAAAAGTTTTCATTTATTAACTTCTCAATTTAAAATTTGATTGGATTAGAAAAGCTTTTAAATTCCTTATTTTTGTGTTCTTCTATTTTTCTATGTTATATATCCTATGCAATAAATTTTGAAGTTCCTACCTCTACAACTTCGTAAAGGCTGTATGAAAATATAAATATTGTTTTAGAAAGCTTTGGAAATATTCCACAATTAGTTTTAGAAAAGTTTGGAAAGGTAATGCAATTTTTGAAAGCGATGAATTTCTTTGAGACAAAATGGTGGATGGTTTTAATTGTAAATTAATGACGTTAACCTTTTCAATTTAATTAAAATGATTTCAATTTTCGGTTCTTTAATTCTTCTATTTTTATTTGTTTATAAACTTGAAAGTCTTTAGAACTCTTTTGAGGGGTTTTAGAGATAGAAATTACACCACTTTGGGATAGAGAAATAGAAAATAGAAAGGAAAGAAGGAATAACTAATAGTGTAGGAAAGAGAGCATTCCCATATAAGGTGATGAAGAGAATAATGGTTGGAATTTAGGTAATGTAAAATTGCGAATTCTGGTAGTAGAGATATTGAAAGGAGTAATAGAGCAAGGTAGAAGTTATCTTTGCCTACTTGATCTATTTTTCTATCGTATAAAGTTATAAAAGGTATCTTTTACCATTAATTGGATTTAAATGATGATTGATAAATAAGTTAGATGTTTTTCTGTAAGGATAAGCATTTATGTAAAGATGAGAATTTTATATGTTTTATCTAATTTGAATACAAAAGTTTTTTGAATAATAATAATATTGGATTTTGTAAAGAAAAGTGTTGCAAAGGGTTTTAAGAGTTTTTGAACAAAATTACGAGATATATTTTTGAAAGTGATTATGCTATAGGATCGTGTAATATGGATAAATTACTTGTAAGGAATAATAATTAAGCAAGTAAATAATAAAACAGTAAAGTAAATGACGTCAGAGATTTTTATACTGGTTCGAATTCTCGTTCTACGTCCAGTCCCAGACTCCTTTTCGAATTAAACTAGCAACCCTCACTTAACCCAGAGGAATAAGTTTACAATGCCTGAGCAACCGAACAGGACTTCTACCGCCTAAGCAACCAAATAGGACTTCTACCGCCTAAACAACCGAACAGAACCTCTTTATAAATAACAAAAGTATTTGACTATAGTATGCTCTTTAAGTAGCACTGATAAGTAAATTAAGTACAATCTTCATATAATCTTCTCCTTTATGATATGTAGTGTAATGCGCTTGAGAATTGTAGAAGATAGAGTGATCAACGATCAGAGAATGTAAGCAATTTGAGTGCAGTTTGAAAATAGAGAATAAGAGATAAGAATTCAAGAATATTAAAATCAGTTGTTACTTGTTTATTGAATTCTAAAATCTACTTATAGAGATTAAAAAGTTGCAACCTTTGTTGAAAGGTATCAATGAAAAGAAACGGGTGCAATTGTTGGTTTGAAGATGTTTATCTTCGATGAAGAGAAGTGTCTTTTCATAAAAAATAGCCGTTGAAAATATTCAGCAGGCTGAATGAATTTATTCAACCTTTTGAATTTTAAAAATCGAAAATAGCAAAGAAATATGATATTTTTGGCCTAGTTCAGCCGGCTGAATAAAGTTATTCAGCCGGTTGAATATTGTTAAACTATAAAATAATTTCAACACTCAAACGGATGAATGATCTCATTCAACCGGCTGAATATTGTGAAACTATAAAATACTTTCAGCAATCAGATGGCTGAATGATCTCATTCAGCCGGCTATTTCAGCCTTTTGTGCACGGTAATGCGTGTATGTAGATGTGTGTGTGTGTGTGTATGTGTATCATTTTAGGAGAGATTTTAACATATTTCTAAATAATGTAAGGACTCTAGACAAAGGACTATCAACTTAAAAATACTCAGAGTGTGAATCTACAACGAATCTTCTGCATAATTGATTAGTACGCACAAATATTTATTTATATAGTTTCTCATAATCAAAACAATGTAAAATCAAGATTCCAACATTCTCCCCCTTTTTGATGATGACAACTATATAAGTATAAATAATATATTTCCATAAAAACTTACATTAGCATTTCTACTCCCCCTATCAATATGCATATATATTTAACTAACTTTTCTCCCCCTTTGTCGTCGATAAAAAGAACGATAAATTGCATGCATAGAATCATTTATTAAACAAATATTATATTATATAAATAACTCATACTCGAGATGTCATTACTAAAGAAGAATAACAATATTCATACAACATTACACAAATAACTAGATAGAGCATCATAGAAGTTTGATACAAAATAGTAAAAGACCAAAAAATAATTAAAACTGGGTAGAGAGAGAAGGCTCATCATCATCGGAATCCAAACTCGAAGATGACCATTGAAATGGAGATGGGTTGTGAACTTTAGTGGATGTAGATCCAAAACAAGAAATTTTATCCCATATTTTATTAAGAAAACCTTTTATGGAGTTGAATTTCTTTTCCATTTTCTTTTTAAGAGCCTTAATATCACGATGAAGTTTGGACTGATTTTGGGGGAGAGCGATGATAGCTTGTTTGGAAGAAGTTTCGGGGCCAACAACTTGAATGGTGTCATCGTCCTCTTCTTCTTCTTCATGTTGAATACGTAAAGAAGAGGCAATACTCGTGTCAGAGGTTGAGGAATATCTTTTTGAACATTGTGATACCATTGTTGAAAAGAAATGAATTGTTGTGGAGGAGGCCGGCATTGAAAAGAAATGAAAGTCATTGGACTCGCCTCATTTTCGCATATGAAGTATTAAATGGCCAAGGGAACATATTAGGTGGTATCTCTATAGGGGTCCGTTTCTGGAAATAGGTCTCAAGTGATGGGGACAGCCTTAATTAAGGTATTAAATGACCAGAGTCTGCCTATTTTCCACTTGGAATTATTAAATGACCTATGAGATTTCATATGATGTCAACTAGATAGTATCACTGACGAGCACATCTTGGAAATACGTCTTTAATGATGGGGTCTGCCTTAATAAAGGTCTTAAATGACCAGATCCTGTGTATTTTCCAATAAAAGATATTAAGTGGCTTGGGTGTCATCTATCACATTACTAGCTATTTATGACGTAATTGGGATATTAGAAACTGCTTCTAGAATGGAAGGTATTAAGTGGTTTGACCCACCTTTTTTCCTTATAAAGAAATATTAAATGGTTTTTATTAGTTTTATGTCTGTAGACATGTTCTAATTTTGAAATATACTGTCCAAGTACTGAAAAGGCAAGACTCGAGGTTTTTATTCACTAGACATTTATTGTTCTAACTCCCTCCTCATTACAACACATGTTAAAGATAGAGTGATGATGGTAACTATGTTTAGAGATAGAGAAGCATGGCTTGTGGTAGTATTATTATTACTTGCTTTTATGGGTACCATGTATTTAGACAATTGTTGTAACGGATACTGTGTTACAGTTTTTTTTATAAAATTTTGTACTGTTACATTTTTATGGTTTTGAAATAATGGATACACTTTGCTATTATATTTTGTTTCATCCACTGTGGGTTATGAAAGTTTAGATATGGCTCTATATTGTTATTTTCTTGGTTCTACCAACAACTTACCTTAGAATGGATCTGTTTTGATAGGCCTTTTCTGGGTCGAATTTAAGTCTGTTCTGGGGTGGGTTGTTACACCTACACAGAACTTACTTAGCTTCCTATTAAGGTTTATCTCTTAATTCATGTTGCTTAAAGTCGCTCGCTGCAGTGTTCTTTTAAATTCATTCTTTAGAAGTTTCTGTTATCTAATACTGCTTGGAATCACCCATTGCAGTATCCTTTTCAATTCTTTCTTTAGTTCAAACTATGTTGAAACAACTACCGATAGTATTTAACTAATTAATTAGTCAAGCATTGGATTATAAAGAAACAGCCACTTATAGTCCTACTACGTTTACTTACTTAATTTTAAAACAGCTTAGAAACCCCACCACGGTAGACCACAAAGAAACCCACATGCAGTCTTAAAGCATCTGTTTACTTTGGAACTACATGGCATCCTCCACCGCAATTCTTGGTAGTAGAATGTCTCTCCTCAACTTTCCTGGAGGTGCATTTGAGTGAGGTCCCTGCTCGACATCAATAGCCCTTCCAACTCCTTGCCTTTATCCAATGTAGGAACCCTTCCCCTGTTCTGACATGTCCTCTCCCTGAGTCCCATTAACTTATCTTTTATAAGTGTTACATGTTTATCATTTTAGCGCAATATCCTCCCGACCCATGTAGTATTACACTTTATTTATTAAGTGTTCCTTTCTACGTTTTAGCATAGCATGATCCATCATACTTAACGCCATTTTCTTATTTACAAAAAAAGAGCCCCTGCACCAATGTCGTACCCCGACTACTCTGACATTCTTAACACCACATTTACCATTATCAACATACTATTCGTTCTTATTTTACTTTCTATTTTGCAGCGTTCATTTCAACAAATAATTTAGATCTTTCTCCCCCATTTTTATCAATCCATGTTAACATATTTTTGCATGGAGTTTATTTTATTACGTCTTGTGCAGTACACATGTAACATTCCCGTTTTTAAATCAAATTCAAACCGAAAATTAATTTAATTTTTGGAATTAAATTATGAATAAATTTGATATTTCCCAAATTAAACAAGTTATGTGCTTGTGTATTTATATAAATAAATTTGAAATTTGAAATTTGAATTTGAAAACTCAAAAATTAATATATTGGAAATAAATTAAATTTAAAATTTTATTTTTAAGTTAATAAGAATTTGTTTTCTAATTACATTAAGTATGCATTTTGATTTGAAAATGATATTTCAAATTTGATATAATAAATTTTTTCAAATGCTAATTAAGAATTAAATTCTAATATATTTATTCATGTATAATTAAATTTTAAAACCATTTTCTTTAAAAGATTATATAAATGATTAACAAAGAAAATGTATTTATTTAAATAGGAAATATAATATAAATTTATATTTACAATATTATTTAAAAGTGTTTAAATATAAAACATGTTTTATAAGTTAAAATAAAGTGAGGGTTTAAAACAAGGTTATAAATAAATTCAAGAAAAGGTTTAAAACATAAATTTCCTATTTAAGACAAGCGTAAATAAGATTAACATGTGTTGCCTTAAAAAATATTTGTGATGACAAGTGTAAGCATATTAAAAAGTGGCTTACATTTCCTTTAAAACTCAAATTATATATAAATATATGTATAGAAGAGAAACCAAGTTTCAGTATCCTTTCATCTTCGTATTTCACAAGCCTGAAACAAACTACAAACCCGAAAAGAATTAAAAGCTACATATCAAAACAAGAAAATCTGATCATCTCAGATCAAACAAACAAACCTGGAAATAAAAAAATCAATAAATCTTCAACCTGGGAACTAGAAAGCAAATCAACAATTAAAAAGGCAGATCAATAATAAGCAAAGATAAATTTCCAATTTTAGACAATCATGTGGCAAATCAACTCAACAAAGTAGTAGATTTCAATTTAATCCCAGATCAAAAACAAAGCATTCCAATTTAATAACAAATTCAGGTTCTTCGTTTAAAACATACTCAGGAAAGCAAAACAGCAGTTCAAAAATCAAAGCCTGGAATCTCAACAACAAGCTTCAGATTCAAAGGCAAATCAATACCAGTAACCAACATAAATTAAGGGCAATAGATTAACCCAAATATCAGATTTAAACAACAAAGTTCAGATCATTTTCCAGATTTAAAACAAGTTCCTATTCCCTGTTCTTTCATGTTAGGTGAGAAAACATTTATTTTAAACCCTTAATCTATCTGATATCTGATTTCTTGTGATAAATATTTAAAGTAGGAATGTTGAATGAATGTTTAAATTGGAAATGGTTGAACTCCCATGTATATATGATGTGCATGTATGTTTAAACATATATACCTCTCTGTTCATATTACAGACTCAAGTTCATCCAATAAAAATTCAATATCTCTTCCATGAATCAAATTTAAGCTATAATCCCTAAAAGGAAGATGATTGTAAAATGGTAACACAAATTTTAAAAATGGTTTAAACATTTACATTGGATAATCATTTCAAAAATATTGAATTTACAGTAAATTCATTTTTAAGTCAAGAAATCAACAAACTTAACTTTGTGTTTGGGTCTCATAATTCGATTAGTGTTAACAAATGATGAATTTTGGTACGGAAATCTTGATTTTTAAGAATGGGATTATCGAGATAAGTTGGGTTGAATGGAATTCAGTTTTTTGGCAAATTCTGGTTATCGACGTCGTAATTTTGTCAGGGTTCACGCGTGAGGAAGGGGAGGTTAGGGGATCGATGGAAAAATAATAGTCGGATTAATTATTGATCGAGGAGGCAGTTTGACGAAGGTTTAGGGTTTAGGGTAGTTTTTAATCAAGGTCGGAAAATGGGTCGTTGTGTCATCATGGTGGCATCGGGGTGGACCGGTACGGGGGGAAGCGTCGTAGGGATCATCGGCGAGGCGTTGGTTGGGATGACGTGATCGCAGGTGACCAGAATTGACAAGGCGAGGCAATTTTGTCTTCAGGGTTGGGTTGCAGGTTGAAATAAAAATGCTCGATTGTGATTTTCAAGCATACTCGTCATTTTGGTGTTTGGGAAGCTTGGGAGAGTTGTCGTCGATGTATTGACGATCGGAGCTATGATCGGCAATGGGTAGTTTGACTGTACACATGCATAGTATATCATTCGTATCTGGGTTGCTTTATGGGTAAAGGAAGATGAAGATTCCTCGGGAAAAATAAGCTTAGGCAAGTGTTTGAACTCGAGAATTTTAGAAGAATGGGTTGTCCAGGGTTTTGGCTCGAGCATTTTAAGATTTGGCTCGGGTTTTTAGTTGCTAGGTTTAAAGAAAGAAAAAGTTATATATACAATTTTTAAAATTTTAAATAAATTAAGATTTTACTTAAAGAATTCTTCTAAAACACTTTTCTTTCTTAAATAATAAATGGTTGATTAAGTTGAGATTACTTCAAAATTTTAAAAATAAATTATTTCAAACTTATTAAATTAAAGTGCTTTAATTTATATAACCTTTATTTTATGAGTTTTTTAAAATAAACTTAATATTATGATTGAATGGATAATTAAGAAATGAAATGTTTTAAAAGTTAATTTAACTTAAAAGTTTTTAAGTTAATTGGTAATGAATATTTAAATCCAAAGGCTATTAATAAGATTTAAAAAATAATCAAAGTGATTAATAAAGATAAAATGTTTTATCTTTTAATAAATTAAGATCTTAAGTAATTAGTAATTTATTAATTAGAGATAGTAATTAAGAATGATTACTTATTGAAAGTGGTTAGAGAATAATTAATGTGATTAATTAAAAGAATAATTACTTAATAAAAGTGATTTAAATGCTAGTTACTTAATTTATTTAAGGATATTTAATTAACGAATGAAGGTGATTAAGGAATGATAATTAATTAAGGAGAAATTAATTAATGTAATTGATTAAGGATAATTAATTAAAGGATAATAAATTAATTGAAGGATATCATTTAATGATTAAAGATTGATTAATTAATAATTAACGATTAATTAGTTTATTTATTTTTTGAAAATCAATAGGCTAAGGGAGCCTTGCCCATTTATTATACCAAGAATCATTACAATCGGCATTAAAAATTCCAGAATATACAATTGCATTAGATTGATATCATATCCTTATACAATTAGTAAAAAACAGAAGTAAAAATACAAAGAATAACCACTACAATATTTCCAGCTTTCCTTGTTTAAAACACATGCTTCCAGTTCCAGTTCTCTGATCCCCTTCATCTTTTATTTCTTGCATTAGAAATTCAGTATATAATATTTAGAATAGCACAAATAGTTTTTTTGCTCAGACAGTATAATGATCCAGAGAGCAGTGAACCAATACTCAGATTATATGAAACTTCCATTGCCCAGACACTTATTTGTTCTGCAAATAATCCATTTGTTAATCACTGCAAATAAATCACTAGTAGAATTAAATCTATCAGAAAAAATTCTCCCATTTCTTTCCTTCCAGATTGCCTAAACAAAAGCTTTGAGAACTATTAGTAGTGATTTGGATTTGGATTTCTTCCATCTTGTAGCTTTATATATGTTGAACCATTCTTCTTTAGAATTCTTGTCAGGTAAGTGGAATTTACCTGCAGCCATCAGCTTAAACAAAATATCACTTGTATATGAACAATTAAAAAATAAATGGGTGTTATTTTCAAGTTGATCATTACATAATACACAAGTGCTATTATCTATCAATCCATAACTTTCCAATTTATCCTTTGTCAACAATGCATTGGCCATAACTTTCCAAAGCATGAAGTTCTCCTTTACTGGACTATCAGAGTTCCATATTCTATCCTTCCATGTAAACTTTTCATTACATACATTATGCAGAAGCAAGTTGTATACCAGTTTTATTGAATGCCTTCTCCTCTGCATTGACCATAACACTATAATATACTGACAGGAAGTTTAATCTTTACAATTTCATTCCAAACCTTCCTAACCTCTATAGAACTGCTGTATGGTAGTTCAATACTATTATCTTGCAGGAAAACTGTTGCCTTAGTTAGTAGTGGAATACCAGTGGACACAAGGCTAGAATAATTTATACATTTTTTCAAAATTAAACCAGGTTTAGCCCATGGATCAGACCAGAAGCTACAATCAATATTTTTCATTGGATTGATCTGAATCATTGATAAGAATTTATCCCTGAGCTTTAGAATATTCCTCCAACTCCAACTAGAATTTTGAAGAATTTGCATATCCCAAAAATTCTTTCTCTTTATCAAATTTCCTTTAATCCATAGAGTCCATAAGTCATCACTATTACTCAGGATTTTATCAAAATATTTTGATATTGCAGCTTGGTTCCAGAGTTGCAAATTGATAATACCCAACCCTCCTTTATATTTAGGCAGAATTAACTTTTTGAAGGATATAGGAATTAATTTCTTAGAGAAAGGATCTCCATGCCATAGAAATCTACTCAAAGAACTATTGATCATAGAAATTAATTTTTCAGGTAGAATATAGTGTCTCATCCAGTAAGTAGTCATGGCAGTTGCAATGGATTGAACTATAACAAGTCTTCCAGCTTGAGATAGCTTTGAGATAGGCCATGATGAGAGCTTTTCAGTGATCTTCTCATATAGAGGTAAACAATTGACTTTTGAGAGTCTAGATGTAATAAGTGGTAATCGTAAATAATTTGCATCAGAAGGCATAATTTTTAAACCAGAAAATTTTATCAATTCATTTTTGAGATCCTCCTCCACACCAGCCATAAGAATATTGGACTTCTTGATGTTAATTTGTAAACCAGTGATATTTTCAAACTTGGCAAGAATATCCAAAACTGTCTGAATATTTGTAATAGAAGGTTTTGTAAATAACACTAAATCATCCGCAAAAAGTAAGTGGGTGATCAAAGGATCTTTACATTTTGGATGTAATTCCAGAGTTTTTGTAACAACCCGCAAATCCATACCCCTTGAGTCAACACTATTCTACCTAAATCAACTCAAGTTGTACAGAAATACGAACCATTTGGGTTAAAGAAGAAGAGGTAGAAGAAGAAAATAGAAAACAACAACAGAATCTAACCATCGCAGCGGAATAAAATATAATAAATAATATTTACTCAAAATCAAATATATCTGTTTACATATATTACATCATCAGAGTACAT
The DNA here is from genome assembly GCA_030765085.1 of Allium cepa. Classification (NCBI taxonomy): domain Eukaryota; kingdom Viridiplantae; phylum Streptophyta; class Magnoliopsida; order Asparagales; family Amaryllidaceae; genus Allium; species Allium cepa. Next base: position 210,902,576 of record CM060939.1, on the reverse strand, counting down.
CAAAAAAGCTCACATCAATGACATACAATGGATACACAACAACTCAAACAGCAGAATATATATAAAACAAGTACGAATGTACGTATCGTCAATCCAGCTCGTCTCCTGAGTTCCACAGCATCATATCCTGTATCCTATAATACTCGGTCTGACCCGAGCATTACAGTTAAATAACACCCGAGTCAGTCTGGAATACCAGCGTGAGAAAATCACAGCCAATTGATTATTAGAGTTTCAAAAATTCTTTGAAAACAAAAGCATCTCGTAAGACCACGCCACAAATAAACATGTCGGGTTTTTACTTTACGATAGCTAAAACACTTTTTATAGAAATCCTCTGATATTATAATAGGGTCTATATACAAATACTTATAAAATAGCCGAAATTGTTACATCTATTAAATTCCAGCTACTAGCCACGAAAGTGGGTAATACAAACAAAACTCGTACAAGGCTCGTAGGGAGAATGGATTTCCAACTAATGACTAGGCACTGGGGTACCACCTGTCGTAGTACGGAGCCTAGATCACCGTACCGAGGAGTATGCCCGCTCCCCTGCAACACAAGGCCGGGACTACCCCTTAATGGATAATCCCGAGTGAGATCACCCCGCTGTTGGGATCAGCAACCACCCACTAAGCCGAAATAAAAAGGGACATCTAGACGGGAATGACCTCACCCTGCTTGGGTGCTACCCACCTAGCCTTGCTGCATAACCCCTGATTTTCAGTCATTCCCATTTGATGAGGCTTGAGGCTAAGTGTTACCTTTTTAGAACATATCCCTTAGAATGCCCATCGTCCACCTGACGATGTTTCGCAAGCATTCATCCATACAAGTCCGTCCCGGGTTCGAACGGAACCGAAGGCACTATTCCTACTACATCCATTTTGGAAATATCCTCCGGATTAGTAGCGACTAGCCCTTGCACTTCACTGCTCCATCTTCGAATCCAAAATCGTTTTCACGAAACGTACAACCGGATCGAAGTGGTTTTCGAGAAATAAATCTCGATCCCGGACTCTTCGAAACGATCAACGCTTTTGGCCAATATTGATAGTCGGTTATTTAACTATCAATTTCTATTTACAAACATCCATCAAACAATAAATAATTTTCCAAATTATTTATTAACCTCAAAATATCTTCACAAAATATATTTCTATTTTCAATCCTTTGAAAATAGTTTCAAAACCATCTTTCCTTTCAGAATAAACTTTCCCAAATATTTTCTATCTCCTCTGAAATCACCAAGCACAAACTAGATTTTAAAATAATTTAAAACACTTATTTGAAAAATACATTTATCATTTAATTTAGAAAAATTACCGCAATACTAAATTTTAAATAATACTTTAGAAATAATTAAATGAGGTTACTTTATAACTAAACATTAGATTTCTTCTTTAATCAAAATACCAAATCATTCTTTAAATAATTACTGTTATAATAGATTAAAAGGAAGTACTTACTTTAGACTTTAAATATTAGAAATAATAAATTTTACAAACCATACTTTTAAAACAACTTCAAAATCCTTTATCTTATATTTAAAAATTTACTTTGAAAATGTACTTGGTTATCCAGGGAGAATTTCAAATCTCAACACTTAAATCAATTTCCCAAATTGATTTCCAATTTATTTTATTTGAAATAAATTCTTTTACTTATCAGTACATTTCCAAATTCTTTAGTTATGGACTTTATTATTATTCTTATTATTTTATTCTTCTTTACTCTTTCAATAATCCAAACCTTAAATTCTACATAACTATTTATTCTTTTTAATTAATAATATTGCATTTTAAAATTCATTAACTTTCTGTTTATACAAATTTTCCCTTCCATTTTCAAGATTCATTTATTAGAATTTTAAAGTCACTTTATTTCTTTTCCAGGTTATTCTTAAATTTATTCTATAATTATTTTACTTGCAATTTCACTTCTTTTATTTTCATTTCCAAAATCAAATTTATATTTTTGGTAATTCATTATACCCAATTATATCAACCGAGCCTTAGCATTCAATACTTCCACATAATTCATTACAGAATATCAAATAATCAAACTGAAGAAATTATATAATTTAGATAAAAGTTGAGGGGTCCAGTTGGATCCCTCCAACCTATTTTCCCTACATCCACAGATGTTAGCACAACGTAATATGCCAATTTCAAATTATACCATACTATACCACATCAATCAATTCAACCATACAATCAATTATTTAAATTTAATCATTTAAATTTAAATTTAAATCTAACTGAGTGAGATTAACTCACCTTTGACCTTTACTGTGCAACCTAATCCATCTCGCTTGTTTTCTCGATTTATAGACCTTGTATAAATAATTTATACAATTTATTAATATTCGAACAGATTGAACAATTAAATTCCGTTGATATAAATTTTATTTTATCTAATTAACTTTAACTTCAAACAAATCTTCTTTTAATAAAATACTTGAACTAATTTTTCTCTGCCCACATCCTTTTAATAACTTTATTTAACCAAAAATTTGATATTAAACAAATTTATTTCCACAATAGATTATCATTCCAAATCGAAACTATATATTATTTTCTGCTTATAAATTTGTTTCCTTTTACACTACTGTAACAGACAGTATTATTTATTTTTTTCTTACTGTAATTATATATATATATATATTATATATAAATCAAGGAGAAAAATACCTCACAGCTTCCCTGAATCTTTCGATTATGCTCGCGAGTTCATCGCTTAACCCTCCGACGAACCCTCTACACTCGCGACACGAACCCGCCGACCACCATTACGTCGCAATTCCTTCTGCCTCTGCCGCCTCCACCACCAATTCCTTGCTCGTCGAAGGAACCATCACCGACGCGAGCACACCTCACCGCGACCCCAGAACCTGTTCGCGATCGCACGCCTCTCCGAAGCCCTCACCAGTCTCAACGTCACACGCGTCGATGCCCTATCCTTGCCGTGAGATCGATCGGCCCCATCGCTCCAAACTATCGCCGCTCACGAGCCCATCGCGATCGATCTTCCCTTTTTATTTTATGCGAACGAATTTGATTTCGTTCATTTCATTTTATTTTTTTTATGTTCGTTCTGCCATTTTTCACCGAGGGTTTTGGGGGAAAAGAAAAGGAGGGGTTCGGCCTTATCATGCTTCGTTTGTTTTATTATTTTTACACGGCTGAAAGCTTCCTCTTGAAGAATCTTCCTCTTTCTTTCTTTTTTTATTATTATTATATTTTCTATCGGTAGTTTATATCTAAAGAGGGGGACGTTTAGTTTATTTGACCAGTCAAGGTATATGATATTTTTAAATTAAATCGTCTCGAACTTTCCATATAGATTTAAGCGCGAATATATGTCGTATGCTCACACAACAACTCCAAACACTATGAAAATTGAAATCCGATAATAATTCAATATTACAGACCCAATGGAACTGGTTACGTCGAATTCTGAGATTACGCCTCGGAAGGCTATTTTTAAATTCAATTTAAACAATAAAATTTCAAAACTGATCAATTCAGTGTTAGATTCCATTTTAACACTTCTATTATATTCAATGTTACCCATATAAATTTTATAAGCTTTCAAATTATATTTTTAACACGCTTAAAATCTCAGGTTTCATATTTTATCCAATTCAAATTATTTAATTCAATAATCTAATTGTCAAATAAATTATGATATTCGTAATTTAAGTTGATAATTAACCTTTAAATAATTAAAATCAATTAAATATTCCGATTTTAAATGCTCGAAAATTCCGGGTCGTCACATTCCTCCCCCCTTAAAAGAATTTCGTCCCCGAAATTACTAGTTTGGAAGAATGGTCCAATACCCGTTTACTTTTTTCACGAAACCAAACGGTTTCTAACAATTCAACATCTTACCAACTATCTTTTTATAAAAGATCCATTATCATTCTTATTAACTTTCCAAACCTTCCCTAGTTTCAAACTATACCATTTGTTTAACCATTCAAGTTTCAATTTAAAACCAAATTTTGAATTATCAAAATTTTCTCAAAATTTTTCTAACTATCTAAATTTCCGAAAAATTTTGCCAGCGTCTCCTTTGCGCGGCTGACTCGGTACAACTACAAAATGGCTCTACAGCCTCCCAAATCCAAAAAGAAAACAAAATGCCAAGTGGCTCAATCCAAATTCCCAATCAAATTTCATATAGAAATTTAAACACATACCTTTTTGTCAAGCATTTCAAATTTATCTTCTGAAATCAAAGTCAATTCTCTTTACCTTTATATTACCTGCACATCTTACACAGCAATATGTCCCATCACAATATTCAAAGACATTTTATCGACTTTCTTACGAATGCCAATATTCATCCAAATATCAACTTAGAATATATTTGCAAAATTCAATTTCCCATTTAAGAATTGATCATTCCTTACTTAAGTTAACATAAGCATTTTATATGTTTCTTTATTTATTTCCATCTTACCACTTCAGTTTATATCTATTTCTATTCAAATTGATTCTTTCAATACTATATGAATTCAATTTATCTTTAACTCTGAATATTTAAATTTTATTTGTCGTTTAGAACTAATTTATGTCATTATTTTAAATTGGTTTCATTTACTAACTTATTTTAGTTTCCAATTTGAATTCGTTTTGTCGTTAACAAATTTTCCAAAATTTTCTAACCCCCAAAATTTCTGAAATTTTTTGGCAAAGTCCCCTTTGTACGAAGGAGCTTTTGCAATTTGACAAAAGAGATAAATATATATACATCGACCCACCCGGTCGGAAAAACCAAAAACAGTTCATATTTCCTATTTTTATTGCGTAGGCGTACCTTATTTAGGATTTTAAGTAAGCGGCTTATTATTTTTAGCAAATAGCACAACCAAATCCAGCCATACGGCTTCCAGGTACCTGTACTTACTCAATTTAAACATGTAAGTGTCAAATATATGAAGTTTAACTATATTTCACTTATGTGCAATAGTTAAAACATATGAATTCTAAAAGCAACTCACACCAAACATGTTTCCGTAAGCAATTTATATAATTTTCATACTAATACCACTATTCTAATTAATTTATAACCATTTTTATTCAATTCGAATGGTTTTTAATCCATTCGTATACATCTTCATCAATTTGAAGGGTTTAAAACTCAATCGCTTACATTAATTTATTTATTTTTAAGCGAACTGAACTCATATTTAGTTCAATCGCTCTCAAAATCAAATTATTTTACTTCTATCAATTCATAGAATTTTAATTACTTCCATTTACATCAAATGACAATTTATTCTATGCAATTCGACGAGATTTATGTGAATAAATAAGTATTTATGTTTTATAACCAATTTAAATGGGTTTCAACTCAATTTATACTTAATTCTATTCCATTTTCAATTTATTCACAACCCATATATTCTCATTTTCATTGCATCTCAGATTTGAATCCATTCACTTGCATTTCATTTTATTAACCAAACTAGTTTATTCAAAACCATTAACAACTTAGGTTCATCTTCATTACCTATTAAATTTCCTTTGATTTCAATTCATTCACGACCATTTATTTAGCTCGACCCATTCCAAGCTTCCTCATTACTAACCATTCCCGAATTAATTCAAACTAAGCTTCATTTTATGGTCTTCCAATTTTTACTCTTAGTCGAGCTTTTAATTATTCTCAACTTAAGTTAATTTACTCAATTTACTCCACTTCAAACTTAAGTTCACTTCCATTTGATTCTTATTTATTTCATCCATTTATTTATTCAATATAATTAGTTTATCCACGCAATCCATTTTTCATTTCCTTAAATATTTTTTATTACTCACCGAATTCTATTTCGATTGAAATTTATTTTTACTTGATCCAAATTTAATCCAATATCATTAAACTTGGTTTTAAGTTGAATTCAATTCAACTATCCCCCTTATATTCAGCTTAAGTCAATATATTTTGATTTATCCAAATTTTATACTTAAGCTCATTTCGTTTCAAGTAAATCTTTCTCTTCCATTCAACTTAATTCTATTTCAGTTAAATCTCAATTTAAAATTTACAATTTAATTTGATTAGTTATTATAAAATTTAACTTTCCAGATTCAGTTCATCCAATTTATTACATGGACATTTTCCAATTTATCTTCACTTATTTGGATTTTATTTGCAATTCATACCATTATTATTTTAATCCATTTACATTTTTATTCGATACATTTCAATTATACTTAATTCGTTAACACTTCACAATAAATTTTAATTAATAACTCAAGTTCTGAATTCATTATCCATTTCAATTTACCATTCACTAACAGTTTCAGTCGAATCTTATTTATAACTTGAGTTTTATTTCCAAACTTCACCATACATTCACAATTCAGCTTCTATTAAACAACATTACGTTCCCATTTATACATTTTATTAACTGATTTATTATAAAATTAGTTCTCTCCTATTTATTTTATTTTTAAATTTTGATTTTCATTTTATTCTTCAATTCATCAAAAATATTTATTTTGGATTTTCTATCCCACTTATTTTCCATCTATTCAGGTAAGAATCTAATTCCATTTAATAACTTAATGGAATTTTTATTCCAATTCAATTTTATTTTAACTCGGATTTATTTAACTCAATTCGATTTTAACTTAATTCGAATACAACTGGATATTATTTTCAGCTTATTCAATTAATTTTCAATCCAGTCAAATTTTATTCCCCAATCCAAGTTAACTTCATTTTCATTCTAAATATGAATTCCATTTTTCAAAGCTTATGTCTCTTTCATGATTTAAAAATCATCTCAATTTATAAGCTTATAACTATCTAATCGGGGTTTTTCAACACCTGGCTTTTGTTTCAATCATTTTGAAATCTTCAACATCTCAAATCACATTTCTCAAAAAATTAAACCAATCCTGGTTTTATTCCCAGCAAATTTCCTTAGAAATTTTCAAAAACAACTAGCTTTCTGAACAAATCAATTTGGTAGCAATCTGTCACTTAGAAATTTGAAAATGAATACTGATGATGCGGCCATCATCATCAAAATTATTTTCCAATAATTTAAGTGATTCAATGCTATATCACTTACAAAATCCCTTTAAAACAAACTTCCATTCAGAAATATCTCCAAAACAACAATGCTATTATTTATCTCCAAAACACTTCGATAAACATTTCCCAATCTCCGGGATTTTAAATTTCTAAAGCATGCTTAAATAAATTTTAACTATAATTCATATGCACAGCTTATGCTCATACAAATTCTTATTTGATTATACTTCAATTTATAATTTACATTTATAATTCATATTTATAATTTCATTTTATAATTAATTTATTTCCTTAAATTTTAGTTATATTTCAATTTCTAGTTAAAATTTCACTTAACAATGATAATACTTTAATATTATCATTTCTAACATCCAAGCAACCATATATTAGCTAAGTAGTTTTCAAAAACTTTCTTTATATCAAAATATATTTTGGGTAAAATTATTTCATTTACCCACATTTGAAACAATACCGTGTCGATTGCTCTATTCAAATGTTTAGAAACCCCTTCGATACAGTTGCGCAGACTGTGTCGACGAAGGTTCATATGCCACTCAATAAACCAATCAACACAGTATTAAAACAATTTATATTCACTAACAAATACGCGCTCATATCTATTAATACACTCAAGCTCATTCTAGAGTACTATAGACTCTATTTTATGAGTAATTCCCACCAGAGCCAAGGTTATCACCAACCTAAGCTCTGATACCAAGTATAACGACCCGCAAATCCGTACCCCTTGAGTCAACACTATTCTACCTAAATCAACTCAAGTTGTACAGAAATACGAACCATTTGGGTTAAAGAAGAAGAGGTAAAAGAAGAAAATAGAAAACAACAACAGAATCTAACCATCGCAGCGGAATAAAATATAATAAATAATAAATAATCTTTACTCAAAATCAAATATATCTGTTTACATATATTACATCATCAGAGTACATCAATCACAGATCACATCAATAACATACAATGGATACACAACAACTCAAACAGCGGAATATATATAAAACAAGTACGAATGTACGTATCGTCAATCCAGCTCGTCTCCTGAGTTCCACAGCATCATATCCTGTATCCTATAATACTCGGTCCGACCCGAGCATTACAGTTAAATAACACCCGAGTCAGTCTGGAATACCAGCATGAGAAAATCACACCCTATTGATTATTAGAGTTTCAAAAATTCTTTGAAAACAAAAGCATCTCGTAAGACCACGCCACAAATAAACATGTCGGGTTTTTACCTTACGATGGCTAAAACACTTTTTATAGAAATCGTCTGATATTATAATAGGGTCTATATAAAAATACTTATAAAATAGCCGAAATTGTTACATCTATTAAATTCCAGCTACTAGCCACAAAAGTGGGTAATACAAACAAAACTCATACAAGGCTCGTAGGGAGAATGGATTTCCAACTAATGACTAGGCACTGGGGTACCACCTGTCACAGTACGGGGCCTAGATCACCGCACCGAGGAGTACGCCCGCTCCCCTGCAACACAAGGCCGGGACTACCCCTTACTGGATAATCCCGAGTGGGATCACCCCGCGGTTGGGATCAGCAACCGCCCACTAAGCCGAAATAAAAAGGGACGTCTAGACTGGAATGACCTCACCCTGCTTGGGTGCTACCCACCTAGCCTTGCTGTATAACCCCTGATTTTCAGTCATTCCCATTTGATGAGGCTTGAGGCTAAGCGTTATATTTTTAGAACATATCCCTTAGAATGCCCATCGTCCACCTGACGATGTTTCGCAAGCATTCATCCATACAAGTCCGTCCCGGGTTCGAAGGGAACCGAAGGCACTATTCCTACTACATCCATTTTGTAAATATCCTCAGGATTAGTAGCGACTAGCCCTTGCACTTCACTGCTCCCTCTTCGAATCCAAAATTGTTTTCACGAAACGTACAAACCGGATCGAAGTGGTTTTCGAGAAATAAATCTCAATCCCGGACTCTTCGAAACGATCAACGCATTTGGCCAATATTGATAGTCGGTTATTTAACTATCAATTTCTATTTACAAACATCCATCAAACAATAAATAATTTTCCAAATTATTTATTAACCTCAAAATATCTTCACAAGATATATTTATATTTTCAATCCTTTGAAAACAGTTTCAAAACCATCTTTCCTTTCAGAATAAACTTTCCCAAATATTTTCTATCTCCTCTGAAATCACCAAGCACAAACTAGATTTTAAAATAATTTAAAACACTTATTTGAAAAATACATTTATCATTTAATTTAGAAAAATTACTGTAATACTAAATTTTAAATAATAATTTAGAAATAATTAAATGAGGTTACCTTATAACTAAACATTAGATTTCTTCTTTAATCAAAATACCAAATCATTCTTTAAATAATTACTGTTATAATATACTAAAAGGAAGCACTTACTTTAGACTTTAAATATTAGAAATAATAAATTTTACAAACCATACTTTTAAAACAACTTCAAAATCCTTTATCTTATATTTAAAAATTTACTTTGAAAACGTACTTGGTTATCCAGGGAGAATTTCAAATCTCAATCACTTAAATCAATTTCCCAAATTGATTTCCAATTTATTTTATTTGAAATAAATTCTTTTACTTATCAGTACATTTCCAAATTCTGTAGTTATGGACTTTATTATTATTCTTATTATTTTATTCTTCTTTACTCTTTCAATAATCCAAACCTTAAATTCTACATAAGTGTTTGTTCTTTTTAATTAATAATATTGCATTTTAAAATTCATTAACTTTCTGTTTATACAAATTTTCCCTTCCATTTTCAAGATTCATTTATTAGAATTTTAAAGTCACTTTATTTCTTTTCCAGGTTATTCTTAAATTTATTCTATAACTATTTTACTTGCAATTTCACTTCTTTTATTTTCATTTCCAAAATCAAATTTATATTTTTGGTAATTCATTATACCCAATTATATCAACCGAGCCACAGCATTCAATACTTCCACATAATTCATTACAGAATATCAAATAATTAGACTGAGGAAATTAAATAATTTAGATAAAAGTTGAGGGTTCCAGTTGGATCCCTCGAACCTGTTTTCCCTGCATGCACAGATGTTAGCACAACATAATATGCCAATTTCAAATTATACCATACTATACCACATCAATCAATTCAACCATACAATCAATTATTTAAATTTAATCATTTAAATTTAAATTTAAATCTAACTGAGTGAGATTAACTCACCTTTGACCTTTACTGTGCAACCCAATCCATCTCGCTTGTTTTCTCGATTTATAGACCTTGTATAAATAATTTATACAATTTATTAATATTCGAACAGATTGAACAATTAAATTCCGTTGATATAAATTTTATTTTATCTAATTAACTTTAACTTCAAACAAATCTTCTTTTAATAAAATACTTGAACTAATTTTTCTCTACCCACATCCTTTTAATAACTTTATTTAACTAAAAATTTGATATTAAACAAATTTATTTCCACAATACATTATCATTCCAAATCGAAACTATATACTATTTTCTGCTTGTAAATTTGTTTCTTTTTACACTATTGTAACAGACAGTATTATTTATTTTTTTCTTACTGTAATTATATATACATATATAAATCAAGGAGAAAAATACCTCACAGCTTCCCTGAATCTTTCGATTATGCTCGCGAGTTCATCGCTTATCCCTCCGACGAACCCTCTACACTCGCGACACGAACCCGCCGACCACCATTACGTCGCGATTCCTTCTGCCTCGGCCGCCTCCACCACCAATTCCTTGCTCATCGAAGAAACCATCACCGACGCGAGCACACCTCACCGCGACCCCAGAACCTGTTCGCGATCGCACACCTCTCCGAAGCCCTCACCAGTCTCGACGTCACACGCGTCGATGCCCTATCTTTGCCGTGAGATCGATCGGCCCTATCGCTCCAAACTATCGTCGCTCACGAGCCCATCGCGATCGATCTTCCCTTTTTATTTTATGCGAACGAATTTGATTTCGTTCATTTCAAATATATATTATTTTTATGTTCATTCTGCCATTTTTCACCGAGGGTTTTGGGGGAAAGAAAAGGAGGGGTTCGGCCTTATCATGCTTCGTTTGTTTTATTATTTTTATTTTTACATGGCTGAAAGCTTCCTCTTGAAGCATCTTCCTCTTTTTTTTTTTTATTATTATATTTTCTGTCGGTAGTTAATATCTAAAGAGGGGGACGTTTAGTTTATTTGACCAGTCAAGGTATATGATATTTTTAAATTAAATCGTCTCGAACTTTCGATATAGATTTAAGCGCGAATATCTGTCGTATGCTCACACAACAACTCCAAACACTACGAAAATTGAAATCCGATAATAATTCAATATTACGGACCCAATGGAACTGGTTACGTCGAATTCCGAGACTACGCCTCGGAAGGCTATTTTTAAATTCAATTTAAACAATAAAATTCCAAAACTGACCAATTCAGTGTTAGATTCCATTTTAACACTTCTATTATATTCAGTGTTACCCATATAAATTTTATAAGCTTTCAAATTATATTTTTAACAGACTTAAAATCTCAGGTTTCATATTTTATCCAATTCAAATTATTTAATTCAACAATCTAATTGTCAAATAAATTTTGATATTCGTAATTTAAGTTGATAATTAACCTTTAAATAATTAAAATCAATTAAATATTCCGATTTTAAATGCTCGAAAATTCCGGGTCGTCATAGTTTTATTGTACACCTGCTCCTTAATTAAGATATTCAAAATCTCCATAACTATGGTAGACAAATACGGTGAAATTAGATCACCTTGCCTTACTCCCTGAGTGCCTATGAAAAACCCATTTAAACATCCACTTCTAAAAATAGAATAGTAAGGAGTAGATATGCATGTATAAATCCAAGCAAGAAAAGGTTTTGGAAAATTCATCCTATACATAATAGCAATGACAGAACTCCACGAAATAGAATCGAATGCTTTTCTAATATCCAGTTTTAACATGCATCTAGGTGATATATTAGAATTTCCATAGCCCTTTAATAATTCTTGAGTCAGTAGGATATTATCACTTATGTTCCTATTAGGAAGAAAAGCCACCTGATTTTTAGATATAATGGAAGGAAGAACTTCTTGCAATCTTGACGCTATGATTTTTGAGATTACCTTGTAAACCACGTTGCAACATGAAATTGGTCTAAAATCTGAAACATAAGATGGATTTTCAACTTTGGGGACTAATGTTATTGTATTAGCATTAAAACCTTTAGAGAGCTTATTGAAAATAAAAAAGAATTTAACAGCTCTTATAACATCATATCTAACTATCTTCCAACAATAATGTAGAAAGAAAGCATTAAATCCATCTGGACCTCCACTACTTTCCTTATTCAAATTAAAAACAGCTTTCTCAATCTCCTCATTAGAGATTTCTTCAACGATACCATTAGCTTGAGATTCTGATAAGTAAGGGGTTTGTAGTTGAAATAATGGTTCCACATCAGCAATAAAAGGATTAGAGTTAGCAAGTGTGGAGGCAAAGTAATCCACAAAGGCAGTAGTAATATTCTCTTCACCTACCTGCTTGATCCCATTGACATCATATATACAATTAATTCTTTCCTTAGATTGCTTAACCTTGATACAATTATGAAAGAATTTTGTATTCCTATCTCCTTGACTCTCATATTTAGCATGGAGTATCTCTTTAGTCATAGATAATTCAAATTCCAACATATCTTGTAATGAATTGGAGATTTCAGATTCCTCCATAGCAAGATTTGAATTCAATGGATCAAAAAGTAAAGCTTGTTGTACCTCAACTAGCTTGTTTCTCAAATCAGAAGAGATATCATAACCATTACCAAAAATTTGTTTAGACCAGACCTTCAATTTGTTCTTCAATTTATAGAGCTTAGTCTTAAGAATATACAATGGATTACCATAGACCACTTCTTGCCAAACCTGTACTACTAAATCCTGAAAAGAAACATGATTAGTCCAAGTTTTAAAAAATTTAAAAGAGGAATACTTAGGCTTTGCAACCTCTCCCCATGTTAAAATGAGTGGACTATGATCAGAAATTGTAGGAAGAAGAATGTAACAGAAAAGAGAAGGCCAAAGAGTAATAGTTGAATTGTTTTGAAAGGCATGATCAAGTTTGCAAAAAGTTTTAGGGCCATCTTTACTTTTGTTATTCCAAGTGAATAAAGGTCCAAAAGATTGAATGGAAGAGAGTGAAGAAAGAAATAACATTTGACAGAGAGGAGAAGTATCCTTTACAGAAAGAGGAGTACCGCCTGTTTTTTGAGTTGAAGAAAACATACAATTGAAATCTCCTAAGACAAGCCATGGTAAAGAAGATTGATTAAGATTAGGCAATTGATTGAGCAATATTTTCCTTTTATCAAGGCAGTTCTGGGCATAAACAAATGTAAGAAAAAAAGAGGAATTGATTTCAACAGATCTAACTTCATAATGCAAAAATTGATCAGTTTCGTCCAACTTATTGAGCTGATAAAAATCCTCATTCCACATCACCATTAATCTTTCATAGGGAGCACAAGATATATCATCATCATATATCCAATTAGGAATAATATATGTGCAAGCTTTCTTAGTTAATTCAGCATTCAGTTTTGTTTCACTTACACACATTATTTGAATGTTTTCCTCTTTAATCAATTTCTTGTTTTCTTTTTGTTTAGAGAGCAAGTGCCCTCTTCTAATATTCCAGTAGGCTATATTCTTCATCAAAATCAAGTTTTGGGTAAGATTAAATTATTAGGATGCCTCCTTGTATGTCTAGCAAACTTTCCTGAAAAACTTAATTCTTTGCTATCTGATTTTGGTTGAACTTCATTAATAGTACTTTCAATCCCTTTGTTCATATCCACATCTTCATGAGAATGTTTCAAGTTACTACCCATTACTTTCCTACCCCTTTTTACTATCAAAGTGGGTGAAGTTTGTTTATTATTTAAATCAGACAATTGATCAGTAAGATTTAGATTTTCCATCAAAGAAGAAGAAGAAGAATTTGCAGGTGGTTTAGAAATAAGAGAATCATTAGATGGAGGAAAAAAATTGGAATTTTCTTGTAAATTGGTAGAATTCGATATAGGAGGTGATAAATGAGTATATGGTGAAAGGTTAAGATTTTAGTTAGAAGGCAACTGAATAGAAGAGGATACCTTGTGAGTACCATCTACAATCTCATTATCATAAATATAAGTATCACCTTCACACATATCAGCTAGAACTGAGAATGCATTAGATGTAACCACTTTACTAGAATTTAATACTGTATTTTGATTTTCTTTGGTCACATCTTCCTTAGCAGCAGGTACCTTATATTCTTCCTTATCAATGTTTATGATTTGTGCACCTAAAACATGCACATCATTTTCTTTTCCAAAAACTCCAATTATTTCATTTGTCAATATCTTTTGCTTAATATTATCCACTGGTATAGGCTCCTTTTTCTTCAAACTTTAATCTTTCTCTTCTGAAAAACAAACTTGTTGTCTTTCGGATTCCATGTTTGATTAGAATGTGAAGGATTATTATTCAAGATATTAGTATTATTTGGCACCTTAAAATTCCTACTACCTTCAGTAAAATTATTTCCAAATCCAACACCTTCATAAGCCTCATATTTATTATTCATTTCAGATTCCAAACAATTCTCTTTAGAATGCCCAAAAACTTTACACAAATCACAAATTCTTGGTCTCCAATTATATTCAACTCTCACTTTATAGCTTCCTTCACCCAATCCATCTATTTCTATATAATCAGGTAGAGCCTGATTAGGTTCAATTTCTATCAAGGCCTTTGCATATTTAAATCTCATCAATTTTTCCGTATTATCATCAAAACAAATCAATCTTCCTATATGATACGCTAACCAGTTAATGCCCATAAGTATCCATGCAATTGTAGGAATTTTGTAAAAGTGAACCCATATTGGAACTCTCCTTATACTTGCTTGCACACAACCAATAGAAGGATTCCAAGTATTGATTATGAACATTTTACCTTTATGAAAATGGGGTCAGATTGAAGAATATGTAGTTTATCTTGCTCATTTGTAAATTTAAAAAAGAAATTCTCATTATCAGATTTGATGTCAACTTCACCTTTCAGTTTCCAAAATCTTCTGAGATGATTTACAACTGTTAGGTAAGAAAGTGCTCCATCCAAGAAAAAACCAACCAATGATCCCTCCAATATTTAATTCCTTCATTCTTAACATCCTCTGGAATCTGCTTTGGCTTGCCATCTCTAATAATATTGAAATTTCTAGGAATATAAACTCCAGCGTTATTGGGCTTTTCCTTGAAAAGAGATGACCATTTTGGAATCTGAACTATATCCTTACTCTGCATCCCTGTATCATCAACAATAATAGTATCACCCTTATTAGTAGAATTCTCAATAATCATTCCATTAACAGATTTAGAAGAGATTGAAACTGATCGAGATAACTAGGAGACGGATCTTGAAGAATCCTATCCCCAGAAGGCTCCAAAGAAATAGTCGAATCATGAACTTTATGAATGGAGAGGGAACAAGGAAACACATCATTACGAATAGGAAAAGAAGACGAATTAATCTCGGATTCATTAATCAGAGAAGAGGGACCAGAAGAAAAAGAAATGGTAGGGGAGAAATGAGAGAAGGTGGATGAATGGGAGGAATGAGAGAAGGAGGGAGAGGAGAAGGAGGAAGAGGGATCGGGGAAGGAGGAGAAGGGATCGGGGAAGAAGGAGGAGGAATCGGAGAAGGAGAGGAGGAATCGGAGAAGAAGGAGAAGGGAACAGAGGAGGAAGGGGAGAAGAAGCCGCCATTATTCAAAATTCATTATCGCTCTTAATTAATTAATTTATTATTAATGGTTAATTAATAAATGATTAAAAGTTAATTAATTAAAATAATTTGTAATTAATTAATGTTAATTAACTAGGATTAGTAATTAATCTGGTTTAAATTAATCAAATGATTAATTAATCTTGCTTATGGATGTTTGGGTTCTATTAGATATAGAATTGTTTGATATCCCTGATGTGTGATGCTATGTTTTAATTTGAGCTAAAATGAATGAAATTTATTTATCTATGATAAATGTAATTTGTTTATCTGTGATGAATTTATATTGTTTATCTGTGAATCTATGAATGAAGATAAGCGTTATAGGATTATACCGCTTATCGATATTGATGTGCTTGAATCTGTAATGATTGGTGATATTGTATTGTTGTGTGTAAAACCCCTGGACTACACAACACACAAGAATATGGATTTCGCGGGAAATCGGTTAAGTCGCAGATAATTTGAATTTAATATTATTTTATTCAAATGATGTAATGGTTTTTTTTAAAAAAAGATGAATTTTGAATCCAAAGAGGTTTTGGAAATGGAATTGGATTGAATATGAAAAGCTTTTGGAAAGGAAGTTTGAAATTTGAAATTCAGTTTGAATATAATATATCTTGTTTAAGTTTTGAAATTGTTTTGGAAATTTGGTTTGAAAGGTTTATGCAAGTTATATAATATATATGGATTTTAAAACAATCTTTAACGTATTTTAAATGTATTATTTTGGGAATTTAAATTTAACCCAAGTTTATACTTTAAAAGCTATAACTTGTGCATATTTGATCGGATTTTCCGAAATGAAAACTCTTTGTTTTCAAATGATTATGGCTTTCAAATAAAGAAAGGATTTCCAGTCTTTGTTGAAAAGATTTCAAGTTTGAAATGAAAATAGTTTTAAAAGCTATGAATGAATCTTTGTTAAAGATTGGTGAACTTTATTAAGATTGGTGAACTTTATTTACAAATTGAAGAGGAACTTAAAGGTGTTTCTTTTATATAAAAGATTTGGAATTGCAGTTATTTTGAAGGGCTATGAATGAATCTTTGTGAAAGATTGGTGAACCTTGTAAAGTGAATCTATTTGTTTAAAAGATTTGAAATGGTAATTTTTTTAAACCATTTGAAAGAAAAGTATTAGGTAATAAGTTGTGACTTAGCTGAGATCTCATTATCCATATGGTTTTAAAATATTGCGCTTATTATTCAATTTAGCCGGGAGAGGAACATGTGTCATAAAACCCATTTCGAATAATGATACGACGATATGGATAGCATTTGAAGACCAGTGGTGAAGAATGGATATTTTAGAAAGCGAAAGGATTACCTGTTGAATGTCTTTACACCGACTGGTCCCCGGTATAGAGATTTGATCACCCTTTATGATGGGAAGTCCGGACGTGATTAGGGATTATCCGGATTGCAAGGGCTTCTTTGAAGTGCTTTCGGTTTTATTCGAACCCTGAACAGACTTGTATGGATGTATGTCTGACTTTACACTTTGAGATGTAAAGCTGGTTTCTATCAAATATATTTCTGTTTGGTGGCGGAGAATTTATTCTCTTAGCTTAACACCCTTCTCTAAGACATATGAGCTCAGAGGTTATGTAGTTGATGGTTACTAGTGATACATTCCCAATTTGGTAATGTGGCATATGATGTGTTGTTGATCATGTGTTGATCAAAGCATGGCATTTGTGAAAAGCATAGCTTTGTGGACGTGGCTTCGTCGGACCTTACGAACCGGAATGGTAGAAACAGGAAAGATGCAACAAGGTTATTTAGGGATAGCGCCCCCTGAGGGTATGTCCATTTCCTTCTGGATAGAGGTGGTATCATGGTATGGAGCCTAGATATTTAACCCATGTGGTTACTGAAAATTTATTACTTTATGGTTATTGGTGTCAAGGCATCGGATAAAGTACGGTTATGACCATGGGGTGGCATACTCGTGACAGCTAGTTACCTAGTTATAAAGGTAACCCGACCTTGTGTTGGCAGAGAGCTGGCTAAGTTCTCGAGGCGTCCCTCCAGAGGCATATCCATGTGGCCCAGGAAGTTCCTTAGCCTGATCATTGTTGGAAATCCAAAGAAACAATACGAGCCCTTTACGATGCAGTTGTATAACCTGCCACCACAGGTGGTAGCTATAACAGGCATAATATAATGGTACCTATGCTGGCTAAGATAAATATTATACTTTCGAAATGTTTTACACTATGACTAATAATAATATTAAAAGGATTTTG
The DNA here is from genome assembly GCA_030765085.1 of Allium cepa. Lineage (NCBI taxonomy): Eukaryota > Viridiplantae > Streptophyta > Magnoliopsida > Asparagales > Amaryllidaceae > Allium > Allium cepa. Next base: position 210,884,389 of record CM060939.1, on the reverse strand, counting down.
CGCGGTAAGCATGTTTGACTATCATAAGGAGAAATCTCCCTTAAGTGTGCGATTGCATTGTGTGTGTGCCGGGAGGCCTTATGGTAGTTTCATTTTCCAAAAAGCATTGCGGATTTCAAATTTGAATTCTTTTTTTTGTTTTTTTTGAAAAAAATATTTTTGTTTCCTCACACCAGTCCCATGACTGAACTGGAGTTTATTGTTCCCTTTCTAAACTCTGGGTGCCCACAAATTTTCCACACGGGCAGTCTAGAGTTGGATTTTTCAGATAGTCGGATAGTAAGTGTAGATTCGGTAACTTTAGAGCCATGAGCCTCTGAATTGGTGATCGCATTTGTTTTCACTTCAACATTCAAAGTTTCCTAGTTTGCTTAAGTTCAACGTGATGGTGGTTCGAGCTTGTGGTTTGGATATAGATGCTTTTGGATTGGAGTTTGGAGATCTTTGGAACATTGGAATGGAGATGCAATATTGGATTCTCAAGCTCTTTCTCTTCTATTGAAGTCAATGTTGGTGTTCCTTTATCGAAGACTTTATTCCGCTGTTATTTTTGTATCTCTGATATCTCGATTGTATCATTGCTGTATCCAATGTTGTATATGAATGATATATTCATTTTCTTCCGCTGTGTTGTTATACTAAATGTGTTATAAGCTCTGGCAAATCGGATTCGAACATTTGAATCTGCAGTATTCGAATACAAGTGAAGTATGGATGTCAATTTTCGAATGCGAAAATCAGGGTCTTCACATTTGGTATCAGAGCTAAAGTTTGAACTTTAGTTTTTGGAGTATAACACATTAGGTAACTCATTAGAGATAGGGTGAAGTAACCCCTAGAATGAGTATATCCTTAAGATATCCATCTGTGCCTCAGTAAATTCTCTTACTATCCACGGATAGTGAGTATGAGTGCAAGAAGAGGAGGAGGTAAGGGACATGGGAGTACCACTATAAATGGTCGATAATTGTAACAACAAGGAAACAACTTCTCTATTGATCTTCTTTTGTTCATCATCCGATTTCAATTCTTTGGTGATTTTCTGGCTGCTCCATAAAGAAGCTTTGGTGTGGTGATGCCCTGCGAATCATTATAGATAAGTTTCTATTTTGTATTGTCTTCGTCGGTTTCTTATCAGCTTTTCATTTTTAACTTTAATAAATTTGAAAATTTATTTGAAATAAATTGGCTAACTAAAATATGAAGTTAAATTAATTTGTACGATTAAAACCAAATTTGAAATTCTGCTATGGTTTCTTGTGAGGATCAAAGTCCGAAGAGGGACAAGCCGGTGTGAACTTTGGGGCATTCCGACCTGAGTTTGGAATCCAACTTAGTGTTTGAGAGTTATGGAAGATTGAATCTATTTGTCTGTTCTTTTGGGTCTAGATATGTTCTACGAATGGTTAGTTATCCTTACGAACTAACCAATGCCCATGTATATCTTCGTAGATCTAGTGACCCGAGTCTTGTATAGTATTGAGTGAGTTCGTTCTCATATTTATTGATGATATTCCGGTTTAGTAAGCCAAATGTAGAGTAGATATTTTAGTTTGATCTGGTGATCTGTTCTTTGTTGTCTCCCAATCTAGCAAATTTCGAGGACGAAATTTCTTAAGGGGGAATTTGTATCATTCCCGTTTTTAAATCAAATTCAAATTGAAAATTAATTTAATTTTTGGAATTAAATTATGAATAAATTTGATATTTCCCTAATTAAACAAGATATGTGCTTTTTATTTATATAAATAAATTTGTAATTTGAAATTTGAATTTGAAAAATCAAAAATAAATATATTGGAAATAAATTGGATTTAAATTTTATTTTAAAGTTAATAAGAATTTGTTTTCTAATTACATTAAGTATGCATTTTGATTTGAAAATGATATTTTAAATTTGATATAATAAATTTTTTCAAAGGCTAATTAAGAATTAAATTCTAATATATTTATTCATGCATAATTAAATTTTAAAACCATTTTCTTTAAAAGATTATATAAATGATTAATAAAGAAAATGTATTTATTTTAATAGGAAATATAATATAAAGTTATATTTAAAATATTATTTATAAGTGCTTAAAATATAAAACATGTTTTATAAATTAAAATAAAGTGAGAGTTTAAAACAAGGTTATAAATAAATTCAAGAAAAGGTTTAAAACATAAATTTCTTGTTTAAGACAAGTGTAAATAAGATTAACATGTGTTGCCTTAAAAAATATTTGTGATTACAAGCGTAAACATATTAAACAAGTGGCTTACATTTCTCTTAAAACTCAAATTATATATAAATATATGTATAGAAGAGAAACCAAGTTTCAATATCCTTTCATCTTCATATTTCACAATCCTGAAACAAACTACAAACCAGAAAAGAATTAAAAGCTACAGATCAAAACAAGAAAGTCCGATCATCTTAGATCAAACAAAAAAACCTGGAACTAAAAAAATCAACAAATCTTCAACTTGGGAACCAGAAAGTAAATCAAAAATTAAAATGCCAGATCAATAACAAGCAAAGATAAATTTCCAGTTTCAGACAATCATGTGGCAAATCAACTCAAGAAAGTAGCATATTTCAATTTAATTCCAGATCAAAAACAAAGCATTCCAGTTTAATAACAAATTCAGGTTCTCTGTTTAAAACATTCTCAGGAAAGCAAAATAGCAGTTCAAAAAACAAAGCCTAGAATCTCAACAACAAGCTTCAGATTCAAAGGAAAATCAATACAAATAACCAAAATAAATTAAGGGCAATAGATTAACCCAAATATCAGATTTAAATAACAAAGTCCAGATCATTTTCCAGATTTAAAACAGTTCCTGTTCTCTGTTCTTTCATGTCAGGTGAGCAAACTTTTATTTTAAACCCTTAATCTATCTGATATCTGATTTCTTGTGATAAATATTTAAAGTAGGAATGTTGAATGAATGTTTAAACTGGAAATGGTTGAACTCCCTTGTATATATGATGTGCAAAATCTGTTTAAACATATATATACTTCTCTGTTCATTACAGACTCCAGTTCACCCAATAAAAATACAATATCTCTTCCATTAATCAAATTTAAGCTATAATCCCTAAAAGGAAGATGATTGTAACAAGGTAGAACAAATTTTAAAAATGGTTTAAAGATTTACATAATCGTTTCAAAAATATTAATTTACAGTAAATTCATTTTTAAGTCAAGAAATCAATAAACTTAATTTCGTGTTTGGGTCTCGTAACTCGATTAGTGTTAATAAATGATGAATTTTGGTGCGAAAATCTTGATTTTTAAGAACGGGATTATCGAGATAAGTTGGGTTGAACGGAATTTGGTTTTTTGGCAAATTCCGGCTATCGACGTTGTAATAATTGTCGGGGTTCACGCTGAAGGAAGGTGGAGGTTAGGGGATCGATGGAAAAATAATAGTCGGATTAATTATTGATCGAGGAGGTAGTTTGACGAAGGTTTAGGGTTTAGGCTAGTTTTTAATCAAGGTTGGGAAATGGGTCACTGTTTCATGATTGTGGGATCGGGGTGGACCGATATGGGGGAAGTGTCGTAGGGATCATCGGCGAAGCCTTGGTCGGGATGACATGATCGCAGGTGACTGGAATCGACAGGTGAGGCAATTTTGTCTTCGGGGTTGGGTTGTAGGTCGAAATAAAAATGCTCGATTGTGATTTTCAAGCATACTTGTCGATCTTGGTGTTTGGGAGGCTCAGGAGAGTTGTCGTCAATGTATCGACGATCGGAGCTCTGATCGACATAGGTAGTTTGTTGTACATGTGCACAGTATATCATTCGTATCCGGGTTGCTTTATGGGTTGAGGAAGATGAAGATTCCTCGAGAAAAACAAGCTTACGCACTAGTTTGAACTCGAGAATTTTAGAAGAATGGGTTGTCCAGGGTTTTGGCTCGAGCATTTTAAGATTTGGCTTGGATTTTTAGTTAGCAAGTTTAAAGAAAGAAAAAGTTAGATATACAAGTTTTAAAATTTTAAGCAAATTAAGTTTTTACTAAAAGAATTCTTCTAAAACACTTTTCTTTCTTAAATAATAAATGATTGATTATGTTGAGATTACTTCAAAATTTTAAAAATAAATTATTTCAAACTTATTAAATTAAAGTTTTTTAATTTATATAACCTTTATTTTAAGAGTTTTCTTAAATAAACTTAATATTATGATTGAATGGATAATTAAGAAATGAAATGTTTTAAAAGTTAATTTAGCTTAAAAGTTTTTAAGTAATTGGTAATGAATATTTAAATCCAAAGGCTATTAATAAGACTTAAAAAATAATCAAAGTGATTAATAAAGATTAAGTGGTTTATGTTTTAATAAATTAAGATCTTAAATAATTAGTAATTTATTAATTAAGGAAAGTAATTAAGAACAATTACTTGTTGAAAGTGATTAGAGAATAATTAATGTGATTAACTAAAAGAATAATTACTTAGTAAAAGTGATTTAAAGGCTAATTACTTAATTTATTTAAGGATAATTAATTAATTAAGGTTAATTAATTAACGAAGGTGATTAAGGAATGATAATTAATTGAGGAGTAATTAATTAATGTAATTGATTAAGGATAATTAATTAAAGGATAATAAATTAATTAAAGGATAATCATTTAATGATTAAAGATTGATTAATTAATAATTAAAGGTTAATTAAATTATTATCAATGGTTAATTAATAAATGATTAAAGGTTATTTAATTAAAATAATTTGTAATTAATTAATGTTAATTAACCAGGATTAGTAATTAATCGGGTTTAAATTAATCAGATGATTAATTAATCTTACTTATGGATGTTTGGATTCTATTGGATGTTGAATTGTTTGATATCCCTGATGTGTGATGCTCGGTTTTGATTTGAGCTGAAATGAATGAAATTTATTTATTTGTGATGAATGTAATTTGTTTATTTGTAATGAATTTATATTGTTTATCTGTGAATCTGTGAATGAAGATAAGCATTATAGGATTATACCGCTTATCAATATTGATGTGCTTGAATCTATAATGATTGGTGATATTGTATTGTTGTGTGTAAAACCCCTGGACTACACCACACACACACAAATATGGATTTCACGAGAAATCGGTTAAGTCAAAGATAATTTGAGTTTAATATTATTTTATTCAAATGATGTAATGGTTTTTTTTTAAAATGAATTTTGAATCCAAAGAGGTTTTGGAAATGGGATTGGATTGAATATGAAAAGCTTTTGGAAAGGAAATTTGAAATTTGAAATTTAGTTTGAATATTATATATCTTGTTTAAGTTTTGAAATTGTTTTGGAAATTTGGTTTGAAAGGTTTATGCAAGTTATATAATATATATGGATTTTAAAACCATCTTTAAAGTATTTTAAATGTATTATTTTGGGAATTTAAATTTAACCCAAGTTTATACTTTAAAAGCTATAACTTATGCATATTTGATCGGATTTTTCCGAAACGAAAAATCTTTATTTTCAAATGATAATAGCTTTCAAATAAAGAAAGGATTTCCAGTTTTTGTTGAAAAGATTTCAAGTTTGAAATGAAAATAGTTTTAAAAGCTATGAATGAATCTTTGTTAAAGATTGGTGAACTTTATTAAGATTGGTGAACTTTATTTCCAAATTGAAGAGGAACTTAAAGGTGTATCTTTTGTATAAAAGATTTGAATTGCAATTGTTTTGAAGGGCTATGAATGAATCTTTGTGAAAGATTGGTGAACCTTGTAAAGTGAATCTTTTTGTTTAAAAGATTTGAAATGGTAATTTTTTTAACCATTTGAAAGAAAAGTTTTGGGTAATAAGTTGTGACTTAACTGAGATCCCATTATCCATATGGTTTTAAAATATTGCGCTTATTATTCGGTTTAGTCGGAAGAGGACCTTGTGTCATAAAACCCATTCCGGGTAAGGATATGACGATATGGATAGAATTTGAAGCCCGATAGTGAAGATTGGATATTTTCGAAAGTGAAAGGATTACCTATCGAATATCTCTGCACCGATTGGTCCCTGGTATAGAGATTTGATCACCCTTTGTGTTGGGAAGTCTAGATGTGGTTAGGGATTATCTGGATTGCAAGGGCTTCTTTGAAGTGCCTTCGGTTTTGTTCGAACCCAAAACAGACTTGTATCGATGTCTATCTGACGTTACACTTTGAGATGTAAGCTGGTTTTTTTAAAACACATTTCTGTTTGGTGGTAGAGAATTTATTCTCTTAGCTTAACACCCTTCTCTGAGACGTAAGAGCTCAGAGGTTATGTAGTTGATGGTTACTAGTGATACATTTTCAATTTGTTAATGTGGCATACAAAGTGTTGTTGATCATGTGTTGATCAAAGCATGGCTTTTGTGAAAAGCGTAGCTTTGTGGACGTGGCTTCGTCGGACCTCACAAGCCGGAATGGTCGAAACAGGAAAGATGTAGCAAGGTTATTTGGGGGTAGCGCCCCCTGAGGGTATGTCCATTTCCTTTTGGATAGATGTGGTATCATGGTATGGTGCCTAGATATTTAACCTATGTGGTTACTATAAATTTATTACTTTATGGTTGTTGGTGTCGGGGCCTCGGATAAAGGTCGGTTACGATCGGGGGGTGGCATACTCATTATAGTTAATTACCTAGTTACAGAGGTAACCTGGTCTTGTGTTGGAAAAGAGCTAGTTAAGTTCTCGGGATGTCCCTCCAGAAGCATACCCATGTGGCCCAGGAAGTTCTTTAGCCTGACCATTGTTGAAAATCCAAAGAAACAATACGGGCTTTTGCGATTGCAGTTGTATAACCTGCCACCTCAGCTGGTAGCTATAGCAGGCATAATATAATGGTACCTATGCTGGCTAAGATTAATATTATACTTTCGAAATGTTTTCCACTATGCACTAATAATAATGTCAAAAGGATTTTGCATAGTAAGCATGTTTGACTATCATAAGGAGAAATCTCCCCCAAGTGTGCGATTGCATCGTGTGTGCGCCAGGAGGCCTTATGGTAGTTTCATTTTCCAAAAAGCATTGCGAATTTAAATTTTGAATTCTTTGTTTTGTTTTTGTTGAAACAAAATTTTTTTGTTGAAACAAAATGTTTTTGTTTGCTCACACCAGTCCCATGACTGACCTGGAGTTTATTGTTCCCTTTCTAAACTCTGGGTGCCTACAAATTTTCCATACGGGCAATCTAGAGTTGGATTTTTCAGATAGTCGGATAGTAGGTGTAGATTTGGTATCTTTGGAGCCTTGAGCCTCTGGATTGGTGATCGAATTTGTTTTCACTTCAACATTCAAAGTTACCTAGTTTGCTTAAGTTCAATGTGATGGTGCTTCAAGCTTATGGTTTGGATATAGCTGCTTTTGGATTGGAGTTTGGAGATCTTTAGAACATTGGAATGGAGATGCAATATTGGATTCTCAAGCTCTCTCTCTTCTATTGAAGTTAATGTTGGTGTTCCTTTGCCGAAAACTTTATTCCGCTGTTATTTTTGTATCTCTGATATCTCAATTGTATCATTGTTTTATCCAATGTTGTATATGAATGATATATTCATTTTCTTCTGCTGTGTTGTTATACTTAATGTGTTATAAGCTCCGGCGAATCGGATTCGAACGTTTGAATCTGCGGCATTCGAATACGAGTGAAGTATGGATGTCGATTTTCGAACATGAAAATTCGGGTCATCACAACACATCTACAATCATGCAAGCTTTGGAAATTCCTCAAACTGAAAACCCACTTCACAAATCTTGATTTAAATACCATATAAAATTCCGATTAAGTTTCAAAATCATTAGGATAGGGAAAACACATGTAATCATCCTATGTTTGCTCATCCTTCCCCAAAATATTCATTTAATCACTAGATCTTTATATGTAAACCCATATGAACCCTATCATACATAAAAAACATAGATCTAAACCGAACCCATACATATAAGAAAATTGGTTTAGAAAGGTTAAGTATTAATCAGCTAGATTGTTTAGATGTATTGCTTTAATTTTTAATAGTCTCTTGTAGCTTGCATTTTTGTATTTTCTCTCTATTTTCCTTCTTATACTCCCACCGTTAAAGAGTTTCTCCATTTTTTTTTATTTTTTTAGTTTGAGTATAAAAAAATGAATGACTAAAAATGAGTATCGTATATTTTCCCACAATAAGTTGGGCCCAGGCCCTCATACCTGCTACGATTAATTCATTTCCTTTTAGTTTTTACCCTTTTTGTTTAACCCGTCTTTTTCCTTTAATTAGATTATTTAATTAATTATAAAATTTTAGGGTTATTACAGTTTCCTCTCCTTAAAGGAACTTGGCCCCGAAATTCAGTTAAGGTCAACTAGAGAATAATTCTAACCTTTATGCTTACCTTAAGCATCCCTATGAATTCCCCATCCATGCAATACATAAAATTTACTATTACTGCCTACTAATACAACAAACAACCGTAATATCATACATACATATGTTGGGCGAATTCTCACCCAGAAAATCTCAAGTCCAAGAAGCGTCAGTCTCGCTCGTGTTTGCATCCTACACTTCATTCAGCAAAGCCAAGGTTCACTCGACATTCGCAAATAGAGCCTCATTCGGCAGAGCATGGAAATCTCCATTCGGCAAAGCCCAACCAATGGTCCATTCGGCAAAGGCAAGACATACTGCATTTCCATTCGGCATATCTCATTCGGTAGCCGGACCAGCCATACCGGTCCACCATACTTCACCTCTCCAGTACCCCACTACCGAACCATCTCCCAAGCTACAACCGGACCACCATCACCGGACTATCCATGGCCGGACCAACACCACCGAGCCAACCACATACCTCACCACCGAATGAACCTCCATCCCGCTCCATCACCGGTCCAAGCTCCATACCGAATGGAGGCTCGCCGAACCAGAATTGCCAGTCCAGATTGCTTCAGCCTGGGCCCACCAACAGCTATATACATCCAAGACCCCTGCCCCCTGCCTCACTCTATAAATAGAGGGGCAGGGGTACAACAATGGCAGACAAGTTTGAGAGCTCAAGCACGGAAGGAACTTTCAAACTACTTTCATATACTTGTACACAAAGCATTGTACTTGTAATCTGAAACAAAGAAGATAATAACATATAAAGTGGACGTAGGCACGTTCTGGCCGAACCACTATTAATCTGTGTGTCTTTTACATTTCAGCCCCTGCTTTTTTCATATTTACATAACTCATATGAATCATTAAGAATCGCATAAAATCAACTAAATCACACGACTTGGAGGTGTTTGCCCATTTTTTGCGCAAACATTTTTGGTGCTTTCATTGAGAGCTTCGAACTCGAAGCTTCAGCTTCCCTCATTCAACCTTATTTCCCAATAGCACCCTTCATTGCCTGGGAAACATGACTTCCAGGCCAAGAAAAGACGCCAACAAGGGAAAGAACGTTGCAACTAGCAGCGCTCCAAATCCAATGGATCCAGATCAAGAGAACCATCCCACTACAGCAGCAGTGCCACATGTAGATCAGGCAATTCCAACAGCCCCTGCCGCGGAACAACCGGCAGTAATCACTGGAGCAGACCTAGACAGAGTTGTGGTGGAAGTGACTAACCGCTTCGCATCCTAACAAGAAGCTTTGGTGAACCAACTCATGTCACGCTTGAGGGATGTCGAAGAATCCAACCGCAACACTGAATCATGGGATGAATCTCAATCTGGAGGATCTCGGAGACAGCAAAGGTCTTCCCTCTTCAAGGAAGCCATCAACAAGAACAACAATGATAGGGGCCGCGCCCGGACTCAGCCCGAACTCCGACTCGAGGAAGCGCTTGGAACCGAACCCAGTGGGGGAGGCGCCAGGCGAGGGTCGGATGTAGCTGAGCCAGTCATGCCACCTAATCATAGAAACCCCGCTGAACGGAGCCGAGCTAGAACCCAGCCCGAAGTTGACCCCATGGAAATGCTCGAAACAGAACCCCACAGGAGAAGATCAAGGCAGGGGGCAACTGTAGCTGGTCCTAGCATGCATCCGAGCAGCCAGAGGCAACCACTGGATAACGTCAGAAGTGATAGACTATACCATCCCTACAGGTCATCTGGACGAGATCGATCCCGCAGGGAAGAACCAAGTTCATTTCTATCCGCTCTAAATTCTGATGAAAGAATGGCACGATTATTCAGAGAATGCGTCCAACGGGAGCAAAGGGACCGACGAATAGGCGCTAGGGTCACCAGCCCCTTCACCCGCAATATCGAAACTGCCATCACCCCCCGGGAATGGAAAATGCCAACCATGGAACCTTACAAGGGAACTTCCGACCCCATCGTACACTTACAAAGATACACCCAGCATATGCTCATGAGCGGAGCAATAGAAGGGGTGCTGTGTAAATGCTTTCCGCTATTCCTAGCAGATCTAGCTACCTCCTGGTTCTTCCATCTACCCCAAGGATCTATCAGCTCATGGGAGATGTTGAAAGAAAGGTTCATTAGCCAGTTCCGCATCCATGTAGAACATCCCAAGGATGCTTATTCTCTATCCAATGTCAAACAGAAATCCGAAGAGACACTGCAACAATATCTAACCCGGTTCAACGCCGCAGCGGCCGCAGTCCAAGATGCCGATGAGAAGCTCACCCTAATGGCCCTTTGTAGTGGTGTACACCCAGATACCAAGTTTGCTAGAAGACTAACTAAGGAAAAACCAGCTACTTTACCTGATTTCTTCCATGAAGCTGGAAAGTATATGAGACTTGAAGACGCCGCCACTGAGAGGCAGTCAGGGCAACAAGGTAAGACAACTTCGGACAAGGTTCCCGCTGCAGCTAAGGACACTCGAAGAAATGAATCTAGAGACAATGCTGGGGGCAGGAAGGTTGAAAAACGCCAATATTGACCAGGACCAAGATTTGACTCCTACACTCCTTTGAATGAAACAATCAAAAACATCTTTCTAGCCACTCAGGGCGAACTCGGATACAAGCGCCCCCCGCACAAGAAAGAATCTGATAACGCACTCAAGTCTGGAAAGTTCTGTCGCTTCCACGAATCCCACGGACATGACACCAATGAATGTCACCATCTCCGTGACTTGATCGAAGAACACATCAGAAGAAGAAGGCTGGAATGCTACGTGAAAGGTCAAAACAGGACTCCAACTCCTGCCAATGAGAACTCAAAGCGACCCGTCCCAGAAGTAGGCGGAGGGAATCGCAACACCAGTGGCTCTAGTCAAGAGAAGATAGTGGTCCATACCATCTCGAGAGGACCACACATCGCCGACAGAAGCTGGGCAGAGATGGAAAGATACGGCAAGTCACTTAGAAATGCTGAAGGCTATGTTAACTCCATTATGGAAGAACACCACCCGAAACGGAAAGAGAGTGACGACATCGTGTTCAGTAGGCGTGATTTAGAAGGAAGACAGTATCCGCATATGGATCTCATGGTCATCTCTGCCTGGTTCGGTCCAGCTAAAGTTTTCCGAATTCTAATAGACACAGGAAGCTCCGTAAATATCCTATTCAAACATGCTTTCGACAAAATGAAGCTATCAATGAAGGATGTGTCTCCCTGGAACAAACCCCTGCACGGTTTCACTGGAGATGCGAAAATGCCCCTCGGGCAACTTGACCTCTTCGTCGAAATAGGAAGTCATCCCCGCTCCGTTGTGTGAAAACAAACGTTCGTACTAATAGAAAACCACTCGGCCTACAACGCCTTCTTGGGAAGACCAGCCTTGTCTGACTTCCAAATTGTCCTAGCCCCGTGGTGCCTAAAGATGAAATTCCCAACAGATAACGGAATAGGAGAAGTTGAAGGAGATCAAGACGCCGCTCGAGATTGCTACGTAACTGAACTTCGCAATAACCGTAGAAAGAATAAAGGGAAAGATGCAAAGACTACTCTCTGCATGAAAAGCTTGGAAGCATAGCAACTAAAGAAAGCCCCTCCTCTTCGATATACCAGCGATCCTTTCAATGAACTAGACCCCAGGGATAAGGAGGAGGAGGCTACCGCTGAGCCTGCGGAGGCCATGGAATTCGTATCTGTAGACAAACATGATTCAAGTAGACTATTAAAAATAGGATCTCAGCTAAAAACAGAATTGAAGGATCAACTCATTGACTTTCTCCGCCACAACTTAGATGTATTTGCGTGGACACATGCCGATATGACAGGAATCTCTCCAGACATAGCATGCCACATGCTGAACGTCGATCCCACCAAGGTACCGATAAAGCAGAAGAAGAGAAGCATGGGAGCAGAACGATCAGCAGCCCTCGATGAGGAAGTAAAGAACCTACTTGCTAATGACTTCATACGAGAAGCCATCTACCCAGAATGGATCGCTAACCCAGTACTAGTAAAGAAAGCTAATGGGAAGTGGCGAACATGCATTGATTTCTCCAACTTAAATGACGCTTGCCCGAAAGACTGCTTCCCGCTCCCCCGAATCGGTCAGCTTGTGGACAGCACTGCCGGACACGAACTTTTATCTTTTATGGATGCATACTCCGGATACAACCAGATTCCCATGCACGCTCCCGATCAAGACCACACTAGCTTCATCACTGACCGGGGATTATATTGTTACAAAGTCATGCCTTTTGGACTCAAAAACGCCGGAGCTACCTATCAGCGCCTCGTCAACAAGATGTTCGCGGAATTAATAGGACGAACTATGGAAGTATATATGGATGACATGTTGGTAAAGTCCAGGAGAGCCGACGATCATGTAAGCCACCTGAGCGAGATGTTTCAGGTACTTCGCCGATATGGAATGAAGCTGAATCCTCTAAAGTGCTCCTTCGGAGTGTCATCGGGAAAATTCTTAGGATTCATCGTCCATGCCAGAGGAATTGAAGCAAACCCTGAACAAATCCGGGCTCTAAAAGAAATAAGGATACCTTCCACTCGAAAAGAAATGCAGAGCCTAAACGGAAAGGTGGCCGCCCTAAGCAGATTCATTTCCAAAGCAACTGAGAAGTGCGTCCCTCTCTTCGAAGCTCTCAAGAAAGACAAAGGAAAGTTCGAGTGGACCGATGAATGCTTAAAAGCCTTCCTTAACCTGATCGAACACCTTCAGAAACCACCAGTACTCTCAACTCCAAACGAAGGCGAAGAGCTATACCTATACCTCGTTGTATCATCTCATGCTTTAAGCGATGCCCTGGTAAGAGAAGAAGACCGCACAAAACGCCCGGTATACTTTATAAGTAAGAGATTTACAGGGGCAGAAGCCAGATATCCTAAACTTGAGAAATTGGCATATTGTTTATTGATCGCGTCACAAAAACTGCGACACTACTTCCAATCTCACTCCATCAGAGTTCTAACCGATCAGCCACTAAAACAAGTGCTCCATCGTCCCGACACTTCTGGACGACTCCTCAAATGGTGCATTGAACTAAGTCAGTATGACGTCACCTACCATCCTCGCACCGCTATCAAGGGGCAAGCCATGGCCGATTTCATTGCCGAATTCACTACCAACGAAGGCAAGGATCAGTTTGAAATAGCAAAAAACATCAAGTGGAACCTCTTTGTAGATGGAGCATCGAACGAACAAGGCTCGGGGGCAGGTATTGTGATAATCACCCCCAGGGGAAGAAAGCTGTACTATGCATTAAGGTTGGAATTCGCGGCCACTAACAACGATGCGGAGTATGAGGCAGTAATAGCGGGATTGGAGCAGGCCTTAGAAATTGGAGTCAATTCTTTATGTCTTCATAGTGATTCTCAATTTATCGTAAACCAAGTACTAGGAGAATTCCAGACACGAGGAGAACGACTCACAGCATATCTAAAGAAAACCAAACTGCTGCTCGATCAATTGGACCATTATCTAATCAAACACATTCCTCGAGAAGATAACCAAGAGGCCGATGAACTAGCAAAGCAAGCTAGTATGAAGAATACAACCATTTCCGGAGCACTAGCCATCTCAAGGAAGCTTGCCCCAAGTTTCGAACAAGTGAATCTGATAACTGCAATCGAAGAAGGAACTTGGATGACTCCTATCCGGAAATATTTGCAGGACGGCACACTACCAGACAAACGTGATGAAGTCAGGAGAATTTTGAGGAAAGCTCCCCACTACACAATACAAGAAGGCATCCTCTATCGGCGTGGCTTCTCTAGCCCCTTATTCAGATGCGTCGCTGGAAGGGAAGCCAAGGAAATCTTATTCAACATCCATCAAGGAAGTTGCGGAGATCACACTGGAGGGCAGACTCTGGCGAAAAAGATACTCCGATATGGATATTACTGGCCCACACTAAACAAAGACGCCTTAGACTTCGTCAAGAGATACGACAGATGTCAGAAATTTGCCAAGATTCCTCAACTACCCACAAATGAGATTACTCAAATGACCATCCCTTGGCCCTTTGCTGTATGGGGAATTGATTTAATTGGCGAACTGCCAACGGGCAGGGGCGGAGCCAAATATGCTATAGTGGCAGTTGATTATTTCACCAAATGGGTGGAAGCGGAACCCCTAAATAAAATATCTTCAGCAAAAGTTATCAACTTCTTGATCAAAAATATTCTGTGCAGGTACGGAGTACCACTCAAGATCATATCGGACAACGGACTCCAATTTGACAGCGAAGAATTCGCCGACTGGTGCCAAGAGCATGGAATTCATAAAAGCTTCTCATCAGTAGCTTATCCTCAGGCAAACGGGCAAGTCGAAGCTGTCAACAAAATTCTCAAAACCCTAATCAAGAAGAAACTTGAAAAGTCAAAAGGCGCTTGGGTGGACGAACTTCCTACGGCACTTTGGGCCTACCGCACATCTTTCAGAACATCAACGGGACATACTCCTTTCTCTTTGGCATACGGATCGGAGGCAATGCTCCCTGTTGAGACTATTGTTCCTTCCCACCGTAGGATCCACTACAATCCAGAAGAAAACGAAGAACTCCTCCTCATGTCTTTGGATCTGATTGAGGAAAGGAGAAACGATGCAGCACTCAAAGCAGCAGCTCACAAACAAAAAGTGGCAGCACTATACAACTCCAAAGTCAAGCATCGCATCTTACAAGAAGGAGATCTTGTCCTCAGGCGAATCTTTCCGCGCCCCGGGGCACTGGACCCCATCTGGGACGGACCATATGTAATTCATAAAGATCTCCACAACGGAGCTTATATTTTGTTAACAGTGGACGGAGAGGTGTTCCAGAGGGCATGGAACATCCGACACCTCCGTCGATACTTTTCTTAACTTGTACCGCCCATATGAAGTGAATTAACAAAGAGAATCAGTGGACGTAGGCATTTTCATGCCGAACCACTTTAAAAAATCTTGTCTCTTTTTAACTTGTTCCTTTATATCTTGGCTGCTTGTTAAGCTTTATCCTTTTCTGTTGAACAAAATCCTATGGCATCTTCACTCAAGACGCATCATGGCCTCATCTGGACAAGGCCTAACAGGTACGCTACGATTCTATGCACTCGCCAATGAGACTCTTTTGCTCCAGCATCCCTCTGCTGCGGGTTAACTCATTGCTCGCGACTTCCCTCAAAGCCAACTGTAATGAGCCGATTATAAGTCATCATAAAGGCCGACTATAGCCGATGGCAGCTCATTACGGCGTTCGGCTCGCCGGCAACTGTGAACCTACTTTAAGCCCCAACATAAGGTGTGGACAGCCAGGGGTAGTTCACGGCCAACGGCACCCATGCTAGCCGGCCACGGCAAATCGAATAATACCCACGATTACGGACCATAATGGTTCGGGTAGTTACCGTGCGCGATCTCGGCTCCGATGTGTCTTAAGTGCGGCTGTGGTAAAAAAGAAAACTCCCCGCGGAGGCATAAGATGGGTGACAAATGTCTCCAAGACCCACAGCTAGGGAAAGTGACTACAAAACCCGTTTGCCACGAACTTAAGCACATCAACGGCCTTCCGTGACTGGAAGTTTTACTTTTCCCATATTTCCATTTCATTTAAATACTTTTCTCCTATCCTGTATAACAAACTCCAAAGTACAGGAAACCAAATAGGGAGCATTCACTCATGAGAATCTAAGCCTACGTACTGGGTGGCAAGGTACTCAGCTATGTCCATGATCAGTTACACAAGACGCTCAAAGTTACCACCTGCAACTAAAACATGAAGGGCGGTACTCTCTTCTCTTGTACATGAATATGAAACTACAGTTTATTCATACGTCACACTAACATTGCAAAACATGAAATTATATTTCAAGCAACAGCTTAACGTCAAACACAACTAAAATCATAGGCATATGCATACTTCTCACGCACCACATCAAAATGACAACAACATTTAAACATAACAAAATCAGCTTATGTCATAAAATCACATAAAGTTATTCTTTGCAAATAATATTATTACAGTCACATCAATGTTTTGGACTAACATAAATAGCGATAAAAGGAAATAAAAAGGTAGCCAAATCCGGACAAGTAACCAGCTGCGTCCACACCTCGCTCTCATCCTACCAACTCCCCCAAGCCTACTTGGCCGCAGGGTCGGAGCTCCCAGCGTGTTGATCGGAAGTTCCACCTGTTCAATCCAGAAGAGGAACTCATTAAACAAACGATAAAACGATCAAGTTATGGAAACCCAGAAAGAAAAGGAAAAGAGAAGAATAACTCACCAGCGTCCGCCGCTTGATCCTCATCCTCCAGTTGCACACCCGCTTCCTCCGCAGCAAGCAACCGCATCCCCTCCTTCACCGCCGCTTGCTCCTCTTTCGAGAACTGAGCAGTGACCACATCCAGACTAAAAGCCACTCCACCTTCCTTACCCGCATTGACCCTGGCCTCCTCTAAAGCCCGAAGATATATCTTGGCCATGACCCGGGGATAGTCATCCATCCAAGACAAGCTGCCCTCCTTCCAAGTGAGGAAGTACATGTCCTGCAGCATCTCGTCCATCATCCCCTCATTCTCCTCAAACTCCCTCACCCGGGCCTCGGAAGCCTGCAACTTGGCGACAGCGACATCCTTCTCTGATCGGTATCTCAAGCAGTCAGCCTGGAGAGACCTCCTCATCTCCTCCTTTAACTTGACTTGAGCCATCTCCGCGGCCTCAAGCCTTCCAGACAACTCCTCTACCTACTCGAGATCCGCATTCCGAACCTCATCCACTGTCGCAATGGCCATGTCGATCCGCTCCTTACAGGCGGCCTCCATCTTCCGTAATTCTGCCCTACTAGCCTTTTCCATGATCCCTTTCAGCCGCCTGGAGGCTTCCTCGTGCTGAGAAATCTGAACGGCTTGACCGGCAAGCTGTTCGGCCTGATCGGCAACCTTCAGCCGCAACCGAATATTAGCACTCCCAATCTCCTCCCCGGCCTTGACCAATTGAGCATGATACTTCATTAACTTCTTGGTCTCTTCAGCCACCCGACCGATATTAGCTTTGGCTTCGTCTCCCATGGTAACTACCCGAGTGGTAAGCAGATCAAGATCTAGGGACTTAGCCTCGTCTAACACTCGTACCATGGGGTTGCGGGGAAGGAGGTGCTCACCCGTGGCCTCATCAAATGAAATATCCCGAGAGCTTGGATCTAAATCAGGACGACCGGCAAAGGGGTCGCGAGGCACGTCAGGACGCCTTATACGGATAACAGTGGGATTCTTAGAAGGAGGTGGAGGGGGGATAAACTCCGTGCTCTCCTCCGTGGTATCACGAGGAGGCTGAACAGGAGGCTGTGGACCAAGGGAAGGCTCAAATAAGGAACGACTCCTCTTCTTTTTCTGAATGCTCTCTTCAATGACCCCAAGAAGAGGACGGTAACTGACTACGTCCCCAGTACGACCAATGGGAGGCTTCGCAGAAGCTCTCATCAACTTGAATTGTTCGAGGCGGTGTCGAACATCTGACGTTTTAACCACCTGGCCTGCCCCTGGAATAAAAGATAAGTGTTACGAACATACAATGGTCCACAATTCAAGAAACATGTTAAGTTAAAAAGAAAGAAAAGTGAAAAGGCACGTCTATTATACAAACCCTGCGGAGGAGTGGGGTACTGCAATAAGTCCTGAATCTCATTCCAGGACAGAAGTGAACCATAAAATATTCCTAAGTCCTTATCGAAAATGGAATCGGCGGAAGTCAAAAGTTCACCTTGCACCGCCGAAGTTACCCTAGCTGAGGAGCCTTTAGGGGATGGATCGGCACCAGCCACAGCCTTGCCCGCCTCCTTTGCCTTTTCCGCTTCCGATTCTTCCTCCGATTCCCCGAAGGCCTGACGGAGAGCCTCATCCAGTTCAGGGTCTCGTCCAGAGGTTAAGGCGCCAGCATCACCATCTCCATCGCCATCTCCTCCGCCTTCTGACTCTCCTCCCATATCGCCTCCTTCGCCCTCTTCCACACCTTCCTCCTCCGGGATGATCGGGCGAGTACTAGGAGAGGGGCCATCAGACTCCTTAAGCTTCTTACCTCCCACGACTGGGTGTTGTGCAAAGGGCTTCCTCTTGCCACTCTTCACCGTGGCCCCCTCCTTAGCTTTAGCGGCCTTCTCCTCAGCCGTGTCCCTCTGCTTAACCACGGACTGGTGCGGTAGGATCAAGTTGTACTCCAGGAGGGTAGCGTTCCTGATCAGAAAAGAAGCCGACCTGTCCCGCGCCGGAATGGCCTTTATTTCAGCAGCCATCCGCGCCAAAGAATCATCTTCCACGACTGCAATGCCACCTGTCGCTAGCAAGAAATAGAAGCATGTCAGAAAAAGCACTACAATCAGAACATGGAAAATACAAATGAAATTCATCTTACAGCCGAAAGTGAAAAGGCGGAAAGAAACAGAATCGTCCTTGATAAAAAACCATTCTTTCTTGAACATGGTAAACTTTGAATATAAGTCCAGGACTGGTTTGAAAGGCACGGCCGCTTCTAGACTAATATACGGAGACCCCTTCTTGTAGCCTCTCAGGTTATACAAATATCGAATTTCCCGGTTAGAAGGAGGGCGCCCGTACCTCCTCTGAAAGATAACGAAAAGGCTCACCAGAATGGCATAAGAGTTCGGCTGGAGCTGGAATGGAGCCACCTTCAAATATGTGGTAAAACTAACTATCCAGGCATTGATAGGAGGGATAGCACGACACATGCAATGATATCTGCTGTAAGCAAAGTAGCCTTCGGGGGGATTATACGGCATCACTCCATCTCCCGGCAATAGCATGCAAGTCCTGTCTATCCCAAAGGAACGGGATATAACGTCAAGTTGCTCCTCCTTTAGGGAGAAAGGAAAGCAATCGGGAGGGGAGACCAGAAGTTCCTGTGGACCATATCCGTCCACTAACGACCTCGGAACAGGTCGATGTTGCCCGGATCCTGGTTGGGCTAGGGGCACGGAAGAAGACTCTCCACCATCCTTGGATTTCCATCTGTCTGATCGTGTTTCCGCCTTGCGAGACATTTATCTGCGTACACAAAAGTGAAAAACATGATGTTAGAACAAAAGTATAGGCACGCAAGCATGCATAAGTCTGGAGTTCCACTCTAAGTCCGAATACAAAAGTCATTCGGCACTGGGATTCAAGGCCATTCGGTACTAGGGTCCTATGTTCATTCGGCAGTAAGATGATAATCTCATTCGACAGTGAAAGGATAAGTTCATTCGGCATTAAGTGTATGGCCGTTCGGCACTTGAATTTGATTCGGTATACATATCATTCGGCCCTAAGGCCTAAGTCTCATTCGGTAAAGCAAATCCCTTCGTATGTATTCGGCAAATCAGGATCATCCGGTAATAAAGGTCATTCGGCAAAGGAGTATATACCTGGTTCGGAAATGACTGGATTCGGCAAAGTGTTTGATTCGGTATAGTATCGGTTCGACGCTTGTTGATTCGGTAAAGAAAAGCTAAGGGGGTGTAGCCCCTATATATAGACTGAAAAAACACCACCGGACCAGATGATTTGGCATACCGGACCAACCTCCAGCCGAATGAAAACCTATACCTACTCGAAGCCAAACGAAACTGTCTCTACCGGCAGAAACCAGAAACAGGGGGCACGCAAAGCACCTCACTCAGATAAGTACCGAACTCTAGGGCCTACTAATAAAGTAGAAATTATGATAACGATGAACAAGTAGTAAATCTCTCACTAACACGGGTTAATCATTTACACATGTACGCGACCAAGAACAGTCCACAGGCATGCTCTGAATAACTATTAACCCTATCATCGTGAAAATTTACACTTTGACATCGTTTTTTAAGCTCATCGGTTAAATGGATATTTGATTCTGATAATTATGAAATGGCTAAGCTACTTACACATGTACGGGGTCGCGAACGATCCTTGGACATGCTCTGAGATGGCGATAAACCACCCTAACAAATGATCCAGGAACCCACTCGAGCGTGAACCTGACATCGATAATGCTAAGCCCCCTCGGGGCACACTTACTCACCCCGAATGGCACAATTCACTTCATCTCAAATATTTCGATCCCGAATGGTCGTCATTTGAAATCACATTAAAACTGTCAATTCCTTCGCAGGACACCAACAGCATGGGAACATCCAGCCCATGGCATTACAAAACAGGCCTTCCTACCACAGGGAAACAAAGCGCGACACATGCAAGCACGTGCCCCACTTTGGGGGGCAAATGTTGGGCGAATTCTCACCCAGAAAATCTCAAGACCAAGAAGCGTCAGTCTCGCTCGTGTTTGCATCCTACACTTCATTCAGCAAAGCCAAGGTTCACTCGACATTCGCAAATAGAGCCTCATTCGGCAGAGCATGGCAATCTCCATTCGGCAAAGCCTAACCAATGGTCCATTCGGCAAAGGCAAGACATACTGCATTTCCATTCGGCATATCTCGTTCGGTAGCCGGACCAGCCATACCGGTCCACCATACTTCACCTCTCCAATACCCCACTACCGAACCATCTCCCAAGCTACAACCGGACCACCATCACCGGACCATCCATGGCCGGACCAACACCACCGAGCCAACCACATACCTCACCACCGAATGAACCTCCATCCCGCTCCATCACCGGTCCAAGCTCCATACCGAATGGAGGCTCGCCGAACCAGAATTGCCAGTCCAGATTGCTTCGGCCCGGGCCCACCAGCAGCTATATACATCCAAGACCCCTACTCCCTGCCTTACTCTATAAATAGAGGGGCAGGGGTACAACAATGGCAGACAAGTTTGAGAGCTCAAGCACGAAAGAAACTTTCAAACTACTTTCATATACTTGTACACAAAGCATTGTACTTGTAATCTGAAACAAAGAAGATAATAACATATAAAGTGGACGTAGGCACGTTCTGGCCGAACCACTATAAATCTGTGCGTCTTTTACATTTCAGCCCCTGCTTTTTTCATATTTACATAACTCATATGAATCATTAAGAATCACATAAAATCAACTAAATCACACGACTTGGAGGTGTTTGCCCATTTTTTGCGCAAACAACATACATACTTGTGTGTGTGTATAAATAGAGGGAGAGGGAGTCTGTATTAGCATAACTCGATACATAGCATATGCACTAATCTATGACAAACAACTCTAGATAGGTCCTCCTAACCTTATCCTCTGTTTTTCACGTGCAGTCCTTATGATCTGCACTCCACTAAACGCATACTAGCTTCACTGTCTTTTATCGAAGCCGCTTCTCATTTCGATCCACTATTCGAACTAGTCTGCATCAATAAATCATATCTAATTTGATAGCAAATCTTCTACTGCCCTCTAATCAACTACTGCTCTTAGGTCCCTAATGCATTTTTGCAAATATGATATATGAAATACATTACGAATCCCTGCAAAAACACTAGGTAGATCCACCTTATACGCAACCTTCCCAATCCTTCCTATGATCGGAAACTATCATGCATATCTGGGTGCTAACTTCCTAGCTTTCTTGAAACATATCACGACTCTTATTGGAGAAATCATCACGAACACCTGATCGCCTACTGTGAACTCTAGTTCCTTTCTCCTTGTCTCGGCATAACTCTTTTTCCGAGACGATGCTGCTTTTATCCTTGCTCAGATTAGCTTTACCTTCTCAGTAGTATCCTTCACCACGTCTGGTCATAACACAACCCTATCTCTTGCTTCCAACCAACATGCATGAATGAACATGACCTTCCATACAAAGCCTCAAATGGAGCCATCCCAATACAGCTCTGATAGCTATTATTATATGAGAACTCTACCGGATATAGATAATCTTTCCAAGATCCATTAAAGTCTAAAATACATGCTTTCAACGAATTTCTTAGGACCTTGTTAACCCTCTCAGTCTACCCATTTGTCTATGGATAGTATCTAGTACTCATTTGCAGTTCTGTACCTAATACCATTTGCAGACTTCTCCAAAATTCACTAGTGAATAGTGAATCCTGGTCACTAATAAAAGTTTATACCTAATACCCCATGTAGTCCTACTATCATTTTCATGTATGTTTCTGCTAACTTCGACGTAGTTATCTTAGCCTTCATTTGAATGAAATGGGAAAACTTAGTTAGTCTATCAATTACGAACCATATGGCCTCATTCCCTATCATTGGCCTTGGCAATCCATCTATGAAGTCCATAGATATTGATCCCATTTCCGCACTAGAACTTCTAAAGGTTACGGAGCCCACTTGGATTCTGTTGTTCTGCTTTCACTGGCTAGCATTTAAGACATCTTCTCACATACTCTCCTACATCTTTCTTCATCCCTTCTTAGAAGGAACTTTTTTTTATATCTCGATACATCTTCGTACCTCTAGGAAGTATGGTAAACTTTGAACAATAATATTCGTCTAATACTTCCTTCCACTGTTCTTCGATACTCGGAACATACAACCTATCATTCTTACGTAGTACTCCTTTATTATCCACATTGAATCCCTTCAGTTCTACTGCCTCGACTCCTGATTCCAAACTCCTTAATGTGTCTATGTTGAACTTATCATTCTTTTGCAACTCATCTATCATGTTTACCAGCGCGGGTCTAACTTCTAAGCATGCTAATGTCCTATTTGCACTGCTTGATTCTGCACTAGAATGATACTACACATTACACAAAAATAACATTCTAATGCGGTCCATTCTTCTAACATTGGAAAAACACAACTTTGTTTTCTTTGGCTTAAGGCATCAGCTACTTTATTGCCTTTTCCTGGAGTATACTCTATTCCAAAATCATAAGATGCTAGGAACTCTAACCATCTTTGCTACCTTATGTCAGCTCCTTCTGAGAGAACAAATATCTCAAGGACTTGTAGTCAGTATACAACTCAAACCTCTCCTGCAAGAGATAATGTATTAAAATCTTCGATGCGAGGATAACGGCTGCCAACTCCAAATTATGTCTAGGATACCTACTTCATGGGGTCGTAATTGCCTAGATGCATAAGCAATCACTTTGCCCTTCTGCATCAATACTACACCTAATCCCAATCCTGACAAGTTTGTATACACAGTCATACCATCATTCCCTTTAGGTATTACTAGCACAGACGCGTTTGTTAATTTATGCTTTAGTTCCTCAAATTCCTACTCACGCTCCTACACCCAGACAAACTGCTCTCCCTTCCTAGTCTGCTAGTCATTAGCATAGCTATACAAAAGAAATCCTTAATTAATCTCCTGTAATAACTAATCAATCCCAGAAAACTTCACACCTCAGTCATAGCCTAAGACCTTTTCTACCCAATTACTACCTCCAATTTTTCTAGGTCTATCGCTAATCCTTCTTCCAAAATTACATGGCCTATGAACTTCACTTTCCCTTCACCAAAAATGACACTAAGAAAAATTCGCCTTCAAATTATGATGTCTCAACGTCTCCGGCACAAACTTTAGGTGAACACTATGCTCCTCCTCATCTATAGAGTACACTAAAATGTCGTCTATAAACACCAATACATATATGTCCAATTTATCATAGAAGATCCCGTTCATCAAGTCTATAAAGAATACAGCCGTTTTGGTTAGCCCAAATAGCATAACTAACTCATAAGAATCATGCCTAGTTCTGAATGCAGTCAAAGGAATACTTTCCTACTCAACTCTCAGTTGATGAAACCTTATAGCCAATTCAAACTATGAAAACGCCTTAGCTCCACTCAAATAATCAAAAAAACATCTATTCTTGGCAAAGAATGTCTCTGCTTCACCGTCCTTTCTTCAGCATTCGATAGTTTATACGTAGTCTCAAAGACCCATGGAAGTTCTTCACAAACACTGTCGCTGCTCGGTCTTATGAAGCTTTTCTCTTCTAACTCTACCAATTGCATCCTCATCCTTAGCTCCTCCATTTCCTTTAAAGGCATTCTACTAGGAAGTCAACTAAGCAATTCAGTCACTTGCCATAAATCAATGTGAAACTCTACCGCACTCGAAGGTGGAAACTTTGAAACTAGTTCAAACACCTCCCTGAACTCTTTCACTACTCTTACTACTCCCAGCTCCTCTTCCTTCGAAGCTAGCACATATAAAATACCCATATGCCCTGCTCCGCATTGTTTGCAATCAAATTGGCCACAAACACCCAATAATAAGTTTGTGTAGAGAAGTAAATGAAGAAAGCTAAAATGAAATAGAAATATATAGAAAAACAATAAGAAAATCAAAACAAAAATCAGGAACAACAGGATTTGTAGTGGTTCGACGTCATTGCCTACGTCCACTTTGAATATTCTCTTTATTGATTCCATATATTCTTGATTACAGTAGCAAACAACAAGAAGTAAGAGAATAATAAAGAAAGTTGATTAAAATAGAAGAGCTGTGCAACCAGTAGCGTAAAGATCCTCAGAATGACCCCCTAGGCCAGTATTTATAGGTGAAGGCAACCTTCAATCTCTTTGAAACTTCGGCTACAGGGCCTTCTTATCTATATGGGTCCACCATAGAAGGCTCTAGGCTCAAATCCCAATGGAGAGGGATCAGGTTCGGTCCTTCTTGGTCGATTTTGCGGCAGCAGTCTCTATGGTGGCTTCTTTATTTTTAGATATGACGGCTCTCCAAATAGCATATTGATTGGACACTTGGAACTCGTGTTTTGCTTAATCTTTCGTTCGAACCCTTTTTAAAGTCATTGCTGCCAATCCCTTCCAAGAGAAACGTGCCAATCCCTTTTGCACTCTATAGTGATCAATCCAATATGCCAAACCATGCTTGCTTATTCCTTGAGTTACATAATGTCAATCTCTACATTTCCATAGTGCTTTGCCTATTCGTCTAGTTCCTTTATATGATTCCTATTATGCCTAAACATGCCTATCCTTCTTATCACTTAACATTATGTCGATTCCTCTTTCTCCAGAATGTTATGCCAAACCATCCTCATCATGAATGCTATGTCGTTCCCTCGAGTATTAACAAGTCATGTTGAACCAGACATCATCACTATGCCGATCCCTCTAGTTTTCAACCTTGTTGACTATCCATCCAAACGACTATGCTGATCGATTGAGTACAACCCAGCTAAGCCGATCCTTGGTTTATCCAAGCTAATTTCCATATTTCTAACGTCCAGCGTCGCCTGCCTATCAACTCCATTCAATTCGAGCTTCGTATAACCATTTGAACTCTACTTCTGGGTCCTATGGCCATTGCTTCATGGTCATCCTTCTTGAGGACAGTCGAATCTGTCTTGCGTGATCAGTCCAATATAGCCGAGTTTGGATACCAGTAACACTTGCCCTCCAAAGTATATCTTGCGAGTAACATGACGTGCTTTGAATAAAAACGGTTGAATTGCCGGAAAGAAGCCCATTCAGCTTCCTGATTAGTTGCTATCCCTTTGTAAAATCATTTGTGAAGGCATTGACTCCTTTGTTGATTGCTATGATGCTTATTTGACTTCCAATAATGTAAGACCAATGCCATATTTCGATAGCATATACAAATCTGTAATGCGGGACTTATAAGCCTTTTATTATCTATTCCAACCTCGAACTTAAGAATTTTATGTTTGATTGTAATTCCTATTATTTTGAAAAGCTAAAATTTCGAACCATTCTCGTGCATTTTCATATGCACATTTTTGTTATTGACTCACGGACATGTTCAAACGTTCAGAGGTCGTTGCCAATTTCTATAATATTCTACATGTTCATGTTCGTGGTCGAACCTTCTTGATAACGATCGTCATCAACTTTTAACTCGTTCATCATTCTCCTTTTTCATTTATTTTACCTTTTTCCCTTTTTTGGAGGGATCGGCGCTTGACATGCCGATCCCTTGCTAGGGCTATGCGAATAGAGATCAGAAGATCTCAATGCCAATCCCTCCTCTTCATATTTGACTTGCTCAGCCTCCTACGACTGGTTCTACATCCATATACACGTATATAAATAAACTTTCCTCCATTCCTTCATTGCTTTTTATTACCTTCTCATTTTTATTTCCCTTGCCTTCGCACAGACCTCTCTGCTGAACCCAGGATACCACAAAACCTCTTTGACGAATGAAAACTCTTCAACCCTCAACCTTAAATCCAAGAATGAGTTCAATCAGTCCCACAAAGTTGCTCTCCCTTCATCTCCAATCAACAAGCCTTGAACGCTCACCTTTAATTTAACCCGATATAAAATGTACGAAATCTCTTTTAATTATACAATCAAGTTATGAATTTCGAGCTTCTAACGAGAGCATAAGGTGGCGACGATGAACGTTTGGACATGAGAGAGAGAAGGAAGAGGAAGAAGATGGGTTCAGGTGGAAAGTCTTGATGGAGAAGGAGATAGGAATGGAGAAAGGTTGGGTTCGGTGTATGATGAAAGGGCGATGGCAGGGATCGGTATAGGATAGGGACCGAGAAGTGATGTTCTTTAGTCGATGGGGTGGAGGAAAGTTGAAGCTTGGGATTGGAAAGGAGAAAAAGGAATCGTTACGGGATAAGGAACGGCGTTAGGCTATGATGTTATAGGATAAAGGTCATGTGGCTTACTCTGGTATAGGGATCAGTAGGAAGTAGTGTAGATAAGAGATTGGTGTTGTTTGCTTTGGTGTAGGGATTGGTAGGAAGTAGATTAGAGGAGGGATCGGTAGGAAATAGCTGGGGAGAGGGATTGATAATAAAGTAAAGGAATCAATATTTACACCAAATACCAATTCAATCTAACTCATTTGAACACCTAACATTAGTTTGCCTTGCTGAACTCAAATATAAGATGACAATAGACAATATGAATTGCATATTTGGACTATCGAAATTAAGATTAAATGACCAACTTCCGGACTTCTCAATATGGACTAAGTAATAAACTAGCTAATGAAATTAGATAATAATCTTCATAATTCAATACACTGATAGTCGATCTCAAAGCTTTCGTTGCCAATGAGACAGTCAGTGACGATAGTCTCTCTAGACAAAAATCCAAGTCTCATCGTTTTATTCTTGCTTTACTGATTTCAAACTATTTATTTTCGTTTCACACTGCACTGCACGGCTCTAGTTCACACTTGACACGGGGGGAACAAGTTATTATTTCTAATCTCGATTACCTACTAAGTATAGCTGATATAGATTCCAGATGCATGAAGCGTTCAATTATCTTGTCTTCCGATTCGGCGATTAGATACATCAATTCTGAAACATGGTCAAGTTCTACAACTATATCGGAAGGCCTTCTCCAAGCCATCACGTAGAAAAACCAGAAGCTTCTAACCTATAAATCGATTCCTTTTCTGACATTCCAGCTCTTCCAATGGAAATAGCCCTGCTCCTGATGCTGTTGAGTTCTTCTTGATAATCCAGTGGATTCACAAGCTTCTCGAATCGACGAAGCTTCTCTTCCTCAATTACGCTCAATCCACGGGATTCCATTTGAGGATGTATTAGTTCCTATGAGGAAAGATAGACCTCACTTTCCCCAGCCAGATATACAACATGCAACAAGTTCATTTGCTGGGCTGGATGCATCCCGTCATTTAGTTCCTTTATCTGGGTGATTTTGAAATATCTTAGAATCGCTCCTACACTACTACATCCCAACAGCTATGCTTTCATCCATGGGACTTTTTCTTTATTCATGAATGTTCATTTCCATGTGCTCATTCTTGAAGAAAGCAGATTTATTTATAATTTCAAAAGATGATCGCGAAGCCCTTCTTAAGTCTTCCTCGAACCTTCACCGAATTGTCATGTCTTAACGGACACCTGGAACAAGCTCTCACTGTTCAAACACGAATGGTTCTATATGCGATGCACTCCTGGATTCGTAAGACAATGGTTAGGAGGACGTAAGTGTTACTTCCACTTCTCACTCAAGTTTACTGACTCACGTTATAACTTCTCCTATGAATTCGCTAACATCCAAAGTTCTTTTAGGTATTCGTCCATGTCCCGAAGGCGCTGAGTTCTCTAGAGTCGTTACCACCACCCACACTAGCCTTGTTAAGTTCCGAGACATCAAACTCCTCGTAACTGATGAAATTCTGTATTTATTTAGGTTGTAGGAAGACGGCCATAGAATTGGACTTTCTGGAAGCAAGGCAGTTCCAAAGATTGTTCCAGAATGAAGAAAGGAAACAATTAACCCCGTTGTGCCCCTGCTAAGGGGACTCGGGATGATACTAAGGAGAGTGAAATCAAAGTTTCTCAGGTTGATAAATTAGGAGATGACGATGTAGGTCTTGTAAAAGTGTCGATGGTTGAACTGTCGCAAGTCGGCCAATCGCAAACACCTCTAAAGAGAAAAAAGAGGTTGGCGTACAAACTACACAAAAGAAAGACTGCATCAAACCAAAAGTTCATTATTACTCCTCTCAAAGAGGAATCATCCTCCGGCATTTGGAAAGCTCATTAAAAGGATACTCCAATCTTCAAATTCTGAACGACATTATGTCCTACAACTTTCCAAATATTAATAGCGAAGGTCTTAATTCTCCTACTAGAAGCAGCAAAGGCAACCAACCCTCTAATAAAGGGGAGAACACTCTAGTGAGAAAAGCTACCATTACTGGTCCACTAGGGGGAACACTAGGACACTCACAATCACTTGCACTCCACTATACACTTAGTTATTGATCTCTCGTACGACAATTTCTATTATGCTTTTATTTGGTCTTTACAGGTACAATGTCTCGATCACAAGCCTTTGATCGTCTTCGAAGCTCTTTTTCCTATCATCGCCCAAGCTGGAACTCTGAGTCCACTCAATGTATAGAAAAAGATGAAGGACAAGACAAAGATTATCATTCGAGGGGTCTTCTTCCTCTTCTAAGCGAAGGCCTCAATCTCACATGTCTCGTCAGGGCGAACATTCAAATCTTCCGGTTCAGAGTGCAGAAAAATCTTTTTATCGTGGCCCTCACGTTTCTACATCTCATGAGCAACACTCTAGCTCTTCAAGTCCAAGACAGTCTCGTGAGTGCCGATATGGCAAGCACCCACTTGCCACTTCTGATCCAACCTTGCCAGCTACTGCTCCTGACACTTCTACGGCAGAAAAGTTGGCTGAACTTAAAGCCACATTACCGAAGATTTTCTATGACGATCTCAAATTCCTTCATTCTATTCATGTTATCCTTGGGCATGCCAAAGAAAGCTCATTAGCGTGTGTGAACGGCGTGTTCGTTCAACATGAATCATTCATTTATTTGGCAGGGAAATTTTTTGAAGTTTCCATAGAGTGTCTACATGAAATAGATAATCTCAAGTTTGAGGCTATTCATGACAAGGATATAATCAAGCACTAGGATGCTGAGTTGCTTAAACTCAAAACCCAACTTGCCGAGGCTGAAAAGAATGCCAAGGAGATGGCAGAGGCGGTGAGCTGTTTCGAAACTTCATGCAAAAAAGAACTCGATGCGGCACTTCAATGCAGCGAAACACTTGACTTAGAAAATGACTCCTTGCAAAAGGAGAAAGATGCTATAACACACCGCGTTGAGGAGCTCGAAGAATTTTTGAAAAAGGAATGGGTAGAAAAAATTAAAGCTAAGGAGGAGTCGTAGAAATATTGCGAAGAAGTCATAGAGGAAAGGAGCTTGAAAATGAAACTTGACGAATAGTTTGCAAAATTTGAAGCTCTGGAAGAAGAAGCCCGAGAAGTGGGTGGAAAAGAGATGCTTCAACAAGCCAACTCCTAGGTGGAAGCCACCTTGGAGTCCAGTAGGAAAGAAATTAATGATTATTCAATCCGTTGATTATCGAATATAATGCGAAGGTCCTACTCCATCGTAACTTAAGATTTCTTGGAAAGGGTTACCTCGACTCGCTTGCTGAAGCTTAGGAACATATCGTTAAGATAAAGGAAGAAGATTTGGAAGAAGCCGAATTCAACAAAGAAGAACTAGTGAGAGAAGTTCTTTGGGGAAATGAACCTCCGAATCTAGCCACCGCTAAACTTCAATTTCTCAAGGCTCTCAAACCCACTAAAGATGGAGAGGATATCGTTGAGTCTTTCGAAACTGTCCTAAGGGCTCCTCTTCAACCCAAGTAGACGAACCGTCAACTTCTCATGACATAGAGTAGAATCTCAGCAATGATCCGGACAAGCATCTCATTGGACCACAAATGTTCTCTCCCATCCTTGAAGGAGGTACTTCGGTAACCATGGAAATTCAACAGGATGCTGGTATCATACTAAACTTCTTTGTATTTTAAAATGTATTATTCTTCATGTGTAATGGATTTTAACTAATATCCATTTTTTGATGAACTTTTTAGGTCTTTAGGGCCCCCATTTGACCCCTAAAAGTGGTGCCGCTGTGGAACAGCATGAGAGAGCGGCTGAGGTCCCGACTATTGTTGAAGTTCTAAGGCTCGATGTCCAAGTCATCTGTAACAACCCGAAATTTTTGACGGCATATTTTAATGCGTATTTAATCTAATTTAAATTAAATACAAGCTTTTAAATTTTTAAAATGATGAGATCTTTGATAATATACATATGAATACAATTGTAGTTTTTAAAATGATAAGTTTAAAAATAAACAAGCATAGAAGTATTAAACCTAAACATGAAAGTATAAGGCAATATGGATATAAACATACAAAACTAGTATAAAACATAATCATAAATTATAAAATGTAACTCAGAATATAAATGTACAAATATAAGTTATAACTTGAAATATAAAAATGCAAACACAAAGCTATGAATCAAATGCTTGAAAATCTAAAGTGCAAATAAATTACAATAAATAAAGTCAAAATCTTTAATAAAAATTTATAACAAAGATACTTTGTAAATTAAGTATGCAAGAGACAAGACACAAATTTAATATAAGATATCTTTATGTATTACCTATGTACACATATGCATATGTACAGCAATTAAGTGTTGTATCCAGAAAAAATAATAGTAAACTAAACATGTAAACCAGTAATAAACTTAGGTGCTGCGGGAAATACATATGCATAAGAAAAACAAGTTTCACTTCAAATATAATAAAACAAAAATCTGTGTCTTGTAAGATATGCTTGGCCGAAATAATGAATGAAAAAAAAATCTTTGTACAACACATAAGAGTATCAGCAAACATTAAATACATGTTATCATAATTAAGAGCATGAACATTAATTAGAACAACATCTTGTTTAAGTATAGTACATGCAGCCAAAATCTCTGTGTCATTTCTTACTGCAGAATATTACTTAGCCAATAAGAAGAAAGAATGGCAATGCAAACAAATAAACTGTCCAGTTATCACCTGTATTGTTCAAAGCATCTATATATATCCACCTATATACTTTGCTCGTTTATAAAAACTAAACTGAAATAAACTTAAAGCAAACCTGAGAAAAACATTTATTTGCTTTGCAAACATATATTAACTCAAAGCAGGAAAACAAAAGAAGGTTTCAGGGAAGTTTCAACTGCAGTTTCTTCAACACATCACTTCTGTTTAAATTGTTCTTGTGAGTAAACATACTTCCTTAAATCTTAAGTATGATAATTAACTTCTGATGTTTTGTGTTGCTATATATATATATATATATATATATTGAAAATAAATGGAAAACATA
Organism: Allium cepa; assembly: GCA_030765085.1. Lineage (NCBI taxonomy): Eukaryota > Viridiplantae > Streptophyta > Magnoliopsida > Asparagales > Amaryllidaceae > Allium > Allium cepa. The sequence goes on along the minus strand of CM060939.1, from coordinate 210,852,486 downwards.
TGGACCTGTATTGATTTATGCATTGGGAGCTTCTATTCCTGATTGTTGTCAAGGTTCTGAGTAAAAGAAGTGAAGGATATTAATACTTATCCATTTAAATAAATTTTAAACCTAGAAATGTAAGTAATATAGATTGTTTAACTGAAAATTGAAGCTTGGGATTGAAATTGAAGCATAACAGTAAGAAATAAACACTGTCTATTTTAAGTTACAGGTAAAGAAATCAAATGATTAAAACTCGAATGTTTAAATTTGTAAATTCAATAACATATTTAGATTTCATACACGTAATTATGATTTTTAACATAAAAATTACGATTTTTATGCAAGGGTATTAAGAGCAGTTTTGAAATGAAACAAAAATGGGTTTTCGTCAAAATTGGATGATCAAGTTAATTTTAAATTCTGTAAATTGATATGAAGTAAGTTTGTAATCCATTTAACACCAGAAAAATGCTAGAAAAATTATTCAATGAAGGGATTTTGAGTTTGAATCAAAAGTAGGGTTTTAGTGCCTATTTTTGTTAATGCTCTGTAAAATTTTAATTTCGGCATCATCATGAAATCGAGTTGGTCACGATTTTAGGTGGAGTTAGAGGGGGATGTGAGCGAAGTTCTGGTGAAGTTTCATCACCTCCGGTGATGGATGGTGGCCGCACGAAGGTTTTGACAGTGGGTGTTCGTTGCCATGTTCGAGCTACAGGTCGTTTTTTTTGTTTTCAACTTGAAATTGAAATCTGGGTTTCGATTATGAGTGGAAGTTTTGTGATGTGTGGGGGCTACCGCGAGTCGCCAGAGGCCAAGCGCACCACCGTGCACGTGCACGGTGGCGTGGGCGTGTCAGTGAGGACATGAGTGGCTTCGTATCGAGTGATACTCGAGTGGGTGCTCGAGAAAAGGGGTGGGTTAGCTCGAGTTAGGACCCGTGTGTGTGCGTGAGTGGCAACTGCAGTTCGACTTAAACTGATACTTAAAAAAAAGGAAGAAAGGAAACAGGCAATGAAGAAGAGGGTGGTTTGAGAGAGAGAGAGACGCGAGGTAAAGAGGGGAAGAACTCGATGTTTGCTCGAGTGGATAAGTGGATTACCTCGGGTCCACTTCCAGATTGATTTGCCTAATCCCCTTTAGTTTTTTTTAACAAAGTTTAAACAGTAAATAATATTAGTTAATTTTAGGTTAATAATTGATTTATTGTTTATTTAAAAGTAAGGTTTGTAAAAGGTAATTAATTAGTATTAAGTAATTAGGATGTAAATTATTTTATACTTGTAATTAAATTAATAACTTTAAATTAAATTGTGATTAGAAATTAATCTTGTGATTAATCTATTCAACTTAAGAAAATTTAATTAAAGGATTAATAAATGGTGATTAACTTAAGTGTTTAATTAAAGATTATATGATTAATTAAATTAATAATAATTGATTAATTAAAGTAATTCATGAGAATTAAATAAGTAATTAATTTATATTAAGTAAGTTAATAATTAATAAGTAAGAATCAACTAATTAACCGAGTAATTAAGTAACAGTTAATGAACAAAAGTTAATTAATTAAATAATTAATTAAAGATTAGATGATTAATGAATTAATAGTTAATAATAACTAATTGATTAATTGATCATTAATAAGTTAATTAATCAGTAATTAATTAAGCAGAATTTAATAGTTTATTCTTAAGAAATAAATTAAGTTAAGTAAAACCAAACTGTTTGGTATGCATTGATAGTTCTGTTTGATTGACTTTGATATCCGTTTGATGATAGTTCTGTGATATGTTATAATATATTATGGATATCTATGATAACTGTGTATGATTTATCTGTTATACCTGTTATGTGAATTCTTAATATTTAAATTGAACTGTTAAGTTAAATAGACAACTTGGCCCTTAAAATGGCGTTTGGATTCCGATGAGACCGGGATCGGAAGAATCAATTTTGATTCTCCGAAAACCACATCGATCCAAATTAAACGTTAGGTCGTGACTTATCAAGTGGTGATCGAGATGGTGTTTCAGTATGCAAGGGTTATCGTCGTTAACTCTGAGGGTGATTCCAAAATGAGTGTAACGAGATAATGCCTTCGGTTTCGTTCGAACCCGAAACGAACTTGTATGGATTGAATGCTTTCAACACGTCGTCAGGCGGACGATGAGCATTCTAAGATATGTTCAATAAAGGTAATCGTAGCCTCAAGCCTCATCAACCGGGAATGGCTAAAACAGAGGAGATGCAGCAAGGTTAGGTGGGTCATGCCCAAGCAGGACAAGATATTCCCCTGTCTAGATGCCCCTTTTTATTTCGGCTGTGTGAGTAGTTGTTGGCCACAACTGCAGGGTTATCTTGTTCAGGACTGTTCAGTAAGGAATGGTTCTGGCCTTGTGTTATAGGGGGTCGGGAGTGATCCTCGGTACGGTGATCTAGGCCACGTACTGTGACGGGCGGTACCCTAGTAGCCCTGCCATTGTTGGAAATCCATTTTCCCTACGAGACCCTACGGTTTTGATTTGTATTACCCACTTTCGTGGCTAGTAGCTGGAATTTAATGAATGTAACAATTTCGGCTATTTTCTATTTACTTGAAAACCCTAGACACTATTATAATATCACTGAACTTCCTATAAAATGTTTTGGTTAGCGTAAGGTAAAAACTTACCCGTGTTTATTTGTGGGGAGTCTTACGTGATACCTTTATTTCAAATGATTTTTAAAGTTAAGCAATATTAACCTGTTTACTCATACCAGACCCATGTCTGACCCGGAGTTTATATTTTTTTTTCCATAAACTCTTGGGTACTCAAATTTATATGAGTAGCCAAGTGATAGGTATTTGGGAGTGTTGATTTTGTGGAGGAGCTATTTTGGGGAGAAGACCAGACGTATGTATCTATATAAGTAGTCCGCTGTGTAGTTAGTGTATGCTGTATTTTGGATGTATGTATGGACATATATGTATATGACAGTCCTGTTATGTGATATTGTATTACTCTGATGTATGTATAACTATGTAATGGTTATGTGATGTATTATATTTTGTTCCATTCGCTGTGAGATTCTGATGTTGTTGTTCTTTCTTTCTATTCTTTTCTATTTCTATCCCTTTCTTTCTTAATGATGATACGTCTTTCTGGGTTGAGAAAGGCGGGTCGTCACAGTTGGTATCAGAGTGCTAGGTCGAGCGAGTTCCTAGGCTCTTAAGTTATATTTATCTTGAGAGTGCGTATTTGTATTTTCATATAATATTATATATAGTCTATCTAAATTTGTTGAGTTACCTGTTCAGGTGACCAACATGAGTTCCGGAAGAAGAGGCAGAGTTAGGGCCAGTACTTCAACAGATAATGGACGGAGTCAAAATGTTAGTGAAGCTGTCAGTCCAGTACCGTCTCAAGTTAGTTTTGCAGCTTTATGCAAGGATTTCAAACATATCAGAGGGCAACCATTCGAAGGTTCAGAGTCAATAATTGAAGTTCAAGACTGGCTACGCTCTTGTGAGCGTATTTTCAAGAGCATGAGATTGACGGATGAGCGTAAGAGGCATATGGCATCGTGGCAACTGCAAGGTGGTGCAGCAGCATGGTGGGATTCAATTATTGCAAATATTTCTAAGGATGACATTTCTTGGGACAGATTTAAGGAGTTATTTGAAGAGAAGTTAATGCCAACGGTAGGGAGAACCCAATTGTATCAGGATTTTCTATATTTGAAGCAGGGTAGTATGTCTGTTTCGGAGTATGAAACCAGATTCAACGAACTCTCTTGTTATGGACCAAGACTCATCGATACTCCTCTGAAAAAGAATGAGAAATTTGTGCAAGGGTTGAGGCCTGAATTCCATGGAAAATTGACGGTGCTTCTGAAGGGATCTTTTGTTGATTTGATTGATATGGCATTGAGGTATGAAAGTTTGATGGGTAAGAAACCGGGGGCTCCAGTTGCAGCTTCAGGGAATTTCACTAAACCAAATAAGAGAAAGTTCGATCCTAAATGGAGAAAGCCGAATAAGAAGAAACCTGGGAATAACAATGGACCCCGAAAGTACTACATTTGCCAGCAGGAAGGGCATTTGGCAAATAAGTGTCCTAGAAACGGATTCCAGCAGCAACAACAGCAACCGCATCAGAGTGGCCCAGGATTAGCTATGGTTCAGAAATCATTGTGCTTTAATTGTCATCAGCCAGGACACATGATCAAGAATTGTCCACTTCTGCAGAGGGCGCCTCAAAATAAAGTTTTTTCTTTGGAAGCCGGACCATCTTCTTCTTCGATCGGCAAAGGAGTATTAGAAGGTACTTTACTTTTAAATGGAATATATATTAAAGTTTTGTTTGATTCGGGTGCTTCCTTGAGTTTTATTTCTTTGGACTCTGTTGAAAAGTTTTCTCTTACCCCTAGTTCTGTAGACAGTCCTATCTTGGTATCTAATCCTATAGGAGGGGTGACCAAATTAGACACTATCTGTAAGGACTTGAAGCTCTCTTATCTATCCCACAGTTTTTCTTGTGCCCCGTATGTATTGAATTTTAAAGGATTTGATCTTATTTTGGGTATGGATTGGCTGGATAAGTATAAAGCCGTTTTGAATTGTGATGAAAGAACAGTTTCGTTGGAAACTGATCTGGGTAGAATTTCCAGAGTGTCGTGTGATAATTCTGGAATTCACTTGAGCAGTCTTTTGCATGGAATTGAGACTTCTGAAGAGAGGGTTGAAGACATCGATGTGGTACAAGATTTTGCTGATGTATTTGAAGAAGTGAAGTGTCTGCCACCACATCGAGAAATAGAATTCCGTATTGATTTGATTCCAGGAGCTGTGCCAGTGATTCAGCCCAATAAGAGAATGGCTCCTAGGGAAAGAGAAGAATTGATTAAGCAGACGCAGGATTTTTTAGAGAAGGGGTTGATTAGACCCAGTTTTTCTTGTTGGGGTTCGGCGGCAGTGTTTGTGACCAAATCGGATGGATCACTGAGGTTCTGTGTGGATTATAGAGAATTGAACAAAGTGACTATCCGTAATAAATATCCTCTTCCTCGCATCGATGATCTTTTTGACCAGTTGCATGGTGCTTCTATTTTTTCTCAATTGGATCTAGCTTCAGGTTTCCACCAGTTGAGGGTAGCTGAAGACAGTATTCCCTTAACTGCATTTAGGGGACCGAATTGTTTCTATGAGTGGTTGATTATGCCATTCGGATTAACCAACACTCATGCCTACTTCGTTGACCTCATGAATCGAGTCTTTAGGGATGTGCTGAATAAGTTTGTGCTGGTATTCATTGATGATATCTTGGTCTATTCCAAATCCGAAGAAGAGCACAGGGAGCATTTGAGGATTGTTTTGGAGACTCTAAGGAAGCATGTGCTAAAGGCGAAGTTTTCGAAGTGTCATTTTTGGAAATCGGAGGTTAAATTTTTAGGGCACATTTTTTCTGGTGAAGGCATTTCTGTAGATCCAGCGAAAGTTGAAACTATTCTAGAATGGAAACAGCCGGAGACACCGACGGAAGTTCGCAGTTTTCTAGGATTGGCTGGCTACTACAGGAAATTTATCAGGGATTATTCCAAGATTTCTTCGCATCTTACTAAGCTGACCAGAAAAGGAGCAAAATTCAAGTGGACACCTCAGTGTGAAGAAGCTTTTCAGGAATTGAAGATAAGGGTGCAGCAATTCCGGATGGGAAAAGCAAATTCGAAGTTTACACTGATGCTTGTATTGTGGGTTTGGGAGCAGTTCTGATGCAGAACGGAAGGGTTATCGCGTATGCTAGTCGATAGTTGAAGCCTCATGAGAAGAACTATGCTGCGCATGATCTTGAATTGCTAGCCATTGTTTTTGCTTTGAAAATTTGGAGACATTATCTTTTGGGAGAGAAATTCGAATTGTTCACGGATCACAAACCGTTGAAATATCTGTTCTCTCAAAAAGATCTAAATCTGAGACAGCAGCGGTGGGTTGAATTTCTTACATCCTATGATTTGGATATTCTGTACACTCCGGGGAGAGCGAATGTCGTAGCTGACGCTCTCAGTAGGAACGCGGTTCTATCTCTTCTAGAAGTGGTTCCATCTCTTATTGAAAGGATCTCAAGTAAGCAAGAATCTGATAAGATGTTAAGGAGAATCATTAAAAGAGCCAGGAAGGGTCAGTGTCCTAGTTTTGAAATTGATGGCCAAGGAACACTAAGGATTAACGGGAGAATCTGTGTTCCGAATGATAAGGAATTGAGGCAGGAAGTCTTGTCTGAAAGTCATTGTTCCAAATTGAATATTCATCCTGGAATTTTGAAGATGTACAAGGACATGAGGAGAGTCTTTTGGTGGAAGGGCATGAAGGAAGATGTAGCTGCTTTTGTGAACAGTTGTGCCGTCTGCCAACAAGTTAAAGGTGATCAACAGAAATCTGCCGGATTATTGCAACCTTTGGAAGTTCCGAATTGGAAATGGGAAATGATCTCGATGGATTTTATCGATGGTTTGCCTAGAACCAGGAAAGGGAATGATGGTATATGGGTTATTGTAGATCGTTTAACTAAGAATGCCCATTTTATACCAGTAAAGGCAACCCGCACTGTAGTTTCTTTGGCGGAAATTTTCCTGAAGGAGATAGTTCGATTGCATAGTGTTCCGGTCATCATAGTAAGTGATCGTGATCCTATTTTCACTAGCAAATTTTGGGAAGCTTTGCAATCAGCAATGGGTACAGATTTGAGATTGAGTACAGCCTATCATCCTCAAACGGACGGACAGACGGAGAGGCTGAATCGTATTCTTGAGGATATGCTACGGGCTTGTGTTTTAGATTTTGGAGGATCTTGGGAGGACCATCTTCATTTAGTGGATTTTTCTTATAATAACAGTTATCAAGCGAGTATCAAGATGGCTCCTTATGAAGCTTTATACGGAAGACCGTGTAGATCCCCATCTTGTTGGATTGAATCGAAGGATCGTCTTGTGCTCGGACCCGATCTTATTCGTGAAGCTTCTGCGAAGGTTGAGATTATCAAGAAAAGGATGAAAGCTGCTCAAGATTGTCAGAAGAAATATGCGGATAGAAGACGAAGGCCATTGGAATTTGAGATCGGAGACTTGGTTTTTGTTAAAGTTTCCCCAATTAAAGGTGCTATAAGATTTGAAAAATGGGAAAACTTACTCCGAGATACATTGGACCATTTAGAGTGTTGGAGAGAATTGGAACTATAGCCTACAGGATTGAATTGCCAGAGCAGATGTCTGGGATTCACAATGTGTTTCATGTATCACATTTGAGGAAATTTGTTCATGATCCGTCATTGGTTGTAGAACCGGTAGTTCAACAAGATTTGGAAGTTGAACCCAATTTAACTGTGGTCAGAAATCCGGTTCAGATTGTGGATCGAGACGAGAAACAACTCAAGAACAAGCGTCAAGGTGCAATGGAGTGAGGATCCCAGAGATTGTAACTGGGAAACTCTCGATAGTTTTAAGAATGCTTATCCGGATTTATGTTCGGATAACTAGTGATGTTTGTTAGAATAGACTGTTTGTTTATTTGCTATTATATGTATGATATGTATGTTTGGATTGTTAATATATAAGCTTTTGAATTAACTGTTGTTTAAATTTCGGGGACGAAATTCTTTTAAGGCGGGAGGAATGTAACAACCCGGAATTTTTGACAGCATATTTTAATGCGTATTTAATCTAATTTAAATTAAATACAAGCTTTTAAATCTTTAAAATGATGAGATCTTTGATAATATACATATGAATACAATTGTAGTTTTTAAAATGATAAGTTTAAAAATAAACAAGCATAGAAGTATTAAACCTAAACATGAAAGTATAAGGCAATATGGATATAAACATACAAAACTAGTATAAAACATAATCATAAATTATAAAATGTAACTCAGAATATAAATGTACAAATATAAGTTATAACTTGAAATATAAAAATGCAAACACAAAGCTATGAATCAAATGCTTGAAAATCTAAAGTGCAAATAAATTACAATAAATAAAGTCAAAATCTTTAATAAAAAATTATAACAAAGATACTTTGTAAATTAAGTATGCAAGAGACAAGACACAAATTTAATATAAGATATCTTTATGTATTACCTACGTACACATATGCATATGTACAGCAATTAAGTGTTGTATCCAGAAAAAAAAAACTAAACATGTAAACCAGTAATAAACTTAGGTGCTGCAGGAAATACATATGCATAAGAAAAACAAGTTTCAATTCAAATATAATAAAACAAAAATCTGTGTCTTGCAAGATATGCTTGGCCGAAATAATGAATGGAAAAAAAAATCTTTGTACAACACATAAGAGTATCAGCAAACATTAAATACATGTTATCATAATTAAGTGCATGAACATTAATTAGAACAACATCTTGTTTAAGTATAGTACATGCAGCCGAAATCTTTGTATCATTTCTTACTGCAGAATATTACTTAGCCAATAAGAAGAAAGAATGGCAATGCAAACAAATAAACTGTCCAGTTATCACCTGTATTGTTCAAAGCATCTATATATATCCACCTATATACTTTGCTCGTTTATAAAAACTAAACTGAAATAAACTTAAAGAAAACATGAGAAAAATATTTATTTGCTTTGCAAACATATATTAACTCAAACCAGGAAAACAAAAGAAGGTTTCAGGGAAGTTTCAACTGCAGTTTCTTCAACACATCACTTCTGTTCAAATTGTTCTTGTGAGTAAACATACTTCCTTAAATCTTAAGTATGATAATTAACTTCTGATGTTTTGTGTTGCTATATATATATATATATATATATATATATATTGAAAATAAATGGAAAACATATGGACCTGTATTGATTTATGCATTGTAAGCTTCTATCCTGATTGTTGTCAAGTTTCTGAGTAAAAGAAGTGAAGGATATTAATACTTTTCCATTTAAATAAATTTTAAACCTAGAAATGTAAGTAATATAGATTTTTTAACTGAAAACTGAAGCTTGGGATTGAAATTGAAGCATAACAGTAAGAAATAAACACTGTCTATTTTAAGTTACAGGTAAAGAAATCAAATGATTAAAACTCGAATGTTTAAATTTGTAAATTCAATAACGTATTTAGATTTCATACACGTAATTATGATTTTTAACATAAAAATTATGATTTTTATGCAAGGGTATTAAGAGCAGTTTTGAAATGAAACAAAAATGGGTTTTCGTCAAAATTGGATGATCAAGTTAATTTTAAATTCTGTAAATTGATATGAAGTAAGTTTGTAATCCATTTAACACCAGAAAAATGCTGGAAAAATTATTCAATGAAGGGATTTTGAGTTTGAATCAAAAGTAGGGTTTTAGTGCCTATTTTTGTTAATGCTCTGTAAAATTTTGATATCGGCATCATCATGAAATCGAGTTGGTCGCAATTTTAGGTGGAGTTAGAAGGGGACGTGAGCGAAGTTCTGGTGAAGTTTCATCACCTCCGGTGATGGATGGTGGCCGCACGAAGGTTTTGACAGTGGATGTTCGTTGCCATGTTCGAGCTACAGGTCGTTTTTTTGTTTTCAACTTGAAATTGAAATCTGGGTTTCGATTTCGTATGAGTGGAAGTTTTGTGATGTGTGGGGGCTGCCGCGAGTCGCCAGAGACCAAGCGCACCACCGTGCACGTGCACGGTGGCGTGGGCGTGTCAGTGAGGACATGAGTGGCTTCGTATCGAGTGATACTCGAGTGGGTACTCGAGAAAAGGGGTGGGTTAGCTCGAGTTAGGACCCGTGTGTGTGCGTGAGTGGCAACTGCAGTTCGACATCAACTGATACTTAAAAAATAAAAAGGAAGAAAGGAAACAGGCAATGAAGAAGAGGGTGGTTTGAGAGAGAGAGACGCGAGGTAAAGAGGGGAAGAACTCGATGTTTGCTCGAGTGGATAAGTGGATTACCTCGGGTCCACTTCCAGATTGATTTGCCTAATCCCTTTTAGTTTTTTTTTAACAAAGTTTAAAAAGTAAATAATATTAGTTAATTTTAGGTAAATAATTGATTTATTGTTTATTTAAAAGTAAGGTTTGTAAAAGGTAATTAATTAGTATTAAGTAATTAGGATGTAAATTATTTTATACTTGTAATTAAATTAATAACTTTAAATTAAATTGTGATTAGAAATTAATCTTGTGATTAATCCATTCAACTTAAGAAAATTTAATTAAAGGATTAATAAATGGTGATTAACTTAAGTGTTTAATTAAAGATTATATGATTAATTAAAATAATAATTGGTTAATCAAAGTAAGTCGTGAGAATTAAATAAGTAATTAATTTATATTAAGTAAGTTAATAATTAATAAGTAAGAATCAACTAATTAACCGAGTAATTAAGTAACAGTTAATGAACAGAAGTTAATTAATTAAATAATTAATTAAAGATTAGATGATTAATGAATTAATAGTTAATAATAACGAATTGATTAATTGACATTAATAAGTTAATTAATCAGTAATTAATTAAGCAGAATTTAATAGTTTATTCTTAAGAAATAAATTAAGTTAAGTAAAACCAAATTGTTTGGTATGCATTGATAGTTCTGTTTGATTGACTTTGATATCCGTTTGATGATAGTTCTATGATATGTTATAATATATTATGGATATCTGTGATAACTGTGTATGACTTACCTGTTATACCTGTTATGTGAATTCTTAATATTTAAATTGAACTGTTAAGTTAAATAGACAACTTGGCCCTTAAAATGGCGTTTGGATTCCGATGAGACCGGGATCGGAAGAATCAATTTTGATTCTTCGAAAACCACATCGATCCAAATTAAACGTTAGGTCGTGACTTATCAAGTAGTGATCGAGATGGTGTTTCAGAATGCAAGGGTTATCGTCGTTAACTCTGAGGGTGATTCCAAAATGAGTGTAACGAGGTAATGCCTTCGGTTTCGTTCGAACCCGGAACGAACTTGTATGGATTGAATGCTTTCAACACATCGTCAGGCGGACGATGAGAATTCTAAGATATGTTAAATAAAGGTAATCGTAGCCTCAAGCCTCATCAACCGGGAATGGCTAAAACAGGGGAGATGCAGCAAGGTTAGGTGGGTAATGCCCAAGCAGGACAAGATATTCCCCTGTCTAGATGTCCCTTTTTATTTCGGTTGTGTGAGCAGTTATTGGCCACAATTGCGGGGTTATCTTGTTCGGGACTGTTCAGTAAGGAATGGTTCCGGCCTTGTGTTGTAGGGGGTCGGGAGTGATCCTCGGTACGGTGATCAAGGCCCCGTACTGTGACGAGCGGTACCCCAGTTGCCCTGCCATTGTTGGAAATCCATTTTCCCTACGAGACCCTACGATTTTGATTTGTATTACCCACTTTCGTGGCTAGTAGCTGGAATTTAATGAATGTAACAATTTCGGCTATTTTCTATTTACTTGAAAACCCTAGACACTATTATAATATCACTGAATTTCCTATAAAATGTTTTGGTTAGCGTAAGGTAAAAACTTACCCGTATTTATTTGTGAGGAGTCTTACGTGATACCTTTATTTCAAATGATTTTCAAAGTTAAGCAATATTAACCTGTTTACTCATACCAGACCCATGTCTGACCCGGAGTTTATATTTTGTTTTTCATAAACTCTTGGGTACTCAAATTTTTATGAGTAGCCAAGTGATAGGTATTTGGGAGTGTTGATTTTCTGGAGGAGCTATTTTGGGGAGAAGACCAGACGTATGTATCTATATAAGTAGTCCGCTGTGTAGTTAGTGTATGTTGTATTTTGGATGTATGTATGGACATATATGTATATGACAGTCCTGTTATGTGATATTGTATTACTCTGATGTATGTATAACTATGTAATGGTTATGTGATGTATTATATTTTGTTCCATTCCGCTGTGAGATTCTGATGTTGTTGTTCTTTCTTTCTATTCTTTTCTATTTCTATCCATTTCTTTCTTAATGATGATACGTCTTTCTGGGTTGAGAAAGGCGGGTCGTCACGTCATCAGTGCTCTTAATGAAGACAAAATTGAAGATCCTCTCTCGGCCATGACCCTGATGATGTAAAAATTACTGGTGCTTCGGAGCATACCACTAAAACCAGCATGAAGAAGAGGATTGAGGAGGAGGAAAAATTGAAGCGAATAGCTAAAGGTGAGCCCATCAAGGTGGAAGTCGATGATCTTAATATTGTACCATTGCAAGTTATTCCACCGGCCGGATCGATTCCTAGTGAAATCCCTCATTCTTCATAAGCACTTCGACCAAGGACGGCAAAGGATCTCGGAAGAGAAATTGAGTGGCTCCACCCCTAAAAAATCCAAAAGGGAAAGAAAATTGAAGAAGTAGTTGTTACTTCATATCATTATATATAATTTGCATAACTATTTCTTTCCCTAGTCGTAAGTGTACAGGTATGAATCCCGGTTTTTTGAAATAACTTGTATTGGATTTTTGACACTTATGAATAAAAAAAATTTGCTTCGACTAAACATCGTGTGAATTGTTATTTTGATAGTTAAATGATTACTTTCCTTTAAATGTACTTGTAATTCGTTGATTGCAAATTCTGTTAACAATTCGATATCTTCAACTCAACGCCTCTTTATTGTCGGTGTTTTAAGTTGTAATGAATATTAAGCTGGAGCTATAGTGAGCTGTCGTATTTAGCTTTTAGTATTTTGTATTCCTCTTGTCGATTTTAGGTTGGAATTTGTGGAATAGAGAATGGTCGAAATCTACTCATCTAGTCATGGAGTTTGCATAATAGAGAACAGTTGTAATCCACTCATCTATTCATTTATGTTTATACTCTTGTCCGCACTCTGGGAACTTAGAGTTATTTTGCGAGCAGTCGGTTCACGCTTGACTTATGTTTATAATCCAGTCCACATTATGGGGACTTAGAGTTATTTCATGGACGGTAGGTTCACACCAAATTCATGTTTATACTCAAGTCCATGCTTTGGGGAATTAAAGTTATCTCGTGGGCGGTCGGTTCACATCCGATTTATGTTTATACTCCAGTCCGCACTTTAGGGACTTAGAGCTATTTGGCGAGCAGTCGATTCATGCTTGAGTTTTGTTTATACTCTAGTCCATACTCTGGGGACTTAGAATGATTTTGCGGGCGATTGGTTCACACCTAATTCATGTTTGTGAAAGAGGCTATGCGGTAGGATCGTGTAATATGGAATAATGAAATAGTCTAGGTATATAAAGTAGGTAAATGCAAAGAGACACCAGGATTTTATACTGGTTCGGACCTCTCGTCCTACGTCCAGTCCCTAAGCTTCACTTAGGAATTTCACTAACTAATACCCTCACTTTACCCGGAGGAATAGGTTTACAACTTACCCGAACAACCGAACGGGATTTCTTTGCCTCAAACTACCTAAGAGGACTTCAAACCACAATGCTAAACAAGTTTTGACTAGTTGTGTTCTTTATAACACAAATGAGTCTATTGTAGTACAATGTTCCTATAATCTTATCCTTAAGAATATGAAATATGTTTGTGAAGATTAAGGAATTATGAATTTGCTATGAATCAAATATATTAAATATAAATAGTGATTCGAGCAAAGAGAGTAGTGATTGCTTTGATAATGTTTAGAAAATATGATCAAGAAATAGATAGATTAGAGTAAGAGAATTCGATATCTTGAATGATGTTTGAATCATGTATTTATAGTTGTAAAAAGGATGCATGTATTGCCAAGGGTTGTAGATAAGAGAAGCTTCCATTTCTATTGAGGAATGGTCGCAACTCTTGGGAAGAAGAAGGTGTCCTTTCATGCAAAATTCGCAGGTTCAAATTCAGTCGACTGTGCAGGAAATTCAGTCGACTGAAATTATAGTAAGAATCTTTCTGGAAAATTTTCAGTCGACTGTGCAGAAAGTTTAGTCGACTGAAACTGTGCATATTTGTACATGTTTTCCAGTTCAGTCGACTGGTAAATTCAGTTCAGTCGACTGACATATGAATTTATGCATTATGAAGAATTGAAGTATGCACAGTAAAAAATTGAAGTATAATGAATGTGTTCTTGTGTTTGTGCAATTCTTGAGGATAGATTTTAACAAATAAACCTATATATATAAAAATCATACTCAAGTTTATATTTCATTGATCTTCCTCTATTTTGCATATATCTCTTACTTTATACATTGTCATTGATCAAAAATCTTCGTGTATCAACATTCTCCCCCTTTTTGATTGATGACAATACTTGATTTTCTAAAGATGTTTAAACTTTCTCCCCCTGAATGTGTACACATATCTTTCCTACAAAACAAAGTTAGTACCATAGATTTTCTCCCCCTTTGTCATCGACAAAAAGGAAGTAATAATCGTAGTTGCATGGTATTAAAACAATCACTTTAAACCAAAAAGAATGAATCTTAGAATTGCATATAAAAAAATGCATTAAACATAATAGTTTAAATGTCATAGTTGAAGAAACATAATAGAACAATAACTCAAATAAATTACCGATCCATCAATGGGCTCGGAGGATGAAGAGGATGAAGCTGTAGATCGTTTTGGTGCCATTTGCTTTTGATTTGAGGGAGATTGGAAGTATTTGAGATCTAGGGTTTTGGGGAAATTTGGGGAAGAAGATGTAAAAAGTGATTTTGGAAGTAAAAAACTGATGTAAATAAAGGGAATTTTACCTGGAAAAGGCCGTTCAGTTGACTGAAAATGTCTGTACAGTCGATTGAATTGTAGACCGAAACTTTTTAGGTTTGAATTCAGTCGACTGAACAGAGATTTTAGTCGACTGAATATTTTCCCGAGAGTTTCTGTTAAGTTTCAGTCGACTGTGCAGAAATATTTAGTCGACTGAAAATATGAAAAAATGTTTTCTGTGTGCATTCAGTCGACTGCTCTTATAAGTTCAGTCGACTGAATCATGTACTTTTGTTGTTTCAGGTTCTTTTTGAATTTAAACAATTTATTTAAAAAAATAGTTACAATTAATATATTTGAATTATTTCTTTTGAGAAGGAATTGGATTCTTCTTTCCTTCATTCTTCATGTAATTTCTATCCCATGAATTCGGACTGTATTGTGGTGTCTTAGGAGACATCCATGGATTGACGGGATCGTTTGGTGTACGATAAGATGAAGATGGATCAAATAAACTAACGGGTCGAGGTAGGGGCTCAGCCACTTCGTTCTTCTTTGATCCACAGAAACGTAAGCCAATTTGCTCTAGGAAGTTCAAACGTCTAGCTGTAATCTTTTGCTCGAAGTATAGTTCTCGTTGAAGGTCAATCTGTTGTTGTTGAAAGTGATGAATCTCATCAATCTTTCTTTTCGTGTCCGGAGAAATAAAAAGTCCGCGCTTAGCCTTCTTGGTTTCTGGAGTGTAACCAGTACGATAATTTTTCCAATTATACATCGGCTCATGTGGTGGTGTTGGTGTGGGGAGTTTTGGTGATGTTGGAGAGTTTTTGCCTGACGATGTGATGTTGATTGGAGAGTAGGAGTTGTTAGACGACATTTTGAGTTTGTTAAGTTTTTTTTTTTTTAATTGTAAAATTTAGATGTTTTTTAAAAAACTAATTTTTTAAGAATTTATAATAGAATTTTGACTAAATAATTAATGGTTATTGTTTAGCTAAGATTTGTAACCACATAAATATTCAATAATTAAGGAAAAAATTGTTAAAAATGTAAGGATGTTTTTAATAAATCAGTTAAAAAAATGTGAGGTTTATAATAAAGCTGAGAATAACTCTTGATTTGTATTCAGTCGGCTGGAAAAAAAAATTAGTCGACTGAAATATGTATATATCTACTGTAAATTTAATTTATATCTTTAAAGGATATTATCCCTAATTCTCGTCGAAGTTTTATGGAGGAATTTTCTAATAAGGGTTTAGTAAATATATCGGGAATTTGATTTTCGGTAGAAATATGTTCTAGATTAATTATACCTTTTTCGATATTGTCACGTAAAAAATGGTGACGAATATCTATATGTTTTGTACGAGAGTGATTAACTGGATTTTTAGATAAGTTTATTGTACTAGTGTTATCACAATATATTGTAGAATTTGTTAAATTTATATTAAAATCTTTGAGTGTTTGTTGCATGTATATAACTTGAGTACAAGCCAATGCGGCTGATATATACTCTGCTTCACAGGTGGAAAGTGAGACGCAATTTTGTTTCTTACTAAACCATGATACAAGTGATTTTCCAATAAAATGACATGTACCACTTGTACTTTTTCTATCTGTTCGAGATCCACCAAAATCAGCATCACTGAATGATACTAATTCAAATGTACACTCTTTTGGATAAAAAAGTCCAAAGTCTTTAGTGTAGTTAAGATATCGTATAATTCGTTTAACTGCTCTTAAATGTGATTCTTTAGGATTAGATTGAAAACGTGCACATAAGCATACACTCATCATTATGTCTGGTCTACTTGCGGTTAAGTAAAGTAAGGAGCCTATCATACTTCTATATAATTTTTGATCTACACTTTTGCCATTTTCATCTCGATCGAGATGAGTAGTAGTACTCATAGGAGTAGGTTTAGCTGAAGTGTTTTCCATTCCGAAACGTTTAATTAAATTTGTACAACATTTCTTTCGGTTTATAAAAATTCCATTTGATAATTGTTTTATTTGAAGTCCAAGAAAGTATGATAATTCTCCCATATGAGACATTTCAAATTCTTTAGTCATTATATTTGAAAATTCTTTGCATAAATTTTCATTAGTTGATCCAAATATAATATCATCTACATATATTTGAATTATTAAAATGTCTTTTGAAGTATCTTTAATAAAGAGTGTTTGATCGACTTTTCCAATTTTAAATCCCGAAATTAATAAATAACTTTTAAGTCTTTCATACCAAGCACGAGGTGCTTGTTTAAGACCATATAGTGCTTTCTTTAATTTATAGACATGATCTGGATATTTTTCGTGTATAAATAAAGGAGGTTGTTCTACATATACATTTTCTTTAATAAAACCATTTAAAAATGCACTTTTCACATCCATCTGATAGAGTTTGAAATTGTGAAAACATGCAAAAGCTAAAAGTATACGAATTGCTTCAAGTCTTGCGACGGGAGCAAATGTTTCTTCAAAATCTATACCTTCTTCTTGATTATATCCTTGTGCTACTAGTCTAGCTTTATTTCTTGTTATATTACCTAATTCATCTACTTTATTTTTGTAAATCCATTTTGTTCCTATTACTGATTGATTATTAGGACGGGGAACTAATTCCCAAACGTCGTTACGTTCAAATTGATTTAATTCTTCTTGCATAGAAATAATCCAATAATCATCTGTTGATGCTTCTTTAGGATTTTTAGGTTCTGTCGATGAAATGAAAGCTACATGACCCATTTGATTTAGTTGATTTCTTGTTCTAACTTGAGAATTTATTTCTCCTATAATATTTTGAGTTGGATGATCTCGTAATATTCTAGGAGGGGATCTTAAATTATTATTTTCAAGATTTGTTTCTTCTATATTTATTAATTCTTCATCATCTTTTATACTTAAATTTCTATTAAAACTTTCATCTAAAGATATATGTAAAGTTTCTTCAATTATGTTTGTATGTTTATTAAATACTCGATATGCTTTACTTCGTTCTGAGTATCCTACGAAAACTCCTTCGTTAGCTTTTGGATCGAATTTTCCTAATTGATCTTTTGTATTTACAATGAAACATTTTGATCCAAATACTTTAAAATACGATATATTTGGCCTTTTGTTATTAAATAGTTCATAAGAAGTATTTTTAGTTAGTGGTCTAATTGATATTCTATTTAATACGTAACATGCACTAGCAACGGCTTCTGCCCAAAAATGTTTTGGTAAGGAACATCCATTTAATAATGTTCTTGCGCATTCTTGTAATGTTCTATTCTTTCTTTCTACAACTCCATTTTGTTGAGGAGTTCTAGGAAATGAAAAATTATGATTTATTCCTTTCTTTTTACAAAAAGTTTCAAAATCCTCGTTTTCGAATTCTCCTCCATGATCGCTTCGAATATTTTTAATTTTTAAGTCTTTAGTATTTTGAATTCTTTTGACAAATGTTTTAAAATTTTCAAAAGTGTCACTTTTATTTTTTATAAAAATAGTCCAGTATATCTTGAGAAATCATCAACTATTACAAATATGTATCGATTATGATTAATGGATTGAACTTGTGTTGGTCCAAATAAATCCATATGTAATAATTCTAATGGTTGTGAAGTCGAAATAATTTTCTTAGATTTGAAAGATGATTTTGTTAATTTACCTTTTTGGCAATCATCACAAAGATTATTTATTTTAAAGTTTATCTTGGGTAGACCTCTTACTAAATCATTTTTAGAAAGTTTTCTAATAGTTTTAAAATTTATATGACAAAATCTTTTGTGCCATAACCAAGGATCATTGTCTTTGGCAAGTAGACACATACTAGTATTATGATTAATATTCATATTTAAAACGTAAATATTTCTATCTCTATTTCCTTCAAAAATAAGATTTTGGTTTTTATCAAAAATACTACATTTATTATCCGAAAAAATTATTTTAAAGCCTTTGTCACATAGTTGACTTATGCTAAGTAGATTATGTTTTAAATTTTTAACTAATGAAACATTTGTTATAAAAGGTAATTTTGATGTACCGTAATTGTTCACATCTCCTTTGCCAATGATATAGCCTTTTGAATTGTCTCCGAAGGTAACCGAGCCACCATCAAAGTATGTTATGTTTGTAAGCATATCTTTGTCTCCGGTCATGTGTTTTGAACAACCACTGTCTAATATCCATTTTTTCTTTTTGAGTGGGACCTGAAAATAGATATGAAATTATTGGTACCCACCTTTTAATAGGGTCCTAAAAATTAGAGTTTAGGAAACCAAACCCAATTTGGTTTAGTATCCTTTTTATAAATATAGTTTTTATTATGGTGAACATTATCTATAAATGTTTTAATATATTTATTCCTAATTAAAATATTGTTAGTCTTTGGAATCCAAATTTTGACTATCTTGGTTTCTACTTTTGTTTGAATAGGTTCTTGAAGTAATATTTGTTGTTTTGAATTTTAAAATTTTTATTTTTAGAAATTTTTACTTCCTTTTTATATCCTAATCCATGTTTGTTTGAGGAGGATTGAGAATTTTCTAAAATTTTAGATAAATTTTCTCTTCCTTTATTAAAGTTAGAAACATTTTTAGTAATGTTATCTAATCTAGCTTGAAGACTATTGTTTTCTAACTCAACTTGTCTAATTTTTGTTTTTAACTCATGATTTTCAGAAGCAATTATATCATTCTTAGTCTTTTGAGTTTCAATTTCTTGACTTAAAAGTGATAATTGAGTTTCTGAGTTTGAATAAGATTCTTGAACTTTTTCAAGTTCTTCTTCAAGAATTTTCTTTTCATCATGTAACATATCTCTTTCAAACTCAGCTTTGTTTTGATTTTCATGAATTTCCTTAATTTTCTTTTTAAGACTTTTTATTGTGCTTAAAAGTTCAGTGTTTACTTCAATTAAATCATCGAAAGTTAAATTGCTTACCTCAGAATCTTGAGCCATGAAGCATACATTTGCTTGTTCATTGTCGCTATCACTATCACTTTCAGATGAAGATGAATCTTAATCGTCCCATGTTACAGAGAATGCCTTCTTTTTGAATTTATCCTTTTTGTTTTTGTTGTTGAAACTTTTCTGATTTTCCTTCTTTTGTTCTTGGCAATCCTTTTGCATGTGTCCTTTCTTGTGACAATTAAAGCATTCTATATTTGAGGAAGAAGGTTTACTCATGAAATTCTTTTTGAATCCATTTTTGTTCCCTTTTCTAAATTTTAAGAATTTTTTGAAATTCTTGGCTATGAATGCTAAATCCTCATCTTCCGATTCTGAATCTTCTTTTTCCGCGTGAAAAGCAACATTCTTTCTTGCTTGAGCTTGATATTTCTTAGCTTGCATATTAACTTCATATGACATGAGATTTCCAATTTATTCTTCTGGTTTCATTGAAGATAGATCGTTTGCTTCCTCGATTGCTAGCACCTTTCTTTCCCATTCATCAGTGAGTGAATTTAGAACCTTAGATACAATATCAAAATCCGTAAACTTTTCTCCTAATCCGATTAAGGCATGATGAATGTCTTGAAATCTTGAATACATGTCATTGATAGATTCATTTTGTCGCATTCTAAAGTTTTGGAATTGATTCCTTAGCATGGAGATCTTTGTTTGTTTGACCTTGTTAGTGCCTTCGTGTATGGTTCTAAGTGTAACCCATATCTGATGTGCAGTAGTACATATGCTAACTCGGTTGAATTCATTTCTATCCAAGGCGCAAAATAGCATATTCATTGCTTTGGCATTTGCACTAGCTTCATTCTTCTGAGTTTGTGTCCATGTAGGATAGTCGGTTGTGGGTACAACGAACTCTACTTGAGTGGCATTCCATGCTTCGAAGATAGTTGCTTGCATATAAATCCTCATCCTTGTAGCCCAATAGTTATAGTTAAGTCCATTGAAAAGAGGGGGTCTTTGAGTAGATTGTCCTTCGGCAAATGTAGAGTTATAGGCAGAAGTTGTACTTGTACTTGCGTTATTTTCCATATTATCAATATGTCTAATAACGGTGTTATGGTTATAGGACGGCCAGGCTCTGATACCAATTGAAAGAGGCTATGCGGTAGGATCGTGTAATATGGAATAATGAAATAGTCTAGGTATATAAAGTAGGTAAATGCAAGGAGACACCAGGATTTTATACTGGTTCGGACCTCTCGTCCTACGTCCAGTCCCTAAGCTTCACTTAGGAATTTCACTAACTAATACCCTCACTTTACCCGGAGGAATAGGTTTACAACTTACCCGAACAACCGAACGGGATTTCTTTGCCTCAAACTACCTAAGAGGACTTCAAACCTCAATGCTAAACAAGTTTTGACTAGTTGTGTTCTTTATAACACGAATGAGTCTATTGTAGTACAATGTTCCTATAATCTTATCCTCAAGAATATGAAATATGTTTGTGAAGATTAAGGAATTATGAATTTGCTATGAATCAAATATATTAAATATAAATAGTGATTCAAGCAAAGAGAGTAGTGATTGCTTTGATAATGTTTAGAAAATATGATCAAGAAATAGACAGATTAGAGTAAGAGAATTCGATATCTTGAATGATGTTTGAATCATGTATTTATAGTTGTAAAAAGGATGCATGTATTGCTAAGGGTTGTAGATAAGAGAAGCTTCCATTTCTATTGAGGAATGGTCGCAACTCTTGGGAAGAAGAAGGTGTCCTTTCATGCAAAATTCGCAGGTTCAAATTCAGTCGACTGTGCAAGAAATTCAGTCGACTGAAATTATAGTAAGAATCTTTCTGGAAAATTTTCAGTCGACTGTGCAGAAAATTTATTCGACTGAAACTGTGCATATTTGTACATGTTTGCCAGTTCAGTCGACTGGTAAATTCAGTTCAGTCGACTGACATATGAATTTATGCATTATGAAGAATTGAAGTATGCACAATAAAAAATTGAAGTATAATGAATGTGTTCTTGTGTTTGTGCAATTCTTGAGGATAGATTTTAACAAATAAACCTATATATATAAAAATCATACTCAAGTTTATATTTCATTGATTTTCCTCTATTTTGCATATATCTCTTACTTTATACATTGTCATTGATCAAAAATCTTCGTGTATCAACAGTTTGTACTCTAGTCCACACTCTGGGTCTTACAGTTATTTCACGGGCAGTCGGTTCACACCCAATTCATGTATATACTCCAGGCCATGCTCCGGGGACTTAGAGTTATCTTGCGGGCGGTGAGTTTGCACCCGATTTTTGTTTATGCTCCTTTTAGTTGCCTCAATTTCATTTCAGTTCCACAATCCAGGCAGGAAATTTCCATTCTCTAGATTTTCGACCATATTTGTTCCTCATCGCATGTCCCACTCTTTGGATCATTTTGCGGGAATTGTTAATCAATAAAATTAATGGAGCTCATCTTGTTTGATCCCATTGGGATTAGTATGACTGATCGATTTCAAACTCTGAGAGCCTTTCACACATATCGATATCAATCAGTTTTGTTATGTACTTAGCATACAATGCAATAACAATCACACACACAAAGGAATCTCGAAATTTATTCATTAGATGGAATGGAACAAACTAATCTATCTTATTGCATGTTAATAAAGTCAAATGCTAAAGAAAACATTGAAAATAAAAAGAATTGAAATGTAAAGGAAATAATCTAAGTGAAATAGCATCGTAAATACTCACTATTCCACACTCTTGGACATGTAATGCCTTCAACAGTCGCTAGCTTGAAAGTTCCTTCTCCAAGCCTCTATTCAATGACATACGGTCTTTCCCAAGTCAAATTCATGTGTGATGGGGCAGGAAAAACCCATTTCGGGATGAGATAGCCAACTTCGAAGGTTCTTGATCCCACTTTAGTGTTGTAATATCGGGCGACCCAATGTTGGTGTGCATCTGCTCTCAAATCAGCTTCCTCGTGCTTCTCAGCTATAAAGTCCAAAGATTCCAAGAGAAGGTCTTTGTTCATTTTGGGATCGTAGTAAGTTACTTGATGAGAAGGGACTTCAAGTTCTGCTGGAATAATAGCTTAGGAACTATAAGCAAGGGAGAATGGAGTATGGCACGTCAAGGACTTTTGAGTGGTTCTGTATGCCCAAAGTGCCGTAGGAAGTTCATCCACCCACTTGCCTTTATCCTTCTTCAAATGCTTTTTTAGAATAGATTTGATAATTTTATTTATAGTTTCAACCTGTCCATTTTCTCGAGGATGAGTGACCACTGCAAACCTCTTTTCAATACGATATCTTCGACAAAAGTCTTTAAATTCAGCACTATCAAATTGAGTCCCATTATTCATTACAATAGTTTGCGGAAGACCAAAGCGACGTCATATGATGTTTAGAACAAAAAAATTGATTACTTTCTTGGTTGTGATCGAAGCTAATGGTTCCACCTTAGCCCACTTGGTGAAGTAATCAATCGCAACAATAACGTATTTCGCACCACCTTTAAAAATGGGTACAGAGCCACTGATGTCAATACCCCACATAGCGAATAGCCATGGGTTGACCATTTACGTGATTTATATTGGCGGAGCTCTTGGGACTTTCGCATATATTTGGCATTTGTCCCGTCATCTCGCATAGTCAGTAGCGTCTCGGTTTTCAATTGGCCAACAATATCCATAAAGGAGTATTTTCTTTGCCAGAGTTTGCCCCCAGTGTAATCGCCACATTCTCCCTCATGAATTCTTTCAGAACATGCTTATCTCGTTGTGAGTGGTGCACCAGAGTAGGGGGGCTGAGAAACCTTTCCTACACATAGTGACCTCCTACATAATATACCGTGAAGCTTTGCGAATAACTTGCGCCTTTCATTTCTTCTTTTAAGCAAGATTCCACACAGCAAATAATCTTTAAATGGAGTCATCCACGATTCCCTTTCAGATTCCGCCTCCAGTATTTGATCTATTTCCATCATGTTTATACTTAGGGCATCTAATATCTCCACCGGAACTAAGCCCATATGTTGCGCATCGTCGATGCTAGCGAAATTTGCCAGTGAACCGGCTTCTCCAATTTGCTCGCGTGAAATGTCATAGTATTCAAATTCTGCCAACAACTCCTGAAATGTCTCCTCTAACTTGACACATCACCAACTGCGAGTCATAAAAGATTTCAAGAGACTTCACTCTGAGTTCTCTAGCAAGTTTAAGTCCAGCAAACAACGCCTCATACTCAGCCTTGTTAAAATCAAGCTTCAAAGCGTAACAAATTAGCCAGTCTTCTGCGCTTATAAGCACAATCCAAAATTCGGAACAATGATCATTAGGTGCTCCATTAGTATACAATCTCCGTCTTACAGTTGGAATTTCAGTACCTTTTGGAAGATCGTCTTGCACGGTAAATTCAGCTATAAAATCTGCCAATGCTTGACCCCGAATAGCTCTTCGACGAAGATATGTAATGTCAAACTAGCTGAGCTCAATGTTCCATTTAAGCAACCGTCTAGACGTCCCAAGTCACTATAAGACCTGTCATAATGGCTGGTCGGTGTAAACATTAATCAGATGCGTCGGAAGTATGGACGAAGCTTCCGTGACGCAATTAGCAAGCAGTATGCCAAATTCTCTATCTTTGGATGGTTCCTTTCTGCCCCTGTTAATCGTTTACTGATGTAATACACCGACCTTTGAATTTGGTTCTCCTCGTAAATCAAGGCGACACTTATAGCATGTACTGATACAACCAAACAAATGTACAACTCTTCATGATCTACCGGCTTTAACAAGATAGGAGGTCTCTCCAAATGATTCTCCAGAACTCGAAACACGTCTTTGCAATCTTGTGTCCATTCGAAATTGTTTGTTTTCCCTTCCTAATCAAATCAAAGAAAGGAATGCATTTGTCAGTTGCTCTGGAGATGAATCGACTTAAGGCAGCAACCTTCCTATTTAGGCTTTACACTTGCTTAATAGTCCTTGGTGCTTGGATATATCGAATTGTCTGGATCTTCTATGGATTGGCTTCAATTCCATGCGCATTGACAATAAAGCCCAAGAATTTTCCTAACGCAAAACCGAACGAACACTTCAAAGGATTGGTTTTCATATTATAATATTGGAGGGTGTCGAACATATCTGCCAAGCCTCGAATGTGGTCGTTTAATCATCGTGACTTCATGAGCCTATCATCCACATAGACTTCCATTATCTTCCCAGTCCGATCTTTAAACATCCTGTTAACTAAGCGTTGATAGGTTGCTCTGGCGTTCTTCAGTCCAAATGGTAACACCATGTAACAATAGAGTCCAACATCTATAACAAAACTAGTGTGTTATGGATCGAGGGCATGCATCGAGATTTGGCTTTACCCCGAGTATGCATCCATAAAAGATAACAACTCATGTCCTGCAGTCGAATTAACTAGTTGGTCTATCCTTGAAAGGGGCAAACTATCCTTAGGACACGCTTTGTTCAAATCTGAATAGTCGATGTGCTTTCTCCATTTCCCATTCTTCTTCTTTGCTAGTACGAGATTGGATATCCACTCGGGATAGAGGGCATCACGGATAATCCCATTGACTTTTAGTTTATCCACCTTCTCTTTAAGGGCAGCGGATCTCTCTCCATCCATGCCTCGTCTCTTTTGATTCACCGGAACATATTTCAGGTCAATGTTTAATGCATGGCTCGCAATGGCCGGCGAGATCCCACACATGTCAGATTGAGTCCAAGCGATCAAGTCTAAATTCGCTTGGAGAAAACCAGCAAGTTCTTTCATCATTAAGGGGCTGAGCTACGATCCGATCTTCAAGACCTGTGATGGGTCTTCATGGATGACCATGATATCAATCGTCAGCTTATCCAGCACAGCCTTGGTCTCCTTGGGGTCTTCTTCGCCATCCCATGCATCTATATCTCTATAGAAGCGACTATGGCGCCCAAGCCAAGGCTCAGGCACTAATTGTCAATCTTCAGTAATGTGGATGCAGACAGATTTGTCCACATCCTTACCCTTACCCTTACGTTGAGCTTCCCTCAACTAAGCCACATAACAGGCACGTCCAACCGCCTTATCACCATGAACACTTCCTACACCATTATCAGTTGAAAACTTTAAAGTTAAATACCACGGGCCAAGAGCTATCTAAAATTCATCCAGGGTCGGTCGGTCTAGAAAAACATTATGCGGTGAATCAATATCCAAAACAATGAACGGTAGGATCTGCACTCTCTTACGTTTACCTTCCCCCAATTCAACAGGTAACTCCACATAACCAACAGCCTTAGTCAACACACCATTGAAACCATGCATGTGAGCTTTAGATGGTTTCAAATCTTTAGCCTCCATTCTTACTTGACCATATGCCTTCTTGAAAATAATATTCACTGAGTTTCCATAATCAATTAAAATCCTTTTCACCAAAGCAGGACCAATCATGGCAGAAATGACCAACGGGTCAATTGTAGGAGCCTCTACTTTATTTCCATCTCTTCTTTTAAACATTATATCATCAGTCATCGTGCATTGCTGCTTTGCCAGAGCTCCATCCTCTGTATTTGAACAATACCCAAAGTCTACATGCCTTATTACGCTAGCATAGCGCTCCATTTCTTGCAAACTCCTATCTGTAGGGTGCAGTCCTCCAACTATCATGTTTATCACTAATCTTTCACCAGTCCACACAGGCTCCTCAGCCCTACGGGGAACTTGTCCTCGGCTGGGGTCAGATGCCCCATGTCTTCCATCCTACGAAGTTCTCACAAACTGCTGCAATTTATTTTCCCAAATCAATTTTTTGATAGAATCCTGGAGGTGTCTACATTCATTCATATTGTGCCCATAACACTCGTGAAACTGATTATAATTTTTAGTCTGTTTCCATGTCTCTGTCGACTCCTTTGGACACGGCTTCTTATATTGAACAGTATTACAAGAGAATAGATAAATATTCTCCAGAGATGCATTTAGAGGTGTGTAGTTGTCATACATTGGAATCCTAGGCCTTGGCCTACCAGACTCCCTCTTTCGGTCAAGATTCCTATCTCCATTTCTCTTCTGTTGATTCAGCTTATTCTGAACATTAACCTGAACTTTCCCAAAACTCTCATCGGACTACTTTATTGCAATGTTGCTTTATACTGCTTCTCCTCTCAGTCCCATGATATTGTTTTTCCTAGAGGACCTGGCTTCCTCCTTCCTCAGAAACTGAGCTTCCTTTGAATAAAAACGCTCCAAGTTGGTCGGCAGTTTTCTAGCTAGCCAATCACTAAACTCAGATTCCGGATCAATCCCTCTAGTTACGGCCATAAGTATAGCATGATTACTTGGGTTACGAACTTCTGTAGCGATGATATGAAATCTTTCCAGATAGTCCTTCAATGATTTCCCCAGAGCCTGGATTATGCTGGAAAGTGACATTATGTCTTTAGGACGAGTAGCATGAATCTAGAACTACTCCACAAACTTAGTTGCCAGTTCATCGAACCTTGAAATCGATCGTAGGGGCCATCTTGTAAACCATATCGTCACTATTCCAGATGGGGTTACAGGAAAGCATCTATATTTTGTCGCATCATTAGCTCTTGCCGAATCCATCAACCATTCGTATCTCAAGATGTACTGCCCGAGGTCGGTTTTTCCCTCATAGGCAGCCATCGAAGGCATGTTGAGTCTTCTTAGATATTCTACATGCAAAACATTGTTAGTAAATGGGGTATGGCTCCTTGAAATTTTCCAGTCATCATTCATCAAACCTTGGTTCTATCTCACTAACTGTATGACCATTGTCGATAAATCCGATGTCCGGATAGGTGGTTCCAGGTGGTGGTTGTGCTCCACCTCACGTGAATGGTCTGGTCGATGTCTATAAGTCGTTTCATGCCTTCTTAGTCCACTGTCCTCTTAATGTTCACCTTGGGCATTCATCTCATCGTCATTCCGGTGGGGCACTTTGTCAGAATTTAAACAAATTCCATCATCCAAGATTCCGAAGACAGCTCTAGCTTGATTCCTCAAGTGTAGCGGGGGAAACCTTCCTTTGGAGGAAGGATCGGTATCGATCCTTAGGGAGGGATCGACACTGATCCGTCTTGGCAAACCATATTGGTCTGCCAACCAATGATCCGATGTTCCTGCTTGTTCTCCTCGACCCTACGACGCCTACACCTTGATATTCATCTGATGAGGTTGAAATCTTCGATGCTGAGTAAAAAGTGGGATCCCTTCTGGCGTTTCCACGCTGTTATTGAGCAATATGGTTCATTAGGTTAGCATTAGTTTGAATTTGTTCATTCAGCTGTCTATGACTTTCCATCAACTCCCCCATCAAGTTATTAAACTTGGCTCTGGTTATAGGATCAGCGGGGGTCTACACTTTAGCAGGTTCAACATTCAGATTTGCAGGTTGATGCTTGAGGCTCCTTGTTGAATGGTGGAAGTTTCACTTCCATCCAAATTTTAATAAGTAGATATGGTATGCCTCACCATTATCGATTTCCTTGCTTAGATTCTAGTAAATCTGAGTAGTATCTGCAAGTTTTTGAAGATGACTATGGATCTTCTTTGGGGGATTTACTCAATCCAGTAGCAGCAAAGGGAACCTACTGCGTTGAGAATCAGATTCTCAGTGAAAGCACCAAAATGTTTGTAACCAAATTGGGCACAAACACCCAAGAAAATGTTTGTGTAGAGAATTAAAAGAAGAAAACTAAATTGAAACAGAGGAATATAGAAAAACAATAAGCAAATCAAAATAGAAATAAAAAACAACAGGATTTATAATGATTCGACGTCGATTGCCTACGTCCACTTTGAACATTCTCTATTTTGATTCGCTATATTCTTGATTACAGTAAGAAGTAGTAGAATAATGAAGAAAGTTGATTACAATAAAAGAGCTATGTAACCAGCAGTGTAAAGATACTCAGAATGACCCCTTTGGCCAATATTTATAGGTAAAGGCTACCTCCAATCTCTTTGAAAATTCAGCTACATGACCTCCTTATCCATATGGGCCCACCATAGGAGGTGCTAGGCTCAAATCCCAATAGAGAGGGATCGATATCGATCCCTCCATTAGTTGATTTTAGGGCAGCGATCCCTATGGTGGCTTCTTAATGCTTATATATGATGGCTCTCTAAATATCATGTCGATTGGATACGTGGAGCTCATTTTTTTGCTTAACCTTTAGTTCGAACCCATTTTAAAGTCATTGCTGCCAATCCTGTAGCGACCCGAAATTCCACTACCGGAAAATCGCATCACTAAATAAGAAAGAAAGGGATAGAAGAAGAAAAGAAAGAGAAGAAAGAGAAAACAACACATCAGAATCTCACAGCGGAACGATTTAAATATAATATAGAACATATACATAGTATCATATACATCAGAGTACACAACTAAACATCTCAATATAGACAGTTATAACATTTCTGTCTAATACAATACAAGACATCAACACAGAATACACAGCGGAAACTCTAACCATATATCTACACGCTGAAGCCTCCTGCTCCAAAGCTCCTCCAGAATTCGTCAAGAGATAACCTGAATCACTTGACTACTCATATATAATATGAGTACCCAAGAGTTTAATAAAACAGAAAATAAACACTCGGGTCAGACAGGGGTCTGGTGTGAGTAAACGGTTTAAGATTGCTTAACTTTAGAAAAACCTTTGAAAAGAAAAGGTATCACGTAAGACTTCCCACACATAAACATGAAAAAGTTTTTACTTACGCTAACCAAAACATTTGATAGGAAATCCAGTGATATTATAATAGTGTCTAGGGTTTTCAAATAAATATGAAATAGCCGAAATTGTTACATTCATTAAATTCCAGCTACTAGCCACAAAAGTGGGTAATACAAACAAAACCGTAGGGTCTCGTAGTGAAAATGGGTTTCCAACAATGGCAGGGCTACTGGGGTACCGCCCGTCACAGTACGTGGCCTAGATCACCGTACCGAGGATTACTCCCTTCATCCCCTGCAACACAAGACCGGGACCATTCCTTACTGAACAGTCCCGAACAAGACCACCCCGCAGTTGGCTGCAGACCAACTGCCCACACAGCCGAAATATAAAGGGACCTTTAGACAGGGATGTATCTCACTCTCAAGTGGGGGCTACCCACGAAGCCTTGGCGCACCTCCCCTGTTTTAGCCATTCCCGGTTGATGAGGCTTGAGGCTGCGATTACCTTTATAGGACCAATTATCTTAGAATGCTCATCGTCCGCCTGACGATGTGCTGAAAGCATTCAATCCATACAAGTTCGTTCTGGGTTCGAACGAAACCGAAGGCACTATCTCGTTGCACTCATTTTGGAATCACCCTCAGAGTCAACGACCATAGCCCTTGCACTCTGATTCACCATCTCGAATCTATAAGCACTATTCCGTCAAACTCATTACGGAATCACCCACAGAGTTATACTGACGTATAGCCCTTATACCTCGAGTCTTCACTCGCTCCATTTGGATTAACGACCTAACGTTTAATTGGAATCGATGTGGTTTTCGGATTCCAAATATGGAAACCCGATCCCGGTCTCATCGAAACCAAACGCCATTTTAATGTCCAAGTTGTACTTAAGGGATTTTAGACAATAGATATTTAGAAAATATCACTTAACATAAATGGATGTATTCACAACACAGATAGATAAGCATCTATTATAACATGCATCTATACATATCACAAAGCAGCATATATGTCACAATCACATATAGCATAATCACATCATCACATCTATCAATATCATCTAACAACAATCAATATCATTAACTCATCCAATGATATATAAATCATCCAATCATTAACCATTCATAAACAAATTTGATTCAACCTTGATTAATTTAATTAATCCTTAAATTAAATTAATCCTTAATTAAATACTTGGATTATCTCCAATCCAATACTATTTATTAATTAATTACAAATTAATTAATTAACATCACTTAATTATCCATTTCAATTAATCTTTCCTGATTAATTATCACTTGATTACCTTAAGTAATTATTACTTAATTACTATATTAATTAATCACCTTGATTAATTACTCCAAATTATACTAAGTAATTACCTCTTAATTACCTTTAAAAATTAATCATACTTGATTAATTATCCTCTAATTATTCTGGTAATTATTCCTTAATTACTTTTAATTAAATTTACTTGATTAATTACTTTTAATTAATCACACTTGATTAATTACTTTTAATTAATCACTTTAATTAATTACTTTTAATTAATCACCTTTGATTAATTACTTTAATTACATTTAGTAATTAAAACTTAATTATAAAATTAATTATTCTTAAATTATTAATTAACAATTAATTAATTATTTTCATTAATTAATGATTACATCATTAATTAAATTCTATCTTAATTAATTACTTTTACAAGTAATTAATAACTCTTAATTCTTTCTCTTAATACTTTAATCAATCAATCATTAATCAAATAATTTAAACCTTTAATCAATTATTAATTAATTCTTTAATTAATAACTAAAGTGATTATTCCCTAATCACATTTACTTAATTACTTTTAATAAAGTAATTAGCCTTTATTTAATTACACCAAATAATTAACCACTTAATTACTTGATTACCTCCCAAGTAATTATATTAGATTAATCCAAAGTGATTATCTTAATTAATCACAAATTAATTATTTAATTAATTATTTAACTTAATCATTTAAAATTAATTAAATGATTCTTAACTTATTATATTAAAAGATACTAAATTAAGAAACCATTTTCTTAATTAAATCATTTATTAACAAATAAAACTTGATAATTAAAAATGATTTAACTATCTCAATTATCTTTACAAATTTAATTATCTTTAATTAAATCAAATTCAAAATAACTAAAGATAATCTTTATTACAATTGATTATCAAATTCTAAATCATTAAACTTTATTTAAATAAAATATAATGATTTAGAAATCAATTAAATTTAAACATATTTTAAATTGAACTTTGAAATCTTTAAAACCTTTCCCAAATTATTTATTAAAGTTTAATATAAACTTTATTTTAAATCCATTTATTTTATTTAAAAAAACTCCATATTTTAAAATATATAAACTTGTTTTTAAAACATAACTTTGAAAACCATTTCAATTTGAACTTGTTTAACCCTTTGTTTAAAAAACTTCATTGCTAAAATAAAATTTCTTTGTATTAACGACTTAACCAACTTGTTTAAATCCCTAAACACATAATACCCGAGCTAACCCACAAAACTCACGCGACAATCCCCGAGCAAAACTAGCAAAACCCTGAGTACCCCACTGCTTCGAGTCAGACCATCAAAACGCTGAGCCTACTTCGAGTCTTCTATCTCTTCTCCCACTCCCAATTCCAGAACCATCATCAAATCATGTCACCGTGCACGTTAACGTGCACGGCACCGATGGACGCCGGCGATCACCATGCCGACCCTCCCCAAGTCACTCTCGTCCTCCACATCTAACTGCATCACCCAGAACACCCAAACTCGATCGAGAACAAGAATTCGACCTCCACCCCAACCTGTTCGAAACACACCCACAACAAAATTAACCACCGCCGACCAATTCCTTCACCAGAGACCACGCCGTCGCTACCTTAGCTCCACCTTATTCCCCTGCAACTCCAGAATCATATGCGATCGCCTCAAATTGCATTGCGTCATCGCGGCGTCTAGATGAACATTGACAGTAACATCAGGAAGTAAAACCCTATTATCTCAAACCACGATCACCACATACCTAAATAAAATACAATAGTATTTTTCGCAAGATCACCGAAGCTTCCCCCTCCTTTGAGTTCAACGGCGACGACCAATTCGTCGTAGTTTGCCGTGATTTGGCAAAAATACCCAAATCATTAAATCCCAAAATACTCACAACATACTCCATTAAAAATTGTGATTCCAGCTTCTAAAATCATCATTTACCATTTACAATCCAATCATGAAATCAAAACTTGAAATTGATTTCATCAAATTTTGACCAAATATTGTATTTTACTGTAAACTTGCAATTTACAACTAATTATTCAAATTTAAAACTTGCATATATTTTTAGATGATATGTTAGTTGATTACAAACATCTTTTATTTACACAACAAAGGCTCATATGAATCCAGAATTAAGTTATTGAATTTAATGATGAAACTGTAAATTTTAAACATACATAGATTATAAATTTTAACTACCCAGGCATTCAACTATCTTAATTCAAACATGCACTCAATTCTAAACTAAGTACTCAATAATATTAAATACCCAACCATATTAACATGATGAAATTCAAGTTAAACTGTTTTTAAAATTCGTTTTACTCACCTGAAAATTTTCCAGAAAACAGAACTGCATGTTCTTTTCTTCCCAAGCTTTGTTGAAATTTTCTGCATTCTTTCCTGAACTTGTTGCTTGATTAATCATTAGTTGCATGTTGATTAATTGTTGCTGCATGTTGATGTTGTACATCCTGATGCTTATTTGATTTCCAGATTGCATGTTTGTATTGATGAAGAGCTTGCATTTGATTGAGTTCCAGGTTTCAGATTTTACAGTTTCTTCCTTTTCTTTTCTTTTTAGAGTTTACAGATTTCTATTTCCTTTTTGATCTGCAAGCATTTTATCTTTGTTTGAAAGAAGAAAGTGATTTCTTCTTTTGATTCCAATTTGTATTTTGCTTTTGTATTCAGTTTAGAGTTTGAAAAAAATGTTTTGCTGAAGAATAAAATCATCTTTTATTCACCATTAGATTTTAAATTTTATTTTACAAAAGAAAGACATTTGTCATTCTTATGCTTTGATTAACTTACACCTATACCAATTAATTTACATTTGTCCTTACCTATCCTATAATGTTTACGAGTGTTATTTTTATTTTTATTTTTATTTATTTTAAATTTTGCATGAAAGGTGAATATATATAAAATGTATTCTAAGGCTTAATTATTTATTTACTATGTAATATTCATATGAAACAAGTAGCTTACATTTTTAATTCAATTAAATGTTTATATGTTTGAAATTTCTATTTTAATTTAAATCTCTTTTAAAAACTTAAAGTACATATTTATCATAAATAATGAATTAACTTTGTTATTTTAAATTTAAATCTCAGTTATCAATTCAAAGTCATTAAATCAAATTATCATTTTAAATTCCAAAACTAAATATATTCAAGTTTGAAAACTCTTATTAAATTCAAATTAATAATTTTCCTATTTCAAACATATATATACAAATATATATACACATTTCAAATAGAAACATTCTAACATTAAATTTGAAAATAACCATATTAAATTTTAAAACAAATATCAAATCACAATATATATACATTCATATATATTACAATTTGAATCTAAAGTTTTATTACATTAAAGACTTCTTATTTACCAAAATAAATAATTTCAAATCAGATTATTATAAACTTTCAAAAGAATTGACTTGCCTATTTATATTGCAAAGAAAATTATTGATAGATATTAACAAATTGTTATCATTAACCTTTAAAATAGATTTAACTTGTCAATTTATAATATAAAATGATCAAATCAATTTAATTATTATCAAAGATTATTAAATTGATATTGCTCAAAATTCCGGGTCGTCACATTCCTCCCCCCTTAAAAGAATTTCGTCCCCGAAATTTAAAAGCAAAGATAATTTAATAACCCAGCTAAAGAATTTAAATTCCAAACATCAATCAAACAATCAATCATACATTATCAATCATAGCAACCAATTCAAACAAACAATTTTATCTATCCAGAAAAATTCTGAATAGAATTTTCCTAACATTATCTAGAGTTTCTAGATACCTATACTGGAATACTCGCTCTACAGGATCTTAACTAACTACTCTACTAAAAACCAAGAACTCCCTCATCTGATTCTACCAATCTGAACAAGATATCAGACTAAACCCAAAACCAGCTCAACCACCAGATTCCTTCTGAACTGCTGATTCTATCACTCAAAGAATCATACACATATTCCTCAAAGATATGTGAAATACAATGAATTACAGCTGTCCAAACTGGCAATTCAATCCTGTAGATCAAAATCAAATCTCTAGAGAACACAGAAAACTCAAAATACCTCTGGAGCTAGCTTTCCAATTTTATCCAGTCTCTTATAATTCCTTTGATTGGATAAAACCAAATCAATGCCCAAACTCTAACTGCACATTCCAAAATTCTCAATTCTAAACTGCACAATTCTTCAAATGCTCTGAGTCACCTTCAGTATACCTGATCAGCCTAACCCTTGCTGATTGCTTCAAGAAACAACAGCACCAACTCAAACCAAATCTCCAGGTTCTACTCAACAAAATGGCTTTTCCAAAAATAATTTGCTGAAATCCAAAATACAACTCTATACCACAAACATCAATGGACTTCAAACCTATATCTCATATATGGGATAACCAAACAGTTGTACTTGACAACCTACCTACCAAATCCAGAAAATTCCTTCATACTTGAATTTCCTGTAGAAATCCTCTACTGCAACATCCGGTTGTTCCCATACCAGAATAATTCCCAACTCGCTTCCGCTGCACAACTCTGATCTAGAGCAGATAAAAATGCTATCGAAGAACATAAGCACAATCTTTCTCCATACACAGTTCATCCGACTCATAAAATCTCAGTGACCATTCACTTGGTCAAAATATCTCAACAGAATCTCAACTTGGAATAAGATGATCAATCCAAAGAATCCTGAGCCGCCTCACCAAACTCTTCTCGCTTTAAGAGTCATCCTACTATAAGGTTGAACCATCAAAATTACTCTTGGAATCCAAGTCGACAAGAAATCTCAGTCCCCGAATCGGGTCAACTTCTAATTCCCTCAAAAACATCTGGAGAATCCTCCGACTACTTCCATAGCTTCCACCTCTACTTGAGATGCCTCAATCTCAAACCAAGAATACTCCAAGATTCCCTAACTAATCGCAAGTCACTTTTGCGATCTCTCTCAGTTCAGATTCCAAAGAACTGTCTTTACAAACTAGAACAGCTTATCCTATCCCAGACCAATCTTCAAGAATGGCTTACCTATCAGAAATTGATAGATCACTTCCAACAGATATCTCGCTCTGCTGAGCCTCCCAAAGAAAAGAATAAGCCTTCACCATCTGCCTAGTCTGTCGATAGTAGAATTCCAAAGATTTCAGAATCATCGAAGAAACAGATCCATGCTGCTACTTCCAAACTTTACTTCAATGATACAGCTAAACCAAAGGTCTTCCTTAACCACAATCTCCTGAAACTCAAAACTATCATCCAATCTCATTAAAAATCCTTGAGATGAGTAAACATCTCCTCAAGAAACTCGGCTCCAAATCAAACACCAGCTACTTATCTTCTTAAGAAAACAATTGAGACCATGTCCGAAATGAGGTAACTCATCGACCTTAGTCTCCTTCTTCAATAAAGATAAGATACCCTTACTTGAGATCCAGAAAATCTCTAAACATCTGAACCTTCCCTGCAGCAGACATCAATGCTCTTCCAACACCATCTAAATCTGGCTCCAAAAGAAACATCTTCAGAACCATCTATGGATACTGCATCTCATCTCACCACACAGCTATTCCCTCTTGAAGTCATCAAGATACCACCACTAGCTTCGGCTCAGCTGACAACTCAACTCAAGGAAATCCCTGCTCACTTAAGAGCAAATCAACCTCACACTTCAAGAATATACTCCAATCCTTGAAAAAGACTTCCTTTGGACTCAAAGAAATCCTTCTACAAAGCACAAAACTTATTCGAGATAGTATTAGGTCTACAATCTCGATAAACACCTCCAACCACAACATATAAACCACTTCCAAAAGTGGTAGTCGTGTTCCACACACTTCTACCTTATCTACCTTTATAACCTATGTTGGAAAATCCGAACAGATACCCCAACAGATTAGGTAGTTATATAAATATATATTTATATAAAAATTACAAGTACGCTCTCTCCAGATAGACACCACTCCAGAGCCTAGCTATTCACTCAACCTAACGCTCTGATACCAACTGTAGCGACCCGAAATTCCACTACCGGAAAATCGCATCACTAAATAAGAAAGAAAGGGTTAGAAGAAGAAAAGAAAGAGAAGAAAGAGAAAACAACACATCAGAATCTCACAGCGGAACGATTTAAATATAATATAGAACATATACATAGTATCATATACATCAGAGTACACAACTAAACATCTCAATATAGACAGTTATAACATTTCTGTCTAATACAATACAAGACATCAACACAGAATACACAGCGGAAACTCTAACCATATATCTACACGCTGAAGCCTCCTGCTCCAAAGCTCCTCCAGAATTCGTCAAGAGATAACCTGAATCACTTGACTACTCATATATAATATGAGTACCCAAGAGTTTAATAAAACAGAAAATAAACACTCGGGTCAGACAGGGGTCTGGTGTGAGTAAACGGTTTAAGATTGCTTAACTTTAGAAAAACCTTTGAAAAGAAAAGGTATCACGTAAGACTTCCCACACATAAACATGAAAAAGTTTTTACTTACGCTAACCAAAACATTTGATAGGAAATCCAGTGATATTATAATAGTGTCTAGGGTTTTCAAATAAATATGAAATAGCCGAAATTGTTACATTCATTAAATTCCAGCTACTAGCCACAAAAGTGGGTAATACAAACAAAACCGTAGGGTCTCGTAGTGAAAATGGGTTTCCAACAATGGCAGGGCTACTGGGGTACCGCCCGTCACAGTACGTGGCCTAGATCACCGTACCGAGGATTACTCCCTTCATCCCCTGCAACACAAGACCGGGACCATTCCTTACTGAACAGTCCCGAACAAGACCACCCCGCAGTTGGCTGCAGACCAACTGCCCACACAGCCGAAATATAAAGGGACCTTTAGACAGGGATGTATCTCACTCTCAAGTGGGGGCTACCCACGAAGCCTTGGCGCACCTCCCCTGTTTTAGCCATTCCCGGTTGACGAGGCTTGAGGCTGCGATTACCTTTATAGGACCAATTATCTTAGAATGCTCATCGTCCGCCTGACGATGTGCTGAAAGCATTCAATCCATACAAGTTCGTTCTGGGTTCGAACGAAACCGAAGGCACTATCTCGTTGCACTCATTTTGGAATCACCCTCAGAGTCAACGACCATAGCCCTTGCACTCTGATTCACCATCTCGAATCTATAAGCACTATTCCGTCAAACTCATTACGGAATCACCCACAGAGTTATACTGACGTATAGCCCTTATACCTCGAGTCTTCACTCGCTCCATTTGGATTAACGACCTAACGTTTAATTGGAATCGATGTGGTTTTCGGATTCCAAATATGGAAACCCGATCCCGGTCTCATCGAAACCAAACGCCATTTTAATGTCCAAGTTGTACTTAAGGGATTTTAGACAATAGATATTTAGAAAATATCACTTAACATAAATGGATGTATTCACAACACAGATAGATAAGCATCTATTATAACATGCATCTATACATATCACAAAGCAGCATATATGTCACAATCACATATAGCATAATCACATCATCACATCTATCAATATCATCCAACAACAATCAATATCATTAACTCATCCAATGATATATAAATCATCCAATCATTAACCATTCATAAACAAATTTGATTCAACCTTGATTAATTTAATTAATCCTTAAATTAAATTAATCCTTAATTAAATACTTGGATTATCTCCAATCCAATACTATTTATTAATTAATTACAAATTAATTAATTAACATCACTTAATTATCCATTTCAATTAATCTTTCCTGATTAATTATCACTTGATTACCTTAAGTAATTATTACTTAATTACTATATTAATTAATCACCTTGATTAATTACTCCAAATTATACTAAGTAATTACCTCTTAATTACCTTTAAAAATTAATCATACTTGATTAATTATCCTCTAATTATTCTGGTAATTATTCCTTAATTACTTTTAATTAAATTTACTTGATTAATTACTTTTAATTAATCACACTTGATTAATTACTTTTAATTAATCACTTTAATTAATTACTTTTAATTAATCACCTTTGATTAATTACTTTAATTACATTTAGTAATTAAAACTTAATTATAAAATTAATTATTCTTAAATTATTAATTAACAATTAATTAATTATTTTCATTAATTAATGATTACATCATTAATTAAATTCTATCTTAATTAATTACTTTTACAAGTAATTAATAACTCTTAATTCTTTCTCTTAATACTTTAATTAATCAATCATTAATCAAATAATTTAAACCTTTAATCAATTATTAATTAATTCTTTAATTAATAACTAAAGTGATTATTCCCTAATCACATTTACTTA
Source organism: Allium cepa (assembly GCA_030765085.1). Taxonomy (NCBI): domain Eukaryota; kingdom Viridiplantae; phylum Streptophyta; class Magnoliopsida; order Asparagales; family Amaryllidaceae; genus Allium; species Allium cepa. Next base: position 210,813,553 of record CM060939.1, on the reverse strand, counting down.
ATTACTTTTAATAAAGTAATTAGCCTTTATTTAATTACACCAAATAATTAACCACTTAATTACTTGATTACCTCCCAAGTAATTATATTAGATTAATCCAAAGTGATTATCTTAATTAATCACAAATTAATTATTTAATTAATTATTTAACTTAATCATTTAAAATTAATTAAATGATTCTTAACTTATTATATTAAAAGATACTAAATTAAGAAACCATTTTCTTAATTAAATCATTTATTAACAAATAAAACTTGATAATTAAAAATGATTTAACTATCTCAATTATCTTTACAAATTTAATTATCTTTAATTAAATCAAATTCAAAATAACTAAAGATAATCTTTATTACAATTGATTATCAAATTCTAAATCATTAAACTTTATTTAAATAAAATATAATGATTTAGAAATCAATTAAATTTAAACATATTTTAAATTGAACTTTGAAATCTTTAAAACCTTTCCCAAATTATTTATTAAAGTTTAATATAAACTTTATTTTAAATCCATTTATTTTATTTAAAAAAACTCCATATTTTAAAATATATAAACTTGTTTTTAAAACATAACTTTGAAAACCATTTCAATTTGAACTTGTTTAACCCTTTGTTTAAAAAACTTCATTGCTAAAATAAAATTTCTTTGTATTAACGACTTAACCAACTTGTTTAAATCCCTAAACACATAATACCCGAGCTAACCCACAAAACTCACGCGACAATCCCCGAGCAAAACTAGCAAAACCCTGAGTACCCCACTGCTTCGAGTCAGACCATCAAAACGCTGAGCCTACTTCGAGTCTTCTATCTCTTCTCCCACTCCCAATTCCAGAACCATCATCAAATCATGTCACCGTGCACGTTAACGTGCACGGCACCGATGGACGCCGGCGATCACCATGCCGACCCTCCCCAAGTCACTCTCGTCCTCCACATCTAACTGCATCACCCAGAACACCCAAACTCGATCGAGAACAAGAATTCGACCTCCACCCCAACCTGTTCGAAACACACCCACAACAAAATTAACCACCGCCGACCAATTCCTTCACCAGAGACCACGCCGTCGCTACCTTAGCTCCACCTTATTCCCCTGCAACTCCAGAATCATATGCGATCGCCTCAAATTGCATTGCGTCATCGCGGCGTCTAGATGAACATTGACAGTAACATCAGGAAGTAAAACCCTATTATCTCAAACCACGATCACCACATACCTAAATAAAATACAATAGTATTTTTCGCAAGATCACCGAAGCTTCCCCCTCCTTTGAGTTCAACGGCGACGACCAATTCGTCGTAGTTTGCCGTGATTTGGCAAAAATACCCAAATCATTAAATCCCAAAATACTCACAACATACTCCATTAAAAATTGTGATTCCAGCTTCTAAAATCATCATTTACCATTTACAATCCAATCATTAAATCAAAACTTGAAATTGATTTCATCAAATTTTGACCAAATATTGTATTTTACTGTAAACTTGCAATTTACAACTAATTATTCAAATTTAAAACTTGCATATATTTTTAGATGATATGTTAGTTGATTGCAAACATCTTTTATTTACACAACAAAGGCTCATATGAATCCAGAATTAAGTTATTGAATTTAATGATGAAACTGTAAATTTTAAACATACATAGATTATAAATTTTAACTACCCAGGCATTCAACTATCTTAATTCAAACATGCACTCAATTCTAAACTAAGTACTCAATAATATTAAATACCCAACCATATTAACATGATGAAATTCAAGTTAAACTGTTTTTAAAATTCGTTTTACTCACCTGAAAATTTTCCAGAAAACAGAACTGCATGTTCTTTTCTTCCCAAGCTTTGTTGAAATTTTCTGCATTCTTTCCTGAACTTGTTGCTTGATTAATCATTAGTTGCATGTTGATTAATTGTTGCTGCATGTTGATGTTGTACATCCTGATGCTTATTTGATTTCCAGATTGCATGTTTGTATTGATGAAGAGCTTGCATTTGATTGAGTTCCAGGTTTCAGATTTTACAGTTTCTTCCTTTTCTTTTCTTTTTAGAGTTTACAGATTTCTATTTCCTTTTTGATCTGCAAGCATTTTATCTTTGTTTGAAAGAAGAAAGTGATTTCTTCTTTTGATTCCAATTTGTATTTTGCTTTTGTATTCAGTTTAGAGTTTGAAAAAAATGTTTTGCTGAAGAATAAAATCATCTTTTATTCACCATTAGATTTTAAATTTTATTTTACAAAAGAAAGACATTTGTCATTCTTATGCTTTGATTAACTTACACCTATACCAATTAATTTACATTTGTCCTTACCTATCCTATAATGTTTACGAGTGTTATTTTTATTTTTATTTTTATTTATTTTAAATTTTGCATGAAAGGTGAATATATATAAAATGTATTCTAAGGCTTAATTATTTATTTACTATGTAATATTCATATGAAACAAGTAGCTTACATTTTTAATTCAATTAAATGTTTATATGTTTGAAATTTCTATTTTAATTTAAATCTCTTTTAAAAACTTAAAGTACATATTTATCATAAATAATGAATTAACTTTGTTATTTTAAATTTAAATCTCAGTTATCAATTCAAAGTCATTAAATCAAATTATCATTTTAAATTCCAAAACTAAATATATTCAAGTTTGAAAACTCTTATTAAATTCAAATTAATAATTTTCCTATTTCAAACATATATATACAAATATATATACACATTTCAAATAGAAACATTCTAACATTAAATTTGAAAATAACCATATTAAATTTTAAAACAAATATCAAATCACAATATATATACATTCATATATATTACAATTTGAATCTAAAGTTTTATTACATTAAAGACTTCTTATTTACCAAAATAAATAATTTCAAATCAGATTATTATAAACTTTCAAAAGAATTGACTTGCCTATTTATATTGCAAAGAAAATTATTGATAGATATTAACAAATTGTTATCATTAACCTTTAAAATAGATTTAACTTGTCAATTTATAATATAAAATGATCAAATCAATTTAATTATTATCAAAGATTATTAAATTGATATTGCTCAAAATTCCGGGTCGTCACAAATCCCTTCTAAGAGAATCGTGTCGATCCCTTTTACACTCTATAATGATCCATTTAATATGTCGAACCATGCTTGCTTATTCCTTGAGTCACATAATGTCAATCACTACATTTCCACAGTGGTTTGCTGATCCAACCAGTTCCTTTATACTCTATCGATCCCTCTTATGACTCAACATGCCGATCCCTTTAATCACTTAACACTATGCTGATCCCTCTTGCTCCAGAATGTTATGCTGAACCATCCTCATCCTAGATGCTATGTCGATCCCTCGAGTACTAACAAGTCATGTTGAACCAAGTATCATCACCTATGTCGATCCCTCTAATACTTTATCCATGTTAATTATCCATCCAAACGAATACGCCAATCCCTAGAGTACAACCCAGCTATGCCGATCCTTGGTCTATCCAAGCTAATTTCCATATTTCTAATATCTTGCGTCGTCAACCTATCAACTTCGTTTAATCCGAACTTCGTATTACCATCTGAACTCTACTTCTAGGTCTCATAGCCATTGCTTCACAATCATCTTTCTTGAGGGCAGTCGAATCTGTCTTGTGTGATCAGTCCAATATAGCTGGGTCTGGATATAGGGTAACACACATTCTCCCAAAACTACATACATTCTGCCTCTTCGGTAATGATGACTCAGAGTGACTATCCTCTTGGCGCAGTTCCCCCTAGCACTATACCTTTTCAACTAGTCCACCCTAAAAATAACTCTGGAGCCTATGAAGTCAAACATGTAGGGATCATATGAAAATTTAAACTCAATTTCTAGGTTAGTGCAACTCAATCCGAGAGTGGCATACCGTCCCATCGAATTTGCTACATGTATAGAAGTGACTATGTAGGTAACCCATAACCTAAGTCTGTCAACTAAGTTTTTAACTGTAAATGAATGTGTAGTAGTAGTATCAAATAGTACTCTAACTAAGACACCACAAAACAAAGCCATACCTTCTGGGACATTCCCTTTGTCTTTCTCTTCTGTAGACAGTCCTTCATGGGTCCTACCAAAGCAAACACCTTTGCTTTAAGCTTCCGACAGTCGTTCTTCAGATGTCACATCTTATCAGAATTGAAGCACTTTACCCTTGCAACATTCTTAGGCATAGGGAACTTTTAAGCATAGTGTCCTTTCTGTCCATGGTTGTAGCAAACTACTTCAATAATAGCAACTTCAGTATTAGCAACTCACCCTTCCCCTTCTGCGCTCCTTTCTTGCCTTTAAAGTATGGGGTGAACTTCTTCTGCTCTGCCTTAGGCCTCGTCTCTACCCTTCTCTTCTCTTGATACATGCTATCATGTCTCCTAGTCATGTCCACTTAAAGAGATGCTAGATGAGCCATCACCTTATGATCAAGCCTTTGCTTCAAGCCTCTAATAAACTTCTCATTTTTCTTCATAGGAATGTTAATGATGTCCCTTCATACTTAGCCATCATTGAACTTCTTGAAGTACCTCTCCACTATAAGATTACCTTGCCTCTAGTCAATGAACTCCCTTAACAACACAATCTACTGAGACCCCATAATGAATTAATCCTAAAACCTCCCCTTGAACTGCTCCCATGTGATTCCCTCTTCTATGGTCTCTATAATTACGGCCTCCTACCAATCTAGCACATCTTCCTATAACTGCCTTGATGCCAATCTCTTCTGCGCATCATTTAATCTTGGGCCTCTAAATATGTGCTCATAGCTTCTCAACCAATTTAGCACTTCTACTGTAGGCTCTTTTCGAGTGAACGCCTTCTATAATGACTTAGAATTTTATCATTTTGATTGTGAATATTTAATTAATTTTATTATTTAAATATGTTATTTCAAATATGAATAGCTCTTTTTAATTAATAAATAATAGCAGTGAACTTGTTATGGAAAAATATTTACAAAAATAAATAATTCAAATTAATATCGATAGTGTGTCAAAAATCGTTCCATCAATAAACGGTCTCAAAACGTGTGAAACTATCATTCCAGGACACTGTCTGGGATTTTGATGAAACAAGCACTATTGGAACCATAATAATAAGCAATGTATGCCGATGAGTTTCGTCGCGATCAGACATGTGGTGTGATCGTGTGAGCTCGAAACATGTAACGTTTTAATCAAAGAATTAAATAATAATATTATTTTATTTTATAAACACCGCTATTCTTCATTGTCTCCATCACTTTACATATTTCCCTCTTTACACTTTTTTAACCTATTCACCTCCTTCAAAAATCAAAATCAACGGCTATGGTTAACGAAATCCATCGTCGTTGGATCTGTTGAACTCGGGGAGGAAGGAGCTTCAAATCTATTTAGGGATTGAGGGGTGTGGCTATCATTTGGGGTGTTTGACGTGGTGATGGCCGAGCTAGGGTTAGGACTTGGATATGAATTATGTTGAGATAGGCCATGGCATTAGTTGCACTTGTGTTTCTCATGTGAAGTGGCATCGTTGAGTGAAGTTTAGTGAAGTGCGGTCAATTTTGGGGCTGCGACAATTACAAGTAGCTGGTCGACGAGGCACGGGTCATGATAAGATTCGTAAGGCTAAGCTTGCCGAGGTGGACATCATCGTGGAGCTCATGCAATGAGCAGCGTGGTGGCGAAGTCGGATTATCGATTCATGCTTTGGGGATGGGGAATGAACATGCATGCACAGTGGTATGTTGGTGCATGTATAGGGAGTTTTGATTTGAGGGAGGAGGATGATTAACAGGGAGGGACTGATTTTAAATGGTAATTAGTTATTAGTTTAGTAATTAATTACTTTTATTAATTCAGGATCTTATAAAATGAATATCTACTGCATATGAGAACCAATCAAGACGTGATCTTTTGCAATGCGCTCGTAGGAGCATTTTCTATGCATTGGAGCTGATTTTGTAAAGTTTGGACCATGGTAGGATTTTGAGCTAAAATTGAATGTTTTTTAATTTTAGATTAGGCAGGAATGTGAAAGCGTCAACTGGTATTTTAATGAGTTAACTTACATTTGAATGAACACTATATGACATATGGAAGATATAAATTATTGTTTGCGTGTTTGAATGTTTGATTTGTTTGGTTTGTTTGAAATCCCATTTTGTAAAACGAATGACATATAAGATGAAATACAGGTAATATAGAGAATTTTATAGGGGGATCTGGATTCGTCGCCATTGTTGATGTTAGTTTCATTTACGTACCTATGTTATAAATTATTGAACGTCAAAGATGGGTAGTTTGACCTTACTTGATGTGACATTGATATGTTGAAAAAGTTGAGCTCTTTTAGTTGTAGATTTATGAAAACATTTGGTCAGTTCTATGGTAACTCGAGGCCTCATTATAGTATTTTTGCTGCTTTGATTTGAAGTTAGTTTTGATTCGGAGAATAATTTTAAATGTGATTTTTGAAAATTTCTATGGCATTTTACATAGAAATGGTTTTTGGAAACTTCTCTATTTTGCTTTAAACTTTTTGGAAATGTTTTAAAAGTATTTCGAAAAGTATTTATTTTACAAAAAGGTTAATACAATAATGGATATTTATTTTAAAGAAAAAGGGGAACTTATCTTTTACAATTTAGTGACTCAGTTTTTAAAGAAGATAGAAATATTTTAGAGTAAATATTTATGAAACGCCTTATATAAAATGTTGTATAGAAAGATGGATTTATAAATGGTATTTTATTAAAAGCATAGATTTATAAATGAGACTTTATAAATGGGAAATGATATCATTTTGATAAACTAAAAAAATAAATCACATTTATAAAGTTATAATTATATATGGAACGATTGTTTTATGGAAAATATTTAGTCAAATTTTTGAATCGAAGATTTGTAATAAGTATATGAGATTTAAAATCAAGATATTTATAAAAAAAAAAGAAGTTTTATAAATAGAAAAGAGATTATAAAAGAATTTTTATAAAAAAAGAGATTTACAAAACAAGTTTTGTAAATATAAAGGAGATTTATAAAAGGAAGTTTTATAAATAGAAATGAGAAATATAAAAGGAGTTTCCAAAATAAATAAAGATTTGTAAAAGAAGTTTTCAAAATAGATAGAGATTTGTAAAAGAAGCTTTATAAACAGAAAAGAGATTTATAGGAAGGAATTTAATAAAAGGGAATGAGATTTGTTTTCTATAAAAGAGCATTTTAAATTATGGTGGTATGGATAGTGTTCTTCTCATACTTAACACTAAATTCCAAGGTAGGGAAACTTGTCGCTATCCTAAGAATTAAGAATATATGTCGAGGCAAGAATGGTACACTAACTTGACCGACTATATTGTTAATCGAGGGATAGTATAAGTTTGAAATCAAAAGGTGAAGGTAAGTATATTTGGTCTAATTTCCGTACGATCCACTTACTTGTACCAAAAGTGTTATGGGTTTATAGTAAACAATGTTTTTAAATGACATTTTTTTAACCCATTAAATGTGATTTTGAACAAAAGGGAAATCTTCTTTAAAGATTATGAATATACTTGTACCACTAAGATAAGTATATGGTTATATTTTCTAAGTATTGAAAGTGAAATGGTTAGTTAATATATGTATACCGTCGAGAAAAGTATACTAATACTTTTCCAAGTATTAAAAAGAGTAGAGAGGGTTTGTGAATATATCTTTTGTAAAAGGTATTTTAATATGAATATTTGAAAAGAGATTTTAATTAACGAAAATATTAATAAAGGTCTTAGTGGTTGCTTATGTGCTTAATCATGCTTGATTAAATCTCTGATTTGATTGTTTGTTTATTTGATAGTTACATAACTGATTATCAAATCTTGGTAAGTTTTCTAACTATCATTGTCGGTTTAGAGAGATCCGGATCAGATATGTTATCTGAAAACCACTTCGAACTAGCATAAGCGATCGAATTGAAGACATCTTGAAGATAATGGAGATCTAATATGAAGTTCTTTTAAGTGCAAGAGCTACTTGCTGCAACTTCTAAGGGTGATTCAAAAATGGATGTAGTAGAAGTAGTGCCTTCGATTAGTTCATATTTTAAACAACTTGTGTGGATGAATGTTGTCATTACATTATTTTCTGAAGGGTAGTGTTAGCATTCCAAGTGGTATTCGCTAAGAAGGTAAAACGTAGCAAGCCTTTAACTTGGTAATGATTAAAATAGGGAATATGCAACAGGGCGATGTGATTTGCTACCATATGGGTACGATCATCCCAGATCTAGATCAATATATTTTTTGGATGTATGCTTCAAGCCCAATACGGTTTGTCACGATGGCAGCCGATGGACAATCATACTTGGTACTATCTGAATAGGGGTATGCCGGTTTTATCTTGACAGGGGGTCCATATGATGCACTCTGTAGATTTTTCTAGAAACGTACTGTGACGAGCGGTACCCCAAAAGCCTTGTCATTGATGGAATCTGTTCTCTAATATGAGCCTTTATGGACTTAGTTAAATACTAAATATGTTATTGATTGTAATTAGTGTAACCATTCTGGCTTTGTTAAATATATATATTTTCAACCCTATACACTATTATAATATTACTGGATTTTCTAAAAAAAAGGTTTGGTTATCGTAAGGTAAACCCATCCATGTTTATGTGCAGCGTGGTCTTACGAGATACCTTTATTTTTGAAATGTTTTATAATATTAAAAATCCATATGATTTGTGTTTTTCATATTGGTTTACCAGAATGATACGGACAATATTTTCTTATAATGCTCGGGTCAACCCCGGGTATATTTCAGATTTAGTCATTGATGCTTTGGAGCTTCAGAAGACGTGCTAGATGTCACCAAGACATATCCATGTATCTTTTATTTTCACTGCATTTCTTGTTTTATATTTAACAGAATTTGTGAGGACATGTTGTTATAACTATCCAGGACGACGATAGGTTAGTTTACTCAAATTGATGTATGTATATTACAGTTTTCTTTTGTAAAGATCATGTTTATATTATATATTACTCGTCATGTTGTGAGATTATGTTATGTCATTTCTCTTCTTTTACCCAAAAAATCTATCTTTCCAACACTTGGATGCTCGGCATTTGAATACCATGAATATATTAGTGCCAACTTTTGAAGGTCGAAAAGGCAGGTCGTTATAGCTTGTAATCAGGGTTTAGGTTGAGCGAACACCTAGGCCTTGGTGGGTTAAACTCATAAGAAATAGGAATAGTAACACCCTAGAATGAGTTTGAGTGTGTGAGAGAGAGACAGAGCATGTATTTGTTAGTGCTATAAAATTGTCTTATATTGTGTTGATTGGCCATTTGATTGGTTTATGAATTCTGATCAAGATGTGGGAAGCCATGGTATCAATAGGGGTTTCTAAACACTTGGACAAGGAAAACCAAAAAAAAATTGGTAAATGAAATAATTTTACCTAGGATTATATTTTATATATAAACAAAAAAAATTCACAAAAAATTAAAGTAGTTGTTTGTGATGTGTTTGTTTGTTAGGAAATGATAATATTTTATTATTATCAATTATTGTTTGATTAGTTGGGATCAACTAGTTTATGAGCAGTTTTACCTTTTATGCAATAGGTTGAGAAGATAGTAACTATGGGAACATTTAAACGAACACCGTGTGTATTTAATTATACATTTTGACTATAAGGCGTTCAGAGATAATGTTGGGTTAAAATTATATTTTAATAAGAGTTGTTTATTATAATCTAAACAGTGATATAAATTAGTGGAATGATTTTATTTAATAAAGTGAAATTATATAAGTATGGTTTATAAATATAGTTAATAAATAAAAAGGAGTTAAAATAGAGAATATGAGAACTTAAATCCAATGTTTTTGAAAATTGTTTTTCAAAGTTTTGGAGAAAATAATAATAATATTATTTGAAATTATTTATGAATAGAAATCTTTTAAAAGGATTTTAAAGCAAATAGAAAATACAGAACTCACTTCTTTCGCTAGAAAATAATTCTAGTGAAGACTACAACATCATCGTGTTTATTTTTGAGTTTCTTAGCAAGAGATGCTAGTATAATAGCTTATTACAATGTTGTTTTGGTAAAATGGGTTTAGATTTGATGCCAAAAATAATATTTGATATGCAAAGGGAGATATGCATATTATTATCATTTCAAAATGATTTGAAATAAAACCCGATGTTTGATTCTAGAATTTTCTTTGAAGAAAGTGGAATCATGTATCCTTTGCATTAAGATATTTTGGTTTATGCATCCCATTATGATATGTAGTTTGGCAGTTTTAATTCGTTGAAATGAAATAGAATTTCGACGATTTTGGATAGACGAAGACTTCCGAATCAGTTGAGAATATGAAGCCAAGTGTATTTGCAAAATTGTAAAAGTAGAGTTTTATAACTCTAGAATGGAAAGATAGTAAGTTAAATAAGTTTTAAATTAGTCAACATCTTGGTTAAGTAAAACAAACTGATATTGTATATATACTCATAGGATGTAGCGGAGTACTATACAAGTATAGACTTTAGTCCTGAAATGTTTTAATCAAAATTTTATTATAATGAATTATTTTATTAGTAAAGATAAGTCTTTAATGAATGTTTATAAAATAAAGATAGTATTTTAGGATATGTGTAATGACCTGCCTTTTCGACCCTAAAAAATCGGCAGTTAATACATCCATGGTATTCAAATGCCGAGCATCCAAGTGTCGGAAAGACAAATTGATAGGGTAAAATAAAGGAAAAGAATAGGGGGAACATAATCTCATAGTGGAATGAGAAAATATAATATAACAAAGACAACAAAGTTGTCACTCTAAGATACAAGGTATATCAGAGTTAAAAACAAACCTCATCAGCTTAGATAATTATAATTTTCGAACTTTACGATTGCTGATGGGTCTACATAATAATTAGCAGAAAATAAAAAATACTAAGGCAGGTGTACATCCAGCTCCTCTCCATAAGCTCCATGTCCCATAAATGACAAATCCTAGAAAAATACTCGGATTTGACTCGAGTATTGTAATAAAATAACACTCGGATTATTTTGGAAAACCTATGTGAGAAAACTCAAGAAATATGATGAATGTATAATAATCTATGAGACAATGCCACTAAACATGGAATAGGTTTTCCCTTACAAGAATGACTTCCACAAATGAAAGAATGGAAAACAAATTATAAGAACAATCCAAACTAGAAAGGATGAACACAAAAATGATCAAAATGCAATTTTAAAGAAAGAACATAATTAATTAAACATAAAGAAGAGCACAAGGCACTTCTCAATTGAGAAAGGATTAACACCAAGTTTCGAATCAGAACAAGGAGAATGAATTCATCCAACATAACTAGGAGGGTGCACCCTCTATATCGAAAGTATGGCTCTAGACAAAATATACTTGAGAGCACATGTGTCACTCTCAGGAACTTCCAAACTAGACCCTCGCCAAATATGAGGATTCGAATATTTCACATCACCGCATGCATGCAATCGAAACCTCTGTAGATAGAAGTGAACATACCTAATGGGTGCGACCCACATTTCTTGGCTTCCACTTTCTCTTTTGTTTTAGTTATCTCCGGTATTGGATGCAAATGCTCAAAACGAGTTGCAAATCATCTTAGATTGATGTGGCACAAAGAAGGATATCAAAATCGATAGTCGATGAATCAACTATTGAAAATAATAAAGATGATGGTATATGGAAATTAAAATCTCATATTCCTGTCACAACTCATCAATTTTAAACGAACACTTCCCTAGGGAAAACAATAAAGTTGACAAGTTAAGGCAGTGTTGCTTTTTACCTTAACTAGACATACATTCTTCACTTTAACAATAGCAAGAGTTTCCCCCATCGAATAACAAATCATCTAAGATTGACAAACAAAAGGAAGATAGCAGGATCGATAGTCGATAAATCAATTATGGGAATAACAAAATGATTGTACATGAAAATTAAATTCTTACACTTATCATAATTCGTCGATCCCAAACTAGTACTACCCTAAGGAAAACAATGAAGCAAAACAAGTTACAGCAGTGTTGTTTCCTACCTTAATTCGGCAGACATTCTTAAATTTAAGAATAGCAAGCATTTCTTCAACGTTTACTGCTAAGTGTATAACTAAATATTTTCTATAGACCAATCAAACTTTCTAAAACATTTGATTCACACTTGTGCTTGATTTTCACATCACAAATATTTGTAAAAAACTTTAAAAACACTCTTTAAAATATTCTTTTAAAGAGCTAGTTATCTTTCTAAGTGTATTAAAAAGGAGGGTCAAAAAATAAATGTCATTAAAACATTGTTTACTATAAACCCAAAACTAATTACACTTAGCTTTATCTTTAAACAATCTTTTAAAGACTTCTCCATTTATAAAATTATCAGTTATAAATCAACTTATTATTATCTTTAAAACAAAACTAGTTCATGGATTTAAAAATATTAATACTTATTAAGTCAAGAAACAAGCTTTCTTAATAACTTAATGAAACCATTTATTATAACAAAAGTATAATAATCCATGAATTCTTTTTCAATTCTCGAAAAACATTTATTACAACAACAATCTTGCAATCCACATTTCCTTTTCACTTTCAATAAACTCAAAGTACTTGAAATATACTTTAAAAAATCATTCCAAATATTACTTAAAAATAAAATGTCAAGTTTAAATGTATTAAAAACTTAAAACCATTTCCTTTCCTTGTTTTTCAAAATAAAACTTGTACTTCGATAATCTGTATTAAATTATTTAATATATGTATATATATACATATATATAAATTTCAAACCACTTTTAAAATACTTAAATGTATGTTAGAAAAGTTCTCAAAAAGAATTTAAGAAGAAAAATCAAATTTAGACAAATTTTATAAAAGTTGGAAAAATGCAGCAAAACTACTGCTAAAAGAGTATGAAAAATTCTTTAAATTGGTTCTTTTCTGATTGGAATTTTCACTATATTTTTATAAAGTATTAATACTATACTTATTTTTAGAACAACATACTATGAGTCTAGTGTGCATTCACAAAAATTTAGAGACTTTTGAATTAAAATTTGACTTTCGAACTATAAAACAGCTACCAAAATTTTTCTAATTTTTAAACACTTTGGTTCAAAAAACAATTTAAAAAGCGCAAAAGTGAGATTAAATATTAAGTGACACAAGCACAAGCACAAGGTCATACACACAAGATTTAAAGAGATGGAATTTCAAAGTGCAATAGAAACCCAAATCTTACAACGCACCGCGCCCCTCCAAACTGTACCAATCAATGACTCTTCCAAAAGAAACCCAAATCTTACAACGCCATAACCTATCATTGCCTAAATCTTTGATACGAGCTAACACTAGCTCAGCCTTGCAACATCATGCTCTGTTAATCAATACCACACCAACAATCACCGACATAGATTTAAACTTGCACCCATATGAACTCAACAGTTCTAGTTTTGTAATTTTTCGTTAACCGAATCATTTGATTTGAATTTTAATGAGGTGGCTAGTTTTTCTTTTACTGGAAGAGGGAAAATGAAAAGTAAAGAGGGAAAAGGTAAAAAAATGAAGAAAAGAATAAGGATGGGTTTTGTTTATTTTATAATTTATGGCACTTCGCTATAAAATATCACGTTCGCGTATGAACCGCGAACGGCAGAAATAAAAATACGATTGCGTACAACAATGTTAAACACGACCTCAAAACAACAATAAAATACACCGCTTATCCTATTATGTGAAATTTTAAATATATCAATGTTTGCTGCGAATTACTTCAAAAGAAAATATAAATATTTTCCAAATAAAAAGTTATCGCAAAAGTTCTTTAAATTCATTTAAAAATATGTCATTAAAGGTCAAGTCATTTTATTAACAACTAATTCTCTTGTTATTTTTTCAAACTATTAATTATTGTAAATAAATTTACAAAATAAGCTTACCATTATTATTTATTAATTAAAAGAAGTTAAATAAGGCTATTAAATCCACTTAATTAATCTTAAATTCACAATTCAAATATTTAAATAATCTCTCTATTTGAATATAAGTTAAACCTCACCCCTTCAAATAATTTCATCCTTGAAATTATCACAGAGCGAAAATTGTAATACCCTACTTAAAAATCAAATTACTTACTTGGCTTTCAGTAAATCTGATTAGTTATATTTTCCTTTATAGAAAATCAATATTAAAAGTTGCGACGTCAGTATAGAGAACACTCTTTAATAAAATACTATGCATTCAATCTTTTTAAAGGATAAATTTAGAACTAAACGCTTAGATTTTTATATTCAAAAAATATTTTCAAATGCCTCCAAAGGGAAATATATCAAAACCAAAATCAATTATGACAAGGATGAGGCTCCTCCTATTGAAAAATGGCACAATTCAAGAATCGAAACAACAAGGAGCATCTAATGTTAATTCGGTTCCTCCTAAAATAATAACTAGAGTGAAAAAATATACCAGGCAAGTCTTCCAAATCGGAAAACCCTTAATTTCCCAATTTTAGTCATAACCAGAAATATTTGAAAAACCGCTTCACAAAAACTCTTTTCAAATATCCTCAAAGAATGAAAGTTCACCAAAATTTTCAAAATAATATTATTATTATTCCTTTCACTAATACTTTTTGAAATCACTTTTTCAGAAGCACCGAGATTTAAGTCCTAATAAACAACAATTTTTAAATCCTTTGCTTATAAATCATACTTTATAAAGTATAACATATAAAAATGCACTATCAATCAAGTCAAATTCCATAAAGGAATAAATTAAAATTAACGTTATTTAAAATGTTAAATGAGTAACAAAAAAGATTTAGAATTTTGCTCAGGTTTACAACTTTCTCAACTGTCTAAGGGTATAAATAGTTTCCTAAGCATACCATTACGTTCACCAACCTTCATTTATTGCTTAGAAGATTATTTAAGCTCCCTTAAACAAAATTGAAAGTCACTTCCTAAACTTCCCTAAGCCACAAAACATAGTATGCAGATATACTTAAGCCCGTATGACATACATGGATCATCCTTACGTAATATCTGATCCAACCACTTGATTAGGTACATAAACTTTACTTTCGAATTAGTATCTCTCACTCGACCACCCTGGTGCAGACTTCGATCAGGTTCCTCAATTAGAAACCTCTGTATTTTTACATAATAATATATTATGATAAAAAACCTTAGTATCATATAAATAATCTGAAGCAAGTGTTTGCCGCTAAGAAGCAAGTGAGAAATCCTCTTTCGGATTGGTGTGAATCACCCTAAAGTGATATACTCGAATCATAAATCAATAACCATGCGAATAAAATGATCTACGTGTAACTTATATACATGATCTTATTGAATTCTTACTATACCAATCTTTATATGAATCACTCTCATTTTTATTTATAGTATTTCATTCGATACTAAAATTATTTATGAATCATTTCACAAATTTCTACTGAAGTTTATAAACATTTTATAAAGACTCATCTTTATAAAACATTAAATTAAAACTTACTTCACTCTTATTCACTTGTATAATATTCTTTTATATCCTAAGGATGTATATAAAAGGCCACTTTCATTTTACTTTCCAAATTCAAATGGAGGCCCAAACATAATATGGGTCTTAAAATTGAGTTGACTACTTTGACATATTTACCTATCTTGTTTGGTAAGTAGCTAAGAAGAGTATGATGTTGGTATCCAAACTCAATCCTAGATTCTACTTTTCTTTAGACATCCCTAAGGTAAAGATATTCAATAGTTGGCCCAATAACATCAAATAGTTTATATGACTTAGATGTATAAACAAGATACGGTTTTAATAGAACAATGCTTTTAGAACAATCCTATTCAATTCAACCCTTTTAAAACTTAAGTTAATTATCTCTTTCTTATCCAAGAGTTAAAAATTTCATTTTTCAAAACATTCTTCAATCAAGATATCTTTAATTTTAAATCAATTTCCTTTAAGAAAACTTAAGAGCTAAATACCTGGTTTTTATTCCAATAACCATTTTGAAATCATACTACATATATTTCTGTTGGAGTCAAAATTGGCCACCAGCACCCAATTATGAAAAGACTCTTATGTCCAACCTAATCACAAAAATATGAAGAGAAATAAATGAAGAACAAAATTAAAACATTTAGAAAGCAACTAAAAGGAGACAAGATTTATAGTGGTTCGTCTAACTCTGGCCTATGTCCACTCCCAAATAATCCCTTTTATTATATTGAAGTTTGTGTACAGTTACATTCCAAGAATAAAATTGACAGAGTGTAGCCTCAGTTAAGATAAAGAGAAGCAAAAAGAAGATCCTTTTTCTGATGCTAGGCCTATTGTATTTATAAAGAAAGAGGTTAATGGATCGGGCTGAAATTTTGACAGAAGGTTCGAGAGACCAAGCCGAGGCCATCCAAAAATTTACAGGCCCATTGGGGCCCACAATAGGGATCGACACAGATCCCTATTTTGGTATCCAAATAGGATTCAATCCCTTTGGATCGTTCCTTATGGTGTTGGCTACTTACTCCCCAAATTTCGTGCAATTCCGACGTACGGTTTGTGAGATATCGCATTTTGCGTGAAGTAGTATTGTTTGAATTTTGATTTTTGCCGATCCCTCTAGAGGGATAGGTATTGATCCCTCCAGCCTTCTCCAAATCCCATGAAATCCCTAGGAGAGCTTCTCCATGTTGTATTATGTGTAGCCTTCCAGTTTCATGCCAATTGGATTAGTAGAACTCGAGTTGTTGACCGGTCTTTGTTGCAATATGGTGTTAAGGCTTATTATAGTCGATCCCTATGGAGGGATAAGTATCTATTCCTCCAACTTGCTCAAAATTCTATGCGATCCTTATGGAGTGTTCCACATATTCTAATTAGCTTGTCCTCTAAGTTTCATGTCAGTTAGATGTGTAGATGTTGAGATATTGATCGATCCTTCTTATGAAGTTGGGCTTAGTCAATCCCTAAGATGGATAGGTACTGATCCCTATTGAGGGATAGATGCTAACCCCTCTAACTTCCTCAAATGCCATGCGATCCCTAGGGTAGACTCCCTAGGGTCCCCTTCTTGTTTCCAAAGTTCCACACCAATCTGCCTTGTGGTTGTTGAGTTATGGAGCGATCATCGTTGAGTTGTGTTGTTGAGCTGAATATGATCTGATCCCTTTTCTTTTGCCCATAACTCCTGCATATGAACTCCAATCAACTTGAATTTGAAATTCAGCCTCACGAAGTCTTCCTTATCACTTCATACCAATTGTAATTTACTAGGACAAAAATTAGCGATCCGATCCAAATCCGCTTGACCATCATCCATAGTCTCGTTTACAACCGATTTCCGAGCTTGGTAACCATTTCTCTAGGCCTCCTATCTTGATCATCATGATGTCAGTTGGGTTAAATCCACCTATGTACTGCTTACCCAAAAGGCATGTTAACAATTTCTATATATAAAATAGCTTTAACAATTTATTCACTAACACTCACTTTGGGTCGGTTCAGATTCAAACTGATTTCGATCACACAATAATAAAGAGAATAATTAACTAAGTGCATTACAACTTTTTCCTAAGCAAACATTTGATCGTCACTTAGAAGATTATTCAGATCAATACAAAGTTAATCGAGATGTTGTCCCCGAGCTATCCAAATAAAATGTATCTTTCTTAAAAATTCTCTTTGAAATATTTATACTTATAAATACTTTCAAGTAATACCACTATTACCTTTCTCAAAATCTTTTCAAAATCATTTCAAGCAACATCGGGTTTTAAAATTTCAAAAACCCTTTTTATTTATAAAACATCCTTTATAAATCATATAAATCATTTTCTATACCATACTCATATAAAATGCACCTTTAAAACCATCTTATATAATAATAACTTTCCTTTATTATAATAATTTTTTCACAAATATTTATCCTCTAAATGTCTTATCTTCCCATTCATATCAATTAAACAACTTTATCAAAAGATGACCTTTAACCTAACATTTTAACGGAACACCTTATAGTCAAACTATGAAATTTAATTCAAAAGGGGTTCATTTTAACGTACTCATAATTATCAAAATAATAAGTGCTCATAAACATGGCAAGCATAAATCAACAATCAAAAACCAATAGCCAATGCTCCTAGACTACCCAAGCATAACAAATCAAACACCAATGATAATAAAGAAATATTATCATTAATAAACAAACACCATAATAACTATATAAATTTGGAAAATTATTTCTTATATATATATATATATATATATATATATAATCATAGGTAAAATATTTTATTTACCGAATTTTCAAAAATCAATACCATGTCTGTTTGCCTTGTTTGAGTATTTAAAAATCCCTATCGACACTGTTGCATCCTATGTCTTGACCAGAAATCATAAACCACTCAATATAATAATAAATACAATATGTTTTTATAGTAATAACAAACACACTCTCGTATATATGTATATGTATATGTATATGTATATACACATACACTCAAACTTATTCAAGGGTGTCACTTGCCCTATCTTAAATGTGTTTACCCTACAAAAACCAAGGTTTTCGCTTAACCATCAGCTTTGATATCATTCTCTAATGAACTGTCTTTTCAACCCTTGAAAATTGGCACTTGATACATCCACGGTATTCAAATACCAACCATCTAAGTGCCAACAAGATAGATTGTTATGGTAAAATTAAAAAAAGAATAAGAGAAACAAAATCTCACAACGGAACGATAACATATAATATAACAAAAAACCAAAGTTGTCACTCTAAGATTTAGGGTATATCAGAGTTAAAAATAAACCTCATTGGGTTGGATAGTTATAATTTCCTGATCTTATAATTGATTATGGGTCTACATAATAATACTACGACAGGTGAACATCTAGCTCCTTTCCATGAGCTCCATGTCCCACAAATGACAAATCATGGAAAAATACTTGGATCTGATCCGAGTATTATAATAAAATAACACTCGGATCAATCAGAAAAACCAGCATAAGAAAACTCAAGAATTATGGTAAAAATATAATACTCTGTGAGACAATGCCACTAAACACGGAAAGGGTTTTACCTCATAAGAACGACTTCCCTACATGAAAGAATGGAAAACAAATAAGGACAACAATCCAAACTAGAAAGGATGAACACAAACAAGATCAAAATCCAAACTTAAAGAATAGGCACAAATAATTGAACATAAAGAAGAGCACAGGGTACTTCTGAATGTAATTAAGAAAGGAATGGCTCCAAGGTTCGAATCAGAATAAGGATAATGAATTCATCCAACGTGACTAGGAGGACGCACTCCCGAAAGTATACATCTAGACAAAATATACTTGAGATCACACACGTCACTCTCGGGAACTTTCAAGCTAGACCCTTGCCAAACATGGTAATCCGAATATTTCACATCACTACATGCATGCAACCGAAACCTCTCTAGTTAAATGTGAACATACCTAATGGGTATGACCCACATAGCTTGGCTCTCACTTGCTTTTTGGTTTTAATTATCTCCGACGTTGGATGCTAATGCTCAAAATGAGCTACAAATCATCTTAAATTGATGAGGCGTAGAGAAGAATATAAAAATTGATAGTCAATGAATCAACTATCGGAAATAACAAAAATGATGGTATATGGAAATTAAAATCTCATATACTTGTCGCAACTCGTGGATCTCAAACTAACATTATCTTGAGGAAAATAATGAAGCCGGGCAAGTTCGATGGTGTTACTTCCTAGCTTGACTCAACATATATTCTTAAATTTAAGAACAACAATTCCTCAACGAACAACAAATTGTCTAAGATTGGCTAATACAAAGAAGATAGCAAGCTCGATAGTCAATAAATCAACTATTGAGAATAACAAAATGATCATATATGAAAATTAAATCTCTTACACTTATAACAACCTATCGATCCCAAGTAGTACTACCCTAGGGAAAATAATGAAGCTGGATAAGTTAGGGCAGGGTTGCTTCCTACCTTGATTCGACGGACATTCTCAATTTTAAGAATAGCAAGAGTTCCCTCGACGTTTAGTGCTAAGAGTAAGGCTAAATATTTTCTATAAACGACTTAAACTTTTTAAAACATTTTGACTTACACTTATGCTTGATTTTCACATCACAAGTATTTGTAAAATAGTCTTTAAAATATTCTTTTAAAGAATTAATTATATTTCTAAGTGTATTAAATAGAAAGACAAAAAATGTCATTAAAACATTTTTACTATAAATCCAAAACTAATTACACTTGGCTTTATCTTTACAGTCTTTTAAATACTTTTCTATTTATAAAAGACCATTTATATATCTATTATCTTTAAAACAAAACTACTCTAAAAATTTAAAACTATCAACACACAATAAATCAAGCAACAAGTTTTCTTAATAACTTAACGAAATCATTTATTATAACAAAAATGTTATAATCCATGAATTCTTTCTCAATTTTTGGAAAACATTTATTATAACAACAATGTTGCAATCCACGCTTTCTTTTCACTTTCAATAAACTCAAAAATAATCGAAACATAGTTTAAAACATTCATTCTAAATATTACTTAAAAAGAAAATCTCAAGTTTAAATATATTAAAAACTCAAAATCATTTACTTTCCTTATTTTTCAAAATAAAACTTCTTGTTCGATAATTTATATTAATTTTTTTTAAATATATAAATTTCAAACTATTTTTAAAACACTTAAATATATGCTAGAAAAGTTCACTAAAAGAATTGAAGAAGAAAAATCAAGTTAAACCAATTTTATAAAAGTTGGAAAAATGCCGCAAAACTGTTGCTAAAAGTGTAGAAATAAATAGGTTTTTTTCCAAATTGGAATTTTCTACGCGTTTTTACAAAGTATGAACATTATACTTTAGTTTTAGAACAATATACTATGAGTCTAGTATGCCATTCAAAAAATCTATAGACTTTCATGTCAACAAAACTCGATTGAAAGTTATTTTAAAATTTGACTTTCGAAATGCAAAACAACGACCAAAATTTTTCTAATTTTTAAACACTTTCAAGTTGGGTGTTGTAACTTTTTCCAAGCCATCAAACTTAGTTCAGACAACATTTTAAAAAGCGTAAAGCCACGACTAGATATTAAGTGACACAGACACAAGCACAATGTTTAAATACAAGATATAAAGAGAAGGCATTTCAAAGTGTAATAGCATAATCTCAAAGTACGAAGACACGATTATTCCACTATTCAATATTTATTTCCATTTTAACATTTCAAACAATATCCAAACATTTATATAAGCAAGATGCATATAAAAGAAAATTAATAATGACGAGAAACCCTTTAGGTCTCTTTACAAGTCCCTTGTAAATCACATATATCATCCGCTTTTCAAAACAAGAATTCAACCAAACTAACCTAAGAAATCATTCAGGCATGCAAATAATAATTTATATCAATACATATATCATAAGGGGTTCATTCAAAGGTCGGTTAACTCATCAAAACTCTAGCTAACACTTAACGTGTTTCTACTCGATCACGTTCGATTTTAGCTTAAAATCTAATTTGCTTCAAACTCAACGAAATCAACTCCAATGTATAGATAACGATCCTACGAGCGTAACACAAAAGACATCGTCTTGATTGGACCTCATATGGAGAAGATATGAATTTTATAAGATTTTGAATTAAATAATTTAATTAAATCAACTTAATTACTTAATTAAGGTATTTACCCCACACTAATCCTTCTAACCAAATCCCTTATTGTGCACAGGTATCACCTGGACACGAACACAAACCCATCACCGCATCTCATATCTCCTCCATTCTCCTTCCACACTTCATGAAACGACGCACCGTCGGTTGCATCGGACCACACGCCACGTGTTCTTTGCTTCGGTCACCACCACCCCAAGCTTGGTTTACCAAAACAAATCACGACTTGGGATTTCGACTATGACACTGAAATGTCACTCTTCCCAATACATCATCACACCCCTCCAAACTTCACCAATCGATGACTCTTCCAACGAGAAACCCAAATCTAATAATGCCATGACCTATTCTTACCGAAATCTTTGACAAGAGCTAACCCTAGCTTGGCTTTGCCGCGTCAAGCTCTGCCAATCAACGTCACACCAACAATAACCTACATAGATTTAAAGCTTGCACCCATACAAACTCAAGGGATCCGATTTTACAATTTCAGTTCGCTGAATCACTTTATTTTGATTTTTAAAAGAGGTGCTAGGTTTTCTTTCACTCGAAGAAGGGAAATGAAAAGTAAAGAGGGAAAAGGAAAAAATTATAAAGAAAGGAATAAGGTCGGGGTTTTATTTATTTTATAATTTCCAATACTTCGCTACACAATATCACGTTCGTGTACGAACCACGAATGACAGAAATAAAAATACGATCGCGCAAAACAATGCGACACGATCTCAAAACAACAATAAAATATATTGGTCATCTTATTCTGTGAAATTTCAAAAATATCAACGTTTGTCGTGAAATATGTCAAATGAAAATTTAAATATTTTTCAAATTAAAAATTATGAAAAGATCCTATAAATTCATTTAAAAATATGTCATTAAAAATCAAGTCGTTATATTAACAATCGATTTTCCGATTATTTATTCGAACTATTAATTATTGTAAATAAATTTACAAAACGAGTGTACCATTATTATTTATTAATTAAAAGAAGTAAAGTAAGGCTATTAAATCTATTTAATTAATATTAAATTCATAATTCAAATAATCCCTATATTTGAATTTAAGTTATGTATACTTATTTTTAGAATGTTACCTTCCCCTAAAAAAAATTTCGTTCCTGAAATTATTAGAAGCGGAAAATATAAAACCCTACTTAAAAATCAAATACTTACTTGGCCTTCAGTAAATCCGATTAGTTGTATCTTCCATTATGGAAAATCCATATTAAAAGCTGCAACATCAGTACAAAGGACACTCTGTAATAAATTACTATGCATCTAATCGTTTTAAAGGTTAAATTTAGAATTAAATACTCAGGTTTTAATATTTAAAATATATTTTCAAATTCCTCCAAAGAGAAGTATATAAAAACCAAAATCAATTATAACAAGTAGGGGGCTCCTCCTACCATAGCATGATACAACTCTATAATCAAAACAACACGAAGCTTCCAGTTGTATTCCGGTTCCTCCTAAACAATAACTAGAGTAAACACCTGGCGAGTCTTCCAAATCGAAAAACCCTCAATCATCCAACTTGAGTCATAACCAAAAATACTTGAAAAACCACTTTTTAAAAACTCATTTTAACTATCCTGAAAGAATTATACTTCACTAAAGTTTTCAAAATAATAATACTATTCCTTCCACCAATTCTTTTCGAAATCACTTTTTTAAAAGCACCTATATAAATTCTTCTTTGATTAATAAAGCGTTCATTTAAAGTATTTGACGTGGCGTCTATGTAATTCTTATATACCTTACTTTAGTATTAGGTTCTGCGTCCCTACGCAAAACTTACTTAGCTTTCAGTTAAGATTTGTCTCTTAACTCATACTGCTTGAAATCGCCCACCACGGTGTTCTGTTAAATTCATTTTTTTAGAAGTTTCTTTTATCTAGTACTGCTTGAAATCACCCACTAGTATCCTTTTAAATTCGTTCTTCGGTTCGTACTGTATAGACCCAGCTACCCGCATTATTTAACTATTTAATTAATCAAGCCTTGGACTACAAAGAAAAAAATACATGTAATCCTTCTACATATTTGCTTAATTTTCAAACTGCTTGGAAACCGCATCGTAGTAGACCATAAAGAAACCAGCATGTAGTCATTATCTATTTTATTTGGAACTACTTGGCATCCCCTACCGTATTTTCTAGAAGTTGAATGCCTCTCCTCACCTTTCCTGAGTGTGTATTTGGGTGAGCATCCCCACCCGGCGTCAATAGTCATTCCAACTCTTTGTCTCTCTCTAATGTAGGAACCCTTTCCCCGTTTCGATCTAGCCTCTCCTCGAGTCCCATTGACTTATCTTTTATAAGTCTTATATGTTTATCTTTTTAGCGCAGAATCCTCCCTACCCACGCAGTGTGCTCTACACTTTACTTATTAAGTGTTCTTTCTAAGTTTTAGCACATCATGATCCCTTCATACTTAGCGTTTATAAAATTGAGCCACCGCCCCAACTGCGTACTCCAACAACTCTAACATTTCTGATACCGCATTTACACGTGTCGACATACTATTCGTTCTTACTTTACTTTCAGTTATTTGCAGCGTCCTTTTCAACAAATAATTTAGATATTACCCATTTTTTAACAACCGCTGTTAATATATTTTTACATGAAGTTTATTTTACTTTGTCCCCGTAGTACCCATTTTCTAAGTTTTGCTTCTATTTTGTTATAGAAAATTATAATAAATTCCCTAAAATTGCACCAGCTTCTATTCTTCCATAGTTTAACTTTATTTCGCCCTTTTACGGTATTTTCCCTATTATTATCAAGTTAAACAAGTTCAAAAATTCATATACAATCATGCGAGCTTATAAAATTTCTCAACCTGAAAATTCACTTCAAAAATCATGATTTAAACACCATATAAAATTCTGATTAAGTTTCTAAATCACTAAGTAGGAAAAACACAAGTAATCACCCATATTTGCACATCCTTCACCCAAAATATTCATTAAACCTTTAGATCTTTACGTCTAAACCCGAATGAACCCTATCATACATAAAACATATAGATCTAAACCGAACATATACATATAAGAAAATCAGTTCAGAATGGTTAGGTATTAGTCACCTAGTTCTTTTAGATATATAGCTTTAGTCTTCTATAGTCTCTTCTAGCCTACGTTTTTGTATCTTCTCCTTATTCTTATGCTTCCACTATTAGAGAGTTTTTCTAGCTTTTCATTTTTGTAGTTTGAATAGCATAAAATGAATGGATAAAAATGAGTAATTTATACTATCCCACAAACTTGAGCCCTCATACCCGATTCTATTAGTTCATTTCTTTTTACCCTTTTGTCTAATTTCCCTTTTCCTTTAATTAGCTTATTTGACTAATTATAAAAATTTAGTGTTATTACATAAAAAGTGTTTGTATAAGACGGCTAGAATAATTTTCTAGATGGCTAGTCATACGCTTCATTGGTTACCAGAGCTTTTCCCTAAGAATTTACCAAGCCCATGAAAAGGCCTGAAAGAATCTTATAATAAAATGGATATTACAAAATCTATGGTTCAAATGAAACCAGTCCATTTCTTCTATTCTTCCTCATCTTCCGATTTCTCGATCAAATAGGAAGAGGAAACGAAGAAGAAAAATGCAGATTCTTCAGGCTCCATCAAATTCTATTCTGCCCATTTCAAGAACCTATTCAAATGAAGGTACACGATTCTTTGAATGCATATGAAAAAAGAGATAAATTTTGCTTGTTACTTATTTGCACTATAAATTGCTGTAGGAATGTGTTATATGAAGAAGCAGTCTCTTATTCATGTGGCTAAGGGAGAGAAGGTTTTACACTGTTCCCTTCATCGAAAACGAAGGTTAGGCTTCATTCGGGTTGAAGCAGCACAAGCTGAAGGTAAGTATCTAACTATATTGACAAAATATTCCGCATCATTAAAAAAGAAGAGTAAACCAAATTGCAGAACAAACAGGGGAGTACGAGTACAACTGACCCTACTTTAGTCCGGGTTTTACTCTGTAATTATTAGTACGTACCAAGAAGAAGAAAAAAATATATTTATTTGACGTCTGTTCTAAACTCCCGACTGTTCCTAAGCTAAATTTGTGACATGTTTGTCAAATATCAAATAGCAACTCATTTTTCAAACTGCGCGGATGAAAAAGTTGTATATCGAGTTCACTGACCAGCTGATGTATACAATTAAAGTTGTATACCGCGTCTAATGCTAAAGTGCTCAGAAAATGCTAAAGATAGTCTATAGATGAGAGCGTTGAAAATTGAAATATGCGATACAATATGCCAAAAGTGAAAAGAACGGTAGATTGAAATGGCCTAAACTATCGTCGTTAAGATGTAGAAATTTGAAATTCAGAGGTGAAATGGAGTGTAGCACCAGGGGTCGACTGCTATGCAATCAATCGATCATGTTATCTAACAGATAACCGGTCGATAGAAATTGCGTAGTTCACTTTGAAAGCCTTTGGTTCAATCTGATAATATCTATGGATTAACTGTTTAATCTGTCTAAAGGTTTTGACTTTAATTTGACTTAACAATTATGGTGATAACGATATTTTATAACGGAGATGGAGAAGACGAATACTCTCTTGAGTACTATTTTTCTACAAGTGTTTCAACGTGTACCCAACTATGACCGTGGCACTATCGTTATATTACTTGGTTGACCATAATCAAAGCATAGTCTACGTTTTTTTCAGTTTGACGGTACTCTCAAGCTATGGAAAGGCGTGCTTAAGCGTCGCTTAAGTATCGCTAAAACGCTAAATGCTGGTACAACGCTTAATTTTTTGAAAAAGCAATAGAATTAAGAGATGGATGCTTAAGCGCGCTTATCTGCACTTCACTTAAATTTAAGCAATGATTAAGCACTACTAAGCAAAAAAATATTATTTTTTGAAATAAAATGAAATTGGATTATAGCAATAAAGCCACATTACCTAACAAAATTTCCTCATTTTTTATCATATGAGTCAATGGATGGTCAGTAGTTTTTGCATTAAGATATGATTATGTTTATTCGCCAAATACGCACGGTTTGTACTCAACTTGAGTGTGCTTACTTTTAATGAATAGCGAAAGTCAAATCTATTTTTTGCAACATATGAATTTATAAGTTAAACTTTATTTCTTTGCAATCAATTTGTGAATATGATGCACATAATATAACCTCTTTACATAAATTTATATTGATTTGAATAATGTATGCTTAAAAATTAAGCAGCGCTTAGGCGATGCCTTAAGCGGCGCTTAAGCGACGTTAAGCGAAGCGGTACTTCTATCGCATCGCCTCGCTTAGTGTTTAATAAACCTAGCTCTCAAGTCAAAAGACTATTGCATATCGTTATCCCAAGATCTTCTATTTTGACTTAGTTATATTGACCTATAGAAGAATCCCGTCTAGTCATTCTGTGATTATTTCAAACAACCATAAGCACGTAACGTTCAGTGATTGTTCCAAATAACCACAAGTACATAATCCTTTGATCATGAGTATTATCACCGTCCATTGTTTAGATACACCAGTCTTAACAGATGTATCAATGTTCTTTTCTCAATACATCTCGATAAGGAACATTTAAAGAGTTAGTGTTTTTGTTAACTTCGATTTAATGCTCATGGCCACGAACTCATCCGTAACTACAACTGATAAAACATTACTTCTTAGAACTTTTTACTTATATATGTTTTATTTCGAACAAGATTGTTTATAGAGTTATGATTACATAACAAATTATATAATTGCTTATAGAGCACACTTTTAACCCTATCAGGTCGAAACTAATTTTATCATTTGTTTGAACAATAAAGAGATGTTTCTAGACATCAATTCGTGCTTTTTGCAAGCATAAAGTTTGATCCTTTAACTTATAACGAGGTGATGTAGTCTCAAAATTCATCCTTTTAGCAAGAATCATTAAATAATGAAATAAACTCTATTTCTATTGTGGGATATAAGATATAAAACATGGAAGTCAATGTTTTGAACTAATTAGGTGTAAGTAGATATTTAAGAAAAAACCAAGAGTTGCTACTAATAAAAAAGTTTCAAGCCAGATTAGTTGCTGCAATTTTTCTCAAAAAGAAGGTTAAGATTATTTTTGGTAGATACACCCGTAGCTTGAATTACAACTATTATGACATTAATTTTATTATCATCTATTTATTCTTTAAAATTCATCAAATGGACTTTATAACTGCATTTTTAATTGGTGAACATGATGGAAGAAATTAATATGGCTGAATCAAAAGTTTTGTAATCCTTGAACGAGAGTGTAAAGTATGTAAGTTAATTTTTTTCAATTTACGATCATAAACAAACACCAAAGCAATAGCATTAGACATTTGATAAACCCATAGTATCTATGGTTTTAGAATTTACAAATCAAACAAATGCCCCTCCAACATGATTCATGCTGATAAAGGTACAATTACATGCCTTTGCGTAAGTGACATGATTTCAGAACTAATACTTGATTATTGAGGAAATAAAATGATTTCTATTTTCATATATTACATGAAGGATATTAGAGTGCTCGAAGTGATTCTATGAATAAGAATCATAAAACTAGCGGAAGGATCAAGTATTTTCTAGTCACGTTATATTGAGAAGTTTTTGAAAAGGTATCGTCAATTTGATCGAACCCTTATCCACCACATTTGATCTAAATATATAGTTATATTCTAATATCGGTGGATTAGTGGATTAAATAGGATATATTAGAGTTATTGGTAGTTTGATGAATGCTCATTGGTAGTTTGATGAATGCTAAGGTGCACTGGATTAGATGTTCTCTACGTAGTTGGGAAAATGACTAGATATACTAGTAACCAAAGTTATTTTTGTTGGAATGTTGGCACAATAAATTTTTAACATATTTAAGAAAAACCATGGACTATGTTATTTTCTACAGCAAGTGTCCTAGTATAGTAGAAGGATACATGGATGGTAGTTGGAAGAGTGTCCTAGTATAGTAGAATGATACATGGATGATAGTTGGAAGAGTGGAACTATAGATTAGAGATCATTTAGTAGTTGAATATTCACTCTTGATGGAGGAGCATTATACCAAGCCTAGAAGAAACAAACATGTGTAGTTTATCCTACTGTGTGTGTTGAAATCATGATTTGAGTTTCGATCGAAACACCGAGATTTCGGTCGTTCCATTTAGGTTTCAGTAGGTGCCAAGGTTTTAAATATCGGATTTCAGTCACGTTTCGTCTTGGAATTTTTACACAAGTTATCTTGTATCGGGAGAGATCTCGGACGAGATAAGTACGTATCGGTTGTACATCTCAGATCGACATCTCGGGTCTTATAATGCATCTCGGGAATATCTCGGATTAACTTATGTGTTTAAAATTGATATGTCAAAAATTTATTTAACGATATAACTTTCTTAGTAAAAATAAAAATGGTAACATACTTAATTTACATGGAAAAAGAAACATTTTTAGAAGAGTAGTGGCTTGATTAGCTTAATTGATTTGGTAATGATTGAATAATATCCTTTTATTTGAACGTAATAAAGAAGTGAAACATTTCGCTATGACTCATTAAGATAAAAAGTAAATAATATGTTCAAGAAGTTGGTAAATTATAATTGAATTGAGTAGTTTCTTTTGAATCAATATGAAAATAAAAATTATTATGGAAAATAAGAAAATGTATAATTTCGGGTGAGATCTCGGATTGAGATTATGATCCATATATCGGGTGAGATTTGAATATCTCGGACGAGATGAGTGTCGAGGGAGATATGTAGGAGATTTGATGTCTCGTCTCGTTTAAGTGTGAAAATGAGATCTCGGGCGAGATATAGGAGATTTAAAGACATGGTAGGTGCCGAAATGAAACCAAACCGAAATTCCAGTTCAACAAAAAAACCTATTGAGCTTCACATTATATATGGTAAACTTAAAAATGGAATTGATTCGAATTTTCAAATATAGACATATTCAAAATGTGAAATTTTAACTTAGAAAACATACAAATTCACAAAATATATAAATGATGTAACTAAAAAAGTTGAAAATGAAGTAATGAATGAATATTTTTTAGTGTTTTAAATATTTATAATTAACCGGTATTGTTTGTGTATATCTTATTTTTCAATTAAGTTTAAATTATATGTTTTGTTTCAATAAATTAAAAAAATATATGTATAATTATATGAAAAATAAATAACAAGATCAGAAATCGAAACTGGAATCAAAATTTCCTAAATTTACGAATTAGGTCGAAATTTCTAAAATTACAAAAACCGAAACCGAGATCTCGAACCTTGGTTGAAATCATATCATTGACTTCTTGTAGCAAAGAAGCGAGATGATTAAGCAATTTACTCTGTTATAAGTTAATCCTATATGGCCAAAACTTGCCACTTATTTTTGTGCACTGTAATAGTAAGTGACACTATCATGAGTTATGTTTACCTATACTTTATGGCCAAAATGTAACTAGAAGGTTGGTTTTGTGTGAGTGCTTTATTTGGTTAAGGCAGAGCATGATGTTAGATCCCAAGTTTTATCGACGAGAGTTCGTGGACGAGGAAACAAATGCAGACGTTGCGGAGCTTTGATTTGATTCCGCTTCAGGGGTATGTCCGAAGGACATATAGTGTGATGAAGTTCGAAGATGATGACTCAATAAGGTTTCATACATCAAATGTGGAGGACGAAGGACAAGAGAGATTGGGTTGAATGGTTTTGAAGGATATATTAGACATGATAAATTTAACATAACAAAATGTTTGTAAAAGTGAGATTGTGGAATAAAAAAAAAAAAAAATGGTAGTCAAGAAAACTCAAGAGCTGGAACGTGAGAATATATTGTGAGATGAATATGGATGCAAACAAGGACAACATAGACAACTAAAGCTTTGGAGTTTAGAGTGATTAGGAAGTATGCCTACAAGCTTTTCATATGGTGATATGCCTACAAGCTTTTCATATGATGATAAAAGTTGGAGTGCGGAAGTGAGTAGGTGTTTCGTGAGGTAAACTACAATGAAGAATGCATATGACCAATAGAATAAACACATAAAGGTAAGTGAGAGGAGCGATAAACACTGTTGCACTATATGACGAGGACAATGTTCAGAATATCCGTTATGTTCCGGGGTATTTGGAGGTGTGAATAAGTGAGATATTCCACTGGAACTGAATATTATGAAGGAGCCTGAAATTCCTCACCATCATCAGAGTGAAGTGTGATGATTTGTCGATTGTATTATATTTCCATTTGTGGTTTGAAGTGAACGAAAACATCATAAACATTTGATTTTCTTTTCAGCGGTACTTTGTAAAATGATATAATATTTAAAATCATCGATAACATGCACGTGGAAATTCACGCATCGAAAAGTAGTATTTAAAATGGAGAGGTTAAATAAGAATCAAGGCGAAGGTAACTTGTAGATTTTTTTTTTTTACATTTACACGGATTACAATTTGAGTTCAAAGAAGATGTACTCGATACTTCTAATTTACAGATAGAAACAACATGCCTAAGA
The DNA here is from genome assembly GCA_030765085.1 of Allium cepa. Classification (NCBI taxonomy): domain Eukaryota; kingdom Viridiplantae; phylum Streptophyta; class Magnoliopsida; order Asparagales; family Amaryllidaceae; genus Allium; species Allium cepa. The sequence goes on along the minus strand of CM060939.1, from coordinate 210,782,272 downwards.
ATTGAATGAGATGAATGAACTAACGATGATATCACTTGGGTTGAGTGATCATGACACTTGAAGAAACTATTGGTTGAGAAAACCTGATAGAATATACACCTATTGATAGTTTCTTACACACATTTCCTAGTCTAACCTTAAAGAATTGTTGCTCTAGTGCGAAGATCCTTAAAAAAAGGGGAAGAGTAAAAGTTTGGTGGATACACAGTTAGTTTTACAGAGTTGAGAAACAAAAATCAAGTTTTATTCATGTTAGAAACATAAAGAACGCTATTAAGAGTGAATTTATGTGAGGTGATGCATCGAGATGTAACGCTGGTGTGCGAGATAGGAAGATCCATACCACCGTCGATCGCAACTTCATCAGTTGCGGAATAAGGAGTATGACTGAAGAGATTACTCAAATCAATGATTAGAGTATTGGTTATAGTAACTTGAGTGTTTTCATTAACCACGGCTGGAAGAAAAAAAATGAGAGAAAAGTGAAAAGAAAAGAGGATTATAACTCTGGTACCATTTTGAGACTATGAAAAAAGCAATTATGGAACAGTGATTCTAATATTTTCAGTTTATTTACCTCCTTATTCAATTTTGATAATGAGAATTTTATTTGTATACACAAAATTAATTAGTTCATCAACAAGCACATTTTGATAAGTGAATCCATGATTTTTTTTTCCAGTTAATCCACAATCCTTTTTCCAATTAATCCACGCATGATTAGCTAAAAATATTCCTCTCTCTCATCGCTTATTCTTTCTCTTCTTCAAATTATGCATTGTCTATTTCTTCAATAGCAATGTTGAGAATAGTCTCACATCTTTTCTTATATTGTGAACTTAGAGAAAGTATGCATTGCGCCCCTGACACATACTTGGGGAAGATCAAGTGGCCATTGTAGATCGAAATTTCGATCTCGTCGGTGTAAGCCGATCTCTTCAACCAATTGCATTACTCATGAGGGGAGCACACAGTAATAGTGTACAAACATATAGTAAGTTGTATATAAATAAATTTAGTTACTCAAGGCAGTGTCATTAAGGCGTGCGCCTATGAGCGCCTAAAGCGCAAAAATGCTCGGGCATAGTAGTTATGTCTTTTTGGAACTTAAGGAGCTAAAGCTATTCAAGACGCTAAAAAAGTGCACTTTTTGCTAATGCGCTTTTTGCTAAGGCGACTAAAAAGTGTGCCTCAACTAGGGTTTGGTTCATGGATTGAAAAATGAGTACTTTCTCTAGTACAATTAATTTCAAACCTATTCTCAATACTAAATTAGGTCGAAACTTAAAGTGATTTCAACTTCGGGTGTAGTGAAAAAAAAAAAACTCTACCAAGCTCCAAACCGCCATCGCTGCGTCCACAACCTATGTACCAAGCCACCACATCGCAAACTCCAGCCCATCATCGCCATCACCCTTGTAGTTCCCTCTGCCTCATCTTCTCGGCGCAAATACTATTTTTTTTTCTTTTGCATTTAACTAAGCTAATAAAATTAAAGTTATTATTGTAAAAGAAATTAATGTTTAAAGTTAAATTTAAGTTAATTTAAACTTTTAATTTAAGTTAAATTAAGTTAGTGATTAAAAGTAATTAGTTTAATTTTAACTTTAATTTTAAATTTAGTTTAAAGTTTAATTAATTTTAATTTAAAATTTAGTTGATGTTGATGTTGATTTAATTTTTATTTTATTTAGTTAGTTTGAATTTAAAGTGTAGATAATTTTAATTTGATGTTTGATTAATTGAAATTTAATTATAATTTAAAGTTTAGTTAACATTAATTTAATTTTAATTTTAAATTTAGTTAATTTGAATTTGAATTTAAAGATTAGTTAATTTTAATTTTAATTCAAAGTTTTGTTAGTTTTGATATAAAGTTTATGTAATGTTATTTTATTTTTATTTTAGTTCATTTTAGTTTGAATTTAAAGTTTAGTTAAAGTAAAAATGGATATTATGATTAGAAGTTGAATTAAATTTTAAGTGTTATGTTGAACACTTGAACTTGAGAATCTTCATGATTCTATTTTTCTGCTATAATTTTTTTGTTTTCGGTATTGTGGACTTGAATTAGACATCGTTTTGGTCAAGGTTATCATTTGTGATTTCATATGGTAGTTAGTGCTTTCTTATTTGCAAAAAGATTATTTACAAACATGTTTTAACACTAAATTATCATTTTTAATGTTAATTTATAGTGTAGTCTTTTTTAAAGCAGAAAAAAAAATGCAAAGTAGTATAAAAGGCGCACAAAAAGGCTAAGGTGCAAAAAAGCCCAAAAAGCAAGCTTTGCGTCTTTTCGCATTTCAGCGCCTTAACACCTTAACTCAAAAACCACTAGATCAAGTGACAAACGATATAGCATTTTAAAATGAAGTTCTAGAGGTCATGAGTTCAAACGGCCGAGACATCAATTCGTAATATAGTCTCCTTTAAATACTCTTCTAATTTGTGTATTTTAATTCTTTTGCATGTCTTATTTCTACTTTCATTTTATATTCTATGAATTTATCATATATATTTAATTTATGTATCCAACACACATGTTGAGGTAGAGATTTGGCACAACGGCTAGACCACCCGCATGTTTATCTAGGTGTTTAGATTCGAATCCGGAAAAGACTCTTCGCAATGCGATGGAAAAACTGCGTAAATTATCAAGCTCTCTAGAGTCCGCTATCATGCGGGAGCCTCATGCATGAGGTTCCACCTTTTTTTAATCCAATACACATGTTATGTAAGAAGAATTTATTTATTTGTGAACACGAAGGTACAACAAATTTATTGAGATATTATAAACTAAAATTGCTATTACTGCTACGTAATGCTGGTGGTGGTCTAGCTACTTTGGAATCAAGATTTCTACACCCACAGTCCAAAAAATCCTACACTTTATTGGGAGTCTTTGATAAAAGAAACAATATTAATCATGAGGAAGCATTATGATTTCGATACTACACTGAGATATACACCATAAACACTTCTACTATTCAAACTTAGTAATCAAACAGACAATGAGAATTAACATGAAGTGTTGAGTCTTATTGGTAATGATAAAGACAACTCAAGTTTGACTTCTAGATTATGTATAAAGAACCTACTCACTTGTAATTTAACATTAAAAATTCACAGACCCTAAAGTCTCAGAAAGTATATCATTTATAAAAATCTAAGTTAGTACTTAATTTACTACTTAATGTAGCTGGCACATCTCCATTATCGGTAGAGGCAGCAAAGGAAGAAGTACTGAAGGCCTTATCTCAAATTATAGATCCTGATTTTGGAACAGATATTGTATCATGTGGTTTTATCAAAGATTTACTCATTGATGAATCATTAAAAGAGGTGATAGTTCAGTTTCACTTATTGTGTTTTTACAAATTTAGAGTTACACTAATAGATGTATCTTACCTAGGTTTCCTTTCGACTGGAACTTACTACACCTGCATGCCCAATAAAGGACATGGTAATTTTTTAAATTTCAGCTTTTACCGGAAATGTCTTCCATACAGTGTATTGATTAGCTCATAATATACTGTTTTTTTAAGCAAAACTATAAAATGTTTTGAGTAAACCAATCAATCTCCAATTCGAGGTGGGAACTTCATTATAGCTATCATATAGTGCTACATGAATTTGATGTTTATACAGTAACTGTAGAGCTCGACTAACATAAGGTATGATCCTGTCTACAAACGAACTAATGATTCTTAACATTATATCTTCCCAGTTTGAACGACAAGCCAATGAAGTTGTAGCGGCACTACCATGGGTCGATAAAGTCAATGTGACAATGTCTGCTCAACCTGCAAAACCTTCTTTTGTTGGAGAACTTCCAAAAGGGCTACAAACTATTTCAAATATAATTGCAGTCTCAAGTTGCAAGGTAAAAATAAATTAGCATCCTCTTCAAATAGAAAGTCAGTTCTGATTGGAAAAATAACATTTTTTGATGTTATTTTTCTAAATTCACTTGAAAAAAAATTGAAAAATTGATTTTCAATTTTTTAGCTATTTTAAAATCAAAAGACATTTCTGACAAAGCAAAAACAGATTTCTTTTTGCATTGCTAAATATATTCTTAGTTCATACCATCATGTCTGAACTTGTGCATTAAAATGCAGGGAGGAGTCGGAAAATCAACAGTAGCTGTAAATCTTGCATTTACCTTAGCGGGTATGGGAGCTAGAGTGGGCATATTTGATGCCGACGTTTATGGCCCGAGTCTACCCACCATGGTTTCACCAGAAAATCGAATATTAGAAATGGTATTTCCAAAATCTGATTTCTATATGTTGCCAGGAAAACCTATAATCCGTGTCTTGAACTTCAATAGCCATTTCTTAGAATCCAGTAACACGAACTATTATTCCAACCGAGTATTTGGGTGTAAAGTTGGTGTCGTTTGGATTTGCGGGTCAAGGACGAGCAATTATGCGTGGCCCAATGGTCTCAGGTGTCATCAATCAATTGCTAACTACAGCCGAATGGTATGTTCTCCTCCTACTTGATAAAAATATTCATACTTATGTCTTATTTCAACAAAGAAAGCTTTTAAAGTTATCTTACATTCTTCAGCATTGTGCAAACTAATGTGATTGTGTAACATTTCTTTGTCTGAAGCAAGTGTTCATTATGATAGACTTTTTACTCTTTTAAACAATTGTGTAATGCATATTCATATTTGAACTACTTTAAAAAAAATGAAGTATTCTGTACTGACATTTCAAATAGCGCCATTCTTCCCCAAAAAAGAAACGTTTTAAAAGTAATTTACGTGCAATTAGTTTGAAAAAGTGCCTCAAATGGGTAAAATAAAAACTTGTTATAATACCACCATGAATAATGCATCAGATTTCAAGTGAAATATAGTGCAGATTTAGATAGCTTGGTTAAAATGCATGTGTGGCATTCAAGCTTGTCTGTTAAAATAATTTATCACATGATAATGTATTTACTATGGGTGCAATATTATACAGATTATGTGGTCCTGACCCTTGCACAATACAATAATACAGGGGAGAACTGGACTATCTTGTTGTTGATATGCCTCCTGGGACTGGTGACATTCAACTCACATTGTGCCAGGTTTATTATATATTTTTCTGAAATTTAAGAGTAAATACCTTATATTTCTTCACTGTTTTCTTGCATTAATTTTATTCAGATGTATTTTTTAGGTTGCTCCATTGACAGCTGCAGTCATAGTTACCACCCCACAGAAGCTAGCTTTCATTGATGTTGCAAAAGGAGTTCGTATGTTTTCAAAACTTAAGGTATTTTTTTTGAAGATAAAACTTTAGTTATAGCAATTTTAAAATAAGACATACATTACCAGTTTGATTTTTATTTTTTTATGTTTTATTTTTTTGAAGGTTCCTTGTGTAGCCGTAGTTGAAAATATGTGCTACTTTGATGCTGATGAAAAACGCTATTATCCTTTTGGTAAAGGTTCTGGCTCTCAGGTAAGAGACTAAGCATGACAGTTTGACCTTCTTTTTCCTTTTTTTAATTTTTTTTATTATTGTTGTTGTTTTTAAATTTATATTAGTGTTATACGATGTGCGTACAAAAAACAGAGATCAATCAGTTATAAACTCCTCACACAAGTTTACAAATCAGATTTCCACTACTTTGAAATTATGTATCAGTAATTGTGAACAATAACTATTGTTGTAATGAATTTACAACAACAAACAATAACGATAACAACAAAAAAGTGCTATGTTAAACTATAGAGATAAACAATCGTTGTACTACTTCGTAGAAAAAGTATAACTTCGAAACGGAAAGATTACAGAAAGATGTGTGTGTGTGTAAACAAGAAATCTAACCGGATGAAGAAGAAATTTCGTCTGAGACTTATCGTAACGATTTTCTTAAGACTTTATTCAAAGTCTTCCAAGGTACAACAGACGTAATTCGCTCGAGATTGTGGTGCGTATGAACTTCTATGTGGTACGGATGACTGTTTTTCAGAAGGAAGAGGACGGAGAGAATTGGTTGGAATTGGAAAGTGATCAGATTTTCTTTTCCTTATATAGGAAAATTTCCAACGACTGCACCAGTAGGAAAAAAGTCGCGTCTCTTCAGCAAATTTGCAACGGCTACATTCGTTGGAAAAAGGGCGCGTCTCTTCGTTTCATTTTCCAACAGCAAATTTGCAACGGCAATATCCGTTGGAAACCGGTCGCGTCCCTTCGGTTGAAAAACAACGTTCATGTCCGTTCAAACAGATGCGACTCTCATTTGTTCGAATTTAAACAGTCAAAAAACTGTCCACTTTTGTCCAGCAAAATTATAACACGGTCTGCTCTTATTGGACGTGCACCAGGTTCGGAACGGGCGGGCGGCGTGTGTCCACTTTTAGTCCGTATAATAATTTTACTAATCTACCTACTTTTTTCATTTCCTTTGGAAATAAAACCCTCGGGTTGCTCCGTGTAAATCTCCTCTTCAAGATTTCCATTTAAGAATGTTGTCTTTACATTCATTTGATGAATCTAGATTATATATGGATGCAATTGCTATTAACCTTCTTATAGAGGTTATTCGTGTAACCGATGAATAAGTATTAAAGAAGTCTATACCTCCCTTTTCACGATATTATTTGGCTACCAATCTTGCTTTATATTTGTCAATAAAGTCATCTGGTTTCATCTTCTTTTTGAAGATCCATTTACAACCAATCGGTTTTATTTCAGGTGGAAGATCAACTATTTTTCAAGTTTTATTACTTAGAATTGAATCAATTTCACTTTTGATTGCTTCTTTCCAACATGAAGATTCAGAAGATGACATTGCTTCCTTGTACGTTTGAGGTTCGTGTTCTAACATGTATGTTAGAAAATCTGAACCAAATGTCTTGGACGTTCTTGCCCTTATGCTTCTTCTTGGTTCTCCTTCAATTTCACGATAAGTTTCATCTTCATGTGGCTTGTTTAATTCTTCTCTTGTCTTTTTAGACACATAATTTCCTTCGTTCCTTTTGTGCGGAAACATATTTTCAAAGAATGAGGCATCTCGCGACTCTATGATTGTATTGACATTAACATCAGCTATATCAGACTTGAATACCAAAAATATGTAGGCACTACTATTTTAGACTGGTCCTAGATAGTAACATCTACGGTTTTTTGTTCAAGTTTGGCTTTCTTGGGAGGCGGAACTAGAACTTTTGCTAAACACCCCACACTTTGAGGTATTTGAAACTTGGTGTGTGTCCTTTTCATAACTTATATGGAAGTGTTCCTGTTTTATTGTGAGAAATTTTGTTTAATATGTGATTAGACATATTTAAGGCGTCCCCCCACAAGTTCGTCGGTATGCCAGAGTTCAATAACATTGCATCAATCATGTCTTTTAATATTTTATTCTTTCTCTCGGCAATACCATTTTGTTGTGGTGAATATAGAGCTGTTATTTGATGGATTATACCATTTTCTGCGCATAATTTTTCAAATGATGATTCATATGCTCCACCTCGATCTGATCTCAATATCTTGATCTTTTTATTTAACTGATTTACCACTTCTGCCTTATATTTTATAAACGATGTAATTGCTTCATCTTTACTATTTAAAAGATACACATAGCAATATCGTGTATAGTCGTCAATAAAAGTGATAAGGTACTTTTCCCACCTCTTGTAGGTAATGATTTAAAATCATATAAATCAGTATGAATCAAACCTAGTGGGTCGGTACTTTTATCAACAATATGAAATGGTTTTTTGACCAATTTTGCTTCTACACATGTCTTGCATTTGTAGTTTTTATCTACTTGTAATTTAGGAATTAATTCCAAGTTTGCTAATTTTTCATTTTTCGAAAATTTATGTGTCCTAATCTATCATGCCATGATAAGATTTCATGCTCAACCAAATAGGAAATTTTATTTTATTATTAGCACAATCAAAATGCATAGTTTTATTGCCGACTACGGCTACATTTGCCTTAATAGGTCATTTCATAAATAATCCCTTTCTATATAAATTCCAGCCTTAGATAGAACTACTTTATCTGACTCGAAGACCATTCGAAATCCTTTCTTTGAGAGCATAGGTCCAGAGATAAGATTCTTGCGGATATCCGAAACATGAAGAACTTCATTTAGTGTCACGGTTTTTTCGGATGTAAATTTGAGGACGACGGTGGACTTACCTTCGATCATGGAAACTGCAGATTACCCATGTAGAGTTTTTCTTCCTGATCGTATTTCTTATAAGTGGAGAACATAGATATATCAAAACAGACATGACGAGTAGCGCCTGTGTCTACCCACCACTGTGCAGGGTTCTGTACTAAGTTGCATTATGAAAGAACTCCTGAAAAGTTTATTTCCTCAATGGTTGAACTCAAATTTTCCACTATATTTGCCACCGATTTGTCATTTGCCTTCTTGTGCGTGCAACCTTTAGCCGCGTGTCCAGTCTTTCCATAAACCCAACATTCGTCTTTGAACTTCTTAGTTTGGTTATCTTTGGATTGATTATCTGGTGCCTTTCTTTTTCTTTTTATTGTTGAAGTGTCCTTTCTTCTTTGACCCTTCTGTAACAAATATCTCTTCGTCTTTGGCTTGTGTTATTCTGCGATTATTTGCCTTATTTTTTAATCTGACAATGAGATCTTCTAAGAAAATCTTATTTTTCTTATGTTTCAGATAGTTGCGGTAGTCCCTCCAGGATGGTGATAATTTTTCTGCCATCGCTTCAACAAGGAATGACTCTCCAACTTTATGTCCTTCGGATTCAAGTTCATGGATTATAAGTTGGAGTTCTTGCACTTGACTAGTTACGGATTTGGAATCCACCATTTTGTATTCCATAAATTTATCGACTATGAACTTCTTCAAACTGACATTCTGCATCTTGTATTTATTTGCAAATGCAGTCCATAGGGATTTTGCTGTTTAGTGTGGCCGATACACTTTATACCATGGTTTGAGGTTTCGGCCGGAATAGCGAAATTCCGGCCACCTCGATTCGGTTTCGGTCAACTCCGGGACGAAACCCTAGCAATAATCCGGTTTCGGTTGAAAAGAGAGAAAAAGTTTGAAATTTTCGAAAATTACAAGTATTTAGTTGAAGATCTACCTGAAATTCGTCGTCGACTTCAGTCTCTGCATCGACTTCAAGCAAATTTAGCCGAAAAGGTTTCGAATCTCATTGTCGACCTCGACCGTTGTGATATTTCATTCATTTTCGTTTTTTTTGTCTGCGGTAGAGTGGATCGATGTTTTTTGGAGGCTACAGCACAGTTGATCGATGTTTTTTTGGTGGCTAGGGTTTTGAATTAGGGTACAGTGAGATTGAGCTGGGCATGGATTAATTACTTTATGTTTAAGTTGGGTTGGGCATGAATTAATTACTTTATGTTTAAGTTGGGTTGGGCTAACAATTAGTTTTCTATTTTAATCAAGTAATGGTTAACTAAAACTGTTAGCTAGGGTTTAGTTTATTTGTTATAATATTGTATATTGTATTCTATTTTTTATAAACTATATTTTATATTTTATTTACAAAGGATTATTATTACATTTTCATTAACATGTTATTAGAAATCAATACCGGGATCGAAACCGAACTCAAAACTGAAACTTTTGAAATTCCGAAATCGTCCGAAACCAAGAAAATTTCAATTGACCAAAACCGAAACAGAAACCGAAACCGAAACCGAGTTTTCGAACCTTGCTTTATTATATACTTTATCCAAACAATTCAGAATGTAGTTTCGGCATAGGAAGTCCGAATGCTTACATGAGTCGATTTTGAGGAAAAACATCTGCTTTTTTTTCTCTAGTCTGTCCGTCTTTGAGCTTTGGTTCATCCTTCTCAATACACTTCTACAACCCTAACGTGATGCGATAAAACAACATTTGATTCTTCCATGTGAAGAAGTCATCACCATCTCCTCTAAACGGATCAGGTCTGTTGTGAGAGCAGTTTTTGCTGATAATTTAACTGCCGCCATCTCTGTTTCAGTAAAACTGAAAAGTCTTAAGATGTTATACGACGTGTGTACAAAAACATAGATCAATTAGTTATAAACTCCTTACACAAGTTTACAAATCAGATTTCCACTACTTTGAAATTATGTATCAGTAATTTTGAACAATAACTATTGTTGTAATGAATTTACAACAACAAACTATAGCAACAACAACAACAAAGTGTTGTGTTAAATTATAGCGATAAACAATCGTTGTACTACTTCGTAGAAAAAGTACAACTTCGAAACGGAATGATTATAGAATGGTGTGTGTACAAGAAATCTAATCGGATGAAAAAGGAAATTTCGTCTGAGACTTGCCATAATAATTTTCTTAAGACTTTATTCAATGTCTCTCAGGATACAACAGACGTAATCCGTTCGAGATTGTGGTGCGTATGAACTTCTATGTGGTATGGAGGACTGTTTTTCAGAAAGGAAGAGGGCGAAGAAAATTGGTTGGAATTGGAAAGTGATCAGATTTTCTTTTCCTTATATAGGAAAATTTCCAACGGCTATACCAGTTGGAAAAATGTCGCGTCTCTTCAGCAAATTTGCAACGGCTACATTCGTTGGAAAAATGGCGTGTCTTTTCGTTTCATTTTGCAATAGCAAATTCGAAACGACTATATCCATTGGAAACCATTCGCGTCTCTTCGTTTCATGAAAAATCGGTCGCGTTTCTTCAGTTGAAGAGCAACGTCCATGTCCGATGAAACAGATGCGACTCTCATCTGTTCGAATTTAAACAGTCAAAAAACTGTGCACTTTTGTCTTGCAAAAATATAACACGGTCTGCTTTTATTGGAAGCACATCCGGTTCGGAAAGGACGGGCGGTGTGTGTTAGTTCATGATCATATAGATCTCCATCTCGCACAAAATTATCTGACCCTCATATAGATCTCCATCTCGCACAAAATTATCTGACCCTCATATAGATCTCCATCTCGCACAAAATTATCTGACCCTATGAACAAATATAGGTTTGAGAGATTTACTATATAAACATGAAAATGCACATATGTTTAGCGATATGGGACAATATTTCATTCATCAATATAGTGGTTTCTAACATATAGAAGATATTGATTATTTTTAAATAGGTGGTTGAACAATTTGGAATTCCTCATCTATTTGATCTCCCCATTCGACCAACGGTATGTGCTAAACCAACATACGATGTAGCTAAATACATTTATACTATTTTTTAGCACTTATTAATAAAATATACATTGTTGATAGTTATCGGCTTCTGGAGATAGTGGAATGCCTGAGGTAGTAGCAGATCCTATAGGCGATGTTGCCAAGACATTTCAAGAACTCGGTGTCTGTGTCGTGCAACAATGTGCAAAGATTCGCCAACAAGGTAATTTAAACCTTCATTTTGTACTAAAATTTGTTAACAAATGTTCTTGATGTACTAGTCCTAGTCATAATAGAAATTCTTATGACATTTGCTGGATGGATACTATCGTTAATTTATGTGTTTTATTGTAAGCAATTTATTTTTCAAACATTGTTATAGTAAGTGCTTAGCACAATCAAATTACAAGTTGTTACTGGATGATAAGTAGCATTTTTGCTAAATAGTTTCTATGCTTCAGTTTCAACTGCAGTATCATATGATAAGTCTATAAAAGCAATAAGAGTGAAAGTACCAGATTCTGCTGATGAATTTCTGCTTCATCCAGCAACATTAAGACGAAATGACCGTTCTGCTAAAAGTGTGGTATTGAAATCATAACTTTTCTATGTTATATTTAAAGCCTTTTCTTCATATTGCTGCTACCTTCTTTTGCAAAAATAAAAGCAACAGTCAACATACTACTTATTAATGCAGGATGAATGGACAGGAGAGCAGAAGCTAGAGTATGGAGATGTTCCTGAAGATATTGAGCCTGCAGACATCCGACCAATGGGAAACTACGCTGTTTCTATAACATGGCCTGATGGATTTAGCCAGGTATGTTACTTCTATTGTTCCCACCGCGCGCCCCCATAAACATATGTATGTGTAATTGTAAGAACTTTGAATGTACATGAATTATATTGCTTTGCCCAGATCACTGATCTTCATTTTGCTGAGACATTAGCACTTATAATAAGTTTCTGTTAAGAGCATTAGAACTTGATACTGATATGGATAATAGTTTACAAGTTTCTCAGGAATTTCTTATGTTTGCAGATAGCTCCGTATGACCAGTTACAGTCAATGGAGAGGCTTGTTGATGCTCCAAAACCAGTAGCTTCAAAAGTCGCTGCTGCAACATAAACATTGCTCCAAAATTCGACAATATTTGAAAGTTGTGATAATAAAATAAGTTTGTTTTATATATACTTTGCCCCACTATTCCCTACTATATTTCCTACCGTTTAGGTCCTTTCATCCAACTTCAACTTCATATTAAGAGCAAACGTAGGTCCTGTAGAGTTTGGTACGAGAGCAGTGGAAGCGTGGTGGACCCATAACCCACATGTCTCAGGTGAGGTAGAAAAAGGTTTGCTCAGGCTTAACAGCCCCGTTGAGAAGGTATACTGTTCATCTTTGTCTTCAGTTATAGTTTATTAACAATTCAGTTATTAGTAGTGTAGTAATTTTTCAGCTCTAGTTTATCAAACGGTTGTTATTTTAATTCTATTTTATAAAATCTAGTTACTTTAACTTATTGTCTACTTTTGAAACCCGAAACTTTATCCTTAAGTCTGTGTTATTTCCGTTTGTTGCCGTTGAAAGGCGTTGTTAGGGAAATTTTAACGTAAACCGTTGACAGCGACAAGGTGAATAATATGAAAATGACTATTTAGAGCTTTATCCTTTAGAAGTAATAATAATAACGGTTTAGATAATCAAGACAGAGAAATTTTCAGTAAGAATAAAGAAATAACTATAAATGAAGATTTAGTATCTAAATTAAATAATTGAAAATTTTCGGTTTATTCGCCTTCAAAATTTTACAAGAAAACCGAAAGTTTTATTAAAAAAACTGATTATATAATAAAAACAGCATAGCAGGCAATTCATTTATTAGAAGGATATTATTCGTTTGGTTTATTTTCAAAAAAGCTTTTAAATTTACATAAAGAAAAATATAACTTTATTCATACTGGATTAATCCAAGTTGTTTTAAAACTAGCAACAAGATTAGGATTGAATACGTTTGCTATAATTGTTGCAAAAGAGAAGAAGACATAATAAATTTCATGATTCCTTATTAAGAAGGATAAATTTTTAATTAGGTCAACTTTGCAAAATTTGCAAAATTGGGCCAGTTTTAGCCACATCAACGCCACGTATACTAGTACATTTTAAATGTCGCCAATACAAGTTTTATTGCAAAACTTAGGTAGCGGCATTTGAGATGTCATCTGTGTGCGGCATTTCAAATGTCACCCAGTTGTATATCTGCTGTTTTATCTAGCCTTCTTTTTCATTTCTCAGTCTACCCTCTTCTTACTCAAATCTTAAAAAGAAAACCAAATTCCCAGATCTCAGATTTTTTTCCCAAACTAAGGACTTTAGGCTATAAATTATAGTTAAATCTTGATCGAAAGTAGATATAGTCGAGGAGCAACACATATTTCTTCCTCTTGAACAATTTTGGTGTGTTATTTTGTAAACCTTAATACTTTTTTGTTTCTATTATCATATGCTGTTTGGTAATTTCTGAAAGTAGTAAAAAAGTTGATTGATTGAAATGTAGAATGGCTTACAAGTGTGTATCAACGGTTTGCTATTTTGATGGTGAACTGGTTATTGACGAACTTAATTGTAGTAAATATGTTGGTGGTTCGTGTAAACCGGCGAAAGTTTTGAAAGATTGTAATTTAGCACAATTAAAAGAATCGATTTATAAAGCGACTAAGATAAAATCTGATGAATTTGACATAGAGTTAGTGTGTAATTGGCCTATGGATTCAGGATCAAAAGCCATTAAAATAGCTGGCGATGATGATGTGGAGCTAATGTTTTCGGCGACATCAAAATCAATAGAGCTGTTTGTTGGGAAAAATAGGTGATTGCAAGCAGAGGAACCCGTACGACCACAAATAGCTAACAGTGGAACTGAAGACTACTGTAGAATGGTTGAGACAGTAAGTATTAGTCATGGAACTGCATCTTCGAGTTTTAGTAATCCACCTATGATAGCGATTTACGGTCAATAGCAACCCCTTTTGAATATCCGCAGTGTATGAGTTATCAACAAAGTGTTCAATATAACTATTCATATCCAAGTCAAGGCAGCTTTACACATTTGCTTGGAAGGTGAAACATTTGTTTATAATTTTTATGTCGTATTACAATGTAAGTTATGCAACAGTTGAAAGTTTTGTCGTTCTATATGCAGTTATCTTCCTTAGACCAACACCGCCAAGTAGAACCGATTATCAAATTGTCATATGTCTTCTTATATGTATCCAACTCCATCTGAGTTATATGATATAAGTCAGATGTATTTGTTTAGAATAAGCTAACTTTGTTAGCTATTATTTTTGATGTGGTGTTTAAATTAAAATTAATTTGTGAATTACAGATTTGCCGCACATGATATTGTGACACAATCTAATGTCGAAGTGGAGAATGTGAACATAACCGCAAACGAAGCAGATGTTGGTATTTAAATGGACATGGTTGTAGGTGAAAATGTACAATACAACCCCCATGTAAATATTACGACTGTAGTGAATATGGCGGAGAATAACGTGTCATGGATCGGTAGTATGCAAGTGAATAATGATGCTTTGAACTATGATTTTGCGGTTGAAGACAATATTTCTCAAGACAGTGATGAGGTGGAAATGGAGGTACCTTTGGATGATGATCTATGCAATGCACAAATAATGGCTAGGTCAATTGTTGCAAATCTTGAGTCCAACAATGAGTAATTTTCAACCTTTAGCGTTTAGAAATACTTGACCGCTTACACCACCGAATTTCATCCTGTCCACGATAAACGCTATTCGAGTTTAAGCGATAATCAGTTGGTCCTACCTCCTGCATAGTAGCATTACACATGTTATAAAGTTACATGCTATATAATTACACAGTAAACAATGACATAAGAATCACAACTATATTCACTATGAACTAAAGTACAACAGAAAACAATACTACAATCGGAAGTAGTATTCATCCCAATCTTCATTACAAACATTAAAACACTACAATCAATACTAAAAACATTCCTGCGATAACTGCCTCTCCTCAGTGCAAATCTAAATGCCGAGTCTTTTAAACCTATAAAATCAAATAAAACCAAATACACCGCCATTTGTAATACCGATGCCAACTGCCAGTGGAGAATTCATGCTATTGTTTCAAAAAAATCCGAGCAGAATTGGTGCATTATAAGGAAATATCCAGTGATCGCAAATGTGTTAACCCAACAGTGAACTCCACTCATAAGCAAATGACTTCTAATTTTCTAGTATCAATGATCTTATCTTTCGTGAAAGTCGATCTGAATATAACAGCCGGTAGGGTGCAAGTATTGATGGAAGAACAATCATTCGTGAAAATTAGTTATATGAAGGCTTAGAGAGCTTTCAGTAAGACGGTGGAAATGATTTATGGTGATTGGGCAGAATCATATACCACTCTAAGATGATATTTTTTGAAATTGCTAGAACGAACCCGGAAACGTTGGACATGTTACCACGGATGCATATGGAGTCCTTGTACGCATGTTATGGCCGCTTGCTCAATAGGTTCCAATGAAGCTAATAGAGCCCATCATGATTTCGCTTCAACATGGTATTCAGTCGAGAAATATTTGGCGCTTACACCCCCGAGTTTCATCCTGTCCGCGGTAAACGCTATTGGAGTTTAAGCGATAATAAGTTGGTCCTACCTTCTGCATAGCAGCATTACACATGCTAAAAAGTTACATGCTACACAATTACACGGTAAACAATGACATAAGAATCACAACTATATTCACTATGAACTAAAGTACAACAGAAAACAATACTACAATCGAAAGTAGTATTTAACCCAATCTCCATTACAAACATAAAAACACTACAATCAATTTTAAAAAACATTCCTGCCATAACTGCCTGACCTCAGTGCACAAAGCCGAAAGTGCATAAAGCTCTGCCTCAATGTATGGAGTCCACGTAACTGCGTTATATTCCAGGATATTAAACTAGTTTCGGCAGAATGCCAAATTCCGTCTTGGAGTCAGTTTAGCATTCTTTGGTCCAATCCACCTAAAATAGCAAAAACTTATATAAACTGTTCGAAGTGTATAAATTGATATCAACTAACAATAGTTTACCTCTATCTGTATGGTTTTAAACTGTTGATTATAGGTCTCTTCGTATTATACGACCGACCAAAAGATACGTCCAAGACCATAGCTACAAAACTATAAGTTGTATTTCATTAGTGTGTATGACATGTACAAATATGAATTAACGAATAATTATGACCGTACCTGAACTAGAGTCATACAACCACCGGCAAATCGTTGTTGTACCAACGCCACTCTAGTACGCTCTGCATAAGTGAAAGCTAGCACTACCCCATGAATACTGTCGATAAGAATCGATGTCTTCTAACAACGGAAGCCATTGAAGGGCCACTCGGGTCTTCAATCAATCACAAAAAAAACATTGGGTGATGATGTGCAAATAATAGCACGGGCGTGTTGGGCGATCTACACTGGAGAGGCACGACAGGGAATATTATTGGTCAACTGTCTCTAAACCAAGTGTCACTATCGACTCATTATCTCATCTTATGCTTCTGGAGGAGACATGCGAAGCAAGAGCTCACACAAATCCATATAATTACTTGAAAAATTCGATTTTAGAATGGGATCCCCGTTAATTGGCAATCCAAACAATACAGCTACATCTTTTAATGTGATGGCCATCTCACCAACTCTGAGACGAAATATAGATGTCTCAGGTCTCCATCTATCTATATAAGCTGTCAGAAGATTACGATCAAGTTGTGTGTATTCCAACTTATGAATAACACCGAATCCGGACCTATCTAAAAGTTCCAACACATTAGGATGTGATGATGTGACACGTTTTAAGGTCGAAGAATAGTCAATGAATCCGTCCGGCTCAGCCGCCGGTCGAAAATTTAAAAAAATGCAAGGTATTATGACATTTACTAACATATTCTCAAAACGTAAGAAAAATTATATCAAAATATACCTCCATCAAATCGTTATTGCTTGTGTGGTGTTGGGTTTGCAAGTAAAGAACGCTATCATCAACCGGTCCAGGTTCAATTTCTTCATATTCTACAAATATAACAAAACCAAATCAAATTTATAACCTAAAAAATCCTTATATACAATCAAGAACCAATCAAACAAATGTTCTACACGCACAAACTACTTTATTGTAGTCTAGAAACAAAGATTTATACCTAAAAAACTTATTTTTGTCTAAACTCTAAAATCAAAAATTTTAAATTTGCGATAAAAAAGGAAGAATACATACCTATAAGAGGTACTTGAGAGGATGAGGAAGTCGTTGTTCAATTTCTAGCATGCTTTAACGAGTTTTTAAGTGAAAATATTGCTTTTTGGGATTTTGGGTTCAGTTGTATGGTGAGGGTAGATGGATAAAACAGCAGGTACACAACTGAGCGGCATTTGAAATGTCGCATACAGGCGGCATCTCAAATGTCGCTACCTAAGTTTTGCAATAAAACGTGTACTGGCGACATTTGAAATGCCATCAGCACAAGTGGCGCTGATGTGGCTAAAACTGGCATATTTTTGTAATTAGTTTACAAACTCATCTAAATTTGCAACTACTTTACAAAATTGGCCTAAATTAAAAGTTTATCCTATCAGAAATAGTAAAATTAACACTATGTGATTGACCATATATTTTTCGTGTTTTTCAAATTTTACTATGTCTTTAACAAACCCATTTACTTCAGTCCATCTGTTTAGCTATAAAATTGAAGGTTTTATATGAAAGCAGAAACACAAAATATTATTCTTATTAACATAATATGTTATAAAGTAATGAATACTATTGTTACTAATACAATGAATGTACCAACTAATAATCAAGATACAACTACGCTATTTATAACAGACATTAGTGAAAGTAATGTTGTAATTCCAAATTCAATTAGTTGGAATGATATAAATTTTCGAGATAAATGGTTTCTAGAAGAAGCAATGAACCCACAAAGTAGTAAACTAAAAATTAATTATTTTATATTAAATATCTTGATGGTGTCGTTGAAATCAGATTTTCAAAGGATAGAGTACACTCCTAAAATTAGGTTTTAACTCTAAGTTAGTGGAACCAAGATTCAGCGATGCTGAAACCAATCCTATAAAAATAGAAAAGGAAAATGTAATCGTAAGGAATACGATAGAAGGAGTTAGTCAACCTGAATATAGGGTTGATATTCCTCCATCAAATCCTAGACCTTCAACCGCCTCAGAGATGAGATATGATGAGAATAAATCTATGTTTGGTATAAATACCATCACTCTTATGAAGTGTTTGAGTTTTCTTTCTCAGAATCTGAAAAAATAAAGTTTTATTTAGAAGAAAATGAATATACAAAAATGGCTCTTCATGAAAAATCCTAAAGAATAAGATAAATGAATTAAAAGATATAAAATATTTAAAAAAGATGAGAAATAACCTACCAAAAGATTATGATATCTTCATAATGATAGAGAAAATGTATAAAATAGATAAACAAAAGGAAACTTTTTCGGATTTTGATGACTCTTAATAGTTGCCTACGTAAATTCTGCTTATAAAGATTACACTACAGAAGCTGGAAAAACTATTAGAAGTATACATTCTCCAGAGGTAAACTTATCAGTTAAAATAAATAAAGAAGAAATTATAGTTACTGAAATTATAGTTACTCCTTATAGGAAAGACAATAAATTAGAAGCAATAATAGAGCAAAATAATTATACAAACTTATCACTACAATTATTTGCAATATACATGAAGTTTTATTTAAACCCTGGTCAGCGCAAAATCTAGAAATGAACTTAGATAAACCAGGAGAAAACTCTGAAGTGTTTAAAAAAACAAAGAAAAGACTATATGCTTTAAATATTAAAGAAAAAGAATTTGCACCTATAATAGAACATATGGTAATTAAAGAAATCTCTAAACTTGAATCTGATAATAATTCAGATGAAGAGTAAATGACTTACAAAAAAATGTTCTTAAACATAGAATAAAAGAAACTAAAAAATTATTTTGAAGTCAATAAAATTAACTATGGGAATATTCGTATAGTAAACTGTATTATACGAGACCAACACCAATCGACTCTTATCCGAGGAACAAAATACCTATGGAGCAGTATCTTTTGATGGTACCTCCATTGTAGAATGCAATATAGATGGTTATACTAAATATCAAATATAAATTAATCTGAATTATATGACAATGTGCGCTACTACAAGTCTAATTAAAAATAATTCAGATGATAGAATAGCTAAAAATATAGTACATAGCTTTACTGGTCAACTAAAAGGTTGGTGGAATTTTCATTTATCAAATGAAGAAAAAACGCACACACACACATATATATATATATATATATATATATATATATATAATGCAACAAAGCTAGAAGATGGAATGACAAAACTGATTGTGTAAATATGTTAATATATACAGTAGCTAAACATTTTATTGGAGCTACGACTCTTCAAAGTGATAGAACTCAAGAGCAATTAATGAATTTAAAATGTGAAAATTTATCACAATGTAGATCGTATAAAGATGTATGCTTTTCTAAATTATTTACTAGAAATGATAGTAATCATGATTTTTGGAAAGAAAAGTTTTTAACAGGAATATCTCATTTCTTTGTAGAAAGGATTAAAAATCGTAAAATAGAAAATAATGGCAACATCCCTCATAGCCAATATACTTATAAAGAATTAGCAGCAGAAACAGTTGCTGAAGGAATTCATTTATACAATGAAATAAAATTACATAAGCGAATTCAAAAGGAGAAAATTTATGGAAAAAGAATTTTTGGAGATATTTGTGATCAACTTGGTTTATTACCAATAAAATAGATTAATGAAAACAAAAGGTTTAAAAAACCGTCTAAGAAAAAAAAATTATAAAAATAAAAATTTTCGAAATAAAAATTATGCAAAAATTGCCAAACTCTTAAAAGATAACCATATGAGTCTTATAAAAGAAAAGAGCAAAACAGATCTATTCAAATAAAAAATCCAATATGTTGAAAATGTAAAACACCAGTTATTGTGCAAATAAGTATAAAATAAAAAATAGAATAAATAATCTCGATACAGATAAAGAACTAAAAAATTATTTATGTTTATTTCTGGTTCATATTTTTTTTAAAACTATCTGCTATTAAAGAAATTAATTCAGAAACTGAAATTAATCAGAAAATGATTCAGACAATAATTTAGAATTTGACAATTGTGATGATAATTATGACTATTATAAAGCTTTATGTAAAGCTAATAGATTATTTATAGTAACAAAAGAAGAAAATTTCATTCTGGATATTATAGATAAAATTTAAAATTCGGAAGAAAAGAAAAATATGTTAAAAAGATATTTAGAAACGCGTTATAAGTTAAAACTAAAAGAATCGGAAACTTATAATTTAAAAGGTATTTTAAACAGGGTAAAAAACCTCACGTAATATTAATCCAGTAAATACTAAAACCACAATTGCATAAGTACAACATGAATTTAAACTACTTAAACAAGAAATAAAGGAATTAACAAAAAGAATGTCTTTAATAGAAATAAAACTTCAAAATGATAATAATCATAATCAAGATAATGATAATATTTTGGTAGAAGAAGAATTAAATTCTTTAACATTTATTATTACAGTAGACAAGGTAATTACCATAGATGGCATACTTAAGTTGTTATTGTAGTACACAAAGAATACTATTTTACTACAATAGCAATGATAGATTCAGATGCAGATTTAAACAACATCAATGAAGGATTAGTACCTTCAAAATATTTTTCTAAAATGCAGAAATATTAAATGCTACGGATGATAGAAAATTGTTAGTTAATTATAAACTACAAAAATAGCTGTCTGTAATAAAAGAATATGTTTAGAAATTAAAAGTTTGTTTCATAATGTTATACTAGAAAATCTCTTCTTATATTTGTTATACCCAATATATATCAAAGAAGGAATTACTAGTACTATAAATAATCAGGAACTAACTTTCAAGTTTGTGTCACACCCACAACATCATAAAATTGATATTATACGAAAAACATTAAAAGAAAAGAAAACCTTTTAAACTCTTTATCTCAAGAGATAAATTATAAAAGGATAAAAGAAAAATTACTATTGCCCCGTTTACCACAAAAGATAAAGGTCCTAAAAATTATATAGAAAAAGCTATTTGTGCAGATACTCCTATTGATGCCTTCTGACAAGGAAAAAACATGAAAAAAGTTTATCTTATGAACCCGACTTTAAAGGAATGCAAATTTTGAATAAAGCTAAACCAATAGCTATGTATCGAAGACATTTAGAAATTTGTAAAAAGGAAACATAAGGGTTATTATAGAAGGTTCTTATTAGACCATCTAAAAGTTCATGAAGTTGCTCGACATTTTATGTCAAAAATGCAGCAGAATTAGAATGTGGTATTCTAAGACTAGCTACAAACTATAAACCTTTAAATAAGGCTTTAAGATGGATTAGATATTCAATTCCTAATAAAAAAGATTTACTATCAATGGTTTATTCAGCCAAAATAATGTTTAAGTTTAATATGAAATCTAGATTTTGACAAATTTAGATCAAAGAGGAAGAAAGATGCAAAACTGCATTTACAGTTCCACATGGTCATTATGAGTGGAATGTAATGCCGTTTGGGCAGTGGTTATAAAGCATTTACCATAGTATACATTGATGATGTTATTATATTTTAAGAGTCAATTAACAATTTAAACATTTTCATAAATGTTACTGAAAGAACTAGATTAGCTATATCAGCTGAAAAGATAAAACTTTTTCAAACAGAAATTAGATTTTTTGGACGTATGATAAAAGATGGAACAATATTTCTTATATATAGAGCAATTATATTTGCAGAAAAATTTTCAAATGAAATTAAAGATAAAAATAATTATTAGATTTTTAGAAAGCTTGAATTATGATTTCGAGCTCTACAAAGATTTAGCTTATGATGCTAACCATTATTTGAAAGATTGACAAAAAATCCGCCTGCCTGGACAGAAGAACATACCAAGGCAGTAAAAAAATAATAAATAAAGGAAATTCTCTGTCTTGCCATTTCTAACTCCGATGCACTTAAAATAGTTGAAATAGATGCACCAGATAAATAATATGTTGGTATTCTTAGACAAGAATTGGTAACAAAGAGTCTTTGGTTAGATTCATATCTGAAATCCTACAAGGACCTAAATTTAATTACTCTACTTTTAAAAGGAAGTATTAGCAAATCTATTATGTATACAAAAGTTTAAAAGTGATTTATTAAATCAAAAATTCTTATTGAGATTGGATTGTAAATCTGCTAAATGGATTTTGCAAAAGGATGTTAAAAGTATTGCATCAAAATAAATATTTTCCAAACGATAAGCAATCTTATCAGTATTTGATTTTGTTATTGAGTTTGTTAAAGGGTATGATAGTTCTTTACTGGACCTCTTAACTCGAGTAATTTTGCAGGAAAAAATGAATAAAGAAAAAGAAAAGGAAGAAAGCAATAAAACTGCACTATCCCATCCAGTAATGACTTATAAGTCGATCTTTCAAAAAAGGTGAGAAAACATCAAGAGAAGAGGTCTTAAAGACTACTTCGATTGATGAAAAGCTCAAAGCCGATGCATACGAACTAGTAGTAAAATCTTTCTCAGCAAAATAATACGTATTCCCATATATTCCATTATCTACCATATGGGTGCCTCATGTAGAGAAAAAATATATACATTTATCAGCTAAAGAGGTTACGACCTTCTATTTGAAAAACTTCATGGATCCCTTCCTTTATTCAAAGGATTTTAATTCAAGAAATATTGACGTACATAGGTTCTGTCCAGTTTGAATCCGCCATGGGAATAGGTGAAGAGTGGGCTTTTTTAGAGGTCTCTCTTATCAAAATAATTTTCCTAGAACAGTGGAAATGAGACTTATACAGGTCTATAAAATTAACAAAAAGTTCAATTTTTTTTGTTTTTGAAATGGTACTTTATATACAATAAATCATTGTGACAACATATCACATGTCAATAAACGGTCGAATCACGCTACTCGCATTTCGAACTTGTGACCTCTCGCACCAAAGTAGAATCATTTAAACACTGGGACAATGGTGCTTGTCACAAGTTCAAAATATTCTTATAGGAATAAATTGATTTTTAATTACTTTGACTATGTTAAAGCATAAGATATAGCTTTTTCTTATGAAAATAGATAGAAAAACCACAATTGGTTTATTCAATTCAAAACTAAGAAAATCACTAATTTTTCAAATTGGTTTTCAAATTTTTATTATATCCAATTATTTTACCATAATAAGAACTATTTGTGGCATTCAAGTGAATACTTTAATGAAAGATCATGGTTTAATATATGCCATACTTTATCAAGTATCTTAGATTATGAAATGGGATGTTGTAATAGTCCCTGGAACGCTTCAAAAGCTTGGATTAATTTTTGAAAACCTTCCTATTTTTAGGAGGAAGAATTTTAATTAAATGATGAGATAAATATGAGTTTTTTAAAGATTCAATTTTTTTAGAAAAAAGTTTTATTAACCATGAACCAATTAAAATACATATTACACCCTCTCCTAAAAAGGATTTTCTTGAATTGTTAAAAGAACTTATGGAAAATTCTTCAAAGAAAAAATAAAAATATAGCTTATAGCTATATTGAAGTCTGACAGCAATGATGAGCTTATGGGCATGTTCACAGATAAAAGCTCATGAAGAGACCAAGAAGGAACGGAAGATTACATGCTAAAAACAATAGGCATAATATCAGATGTCACAAGAAAAGGGCTAATGAAGTATGGATTCTCTATGTATGCCGCCTTCTACTTGATAACAGAGGCTATGTCCTGAATGAAATACATTTAACATCACCTCCAGGATTCCCTCTTTCGACAAGATAAATCTAAACAATAAAATAAAAGCCTGTTAGTGGAATTATTATACCTATATGCTAGATTCCTCATTAAAAAATAAAACAAACTATACTTTAAGAAAGTAGAGGGCCTTATTGGCTTCTGGAATAAAGGTTAAAGGAATGCACTAAACCTGTAATTGCCAGATTATTATAATTGGATAACCTCCTTATATCTACTATATATGTATGTGCTGTATAATGTGAGATATAGGTTTTAAGTAATAAAAAAAGCTTGCATGATAATAAATTTATAATGGGGAAAAGCCAGCCTCCATCCTTGTAAAATAGTTGTGATAATAAAGTAAGTTCATTGTTTATATACTCCGCCCTACTATTCTCTACTATATTTCCTATTGTTTAGTTCTTTCATCCAACTTCAACTTCATATTGAGAGCAAATGAAGGTCCTGTAGAGTTTGGTATCAGAGCGGCGAAAGCATGGTGGGCGCATAACCCACAGGTCCTAGGTGACGTTGAAATCAGGTTTTCAAAAGATATATTGTTATTGTTACTAAGTAAGAATAAACAAAATATACCAGTGATCTTCATCTTCGAATATTTGGAAGTTGAAAGTACTTGAACAGAATCCAAGGTTATGAAGTAGATTATTGGTACTTGCAAATTTATACAAAATATGGTATTTTGCTATACTAAGAAACTAATGTATTGGCAGTGTAGATGAAAAGATTTCTTTTTATTATAATGCATCTTGATCTCAGTTTCCACATGCTTTTGGTGCTGTAAATTTGTAAAGGATCGTGCTTGAAGATCAAAAATGAATTCTCTATCATATGATAAGTGGATTAGGTTTTAATGTTATTCATATGTTTACACAGGGAGTAATACTGAAGGATTCTATCAGCTTTGATACTACATACCAAACTATTTTATTAGGATATTTTGTTTAAAAGGCAAACTTGCATCAAAATTTAATCTCTAGGACCACATCTTTAGAATTTAGCCACAAGGACAAAACAAAGAAAACGTGTCTTCCTCTCTTCAAATTATTGGTACTCACCAGCACAACCATGCACCAGCAGCTAGCGTATATGTAGTTAATATCGGATAAAACAACTAATATATCGTTAATATATCTCATTTCTCTCCTTAATCGATATGTTTTTCAAAATATCGCTTAAAATATCGTTATTGATATGTCATCCAATATTTGTTGATATATCAAATATTTAGTGTATAATATCAGATATTTTTTAAGAATATCGACTATTTTATAAGTGTTGGAGAAAATAAATTTACAAATCTCAATATGCAGATCATATTAAAGGGGATTTTCACTTCAAGGGCTTATTTGTGCAAGATAATAAGTTTTAAGGACACTAATTCTGAAAAATTAGTTTTAAGGACATTTTACAGGAAAAAGATAAAAGAATTTATCATTTTCAGTTATATATCAATAATGATAAAAGGATTTATCATTTTCCCGTATAACATAAAAAGATAAATGAATTTATCATTATGCTGTAAATTGTCCTTAAAACTAATTATTTAGAAGTGATGTCCTTAAAACTTATTACCTTGCAAATAGAAGCCCTTCAACCTAATTTCCACTCATATTAAAAGTCTTAATGCAATAAAGAAAACTCTACTTATTTTATTATTTTATATGTTCTATTTTGTATGAAGACCTTACTACTAAAAGCAAGATTATGTAAGAGGTATTTCTCTTTTTAGTTATTTTCTTTGTCCATCATTTCTAATTGATTAGCTCACGAAAATTTATTTTTTTAGTTATTATCGTGCACCAAGAACTGAGAGTTGAAGAGCAGTAAAGTTTTATATTTGACATATCGACAAAGAACGGGATAGAATTAGTAATTGGTATCAAATCAATGTTACTTGTTCAATAAATTAAGTAAAATAAGAACAAGAGAAACTATAATATGTGTGTGCGCATGTATGTATGTATATATTACGCGCGTACACACACATATATGGTTTATTGACTGAAGAAATAATGAATATGGTATAAAAATGAAGAAAACAATAAAAATGCATATTATATGAATTTCTCGATTTTTATGAGCTTATTTTGTGATTTATATTATATAGAACATCTTGCTAAATAAATTATAATATGTAAACTATATGCGACCGCCCTTTAGTAATAATTTTATAATGTAGATCCAAATATTTAAACACGTAACATTATTATAGCATTATAACATAGTATAATAACATTTATAACATATTCTACACATGTTCGATATTTCACCGATATTACCACGATGTTTTAAAATATCTTGTATCGGTACTTGACTGATACATACGCTCTACTGATTTAACTACTTAGCCTGGATACGCATCCATTAAGGTGAGCATTTCATGGCCATAGGTTGTGTTTACAAGCTGGTCTATTATGCGCAGGGGAAAACTATCTTTTGGGAAATCTTTTTTGAGGTTGGTGAAGTCTATAAATGTTCACTGCTTCCCATTTGGTTTCTTTACTAAAACTAGAATTGTTATCTACTTAGGGTAATAAAGTTTCCTAACGAAGCCATTTTTTTAGCTTCTTCAGCACTACGTCCATTGTGTTATATCTTTCTTGATCAAGCGATCATCTCTTCTAATGTACTAGATGTGCATCTGAATCTATATCAAGCGCATAAAAAATTATCGATGAATTAATCCCAACTATGTCTTAATGAGTCTACGAAACACATTGTTTGAATTTTTTTTGAAATCGATTTACTTAGACTGATGTTCTTCGCTTAAATATATGCCTATTTTCACTAATTTTTCTGGGACATTGGGGTCTAATTAGATGTCTTCTAACTCATCTACTGATTTGAGTTCTTTATACTTCATAAACAACTTTGGGATCCACTTCATCTTTTATAAGATTCGAGGAGGCAGTGTTGCTTAAATTTTATGCAGAGTCACTTAGGTGCTATGCAAAAGCAGAAGCATACCCATCTGTATCTATCTTGTGTAGACAGTAGTTAACACCTCATATTCTGAAGTGTCGTGATATGAAAATTTAAATGAATAATAGTAAAAAAATTGTTAGAATAATAAACAAAATAATTTAATTGGAAGAATTTCCTTATTTGATTAATTAAATATAAGACATTTTAAAAAGTTATTTTGAATAAACCAAGGATAGCTACAACAATTAAAGTCCACCTTATTAATGAGAACGAACAATTATATTTTTTGAATTGGAAGAATCAGGGAAATATATTAGTGAGAATAGGCAACGAGGATATTAGCCTAAGCCAAAATCACCAATATACATGACTTAGCCATGTTCTCCTTATTCTACTTCATTTTGTTCTAAAATAAAAACACATGATAAGGTTGACCACCATTATTAGAAAAAGAGAAGGAAAACTAAAGAAAGAGGATTCAAGCTTTCGTTTCTAAGGAAAAAAAGGAACCAAGGTTTTCGAATAGTTCTAAGAAAGGCGAGTAAAATGTTCCCTAAAAACCTTCCAAACCATTTGGGTTTGGATCTATTGTTGAACGAATGTTCAGATGGTTGTAGAATATGTTTTGATGATATAAATACTTTTGGTTTGACTTAAAAGTTAAATCGATGGAAAATTAGTCATGTTTTAGGGTAAAATGTGAACAAATCTTCTCCAAATGTTATGAAAATTTAGACTGATGTTTAGAATGTTAAAATAAAGATGGATTTTTAATTTCGTTATTTTCGAAAATTGTTTGAGATTATTATGAATTTTCTAAGTTGAGAAAATACTTAATTTCAAAAAAAAAAAATTATTTTGACCCTGAAATTTTCCTATGAGCTAAAATATGATGAATTGGATTTTTGTGAATTTTTGAAAATTTTTCCATTAGTTTTCAATTGCATATGAATTATTTGGCAATGGAAAGAGTTAACTACTAAAAGACAATTAATTAATTAATTAAGGATGTAATTAACAATTTGTATAAAGAAAACCTTAGTAGTTCAGATTGACCAATGAGAATTCGACATATAACAGGTTTGGTGTAAAGTGATTGCTTTGAATGGTGGTAAAACGGTTTCAAGTTAATTACAGAACTGACATATCAACATACGATAACTCATATAACTATCAACATGTAAGAATCTATATGACTCAACTTGCAATAGCATGTATAAACATCGACTTGTGATAGCTTGTATAAACATCGACTTGCGATAGCATGTATAAACATCAACTTGAGGTAGCATGTATAAATATCAACTTATGATAGCATGTATAGAAAGTACATGCGATAGCAAAATGGAACGTCAACCTACGATAGCTAATAAGAGCCCAGGTTGCAATAGCCCACAAGAGTAACCTGCGATACCCAATGGAATTATCAACCTACGATAGCTAATAGAACCATCAACATATGATAACTAGTTAAATTGTCAACTTGCGATAGCCTAAAATTGTTCAATCTACGATAGCTCATGTGAGTGACAACATGTGATGGCTAGGGGAGTTATAATCTTCTAAGTAAAACAAGAAAATACTTAGTGCACTTTGGAAGCTAGTTTCCAAGTGTTGATTGAAAATTTCATAAGGATGAAACTATAAAGAAAGATTTGTAAGTTAAAATTGTCTTAATTTATTTAAACTTGAAAATGGAGAAAGCTTAGGAAAGCTAAGAAATGATAGGATATCATTTAAATCAAAGATAAAAATGTTTTATCTAAAGAATGTGTGGGGTATACAATAAATAAATGAAAGAAGTGGATTGAACTAAGATCGTAAAGATATACCGACTCATGCAGTTATTGAATGGTAGGGTGCTAAGACTAAAAATGTCAAAAATTAAACGATATATGGCATGATGTCATGACTTGGGAAGCTTATAGGGTTTAATTTGGATAGTTAAACTTAAAAGTAAGTTAATGGCGGCATGCCAAAGCATCAGGGCGGTGTTTAATATGAACCGGCAACATGAATTGAAAGTGTATCGGACTAAGAAGGTCTATTTGTGCTTAGTAATGCTTTCATCCAACCTCTTTGGAGAGTTAGAGTGGCTTTAGTCAGGGTGACTACCATGGTGGAATGAGTGGTCATTTCATCGATAACGTTATTCGAGAAAAGGATAAATTAGCGATAGACCGACCCAGGGAGGTAATCACTAAAATTAAATAATGCTAACTTTAAGATTGACACCTAAACATGAGATTAGGTGATGTATGTGTGGATGATTTATGACTTTATGACATGATTTTCAGTTGAATATTAAATATAGGGTATACTTAATTTGAATTTGATAAATATAAATATGGCATTGCTCATAATTGGATGATAAGTATAGGGTATACTTATGAATTAAAAGTGATGCTAATGTATGCTCATGATGTAATGTTTGTTTAAATTTTAAGACGTAGTTGTTGTGATGTTTAAGTGAGAGGAAAGCCCATTCTGCTCTTTACAGGCATTATCTCACTATTTTTTGCTTAAGATAAAGTTTTTACTCATACCATGTTTTATCTGAACCATGTTTTTGTTATTTCCCATAAACTCATGGGTACTCATT
This sequence comes from Allium cepa, assembly GCA_030765085.1. Taxonomy (NCBI): domain Eukaryota; kingdom Viridiplantae; phylum Streptophyta; class Magnoliopsida; order Asparagales; family Amaryllidaceae; genus Allium; species Allium cepa. Next base: position 210,752,650 of record CM060939.1, on the reverse strand, counting down.
CGAGTAGGCTGGATTTATGATTTAGACATGTTTCTTTTAGAAAAGACGAATAAAGACTACGAAGGAAAAGCAATACGCGTACTTAGCAAATAAAAGTTATTTTGAATATTATGCTGTGTAAAACTGAGAATTATAACTTGTTAAGTGTCATATCGGCATTTTCATATGTTGGGCAGAACACTATATTTATTTCTTATTAAATTTACTACTACATGGAAATGAGATGGGCTAATGATGATGTAATAAATAATATAAAACCATTTGTTAGTCCCTGAGAAGATGTTTTGATGACAACAACCTTAGAACAAGATTATAAAATATAAATACTAACATTATAGTTTAGATAAATATGTATATGCGGGATTTAACCATGCAGGTACCAAGAATGAAGACAGTACAGTATAGAGATTCAAGACTGAAGATATCAAGATTAAAGACTCATTAGTATCAAGATTATCAAGAGTTCAAGATTTCAATATAAGTAATTTAGTTAGGAATTTTGTTAAAACTCCTAGAAAAGCACTGACATCTTAAAATCCATTTTATTCGTGGAATGGAATCCACTTTGAGCCTGTTAAAGGGACGGAACCCTAAGTAGGATGGAACCTACGAAAAATCTAGCGGAACATTGTTTTGTATCCACTAACTTTTATTCAAATGTTTTTACAAAATTATATCTTCTTTTCAAAATGATTTCAAAATCTTCCTTTTAAAAGAATCAAAAACATCTATCCTGGTTTTAAAATACTTTTAGCCTCAAAATAATCTTTATCTTCAAAATTAAATTATCCTTGGTTTTAAACTATCTTTTAATTATAATGTATTTAACTTTTAATATTTATACCTACATTTAAATATAAAATTATAGTAAAATTTTATATATGTTATCCTCTATACTTATTTATGTATTTTAACCATAGTTAAGTATATTTATAAAGTTTAAAAATAGTTTTAGTACAAGATGAAAGTTATTTTCAAAGAAAAACAAATTACCGAAATTACTTAGGCATGTCAACCACCCCATGATACCCTTGTCAACAAGGTGGCAGTTTATTTCAAAATTTTGAATTTCAAAGGAAGTGTCTATTCGTCATATCCTTTCACGAATGGACATAGCTGTTATTCTACTATAAATAGGGGCAGTTTTAAATGAATTTATATACATATATTCTCTGATTTCACTCCTCTTCTTCTTACACATTTCTTTATATATTTTTTTACCATTACTCTGTCGAAATCAACATTGAATCTAACTAGATCATCTCTGGTTTGATTCTCTATCACTATCTCAACAAGATCTCAGTGCTATTCAGAGTTATAGGCTTCTTTGTAATTAATTAAGCGAGAAAAGGTGTGATTGTAGCTTGTGAAATCAAACAAGCGAAAAAAGGTATGACTATAGCCTGTGAAATCAATTGGGTGAACTTGTTGCCCGTAAAATCAAGTATCTCTACGTAGAGAATTGTGAATCTGGAGTGGTGTACCTCGTGGCCTTGAAATCGAGGGTGTAATTGTAAAAATTGATTTTGAAAGGAAATCCGTACTTCTGTGCGGGACTGGATGTAGGGTAACTCCGAACCGGTATAAAATCTGGTGTGTTCTTTCCTTTATTGCTTTTACTTTCTGCATCTGTGTTTGATTCTGTGATCATATCTGTGTCTGAATATTGCATACATTTGTGTTCAAATTAATATAAACTCAAAAAGATTTAGTAATTCCTTAAAACACTATTCACCCCCCCTCTATTGTTAATTCTAGCCTTAAGATTCGTAATCTGCATTTCTCACATATGGTATCAGAGCAAGGTTTCAAAGTTTCATAATCTGAATTTTGAAAATTTTTCAAAATGGCTACCAACATTGGTACTGTTAATACTACCAACACTGGTTCTATTATCCCCGTCACTAGTTCATTTGTAGAAGGTCAGTCTACTGTCAGACCACCACCTTTTAATGGCAGTAACTATGCATATTGGGAATGTAGGATGAAAATATATTTACAATCTGTAGGACTAGACACTTGGAATATCACACAGACTGAATATTTTGAACCCATAACTGATTTTGCATAGTGGATTGCTGAGCAAAAGACCGTTGCACAAAACATCTCTAAAGCTATGAATATTTTGTTTTCTTCACTTGATAGGAATGAATTTAATAGAGTGTCAATTTGTAAGTATGCATATGAAATATGGAAAACTTTTTAAGTTACTCACGAAGGAACAAGCAAAGTTAAACAGACCAAAATTTCCATGCTCACAAATCAGTTTCAATTATTTAAAATGAATTCTAATGAGTCTATTTCAGATATGTATAGTAAATTTCAGAATGTTGTGCATTCTCTAATATCCTTCGGAAAGGAATTTTCGGAAGAAGATCAAGTCAGAAAAATCTTAAATTCTCTTACTCCAGAATGGGATCAAAAGACACTTGCGATCGAAGAGGAAAATGACATCAGTACCTTAAAGATAGAAGAACTAATTAGAAATCTAATGTCGTTTGAAGTCCAAATGATTGAGAGAAGAGAAAACAAAGCATCTGAAAATAAATCAATGGCATTCAATGCATTGACCGAAGGATCAGACTCAAACAACGATAATGATGAAGAGATAGCCTTTATGACCAAGAACTTCCGAAAATTCCTGAAATATAGAAAGATGAATAATCTCAAGAGAAACAACAATAAGAACTCTAGAAATCAGAATGTAGTGCCAAACTATATCAAATGTTTCAATTGTGATGAACCATGCCACATCAAAAGAGACTGTCCACATCTAGATAGGCAAAATCTTCCGATAAATAATGATTCCACAAAGAAACGAAAACGTGCATTTACTGCTACTCTAGATGACTCAGACTCGTCCTCAAGCGATGATGATCAGAATACATATAATTCAAATATGTGTTTCACGGCAGTTCATGACTCCGACGAATTCAGAGAAACGGACTCAGAAAAAGGTACACTTTTACAATACATTGGTTGAAATTGCATGCTTAGAAGTGGATGCTTGATTGGTTGATTTTGAATTGGTGTGTTGTTTGAATTTTAAAATTTTTATTTTTATTATTTTTTACTATTTTTTTTATTTTTTTAATAGTATCATAATATTTTATGGAATATACTACAATTCTAGTAATATTCCATATATATATTGACATTAAATATATATATATATATATATATATAAGAATACTTAAGAGAAATAAATCATGAAAATTCAGAGACACCTGTCGACAAGGTCCCCACCATGTTGTCGACAAGGGTACAACAATTTGAAATTCAAAATTCGAATCAAATTTTGAATTTCCCTCCATCTTTTCACTTCATTCAGTCTCATAAAAGTCATCTTTTGACCAGAGAACATGTCCTTTGAGAATCTATTTATTCACTATCTCTTATCACAACTTTTCACTTTCATTTTCAAATTCAAACTCTTATTTCAAAATATCAAGCTCTCTACTCTAATAGCTTCATCAAGCAACCCTTCCACAATGAGAATTTCCAGAAAGATAAAAGAGCAACTTTTCAATGATCCGGAGGCTAAAAACATATATCAACTATGCTAACTATGGAAAAGTCCATCCCGAAAAGTTTGCTTTATTTCAAGATTACTTTACTTATGAAATTGATTCTCTTTTTGCAAACAACCAGGTTCTTAGTCTTGTTGATGCTTCACAAAATGATTTTATTTGTTATCCAAATCTTGTTAAAATTTTCTTTGCAAATCTCAACCGTGGATTTTATAATGGAAATGATGATGAAATTTGGAGTAGTGTCAAAGGCACTAGAATCATTTTAAATTGTGATCTTTTGGTTACCATTCTCAATTGCAAGAGCACGGGAATGGATCTTTCTAGTTTTAATATCGATGAAAATGATCGTGAGACATTACATGACATTTTCGAAGGAGATAACTTTGAATTCATAAATCGAAACTTTCGACCAAACGCTAGAATTGTTAATCTTCTTTTACAACATACTTTGAACCCAAGATCAGGGAGTTTTAACAATCCAACTTCAAAAGTTTGCAAAGCACTTTTTTCTATTTTTTAAAATTATGATATTAATTGGGCGTAAGTTATTTTGGATGAATTTCGTCCCAGAAATCTTGAAATGGATGAAAACACTTTGTATCATGGAATCTATCTCACTCGAATTTTTAATTACTTTGAGTAGATTTCAAAGGAGAAGAATTTGTTTCAGGAAATGTTTTTAATCACCCAAACATTTCTTTTATGAAAATTCTATATGTTTTTCAACCGTATGAAACTCTTGCCGAAAAGGAAGAGTGTTTGGCTCATGAGGAGATGGAAGAAGAAGAAGAAGGGGATGAAATAGAAATAGAAGAAGAAGAAAGTGAAACATCCTTGCAGAGTATTGACTATCCCTCTAATCCAACCAAAAAATCCTTACTCAACAATCAAAAGATCATTGTTGAGAATCAGCGAACACTTAAACGATCTATTAGTAAGAAATTGGACAAAATGTCATCTAAGTTGAACAAGTTTTTCTCCAAAGTCAGCAAGAAGCTTGGATTATCTTCATTTTTTCATCCTCTAACTAGTTCTACCTTTTCATGTCATGTTGTATTAGTTTTAGTTTGTTTTGATTTGAATGTTCGTGTAGTTCTTAATGTTTAATCATTGTATCGTTCTATTATGAAATGAAATTGAACTACTTTTTTGTTATCAAGCTTATCCTATCTCCAGAATAAATATTAGTATATTATATAAATATATATATATACACACACACACACAACACAATTATTCACAAAATCAAAATGAGACATCAAAATTAACTGACCCCTGTCGACAACCCCCCTACACCCTATCGACAAGTACTGGTCAGAGATGACTTTTCATTTTAAATTTGAAATTTGAATAACTACCTTGTGCCTATTCATTCTGTTTGCGCGAAAAGTGGGCAAACACCTCCAAGTCGTGTGATTTAGTTGATTTTATGTGATTCTTAATGATTCAGATGAGTTATGTAAATGTGAAAAAAGCAGGGGCTGAAATGTAAAAGACACACAGATTTATAGTGGTTCGGCCAGAACGTGCCTACGTCCACTTTATATGTTATTATCTTCTTTGTTTCAGATTACAAGTACAATGCTTTGTGTACAAGTATATGAAAGCAGTTTGAAAGTTCCTTCCGTGCTTGAGCTCTCAAACTTGTCTGCCATTGTTGTACCCCTGCCCCTCTATTTATAGAGTGAGGTAGTGGGCAGGGGTCTTGGATGTATATGGCTGCTGGTGGGCCCGGGCTGAAGCAGTCTGGACTGGCAGTTGTCTGGTTCGGCGAGCCTTCATTCGGCCTTGAAAGTGTGGTGTTGGACCGGTAGGACTTTGGTCCGGTACCAGCCTGGTCCGGTGGTAGGAGTGTTGTGATGGACCGGTGTGGCTGGTCCGGTGGTAGGGTTTTGATGATGGATCGGTGGAGCTTTGGATCGGTCGTAGAGGAGAGGGTTGGTTCGGTATGTGTTTGGACCGGCATGCCGAATGGAGTTTGTGGAATGTTGGTTCGGTGGCCGAATGGGGATGACCGAATGTTGGTTCGTGGCCGAATGGGAGCCTATGGCCGAATGTCCTTATGCCGAATGAGCTTGTACATTGAGAATGTCGGATGGACTTCTACGCTTGTATTGAGCCTTGTGTTTGTTGAACGAAGTTGAGGTTGCGAGCCCGGGTGAAACTGTGATTCCTTGGTCTCGAGATCTTCTGGGTGAGAATTCGCCCAACATTTGCCCCCCAAAGTGGGGCACGTGCTTGCATGTGTCGCGCTTTGTTTCCTTATGGTAGGAAGGCTTGTTTTGTAATGCCATGGGCTGGATGTTCATATCCTGTTGATGTCCTGCAAAGGAATTCACAGTTTTAGTGTGATTTCCGGTAACGACCGTTCAGGATCGAAACATTTGAGATGAAGTGAATCGCGCCGTTCAGGGCGAGAGAGTGCGCCCCAAGGGGGCTTAGCATTATCGATGCCGGGTTCACGTTAGAGTGGGTCCATGGATCGTTTGTCAAGATGGTTTATTGCCAGCTCAGAGCATGCCTAGGGATTGTTCTTGACCCCGTACATGTGTAAGTAGCTTAGCCATTTCTGAGTTAGCAGGACTGAATAGTCATCCAACTGATGAGTTTCAAAAGGATGTCAAAGCGTAAATTCTCACGACGATAGGGTTGATAGCCATTCAGAGCATGCCTGTGGACCGTTCGTGGTCGCGTACATGTGTAAATGGTTAACCCGTGTTGGTGGGAGATTTACTACTCATTCATCGTTATTATAATTTTTATTTTATTAGTAAGCTCTGGAGTTCGGTACTTATCTGAGTGAGGTGCCCTGCGTGCCCCCTGCTTCTGACTTTCGCTGGTAGAGACAGTTTCATTCGGCTTCGAGTAGGTATATGTTTTCATTCGGTTGGAGGTTGGTCCGGTATGCCGAACCATCTGGTCCGGTGGTGTTCCTCCAGTCTATATATAGGGCCTACACCCCCTTAGGTTTTCTTCACCGAATCAACAAGTGCCGAACCAACACTATACCGAGCGAACACTCTTGCCGAATCAAACGAAAGCCGAACCATTTCGTGCCGAACCAACTTGCCTACCGAATCAGGTATACACTTATTGCCGAATGGACTTACTACCGAATGGGCCTAATTTGCCGAATACATACGAAGGTCTTCGTTTTACCGAATGGGCCTTAGGCCTTAGTGCCGAATGGATGTATACGGAATGAACTCTTAGTGCCGAATGACATGTATACCGAATGAACTCTTGTATTTGGACTTTGAGTGGAATTCTGGACTTACGCATTCTTTTTCGCTTACATCTCTGTACTCCTTGTTCTAACAACCTGTCTTTTCACTTTTGTGTATGCAGATAAATGTCTCGCAAGGCGGAAACACGATCAGACAGACGGAAATCCAAGGAATGAGGCGAGTCTTCCTCCGTGCCCCCAGCCCAACCAGGATCCGGGCAGCATCGACCTGTTCCGAGGTCGTTAGTGGACGGATATGGTCCACAGGAACTTCTGGTCTCCCCTCCCGATTGCTTTCCTAGCTCCCTAAAGGAGGAGCAACTTGATGTCATATCTCGTTCATTTGGGATAGACAGGGCTCTTATGCTGCTGCCGGGAGATGGAGTGATGTCGTTTAATCCCCCCGAAGGTTACTTTGCTTACAGCAGGTACCATTGCATGTGTGGTGCTATCCCTCCTATCAATGCCTGGATAGTCATCTTTACCACATATTTGAAAGTGGCTCCATTCCAGCTTCAGCCGAACTCTTATGCCATTCTGGTAAGCCTTTTCGTCATCTTCCAGAGGAGGTACGGGCGCCCTCCTTCTAACCGGGAAATTCGATATTTGTATAACCTGAGAGGCTACAAGAAGGGGTCTCCGTATATTAGTCTGGAAGCGGCCGTGCCCTTCAAACCGGTCTTGGACTTATATTCAAAGTTCACCATGTTCAAGAAGGAATGGTTTTTTATCAAGGACGATTCTGTTTCTTTCCGCCTTTTCACTTCCGGCTGTAAGATGAATTTCATTTATATTTTCCATGTTCTGACTGTAGTGCTTCTTCTGACACGCTTCTATTTCTTGCTAGCGACAGGTGGCATTGCTGTCGTGGAAGATGATTCTTTGGCGCGGATGGCTGCTGGAACAAAGGCCATTCCCGCGCGGGACAGGTCGGCTTCGTTCCTGATCAGGAACGCTACCCTCCTGGAGTACAATTTGATCCAGCCGCACCAGTCCGTGGTTAAGCAGAGGGACACGGCTGAGGAGAAGGCTGCTAAAGCTAAGGAGGGGGCCACGGTGGAGAGTGGCAAGAGGAAACCCTTTGCACAGCATCCCGTCGCGGGAGGCAAGAAGCTTAAAGAGTCGGAGGGCCCCTCTCCTAGTACTTGCCCGATCATTCCGGAGGAGGAAGGTGTGGAAGAGGGCGAAGGAGGCGATATGGAAGGAGAGTCGGAGGGCGGAGGAGATGGAGATGGTCAGGGTGGTAGTGGTGCTGGTGCCTTAACTTCTGGGCAAGACTCTGAGCTGGATGAGGCCCTCCGCCAGGCCTTCGGGGAATCGGGAGCGGAGAAGGCGAAGGAGACTGGCAAGGTCGGGGGCTGGTGCCGATCTATCCCCCAGGGGTTCCTCAGCCATGGTGACTTCGGCGGTGCAAGGTGAACTTTTGTCCTCTGTCGATTCCGTTTTCGATAAGGACTTAGAAATATTTTATGGTTCACTTCCGTCCTGGAATGAGATTCAGGACTTATTGCAGTACCCCACTCCTCCGCAGGGTTTGTATAATAGACGTGCCTTCTCACTTTTCTTTCTTTTTACTTAACATGTTTCCTGAATTGTGGTTCATTGTATGTTCGTAACACTTGTTCTTTATTCCAGGGGCAGGCCAGGTGGTTAAAACGTCAGACGTTCGACACCGCCTCGAACAATTCAAGTTGATGAGAGCTTTTACGAAGCCTCCCACTGGTCGTACTGGGGACGTGGTCAAATACCGTCCTCTTCTTGGGGTCATCGAAGAGAGCATTCAGAAAAAGAAGAGGAGTCGTTCTTTATTTGAGCCTTCCCCTGGTCCGCAGTTTCCTGTTCAGCCTCCTCGTGATACCACGAAGGAGAGCACGGAGTTTATCCCCCCTCCACCTCCTTCTAAGAATCCCACTGTTATCCGTATAAGGCGTCCTGATGTGCCTCGTGACCCCTTTGCCGGTCATCCTGATTTAGATCCAAGCTCTCGGGATATTTCATTTGATGAGGCCATGGGTGAGCACCTCCTTCCCCGCAACCCCATGGTATGAGTGTTAGACGAGGCTAAGTCCCTAGATCTTGATCTGCTTACCACTCGGGTCGTTACCATGGGAGACGAAGCCAAAGCTAATATCGATCGGGTGGCTGAAGAGACCAATAATTTAATGAAGTACCATGCTCAATTGGTCAAGGCCGGGGAGGAGATTGGGAGTGCTAATATTCGGTTGCGGCTGAAGGTTGCCGATCAGGCCGAACAGCTTGCCGGTTAGGCCGTTCAGATTTCTCAGCACGAGGAAGCCTCCAGGCAGCTGAAAGAGACCATGGAAAAGGCTAGTAGGGCAGAATTACGGAAGATGGAGGCCGCCTGTAAGGAGCGGATCGACATGGCCATTGCGACAGTGGATGAGGTTCGGAATGCGGATCTCGAGCAGGTAGAGGAGTTGTCCGGAAGGCTTGAGGCCGCGGAGATGGCTCAAATCAAGCTAAAGGAGGAGATGAGGAGGTCTCTCCAGGCTGACTGCTTGAGATACCGATCAGAGAGGGATGTCGCTGTCGCCAAGTTGCAGGCTTTCGAGGCCCGGGTGAGGGAGTTCGAGGAGAATGAGGGGATGATGGACGAAATGCTGCAGGACATGTACTTCCGCACTTGGAAGGAGGGCAGCTTGTCTTGGATGGATGACTATCCCCGAGTCATGGCCAAGATATATCTTCGGGCTTTAGAGGAGGCCAGGGTCGATGCGGGTAAGGAAGGTGGAGCGGCTTTTAGTCTGGATGTGGTCACTGCTCAGTTCTCGAAAGAGGAGCAAGCGGCGGTGAAGGAGGGGATGCGGTTGATTGCTGCGGAGGAAGCGGGTGTGCAACTGGAGGATGAGGATCAAGCGGCGGACGCTGGTGAGTTATTCTTCTCTTTTCCTTTTCTTTCTGGGTTTCCATAACTTGATCTTTTATCGTTTGTTTAATGGATTCCTCTTTTGAATTGGACAGGTGAAACTTCCGATCAACATGCTGGGGGTTTCGGCCCTGCGGCCAAGTAGGCTTGGGAAGTTGGTGATGGAGTGTGGACACAGCTGGTTACTTGTCCGGATTCGGCCGCTTTTTATTTCTTTTTACTGTTGTTTACGTTAGTCCAAAACATTGATGTGACTGTAATAATATTATTTGCAGAGAATAACTTTGTGTGATTTTATAATATAAGCCGATTTTGTTATGTTTAAATGTTGTTGTCATTTTGACGTGCTGCGTGAGAAGTATAACTATGTATATGCCTGTGATTTTAGTCGTGTTTGATGTTAAGCCTTTGCTTGAAATATAATTTCATGTTTTGCAATGTTAGTGTGACGTATGAATAAGCTGTATTTATGTACAAGAGAAGAGAGTACCGCCCTTCATGTTTTATTTGCAGGCGGTAGTTTTGAGCGTCTTGTGTAACTGATCATGAATATATCTGAGTACCTTGCCACCCAGTACGCAGGTTTAGATTCTCATGAGTGAATGCTCTCTATTTGGTTTCCTGTACTTTAGAGTTTGTTATACAGGATAGGAGAAAAGTATTTAAATGAAATGGAAATATAGAAAAAGTAAAACTTCCAGTCACGGAAGGCCGTCGATGTGCTTGAGTTCGTGGCAAACGGGTTTTGTAGTCACTTTCCCTAGCTGTGGGTCTTGGAGACATTTGTCACCCATCTTACGCCTCCACGGGGAGTTTTCTTTTTTACCACAGCCGCACTTAAGACACATCGGAGCCGAGATCGCGCACGGTAACTACCCGAACCATTATGGTCCGTAATCGTGGGTATTATTCGATTTACCGTGGCCGGCTAGCGTGGGTGCCGTTGGCCGTGAACTACCCCTGGCTGGCCACACCTTATGTTGGGGCTTAAAGTAGGTTCACAGTTGCCGGCGAGCCGAACGCCGTAATGAGCTGCCATCGGCTATAGTCGGCCTTTATGATGACTTATAATCGGCTCATTACAGTTGGCTTTGAGGGCAGGCGCGAGCAATGAGTTAACCCGCAGCAGAGGGATGCTGGAGCAAAAGAGTCTCATTGGCGAGTGCATAGAATCGTAGCGTACCTGTTAGGCCTTGTCCAGATGAGGCCGTGGTGCGTCTTGAGTGGAGATGCCATAAGATTTTGTTCAACAGAAAAGGATAAAGCTTAACAAGCAGCCAAGATATAAAGGAACAAGTTAAAAAGAGACAAGATTTTTTAAAGTGGTTCGGTATGAAAATGCCTACGTCCACTGATTCTCTTTGTTAATTCACTTCATATGGGCAGTACAAGTTAGGAAAAGTATCGACGGAGGTGTCGGATGTTCCATGCCCTCTGGAACACCTCTCCGTCCACTGTTGACAAAATATAAGCTCCGTTGTGGAGATCTTTATGAATTACATATGGTCCGTCCCAGATGGGGTCCAGTGCCCCGGGGCGCGGAAAGATTCGCCTGAGGACAAGATCTCCTTCTTGTAAGATGCGATGCTTGACTTTGGAGTTGTATAGTGCTGCCACTTTTTGTTTGTGAGCTGCTGCTTTGAGTGCTGCATCGTTTCTCCTTTCCTCAATCAGATCCAAAGGCATGAGGAGGAGTTCTTCGTTTTCTTCTGGATTGTAGTGGATCCTACGGTGGGAAGGAACAATATTCTCAACAGGGAGCATTGCCTCCGATCCGTATGCCAAAGAGAAAGGAGTATGTCCCGTTGATGTTCTGAAAGATGTGCGGTAGGCCCAAAGTGCCGTGGGAAGTTCGTCCACCCAAGCGCCTTTTGACTTTTCAAGTTTCTTCTTGATTAGGGTTTTGAGAATTTTGTTGACAGCTTCGACTTGCCCGTTTGCCTGAGGATAAGCTACTTATGAGAAGCTTTTATGAATTCCATGCTCTTGGCACCAGTCGGCGAATTCTTCGCTGTCAAATTGGAGTCCGTTGTCCGATATGATCTTGAGTGGTACTCCGTACCTGCACAGAATATTTTTGATCAAGAAGTTGATAACTTTTGCTGAAGATATTTTATTTAGGGGTTCCGCTTCCACCCATTTGGTGAAATAATCGACTGCCACTATAGCATATTTGGCTCCGCCCCTGCCCGTTGGCAGTTCGCCAATTAAATCAATTCCCCATACAGCAAAGGGCCAAGGGCTGGTCATTTGAGTAATCTCATTTGTGGGTAGTCGAGGAATCTTGACAAATTTCTGACATCTGTCGCATCTCTTGACGAAGTCTAAGGCGTCTTTGTTTAGTGTGGGCCAGTAATATCCATATCGGAGTATCTTTTTCGCCAGAGTCTGCCCTCCAGTGTGATCTCTGCAACTTCCTTGATGGATGTTGAATAAGATTTCCTTGGCTTCCCTTCCAGCGACGCATCTGAATAAGGGGCTAGAGAAGCCACGCCGATAGAGGATGCCTTCTTGTATTGTGTAGTGGGGAGCTTTTCTCAAAATTCTCCTAACTTCATCACGTTAGACTGGTAGTGTGCCGTCCTGCAAATATTTCCGGATAGGAGTCATCCAAGTTGCTTCTTCAATTACAGTTATCAGATTCACTTGTTCGAAACTTGGGGCTAGCTGCCTTGAGATGGCTAGTGCTCCGGAAATGGTTCTATTCTTCATGCTAGCTTGCTTTGCTAGTTCATCGGCCTCTTGGTTATCTTCTCGAGGAATGTGTTTGATTAGATAATGGTCCAATTGGTCGAGCAGCAGTTTGGTTTTCTTTAGATATGCTGTGAGTCGTTCTCCTCGTGCCTGGAATTCTCCTAGTACTTGGTTTACGATAAGTTGAGAATCACTATGAAGACATAAAGAATTGACTCCAATTTCTAAGGTAAGCTCCAATCCCGCTATTACTGCCTCATACTCCGCATCGTTGTTAGTGGCCGTGAATTCCAACCTTAATGCATAGTACAGCTTTCTTCCCCTGGGGGTGATTATCACAATACCTGCCCCCGAGCCTTGTTCGTTTGATGCTCCATCTACAAAGAGGTTCCACTTGATGTTTTTTGCTATTTCAAACTGATCCTTGCCTTCGTTGGTAGTGAATTCGGCAATGAAATCGGCCATGGCTTGCCCCTTGATAGCGGTGCGAGGATGGTAGGTGACGTCATACTGACTTAGTTCAATGCACCATTTGAGGAGTCATCCAGAAGTGTCGGGACGATGGAGCATCTGTCTTAGTGGCTGATCGGTTAGAACTCTGATGGAGTGAGATTGGAAGTAGTGTCGCAGTTTTCGTGACGCGATCAATAAACAATATGCCAATTTCTCAAGTTTAGGATATCTGGCTTCTGCCCCTGTAAATCTCTTACTTATAAAGTACACCGGGCGTTGTGTGCGGTCTTCTTCTCTTACCAGGGCAGCGCTTAGAGCATGAGATGATACAGCGAGGTATAGGTATAGCTCTTCGCCTTCGTTTGGAGTTGAGAGTACTGGTGGTTTCTGAAGGTGTTCGATCAGGTTAAGGAAGGCTTTTAAGCATTCATCGGTCCACTCGAATTTTCCTTTGTCTTTCTTGAGAGCTTCGAAGAAAGGGACGCACTTGTCAGTTGCTTTGGAAATGAATCTGCTTAGGGCGGCCACCTTTCCGTTTAGGCTCTGCATTTCTTTTCGAGTGGAAGGTATCCTTATTTCTTTTAGAGCCCGAATTTGTTCAGGGTTTGCTTCAATTCCTCTGGCATGGACGATGAATCCTAGGAATTTTCCCGATGACACTCCGAAGGAGCACTTTAGAGGATTCAGCTTCATTCCATATTGGCGAAGTACCTGAAACATCTCGCTCAGGTGGCTTACATGATCGTCGGCTCTTCTGGACTTTACCAACATGTCATCCACATATACTTCCATAGTTCGTCCTATTAATTTCGCGAACATCTTGTTGACGAGGCGCTGATAGGTAGCTCCGGCATTTTTGAGTCCAAAAGGCATGACTTTGTAACAATATAATCCCCGGTCAGTGATAAAGCTAGTGTGGTCTTGATCGGGAGCGTGCATGGGAATCTGGTTGTATCCGGAGTATGCATCCATAAAAGATAAAAGTTCGTGCCCGGCAGTGCTGTCCACAAGCTGATCGATTCGGGGGAGCGGGAAGCAGTCTTTCGGGCAAGCGTCATTTAAGTTGGAGAAATCAATGCATGTTCGCCACTTCCCATTAGCTTTCTTTACTAGTACTGGGTTAGCGATCCATTCTGGGTAGATGGCTTCTCGTATGAAGTCATTAGCAAGTAGGTTCTTTACTTCCTCATCGAGGGCTGCTGATCGTTCTGCTCCCATGCTTCTCTTTTTCTGCTTTATCGGTACCTTGGTGGGATCGACGTTCAGCATGTGGCATGCTATGTCTGGGGAGATTCCTGTCATATCGGCATGTCTCCACGCAAATACGTCTAAGTTGTGGCGGAGAAAGTCAATGAGTTGATCCTTCAATTCTGTTTTTAGCTGATCCTATTTTTAATAGTCTACTTGAATCATGTTTGTCTACATATACGAATTCCATGGCCTCCGCAGGCTCAGCGGTAGCCTCCTCCTCCTTATCCCTGGGGTCTAGTTCATTGAAAGGATCGCTGGTGTACCGAAGAGGAGGGGCTTTCTTTAGTTGCTATGCTTCCAAGCTTTTCATGCAGAGAGTAGTCTATGCATCTTTCCCTTTATTCTTTCTACGGTTATTGCGAAGTTCAGTTACATAGCAATCTCGAGCGGCGTCTTGATCTCCTTCAACTTCTCCTATTCCGTTATCTGTTGGGAATTTCATCTTTAGGCACCACGGGGCTAGGACAATTTGGAAGTCAGACAAGGCTGGTCTTCCCAAGAAGGCGTTGTAGGCCGAGTGGTTTTCTATTAGTACGAACGTTTGTTTTCGCACAACGGAGCGGGGATGACTTCCTATTTCGACGAAGAGGTCAAGTTGCCCGAGGGGTATTTTCGCATCTCCAGTGAAACCGTGCAGGGGTTTGTTGCAGGGAGACATCCTTCATTGACAGCTTCATTTTGTCGAAAGCATGCTTGAATAGGATATTTACGGAGCTTCCTGTGTCTATTAGAATTCGGAAAACTTTAGCTGGACCGAACCAGGCAGAGATGACCATGGGATCCATATGCGGATACTGTCTTCCTTCTAAATCACGCCTACTGAATACGATGTCGTCACTCTCTTTCCGTTTCGGATGGTGTTCTTCCATAATGAAGTTAACATAGCCTTCAGCATTTCTAAGTGACTTGCCGTATCTTTCCATCTCCGCCCAGCTTCTGTCGGCGATGTGTGGTCCTCCCGAGATGGTATGGACCACTATCTTCTCTTGACTAGAGCCACTGGTGTTGCGATTCCCTCCGCCTACATCTGGGATGGGTCGCTTTGGGTTCTCATTGGCAGGAGTTGGAGTCCTGTTCTGACCTTTCACATAGCGTTCCAGCCTTCTTCTTCTGATGTGTTCTTCGATCAAGTCCCGGAGATGGTGGCATTCATTGGTGTCATGTCCGTGGGATTCGTGGAAGCGGTAGAACTTTCCAGACTTGAGTGCGTTATCAGATTCTTTCTTGTGCGGGGGGCGCTTGTATCCGAGTTCGCCCTAAGTGGCTAGAAAGATGTTTTCGATTGTTTCATTCAAAGGAGTGTAGTAGTCAAATCTCGGTCCTGGTCGATATTGGCGTTTTTCAACCTTCCTGCCCCCAGAATTGTCTCTAGATTCATTTCTTCGAGTGTCCTTGGCTGTAGCGGGAACCTTGTCCGAAGTTGTCCTACCTTGTTGCCCCGACTGCCTCTCAATGGCGGCGTCTTCAAGTCTCATATACTTTCCAGCTTCATGGAAGAAATCAGGTAAAGTAGCTGGTTTTTCCTTAGTTAGTCTTCTTGCGAACTTGGTATCTGGGTGTACACCGCTACAACCATTAGGGTGAGTTTCTCATCGGCATCTTGAACTGCGGCCGCGGTGGCGTTGAACCGAGTTAGATATTGTTGCAGTGTCTCTCCGGATTTCTGTTTGACATTGAATAGAGAATAAGCATCCTTGGGTTGTTCTACATGGATGCGGAACTGGCTAATGAATCTTTCTTTCAACATCTCCCATGAGCTGATAGATCCTTGGGGTAGATGGCAGAACCAGGAGGTAGCTAGATCTGCTAGGAATAGCGGAAAGCATTTACACAGCACCCCTTTTGTTGCTCCGCTCATGAGCATATGCTGGGTGTATCTTTGTAAGTGTACGATGGGGTCGGAAGTTCCCTTGTAAGGTTCCATGGTTGGCATTTTCCATTCCCGGGGGGTGATGGCAGTTTCGATATTGCGGGTAAAGGGGCTGGTGACCCTAGCGCCTATTCCTCGGTCCCTTTGCTCCCGTTGGACGCATTCTCTGAATAGTCGTGCCATTCTTTCATCAGAATTTGGAGCGGATAGAAATGAACTTGGTTCTTCCCTACGGGATCGATCTCGTCCAGATGACCTGTAGGGATGGTATAGTCTATCACTTCTGACGTTATCCAGTGGTTGCCTCTGGCTGCTCGGATGCATGCTAGGACCAGCTACAGTTGCCCCCTGCCTTGATCTTTCCCTGCGGGGTTCTGTTTCGAGCATTTCCATGGGGTCAACTTCGGGCTGGGTTCTAGCTCGGCTCCGTTCAGCGGGGTTTCTATGATTAGGTGGCATGACTGGCTCAGCTACATCCGACCCTCGCCTGGCGCCTCCCCCACTGGGTTCGGTTCCAAGCGCTTCATCGAGTCGGAGTTCGGGCTGAGTCCGGGCGTGGCCCCTATCATTGTTGTTCCTGTTGATGGCTTCCTCGAAGAGGGAAGACCTTTGCTGTCTCCGAGATCCTCCAGATTGAGATTCATCCCATGATTCAGTGTTGCGGTTGGATTCTTCGACATCTCTCAAGCGTGACATGAGTTGGTTCACCAAAGCTTCTTGTTGGGATGCGAAGCGGTTAGTCACTTCCACCACAACTCTGTCTAGGTCTGCTCTAGTGATTACTGTCGGTTGTTCCGCGGCAGGGGCTGTTGGAATTGCCTGATCTTCATGTGGCACTGCTGCTGTAGTGGGATGGTTCTCTTGATCTGGATCCACTGGATTTGGAGCGCTGCTAGTTGCAACGTTCTTTCCCTTGTTGGCGTCTTTTCTTGGCCTGAAAGTCATGTTTCCTAGGCAATGAAGGGTGCTATTGGGAAAGAAGGTTGAATGAGGGAAGCTGAAGCTTCGAGTTCGAAGTTCTCAGTGAAAGCACCAAAAATGTTTGCGCGAAAAGTGGGCAAACACCTCCAAGTCATGTGATTTAGTTGATTTTATGTGATTCTTAATGATTCAGATGAGTTATGTAAATGTGAAAAAAGCAGGGGCTGAAATGTAAAAGACACACAGATTTATAGTGGTTCGGCCAGAACGTGCCTACGTCCTCTTTATATGTTATTATCTTCTTTGTTTCAGATTACAAGTACAATGCTTTGTGTACAAGTATATGAAAGCAGTTTGAAAGTTCCTTCCGTGCTTGAGCTCTCAAACTTGTCTGCCATTGTTGTACCCCTGCCCCTCTATTTATAGAGTGAGGTAGGGGGCAGGGGTCTTGGATGTATATGGCTGCTGGTGGGCCCGGGCTGAAGCAGTCTGGACTGGCAGTTGTCTGGTTCGGCGAGGCTTCATTCGGCCTTGAAAGTGTGGTGTTGGACCGGTAGGACTTTGGTCCGGTACCAGCCTGGTCCGGTGGTAGGAGTGTTGTGATGGACCGGTGTGGCTGGTCCGGTGGTAGGGTTTTGATGATGGATTGGTGGAGCTTTGGATCGGTCGTAGAGGAGAGGGTTGGTTCGGTATGTGTTTGGACCGGCATGCCGAATGGAGTTTGTGGAATGTTGGTTCGGTGGCCGAATGGGGATGACCGAATGTTGGTTCGTGGCCGAATGGGAGCCTATGGCCGAATGTCCTTATGCCGAATGAGCTTGTACATTGAGAATGTCGGATGGACTTCTACGCTTGTATTGAGCCTTGTGTTTGTTGAACGAAGTTGAGGTTGCGAGCCCGGGTGAAACTGTGATTCTTTGGTCTCGAGATCTTCTGGGTGAGAATTCGCCCAACACATTCCAAATGAATTTCTACACCTATAAATACATATTTCTTCCAGAATTCATCACTCAAAATCATTTCTTATCTACTTTATCTATATTTCTTCTCACAAACTCAAATATGGCCAATCCAATTCATAGTTTGACCGAGAATTCTGAAGAAACCCTTACTCTTTCATAAATACTCTCTTTCATTCTTCGTAATCAGCGACACTTAAAGTTGAGTCAAATGCAGATGATCAAGAAGCAAGAAAAGCATTTCTATACGATACGATGGATGATTTCCTTCCTGCACAAAGATGATAATGAAGCACATCCTCCAGTCTCTCCCACCAATGAAAATGAAAATTGGGATGCCATTAAAGCAGACCCTATATTTAGAGAAGAAGGATGGGTGGAAGTTTCTCGTAATGTTTGATTTATTTGATTGCTTTGTTTGATTTGAATTGATTGCTTGGATTGATTTGATTTGATTTGGTTTGGTGTGAATTGATAATTGGTGTGCAAAACATAATATTTGTAAACACACATTAGTTTCTTTTCTCTCTTTCTTATCGTTATATGATCTTTCTTACGTTATCTACGCAAATGTAAATATAACATTAAATAATTAATAAATGATTTGTGTTCTTATATTTGAATTCTGAAATTATCTCTATTATAAATATTATCATATATGGATTCTTAGTTAGGATAGTTAGTAATTAAGGACTAAGTTTTAGTTTTAGAAAATTAAGTAATAATTATTTATGATAACACTATCATTATAATTACATGTCATATAGTATTAAAATAAGGGGGTATTAGAATAAGGGGGAGTTATGTAGTTTGGAGTTTGTTTTTGTTGACAACAAAGGGGGAGAAGTATAAAATAGGATAGTTATGCATAGATTAAGGGGGAGTTATTAGTTTTAGGGGGAGTTATTAGGATAGAAGTAATATTTTATAAACAAAGGTTGCCATCATCAAAAAAGGGGAGATTTTTAGTCCCTGAGAAGATGGTTTTGATGAAAAAACCTTAGAATAAGATTATAAAATATAAACACTAACATTATAGTTTAGATATATATGTATATGTAGGATTTAACCATGCAGGTACCAAGAATGAAGACTGTACAGTATAGGGATTCAAGACTGAAGATATCAAGATTGAAGACTCATGAGTATCAAGATTATCAAGAGTTCAAGATTTCAATATAAGTAATTTAGTTAGGAATTTTGTTAAAACTCCTAGAAAAGCACTGGCATCTTAAAATCCATTTTATTCGTGGAATGGAATCCACTTCGAGCCTGTTAAAGGGACGTAACCCTAAGTAGGATGGAACTTACGAAAAATCTAGTGGAACGTTATTTTGTATCCACTAACTTTTATTCAAATGTTTTTACAAAATTATATCTCCTTTTCAAAATGATTTCAAAATCTTCCTTTTAAAAGAATCAAAAACATCTATCTTGGTTTTAAAATACTTTTAGCCTCAAAATAATCTTTATCTTCAAAATCAAATTATCCTTGGTTTTAAACTATCTTTTAATTATAATGTATTTAACTTTTAATATTTATACTTACATTTAAATATAAAAT
Organism: Allium cepa; assembly: GCA_030765085.1. Lineage (NCBI taxonomy): Eukaryota > Viridiplantae > Streptophyta > Magnoliopsida > Asparagales > Amaryllidaceae > Allium > Allium cepa. Next base: position 210,733,292 of record CM060939.1, on the reverse strand, counting down.
TATAGTAATTTTTTTTATATATTATCCTCTATACTTATTTATGTATTTTAATCATAGTTAAGTATATTTATAAAGTTTAAAAATAGTTTTAGTACAAGATGAAAGTTATTTTCAAAGAAAAACAAATTACCGAAATTGCTTAGGCATGTCGACCACCCCATGATACCCTTGTCGACAAGGTGGCAGTTTATTTCAAAAATTTGAATTTCAAAGGAAGTGTCTATTCGTCATATCCTTTCACGAATGGACATAGCTGTTATTCTACTATAAATATGGGCAGTTTTAAACGAATTTATATACATATTTTCTCTGATTTCACTCCTCTTCTTCTTCCACATTTCTTTATATATATTTTTACCATTACTCTGCCGAAATCAACATTGAATCTAACTAGATCATCTCTGGTTTGATTCTCTATCACAATCTCAACAAGATCTCAGTGCTATTCAGAGTTATAAGCTTCTTTGTAATTAATTAAGCGAGAAAAGTTGTGATTGTAGCCTGTGAAATCAATCAAGCAAGAAAAGGTGTGATTGTAGCCTGTGTAATCAATTGGGTGGACTTGTTGCCCGTAAAATCAAGTATCTCTACCCAAAGGATTGTGAATCTTGTGTGGTGCAGCCCTGAAATCGAGGGTGTAATTGTAAAAATTGATTTTGAAAGGAAATCCGTACTTGTGTGCGGGACTGGATGTAAGGTAACTCCAAACTAGTATAAAATCTAGTGTGTTCTTTCCTTTATTGCTTTTACTTTATTTCTACATCTGTGTTTGATTCTGTGATCATATCTGTGTTTGAATATTGCATACATTTGTATTCAAATTAATATAAACTCAGAAAGATTTAGTAATTTCTTAAAACACTATTTACCCTCTTCTAGTGTTAATTCTAGTCTTAAGATCCGTAATCCACATTTCTCACACCATTTTGTTTAGTGAAAATTATTTAGCTACTCTATTTACTTAATGTTATGGAAAAAATAAATCGACCTTAGCTTTTTCGCTTGGAACTAATTCAGGTGATGACTACAACATCATTGGCATTTATTTTAGGCCTCGAAACGGAGGATGTTAAAATTTGGTATCAATGCTTAGGTTAGGGGTCATTTAAGTAAAATAGAACTTAATAGGAACTAAGTAGTAGAAAAAGGGAACATTGGGGAAGGTATACGCTACATATATAACGTACTAATGTTTTGGTGTAATTATATAGGTGGTTATATCTACCCCTATACTCACACTCTCTTTACTTTCGTTTCTTACAAGCCCTTGCTTATGTAGAAAACAAGAATGATCCTACGTAATAGATGTTTAACCTTAGGAAGTACAAGAGAGAATGCTAGTAGATGAACTAATATTAGTAAACTAACGACCAAGGAAGGGAGGTAGCCTTAGAAGTTCGTGCTGATATCGGTACTTAAATCCCTTCCCCGGCTGGAGGAATAAATAATGATGCATTTTTCTAGCAGTTTATGATAGAAATGACGAGGCAATAGCTAGCTAAGTTTGTTAAGCCAAGACCGGTGGTAGCTAGAGGAGTAGACTTTTCTAAATGACATGGGATTGTAAGAACTATGGAGGAATTTTTTTTACAGGGATGAAGTCTACTCTATAATTGCTGAACTGGATGAAGGTGTACACGAGCATCTTTGGAAACTTAGGGTATGATAATACTCAAAAAAGGAGGTTGGCTTCTTGGCAGCTTTAGGAGGATGCACTGATCTGACGGGAGGCTGTAATTGTTAAAGTCCTAGAGGATGAGATAACCTGAGGGTGGTTTAAGGTGCTATTCGAGGCTCATTTTATTCCCGAATCGCATAAGAATTCATTATGCAATGAATTCTTGGATATGAATCAAGGAGAGGTGAATCAGGAAGAGTACAGCCAGTGTTCTAACACATTTTTAAAATTTGGAAGGGAGTATACCAATACCCCATTGAAAAAAAGAGAGAAGTTCATTGAAGAATTGAGAAAGGGGCTGAACCATAAGGTGATGGCACACCTGTTGTCTCCTTTTGAGATAGTGGTGGAAATTGTGAGGATATATGCTCCTTGTTTTAAGAAGAGAAGAAAACTGATATTATACTCAAGATTGGGTAGAATAAACGATTCAATCCATATTAGGAGGGCAATAAGAATCATAAAGGAGGAAAGGCCGTGGATGGAGGAGCTCAAAGGTAGAATGTGGTAGATGTTACTTGTTTCATCTATGGCTAGAAGGGACATTAATCTACTAAGTGCACCCAGCCGGAGAAAAAGGATATGGCCAAGTGTTTCATCGATAATAGCCCAAGCCATAGAGGAGGGATTTCCTGGAATCAAATAGGCAAATGTTTATGCTTTAGAGGGATCTTCATCTAAAATGACTAGTGGGGTGGAAGGAAACAGAGTGCTTGAAGGTATGATTTTGATTTCCAGTATATTCGATGAGTTCTATTTGGTACTGGTGCTATACACTCTTTCATTTTAAGAGATTTAATGGATAACAAAGAATTATATACTACCTATTTGATTACATCCCTACGTATGGTTACTCAGATCAGTGGGTATGCCACTATCGAATTAATGTACACTGACCTTAAGTTTAAATTTTATGGAAACTTGTTTGTTTACGATCCCTATGTGTTTGACTTTGTGTGGAACGGGTTAATTTTGGGTATGAATTAGTTAGTGTGAAATGATGTTAGGATCTATTGTGCCGATAAGACTATTGTTGTTGAAATCCAAGGAGTGGAGAAAGAATTATGCTAGCATTAGAAGTAATGAAGGACAAATCAGACCTGATGCTATATGTTATAGAATATCAGAAAGGCACAATCATATGAGTATGGGTAGTTTGGGAATTTGTAGATGTTTTTGAACGTGTAACTAGATTACTGCTAAGAAAATAAATTGAGTTCCAATTTGACTTGATGTTGGAGGGCATAGCCTATTAGTAGACCACCTATTAGAATGTCACCTAAGAAGATGGAAAAATTAAAGAAGCAGTTGGTGGAACTTGAGGATAAAATTTTCATTGGGCCGAGTAATCCACCGTAGGGAGCATCTACGATATTTTTAGAGAAGTCAGATGACACTTTTCGAATGTGTATTGATTACCGGAAGTTGAATGAATTGACAGTAAGAATCATTATCCATTGCCTAGGATAAACAATTTGTTTAATCAGTTGAGTGGAGCTTAAGTGTTCTCACAACAAGATTTAGCAATGAGATTCCATCACCTAAGGATAGTAGAAGATAATGTACCATTAACTGCGTTTAGAACAAGATATGGTTCATATGAATGACTGGCTATGCCGTTTGGATTGACTAACGCCATCGCATTCTTCACCGATCTTATGAATCATAATTTTCACGATCATTTGGATATGTTAGTGTTGGTCTTCATTGATAATATTTTGGTATATTCTACGAATAAAAGTGACTACGAAGTCCATCTTAGATGGGTGGTCGAGATGTTTAGATAACACAAGCTGAAGGCAAAATTTTCTAAGTACCACTTTTGGAAATGTGAAGTTAAGTTTCTTAGGCATGTTGTTTTGGAGAATAGATAGTCAATGGATCCATATAAGATAGAAACCATTAATGGTTGGAAAAACCAGGGACGATCATAATGATTAGAAGTTTCTTTGGTTTGGCCGGCTATTACCATGAATTCATTAAGGATTTCTAACGTATAGCAGCACCCTTGATTATGATGACCGGAAAGAATAAGAAGTTCATACGGACAATAAGTGTGAAGGGTCATTTCAGGAGTTAAAGAAGCTATTGATGAACGCTCCTGTCCTGATCGTGCCTGAAGGGAATTAGGGCTTGCTAGTGTGTACTGCTTCTTATGGAATAGGGTTGGCGGCAATGTGATGCAAAGCGAATGGTGATAGGTTACGCATCAAGGTAATTGAGGCAACATGAGGTTACGTATTTGAATTACGACTTAGAGTTGGCAACAGTGGTGTTTGCGCTGAAAATTTAGAGACATTATCTTTGAGAGAGTAGTTAGGGTTGCATACAGACCATAAATTCCTTAAGTACTCATTCTTTTAGAAGGAATTGAATATGAGGCAACATAGATGGTCAGAATTCCTTATGGTATATGACTTCGATATAGAGTACAAGCCAGGAAAGGGGAACAAGGTTGTCAATGCTATAAGTAGAAAGCAAAAGAATAGAGTGTTAATCATGATCGAGGAATGGAAGAAGTTATGGACATTAGCCTCTTGTGGATTGCATTACAAGTTAAATACTAGATTGAGTAAAGATACCAGCGTTGTTAGCAAGTTTGGAGGTACACCCAGCACTTGTGAATGGAACTGATGTAAGCCAGAGTGTAACGACCCATATTTCACTATGCCAAAAAATTCAATAGACAACAAATATGCCCCCCGTCTAAACCAATAACTATATGTCATATGATTCGATGTCATCTCATTGCACATCAGACTACAGACAATCCTCGTCGTCTGATACGCACTAACACAATAGGGAAAAAAAGCCATTTGTTGTTTGATGTTATAATATCATTTCCATAATTTCCTATTAGACAATATATGAATATCGGCTAATATGAATACTATAGAGTATAGCGGTTCATGATTTTTGTTTGTAATATTACAATATCACATAATGAAATAAATAAATCAAAATTTCAAACTTTATTAAAACAAAGATTTTGTTTCACAACTATTTCAAATAGTACACATTGAGCTTCCACTATATGTACACATTCAAATACAATAAACTTTTCACTCTCATATACAGCAAACTCTCACATATATTTCACTCACTCACTCACACTCAATTTTTTTTTTGATATCTTCTTTCTTCAGCTGTCTACTTTCTAGTCATCTGCTATGTTTGTCAATTAAACAACGTAATAAAATGGAAAAAGAAACAAACCAATATTGAAGAAATAAAAATATAATTAAATATTGATATTGCCTCAGTTTATGGATTTGTTTGTTTTCATATTTTAGAAAGGGACCAAAAATAAATGTGCACGGGCAACTTATGGTATGCACAGTGTATCACTATGAATATCACAATGCTAAGCAGTTATAATTTAAGAACAAATGCAAAGGTCAAGCCTAAAGGCTCAACACAGTGCAAGTGTGCACAAGGTCAAGCCTAAGCAGGCTTGGACTCAACTTAAGTGCAACAAGCAGTGTACATATAGGTGCATCATTGATTCAGACTCAGCTCTCAGGGGCAAAAGAAGACAGCAAAGTGCATATGCACAAGGAATACAAATGCACCAGCCAATACATGCATACAAGTGAAACCAGAATGTATATCATATGTACAACTCAGGGAAACCACATAATGCACTGAAGATCAAGAACATGCATCAAACAAAAATTCAAATGCCGGAAACAATAAGTACATAATGCACAAATAAGTCCAGGCAAGGAAAGGCAAGGCGGGAACAAGTTTAGGCAGATTGATCCTTAGGTTCAAGTGAAAATACAATAGAAATAGTGAAAATGAACTATCATAATCGAAATTAGAAATTTGAGTATATATATATCAATGAGAACATGCCAAGAACCAGATAATCGTTCTATCAAAAATTGACGATCGAGAATGGAAATTGAAAAATTCAAACCATATATTCAAAAAAATATATAGGGAATCAAACCCTATAAATTAATCCATATCATTATCGACAAAACAAATCGAGTTCAAGAAAATCAACAGAGCAAAAATAAAACAACATACCAAATACAAGCATCTAACTCGATGACGAAACGATCGAGAGGAATCAAAGTAAAGAATCGACTGACGAAGCAACCAAGGCAAAAACATCTCTTCGTCAATCAAATGGAAAAGGTGCGATTTAGCTGTAGCGCTTCAACTGTCTTCAGGTAGCAAGGTTGGGGTCGGACGAGAACACAGCAGCAGAGTCAGAGCAGGTGTTGCAGCAGTTTTATGGGGAGGTGATTCGATGGAATTGGTGTTAGAGGAAGGGGCGGCAACGAAATCGAGGGTTGGGACAATAATGATTTTTCGTAGAATAGGAGATTAGGTTCAGGGAGGATGTTTAAGTGATGGATGAGTGGAAGGAGGGAAATGGATTTGTAAGTGGGAAAATGTTTTAGGCGGCTGTTTGATAAAACCATATGTTGTTTCATACAATAGATGATTCTTTCGTATGTTATGTTAAAAAGCGGGAAAACGGAAAATTTACAACATGGTTCCATGTATTTTGGTTACATGACTAAATTAGCTCTCGTTGCCTGCCCAAGTCATCTAGGGTCCACCGCTTCAAGTATGTTTCTCTAGTTTTCTAGGTCTCCCTGGTCTCTTTTCACACAACTATCTCTACTCATACCTAACTACTTGAAAAAGTCATATGTGAGAGCATTCGAAGTTCACTTAGCTATACAAATATGTTGTGTGATCACCGTTGTCTGGTTCACTTTGTGGCATAATGTTTATGTATCGAAGGATCGTAAAATATTATTTCTAAATTCATTTGAGGTGTATGATACCATAACTCTGGGGATTTTTAAGTAATGACATTTTTAACCCTAAGAAATTTTATAGGATGGATTTAACCATAAAAATTGTAATACCTATAACTGTTGATAGAAAACGAATTTCAATCTCAAACCACTTCCATTGGAAAGACATGATAGTTTTTTTTTCCGTAGAGTGGTCGTAATAGCAATTTTGACCTACCTTTTGGAAGTATATCCGTTTCAATTTAGATAAATTTAGGACAGCTTTATGGGCAATTAGAGAGGTTTAGGGCAAGCACAATAACCCATTTCAGGTTTTATGGTTAATATGGCTGAAATAGTCATCCCCGATTCATTATTCCCTTCCAAATAGATCTAAGTCTCTATTAACCTTCTTTTATCCAAAACCATTTTCTTTATCTTCCAAATAAAGTCTAAATCATAAACTAAGTGCAGATTGGTATGGGGATTAGCAAGAGACTTAAATTTCAGATCTTTACAGGCCTCATTTTGCATGCAAATCACTACTTTTTGGGTGTTTGATGAGTGAATCTCATATCGTATTTTACATGTATCTATAGCTTTTAACATGTTTTGAACTCATTTATAAAGTCAAAATTGTGATTTTACATTGTTTTAAAACGTAACATGAAGTAAAAATGATATAAAATTATTTTTAGTTATTTAATCGTATTGCTTGGATATGAGATTGCCTATTTAAATGGTATGTTACTAATGCATTATTAGATGATTTTCTGTGATTTGATGTATATTTGTATGTTTGGATGGTGATTGAATGTGTTTGGTGCTTGTTTAGATGTTGTTTTTTTATGTTTGGATGGTTTTAAATGCTTATTCGAGCGAAACGTAGAGTCTGACATTGATGGATTTGCTCTAGGATGTTTGGAGTCATATCAGTGCATAGGGAATTCTTAAGGATTGAAGTATAGAGTTTGGCGATGGAAATCTGAAAATTACATTTTAAGGATGTTACAATGTTCGACGGGCTTGGCCCAGTGGTAGCTTGCTTCCAAGTCGGCATTAGATAAGATGGCAGTTGCCTTGGGGTGTGCTTCGGTCCACTGATTTGAAGAGCCGGACATCAAATGTTGTCTGGTGGTGCTACAGAAAACCGGATAATAAACATTGTCTAGTATTGTTGTTGTTCGAGGGTCAAACAAAGAATTGGGTCCATAGGTGTTTTGTGGCCGACTTTGGGATTATGGGTCTTGGCTTCGGTTTAATTGCATGGCCAACCCAGATAGGAAATAGGCAGTGGTGTTTTTATAGTGACTTCGAGTTAGCTCAAGGAGGACTTCGGGTCTCTTCTAGAGTCAGTTCAGGGATTTGAAATTGGCTTAGAGGAAGGGTGCACAAGTCCGGAATGACTCAAGGTGACTTTGGGGCTTGTGTGGTGACTAATGAAGTGACGGTGCGATGCTTCGACATGATGACTTTTCATCCTTAGTAAGATGGCTCTACGACTTACGATGGGTGTTTAGAGGTGTTCCGACGATGATGAATCAATGATGGAAGTTATAATGGTGATCTATAAGGTCAAGTTCAATGATAGGGACTTGTGATTAGAATTTACGACCATATTCTACTATGGAGATGACTTGAATGGAATAATTATTGAGTTCCACCATGGAGACGTGTGCAAAGGGATCGTTGATAACTTAAAGGTTTCATGTATGCTCGTATAGAAGGGGTACATAGGGATGTCCACCTGGATTTACAATCATATCCAGATCTTACAACAATGGATTACCCTGACTTTTTCAATTGCGAGTCTGGTTCCTAGTTTTATGAAGTGTCGTGAATTCAAACACTAAGAAACATAGATTTGATTGGGCCTCTGGCTTGCAAGTGTGTCAAACGAGTTATCATATATCCAATGCACATGAGTAATTATGAGGATTATTTGTTGAATGTTATGTTTTCCATGGATGTTTATCACTCTAAGATGTCACGTGACGTATGTATTATCGACTCTATACATTAAATATTATACTTCGATTGTAGTACACCCATATGATGGTAGATTAGCATACATCAATTTTTATGTGATAACTCTTTGAATGTAGGGAGACTCAAGTATGGTTCTAAATACCTTATCCCCTTATTACCATATACTATTATTATAATATTTTGAAGACGATGTATTGCTCACACCAGATTGTTCTCTTACCCGAATTTTTACGCTCTGCTTCTTATCTTGGGTACTCCAAAAGAATAGATAATGGATAATGGTTCTGGATAGCGCATGGAGTTGTATTGCGCTTTCATATTTCTATTTTGGAGGTTATTACCGCTTAGATCTCCTTGTGTAGTACTATGGAGCTATGTTAGCACTTGTATTTTAAAGAGATATTTATAAAGTTCATTTTGGAGATTTAGGATGTATAAACTCTGTTATTTTAGTTCTGTATGATCTGTGAACATGTTGCACTTTGATATTCTTATTTATGGTTCATTTTATCATATTATCGTCTCATTTGTTTTACATTTATTTGATCATTATATTTTCTCTATGTGTTGTGAGATGTTCTACGGGTTTTGTGTTTAGATTTCTTTTTACTTCACACCCTTGACCATCTTCCTACATCGTTTGAGTACCTCCACAACGTACTCTACATGTTGTATTGGATACTGGAGGTGTAGGGTGGTTGTCATATTTGGTATCGAAGCTGCATAGTTGACCTAAGTTGATACTTGGATCTACTAGAGATAAGATAAAGCATATCGTCTTAGAATGGATCAAGCGATATATGAGAAAGAGTATTTGCTATATTTTGGTTTTCAAAAATATATAGTAGTATATGACAGTTAGTTGCATTGCACATACGAGTACCATTGCTAAAAATTTTCTTTGCGATAGACTGATCATTCCTAATACAGTTCATAATAATGGACCAGCATCCTGAAAATTCTACACTAAAAGCTAAGGATGGAGGTGTCATCTGGATAGCAAATGACTTAGAAGTATAGACATCGTTCATTCATATGATGATGAGATTGATGTGAGCGACCCAAAAGAGCTACAAGGGTTGTGCACTACAAGAAAACATGTCTTTAGTTGCATTTATTGGTAGCGTTTATGGTGTGAATGCAACCAATATTATTTTAAACCTTTTTTTCCCTTATTTTTGTTTTACTGTAACGTGAACAGAATTTACCGCCTATACTCGCGAATAGCCAAACCCTTGTCACGTTTATTCACCTTTTCCCTCTTTCCCCAAATTTTCCCTCCCCTTCAAATTTTTTCCCCTCCATTACTTTCGTCTCCTAGGTATTCTACTAAATTCACAGATTATTTTTTCTCCCGCATTTTGGCTTTCGTCTCCTCCCAATGTATTCAACCTAATTCATCCCGTTCTCTGCCATCGTTCGTTCCTTTTTGGGTTGTTTCCGTCGCGCTTTAGATCGAGGTATCGGGTTCGATTCCATCGCGTTCTTGGGTTAGTGGAATGGTCGACGTTGAGCAATTGATTCAGATTTACATCCGTAGTTAAGGTACGTAAATTAATTTTTGATTTTGACGCATTGAATCGTTCGTTCTTTAGCTTTACTGATATAATACCAATACTGTATTTTCACTTTACTGATATAATGATTTTTCCACATCAAAGCACGAACAAATCGATTTCACTAATACATTAAGCTATTAAGTGGACGACTGATGTTGGTGTAGTTTGTCGAGGAAGTTTGTTTGTGCTTGACTGGAGATGGAGCGCAGGGGTAAATGGAGGGGGTGACTGATTAGAACAGTTTTGACTAACAAATTTTTCACATTTTTTGATACGACTATTACATTCTTTTCTTATTTACATTCAGTACACTTTTTCTTTCCTTTCACCAGAATAATGATGCATTTTGTTTCTCCAAAATGCTGTTTACTTTGGTGTATTAGAATGTCAAAAAGCATATCTATAATGTGTAGATATATGATGAGCTTTCATATTGATAATGGCATGTGGATGTCATAATTAAAAATGTTAACAACAGTTATGGTTATTTTAAGGTTTTTTTTTAGCTGGAGATAGTTGATGAGGAAATTAATTAAACGTGGCAAAATCAGTTCTCACTTAAAGTTGATGCATGTCACTACAAGCAACTGGATGGTGCTTTATTCACATTTCTATTCAATTGTTGTATTCTTCTTCTAAATACGTACAAAGAAATGAAAGATATATATTCATGAGATCCAAGTTTGTGTACTTAATTTGTTCTTTCTAAATTCAGATCTTAGATTTGGATTTCCAGTATTAGGGTTAAAAATAGTTTCACTGAACCTTGCCTGCAACTCATGAAAATGTTTAGTGTTACCAGGCTAAACTGGTAAAATGCTTACAATCTAAATTCAATGACTTAAGAGGAGAATATGCAAGAAAATAAGGACAGCATGTGGCACATATCAAATCAAACCAGAATTAATTAAAAAGCATAGGCCCTTCAACAATTAAAAAAAAACGAGATTCCATCCATGTCTTTATGAGGAAGCTTTCAAAAGGAATAGTTGGAATGTGAGAAATTTCATAGATGGTACAGTATTGACCTTGAAAAATAAGTTCAACCTTCAAAGTATGAAACAATAATAGAGGAAGAAAGAATTGATTGTGAAAGTAGCCATCAAAGGGTACAGTTGCTAGAAGAGTACAGGTTGGGATATCCAACTCCCACCTGCTACAATTCCAACTGTTGCTTGCTTCCGTGTTTGTCTGTCTGTCTGTTTGTTAGGCCTACGTTTTTATGTTTTCTTTTGCAACAAGTAGATTGATAGATTCCAACTTACATTAAGAACGGATGATGTCGTGTGTAGTGGTAAAAGTAGAGTAGAATTATAGCAAGGCTATCTTATCCTGACTTTATGGAATACCATAAATATAAAGCTATATATGATGTATTGTATCAGAGATTCTTTGTGATACTTGACTTTAACAGGTACATGGTATAGCCGATGGAAAAGGATTGGGTGTATTTAAACAGGTGGCTATATAAACTTGACTTAAAGTGTATTTTTAGAATCAACACATATATGTCAATATTAAAACTCAATTTTTTTACGTGTTTAATTTTTTTCATAGGACTAGTACAGAGTACCGACAAGGAGCTTTGAATTTTGTGCATGTGGCAAGGAGAAATTTGAGAAATGTGGAGAAAATTTTGTGCCCATGCACAAGTTGTCGAAATCTTAGTCGTCAGGATGACCACATCATCGTTGAGCATTTAATTATAAAAGGAATGGATCCCATATATAAGAGAAGTACATGGTATAGCCACGGCGAGCAAATAAATGTGGATAAAAAAACAAAGTCTTTTGACGCATATGACTTATTCAAGATGATTCATTATGAAGATGAAGATTTTATGAATCATGATTTTTTTGCTGATGATAAGGATAATGTTGATTCCCAAGGAAGAGAAGAAGAGTTACTTAAGAATTTCGAAGATGCGGAAACTCCACTGTATCCTGGTTGTACAACTCATACAAAATTGTCTGCCATCACCGTCTTGTATAATCTTAAATGTGAGACTGGTTTGTCTGATACTGGGTTTGACAAGCTTCTAAATGTGCAACAATTGTTTTTGCCGAAAGATAACGTACTTCCTAAAACTTTATATGAAGTAAAGAAATTTCTTAAAGTTTTTGATATGGGTTTTGAAAAGATACATGCTTGTGAGAATGACTGTTGCCTTTTCAGAAAAGAATACAAAGATTTAAATACTTGTCCAAAATGTGGTTCTTCAAGATGGAAGATAAATCAAGATACCAAGGAGATTATACAAGGTGTTCCAGTTAAAGTGTTGAGATATTTTCCAATAATTCCAAGATTTAGAAGGATGTTTAGATCTCAGAAGATGGCTGAAGATTTAAGATGGCATTTCAATAATAGAAGCAATGATGGAAAGATGCGTCATCCTATGGATTCTATGGCATGGAATATGGTGGACGAACGATGGAAATCTTTTTCAGCTGATCCACGCAATCTTAGACTTGGTCTTGTTACAGATGGATTCAATCCATTTTCTATGTTGAGTTCAAAATATAGTTGTTGGCCGGTGATGCTTGTGACATACAATCTCTCACCCATGTTGTGTATGAGGAAGGAAAATATTTTGTTGACATTGCTTATTCCAGGTCCAAAACAGCCCGGGAACGATATTGATGTATATTTGGCGCCTTTGATTGAAGATTTGCATTATTTGTGGAGTAATGGAGTTGATGCTTATGATGCATTTAGTAAAACGTTGTTTAAAATGAAAGCAATCTTGCTATGGACAATAAATGATTTTCCAGCTTATGGAAATCTTGCCGGGTGTTGTGTGAAGGGAGAAAAAGCTTGTCCATTGTGCGGTGTTAATACTCATCATCGTTGGTTGAATTATAGTCGAAAGAATGTCTACATGGGTCATAGAAGGTATTTGCCTATGTCAGACTCACGGAGGAAACAAAAGGCTTGGTTTGATAACACCGTGGAGAACGGTAATGCTCCTAGAATTTTAACTGGAAGAAATATTTCTGCATTGTTAAAAGATTTTCCAAATGATTTTGGGAAACAGAAGGAAAAGATTAAAAAGAAGAAGAAAAATAATAAGAAAAAGACAATTAAGATAAAATCCATTAACATGAAAAAAAGGAAGAGGTGGAGCGCCCATGACATGGAAGACGAACACAATGAAGATAACGATCCTAAAATATTGGAGCTATCAAGGTGGAAAAAGAGATCAATTTTTTTTGATTTGCCATATTGGGAGGTTAGTGGTTATTTTTTTAATTTTTTTAACTATTAAAAATAATATAATCATACGTTACAATATTGATTTTTATAGGAACTTCCGTTACGTCATAATTTGGATGTAATGCATGTGGAGAAAAACATCGGTGAAAGCATATTGGGGACAATGTTGCATGATAATAAATCAAAAGATGGAACCAACTCAAGAAAGGACCTAGAGGATTGGGGAATTCGACATGAACTTTATGCACAACCTCGTGGGAAGAAAACATATCTTCCGCCGGCTCCTTATACATTGTCAAATTCCGAGAAAGCAATATTTTGCAAAAGATTATATGATTTCAAAGGACCCGATGGTTATTGTTCAAATTTGAAAAATCGTATATCATTGGAGGGTTGTAAAATTAGTGGTTTAAAATCACATGATTACCATGTTTTAATGGAACATTTATTGCCTGTAGCAATAAGAGGATTATTGTCAAAGAAGGCAAGAAAAGCAATAATTCGTTTATGTTCATTTTTCAACAAATTATGTCAACGTGTCCTTGATAGAGAGAAGTTGCAACAAATCAATGTTGAGATTATTGATATTTTGTGCGAGCTTGAAAAATATTTTCCGCCATCATTTTTTGACATAATGGTACATTTGTCAATTCATCTCGGTAGAGAAGCACTAATATGTGGACCGGTTCAATTTCGTTGGATGTATCCCTTTGAAAGATATATGAAGACACTTAAAGATTATGTAAGAAACTATTCACGACCCGAGGGATGTATTGCAGAATGTTATCTTGCAGATGAATGCATGAGATTTTTTAGCGAATTTTTAAAAAAATCAGGACACATTGAAGAGACAGAGGCTCGAAATGAAGATTATGAAAGCCTAGTAATACCCGAAGGACGTCCAATTTCAATGCCTAAGACAGTTACATTATCCTCCAATGAGAAAGAAAGTGCTCATTTAACCGTGTTAATGAATATGACCATAGTGGAACCATTTTTAGAGTAAGTATTGTTACATTATATTTCAATTATTTTAATATATATATATGTTTCTATTGGTAAATATATGCCTTGTTTTATACTAGTTTGCATTTGGAGGAATTACAAAATTCAAGCAAGCGCATGGAAAGAAATTCAACCTTACTTTGGGAAACACATACAAAATATTTTGCTGATTGGATTAAAAAAAAGGTTAAATGATTTTTTTAATTATACCTTCATTTGCTTAAAAATATCATTTAAAAATATATGTTGTAAATTAAACTTTTTACAGATATCTATGAACTCCAATGATCACAATGAAATGCTAAAGTGGATTGCATATGGTCCAAAGAATGATGCTTTGTCTTACAAAGGATATATCATCAATGGACAACGATTTCACATAAAAGATGTTGGGAGAGAAACTCAAAATAGTGGAGTAATTTATGATGCGACCACTATGTGTAGAGCAAGTGCGAAAGATATTTCTCAAGTAGTTGATGTGGTCACTTATTATGGAATGTTGACTGATATAATTTTATTAGATTATCATGTGTTTTATATTCCCGTTTTTAAGTGTCGTTGGGCACATATTGGAAATGGAGTAAAAGTTGATGAAGATGGTTTCACTCTTGTCAATTTACATCAAAATCAAGCATCATTTTTAAAAGATCCATATATCCTTGCATCTCAAGCTAAACAAGTATTTTATTCAAGAGAAAATGATTTTTCGAATTGGTACGTTGTAATGAAAGCACCACCAAGAGGTTTTCATGATTTAGAGACAGATGATTATGTAGAAGATGCTACCAATGTTGTGGAAGATTGTGACGTAACCAATATGGATGTTGAAGATGTTAGCTATGTTAGGGAAGACTGTGAAGGCATTCTTGAGTAGTTTAAGTATTGTGGATTATGGATTTTTTTTGAGTACATGGATATGTCAATTTTGTTTGTTTTTCCGTTGTTTGCTAATAAGATCAATGATTGTTTTGTAAGAGATGATGTTGCAATTAAGGTAAATGTAATTATTATTTGTGTCTAAATTAGTCAAATATAATTAATATGTTTGATAACCAATTAATATTTCATGTATACAGGTATTGAGTTATTGACTATCGTAGAGATCTACATACTTGAAGACGTACCGAGTCTTCATCATGAAGGGCTGCACTTCTGTTAAAAATAAAGGGGTAAGCAGTTTCTTGGAAAATATTTTTGTTTTTGTTGAATTGGATGTGGCATTGATCGAATTTCTTGCTTTATTTTTCTTGGAAAATATTGTTGTAATGGATATTAGTAAATAAATATTAGTAAATAAATATTGGATACTGCCCAGCTTACCATTTAGCTATACTAAAATATTGTACCTCAGGGCCACAAAAAAAGAACACAAACAGAGACAGCCAGGCAATTAAGTAGGCCATTCCGACTCATTGGAATATAAGAGCATATTTTGTACACATACATGGCTATATAACTGCAGCTAACTCACTTTCAGCTATCATCTTTTCTTCCTCTTTTTTCCCCCAATATGAAACCGAAAGTGGGTTTTCTTTCAGCTGCATCTCTATGTTTGTTAATGATATTTACCTCTGGTAGGAGTTGTAACTAAGAATGTGGGTGTAAATACAATCTGAAGCATGTAGCAGATCTATGATACATATTTTTTCATATTGGTATCATCTATTATTAAAATACAAATAGTAAAAATATGATCTATAAAATTAACTGTTCAAAGCGTATGCACCAAGTAGAATTCCTGCAAGAAATTTAGTGCACTGATCATACATCAAATATTACGAAAAAGAGTATTATAAAACTATAGCAAACAACTGTTCCAAACTAAGTTAACAATTAGTGGTATCCATACAAGTGTTTAATAATCAATTATATGTAAACCTGAAAATGTAAAAGAACACACAATGATCAAATGTATAATACAAAGCAAACATAGTACATGCAACCAAAAGAACATAAAACATAGTCAGTAAATAATATTTTTGTGTAGTTTGGACTTCATTTGTAACCACTTAATTATGAATTTATCTTCTACGAAAACCAAATGAGAGCTAGACCATTACAACCTAATTATAGTAGTTGCACTTTTTTACCTACATAAATGTTTTCTCCACAACTATAAAAAAATAAGTGATAAAATGCATACATGTCTGTAATGCATGTATATGTGTGCGAATGTCGTAAAATATGCATATTACTTTATCCAGTTATATGCATGTAAAAAAATTAAATCCATTTTTGTTTCACGTGTAAGGGAAGATATTTTATTTCTTAATTCATATCTGTATTGTTTTACTTATTCAACTGTTACAATATGGTACTGAGATGTTAAATTAATTGTAGTTAAAAAAGAACCATGAAAATTAATTATCAACAAGGGATGGAAAAAAATCAAAAGACATTACAACAATATTGGTACAAAAATGTACCTCAAAATGGAAAGCAAATTTTTTGTGACAAAAGTGATCAACAAAAAAGAGACTATCTGGTTTCATCCACTGAGATATACTGTGGCATATGCTCTTTTTGTGAAAAAACAACTTTATCTAAAAATCCAGTATGCAATTTAGGATAGTTAAGTATATCCAAATCAATGAAGTAACATTCCGTATAGTACTACCATCAATATTCAGCTAAACCATGAGTAGCATCCAACAAAACTAGAAACAGAAGGGTCTCAAGTGCCTAAATGTAGTTTCAATGGCAAGTTTTAGACGGCTCCAAGTGAATAGGAAAATTTAAAAATGTTCCTGTAAATAGGTTAGAATTTAGTAAATGTAGCTATGGTAGTGGATATAAACCATATGCAAGTATTGTTGTTTTATAAAGTTTAAGTAGTTAAACGCCATACTTGTATTACTTCTAGCTAGGAACATGTTACCTGGCCACTGCAGTTACTGCAGATACAGTTACATCAACTGGCCGCTGCAGTTACATCAATTGAACTAAACATGATTTTGGTCAGATTGAAAGCCACTGCAGTTACATCAACTGGCCACTGCAGTTACCTGGCCACAAGTTTGCTTGACCACTGCAGTTATCTGGCCACTGCAGTTACTCTGTGCACATGCAAACACTCCACTTCCCTTACATCATCACATTTATCATTCCATAATCATAATTGAACCATAATGTGCATGTTTGTTGTGTTGTCACAGAAAAAGGTTATGTATACAAGCTGTGTACGTACTCGTCATCAATTGAAGAATGAGAAATCGCGGAAGTATAAGCCAAAGATCAAATATAGTGAGCCAACCGGTGAAGCTTGTAATGTAGACAAGGAACAAGAATTAGGGCACAAGACAATACAAATGCCTTGTGAAGTAAATGAAATGCACGAAGAAATTGAAATGTCCCGTGAAGAAAATGAATTGCATGTAGAAGATGAAACAGCTTGTGAAAAAAACGTTGATGCCGAGACGGAAATCGAAAGACCACGTGAAGTTGAAACCGCAAATATAAATGTAAAAAAACGTGGTAGAGGTCCAACAAAAGTGAAAAGACTCCCGTTAAGTATTGAGAATCGAATTGAAGTTGAATTCAATGAGGCCGTCATACCAATAGGAGAAGGCTCAGTACACTTATCTTCTTATCTTGGACCGCTTGTACGGGAGCATGTTCCGGTTATGCTTGATGATTGGAGGCTTCTAAGTGATGAATTAAAAAGTGTCTTGTGGGGATCAATTGAGGTATGGAAAAATTACTATTTTTGTGATATAACAATCGATTTGTGTACAAAAATAATCTACCGAACAAATTGTCTTTTTAAAACCATTATAATATGAAATGACAATTTTTTATTTATTTATAGGCTAGATTTAAAGTGAAGGAATGGCAAAAAAAATCCATATTTCAACAAATGGGAACTATTTGGAGAGCATCAAAAAGCAAATTGGTTCGAAAAATATTAAATGCAACAACCGAAGAGGAAAGGCTTGGTTTGAAACCGTACAACGTAAAAGACGTGAAAGAGTGGAAAAAGTTTGTAAAAGCGAAAACAAGTTTGGAGTTTAAGGTAACTTCCATTATTTGATAGTTTTCCTTCAAAAGCATGTTCAAGTACATCTTCCATCCGCTTTGCAAACAGTATTTGTGACATTTAACATGTATTCTATTTTTGACTTGGCTTACCAAATTTTGAAATAATTAAATAAATTGAAAGAAATTGGTACATTCTATATACATTCCACTAAAAAAATCTAATATCCCTGAAGCAATAAAGGGGCATTGCACTGAGCTATACCATTTTATTGCTTATTTATCCTCACTTGAAATCCAGGAAATAGTGCTGTGTGTTCTCCAAAGTTAACGGAAAAATGGGTAGAGGTAGGTAATTGTTCATGATTGGTTGTTTCATTTGCATATTGAGCTTTACAGAATAATGCTATTATATACTATTTTATAGAAACTGTAAGGCTAGAAACTGATATAAATCCATATCATACAGCCACCGGCCACCTTAATTTACTTAAAAATCTGGACAAGTTGATAACTTAATCCTTTTATGTCCAAATGATTGTACCCACGGACCTATAAATGATTATTTATGTCTGGGGTTACATAGTTTAATTAACTATTTGCTTACACCTAGCAATGTACTTGTTTGTATTGTTATGTCTGCAGTTCTTATTTATTTATGTCTGCAGTTCTTATTTATATTTTTGTCTGTTTTTTTTACCAAGCTGCGTCTCATCCTTAAAGCAGCATAGTTCATTATGTTATTCATGTCGATGTTCAGCATAATATTTCATACAAACACGGAGTATGAGTTCACTTCAGGGCTATGCTATCTGTTGGCTATAGTGTTGTAATTATGTTAAATGCTTTGGATATACACGGTCATTTCATGGTATGACTTACTTGCTTTTTTGGGGAGACTACTGTGTTATGGGTTTGGCCGATCTTTTAATTATGTTAACTTCACTTTACTAGATTTTGCGCATAGTATAGTACACATTTCGATTGATGAGGAAACGGTTTGTTGTTTTATTTAAAATGAATACTTTACTCATGTAGTTATTTATTTTCTTTCAGGCACGAAGTGAGAAATTTAGAACCATTAGGCAAAAACAATTACCGCATGCGACTGGACGTAGAGGAATGGCTAGATTGACCGACGATGTGGTTAGTTAATTAACTGTAACATTATTTACCTATCTAGTTAATTAACTATTGATTAATTTTTTTAACTGTCTTTCTAAATGTAGAAAAAACAGAGTCAAGATTCATCATCCATATCTAGAGCTGATATTTGGATCAAATCTCGCACTAAAAAAAATGGTGAACCGGTGAACATGGAAGTTGCAACTGTTATTGTAAGAATATTTGATTTTGTTAGTAATTAAACACTGAAATTTTTACCGTCGTGCATTACCTACATTTATATTAATTTATGTAGGAGGAGATTAAAAAAAAAAATAATGATAAACATTCCAGCTCGATAAGTAATGTCAAAGAAGATGCAATTGCACAAGTATTGGGACAAGATAAACCAGGACGATTAAGAGCACTAGGAAGGGGATACACCGAAACTAAGTTA
The DNA here is from genome assembly GCA_030765085.1 of Allium cepa. Taxonomy (NCBI): domain Eukaryota; kingdom Viridiplantae; phylum Streptophyta; class Magnoliopsida; order Asparagales; family Amaryllidaceae; genus Allium; species Allium cepa. The sequence continues at coordinate 210,713,552 of CM060939.1, read as the reverse complement.
ACTTTGGCACATTCTAGAGATAATCAAATAACTAATTGTCAAAAAAGAATTTCGGAATTGGAGAGTATGGTGCACATGCTAATGAATAAGCAGGTAAACTTCATGCTAATTACATTTATTTCACATGCTAACAAGTGAAGATGATAGTCTTTCTATATGATTTAACTGGAATTGCAAAAGCAAAGATATGTATTAAACCTCTTCATTTTTGGTTGATTTATTAGTTACCTTTATATGAGTGAGTTTTGTTCTTGTTGTCATCACTTGTATTAATGTCAGTCTACATCATTCATAGATATCCAAAATTAAAGTTAAAAATTCAAGCATCATCCAATTCAACTATTTTTGACATTTAACTACTACTGCTATTTTTGCTTTGGTAGGGTAAAGAATGTTCGAAAGTGGGGAGCACGTCTGAAATGGTAGAAACACTTGTATTATTCTCTATTTATATAACATCGTTTGGAGTTTAGTTTTTAATCCCAAGATAATTTTTGGTTGAATAATTGTAGAACAAGGACAACATGTGTGAGTTGTTGAATTGGGTTGGCATGGATGAAATTGTTGCCGAAGGGAGAGTTGTGTCCACCGATCCAAATGAGGTTGTCGACGGCATTCGTATTGGACCAAATGCTATGAAAATCGCTATAGATCATGTAAAGAAAGCAGATGCTTATTTATGGAGGCCTTCACCTAGTTTGTCACTATTAGGAGAAGCCGAGAATAAGTTAGTAGCATGGCCTGCTAATTGTGTTGTTGCGCTACGAGGATACATGGAGGAAGACATTGTGGTAAAGTTTACAATTTATGGTAACTATTTGTAGTTCTCTACGTATTTTTTAACATTAAATATATTGTTCTTTTTAGAGTAAAGCTAGTAGCACAAACAACAAGTGCAAGATTTATGATTGGAACGAGGGTGAAGTTTTGGTCGCCGAAGGAAGATTATGCTCCAGTGATTCAAAATTCATCGTGAATGGTATTCCACTTGGTCCGTTAGCCGTTGTGGTTTCAGTAGACTATGCCAAAAAAGGAGATGCTTTTTTGTGGCGACCCACTGTTGATATGTCATGCATTGAAGATGCCATCGGTAGGAAAATAGCGTGGCCGAAATCAAAAGTTGTAGCTGAAAAAACAAGTGTTTCGACTTATTCTTGCAAGGCTAGAGCAAACATTTCGACTTCTCCTTGCAAGGCTAAAGTAACTCCTCAGGTAACTATTTGTTTGTTTTAGCCTGACATGAAAGCACTCTAAACGTACACTCCACTATGCAGTAAAGGTGGCATTGCCCCTGCACTATGGAGCAGCCATGTGCTGCTGCTATTGTATACAACAGCACTTGTAAAGAAATGTATATATAAATCAACACATTCTCTTGCGGTTGCATATTAGTTAGTTTGTGGTGGTGATTGTTATGAGTGCTTTGATGGATAAGGATAGTGGTCGACAAGGTGGAATGATTGCAGTAGCAACATATGGCGGAAGATGAATGTTGAAGTGAGGAGGGTAGTTCAGGTATGTATGTAAGTGATATGGATGTTGTAGGCACGTTTAATATTTGCAGCGGGGGTTGTTATGGTTGCAGAAGGCTGTTGAAGGTGGAGATGTATAGCTGCAACTTGAATGGTTGGTTGTGTGTAATGTTTGCTTGCTGCTGTTAAAGTTTTCAGGCAGAGGATTGAAGTAATGTGATGAGTAGTTGTGATGTGGTTATTGGTGGAATATGCAGTTGGTTATGATGGTTAAGTATGGATGGAGAATTTCTGTAACGGTGTTGTTTGAAGTTTTGATGGTGAAGATGAAGTATAGCAGACACAATGTTGGTGGTTGAGATGTGGTTGTAGTTGTATCAGGAGTTTGACTGGGTTGTTGGATGACGATTAAGGAATGTAATGGCAATGCTGTTGATGGTTAGGTGGAAGTTCTGATGAGAAGGAAGGTGGTTTGGCTACTAGTTATGAAGCAGTGAAGACAGGTATGAAGCAGTTTAGACCGGTGATGTAATGGAGTTGTAATGAATGGGTTGATGAACAGTGAAGTATAGTGAAAATGGTGATTTGTATATTGGAAAAAGGGTTGTCAGGCAGTGGGTTTAGTGGTAGTTTGTACTGTTTCAGTGTTGTAGATGGTTTCAGGTGGATGAATGTTGATAGTACTGTGTGGTGTTTGTGTGATGTGGCAAAGGAAGGAAGTAGACAGTGACACAGGAATTTTGAACACAGTCAAATGCAGGAAATAGAGGAGGGGCAGAATTGATATGTATGAATGGTTTTGTTCAGTGGGGATGTAATGTTAAAGATGGCAGGCAGAAGTGTGGTGGTTTTGTGATAGTGGTGTATATGTGATAAGGCAGTGTGGAGGGGGTAGGAGTTTTGGTTTGTATGTGTGACAGTGTGAAGGGTGATTTGTGATGGGGATGGTTGTATGTGTTATATGGTAAAAGGGTGAGGCAGTTTTGAACTGTAAGGGTAGTGGCAATGACAGTGTATGTTTGTGGTGGAGAATAAATATGGCAGTGATGTTGTATTAGGTTGGTTGTTAAATGTAGAGGAGGCAAGTTATGGATATGCAGAAGTTGATGCAAACAGTGAAATGCAGTAAGTTTAAACGGAGACAGTGAAATCTAAACAGTGAAATAGTGATTGGAGTTTGGTGAAGTGATTGAGCAGAAAGAAAGGGGATGGCAGTAAATTGTGAAGTATGGTGAAGTGTGTTGAGAGATGTGACAGTTGTTTGGCAAGCAAGTGGACCGATGGCAGAAAAAGCGGTGCTGAAATTGTTGATGTTGTGGCAATGTTGTGGGGAGGAAGTATTGTTGCAGTGATGTGGAGATAAAAGGTTGTGTGGTCTGGAGATAACAGTCGGTTTGATTATTACAACTGCATAATCAATTTCTTGCAGTCCTATGCTAATTAAGTTATTATTGCGCCATTGAAATCATCTGCATTGTTAGCAATTATTATGGCACTCGTGCTCTTCCCATTATAAAATACTGCAACATACAACATAGAAATGTGATATTTGATGATTATTTGATTAATAGTTAGCTGTGATTGCAATGATAACATGTTAATTCTTTTTTTCAAACGGTTAATCCTTTTGCTTATTTATTTGATGATTACGACATATTTGATGATTATTTATTTATTTGCTTATCCAACAGGGTGCAAATCTGGTATCAAATAATAGATGTAAGCTGATTGATGTGGGTGGAACGGGACAAGTAGTGGCTGAAGGAACTATCGCTTCAACTGATCCAACAACGATGGTTCATTGTGTTCCGCTGGGAAAAGATGCGGTAAAAGTTTGGGTAAACTTTGTGAGAGTTAATGACGCATTGCTATGGCGACCTACATCTGAGTGTACGTACATGGAAGATGCCTTTGGTACTACGATAGCTTGGCCAGCAGCATATGTCATTGGAGAATCAAGTTCCAGTAAGTATTATTTTTCAGTACATCATATCTCAACATTAAGTTTTAGTTCTGTTTATTCGGGTATTAAAAAAAAAATTGTATCACAACATTTAAGTTTTTATTAAACGTTAGAAAGTATCATATTTGCTGACAGTCTATGGTTCGTATTTGCTGACAGTCTATTGTTGATTGTTAAACTCGTTTGCAGGTAATTAGCTATTTCGAAGCGAAGACTGTCGACAACAAAGAACTATTGGTAATCAAGCAACGAACATGAATTTAATTGTTATATATGTTGTCGTATTTTGTTAGTACCATTTGTGGAAATTTGTCTGTGAATGCTTGTAGTATGTGACTTATTTTGTTGAAAAACTACTATCGAATTAATTATGGATATTATTTTAATATGATGATCATATGATTGATTGTTCGTATATGCTAATTATGTGATTTAATTGTTTGTTTGAATATATGAAAATTATTCGATTGAACGTTCGTTTTAATATGAAGAGTATATAAGCGATTGCTGGAAATGGTATAAACCATCAGCCGTAAATAGTAGCATTTAAAATATGCTACCAAACAACCAATAACTTTTAGTAGCGTTTCAGAAATGCTACAGAAACAAATGTAAACTAATAATAAAAAATATATAGTGACTTATGGTAGCGTTTTTTTAACCCTACAGAAAAAACCTACAGCTGCATTTAAAAGTGACTTTTGGTAGCGTTTTTTAAATCCTACGGAAAAGACCTGTAGTTGCATTTAAAAGTGACTTTTGGTAGCGTTTACTACAACGCAACAAAAAGTTTTAGACTTTTAGTTGCATGTCGTATAGCAGCGTTCTCTAAAACGCTACCATAAGTTATGGTAGCGTTTTTTCAACGCTACCAAAAGTCTTTTTTGGTGTAGTGGTGGATAGTGATGCTCAAATTCAAGCGCAACAGGTTATTATTCCTTAAGAGGAATCTAAACAGCAGTAGGCCGAATTAGCAAGAGAAAGAGGGACAATAAAGGTGGAAAACAGTCCTAGAAGAATGGTGAGCAAAAGAGAGGCAAGTGGGATCCAAAGTGCTTTATAGGTATCATATTAGTAAGGACCGTAAGGACCTAAAGGGTAGCGAGAAGAAATGCTTCAACTGTGGTAGGCCTGGACAAGTTAAGATAGATTGTCCAGAGCTGGTTAAGGAGGCATAGTCCTAAATGAAGAGTGGTCCAAGGAAGAGCAAATGGAAGTCCAATTTCTATAACTATGGAGGTAAAGGCCATATGAGCAAGGAATGTAAGTGAGAAGGCAGGAAATGCTGCTTTTGTCGTGGTTTTGGAGACATCCATAAGGATTACCTAGAACTACTAAATAGGCAGGCTATGGAAGTTTCTACATTAGACAATGTCCCGACTTTGCTGAATGCTCCAACCCCATCGACAAAGAAGAAGGGAAAGGACATCACATTTAGAGGTATGTTTTATTTATGATATACATATTTGTATTTTTCCTTGATACCGATACATTAGATCCTTATATTTAATGACTTTTTAGGCATTCTAGGATTGAGACTCAACTTAATAGACTGACTCTTGATTGTATCGAACCTAGCGAATGGTTCGGTCAACTTGACTTTGGGTTGTCATTACATAATGTTGTCGAGTCATGGATGTTCCTTTGTTTGCGATTGCTTTGTTTTTGGTTTCATAGGTTTCAGTATTACTTTGGGAATGGATTGAGTGAGGAGGTATGAAGTAATGGTAGACTATAAGAGGCTATTAATAAGGATAGGGATTGACGGTGGACAGAGATTAAAGATAGGGTGCCTACGACAAGAAGGTGATGGTTTGCTTTATGTATTCACTCAAGATCTCACACGATTAGTTTTCGTCTTTGATATAGTTAGGGAGTATTCTGTCATATTCGAGGAGATGACCAAATTACCTCCACATAGGGAGATAGAGTTCCATATTGATTTGGTGAAGAATGCCAGGCTAGTGATTATTCCTTTGAGGCATATGGCATCCAAAGCACAGAGGGAACTAGAGGTGCAAGTGAATGGCCTATTGAGGAAGGGGTTCATTTGAAGGAGCATATCTGAATAGGGAGCATTAGTGGTGTTTGCCACTAAGGTAGAGGACTCTTTGAGGTTATGTGTTGATTACCATGAACTGGACAAGGCGACGAAGAACATTATACATTCTCATGTGTGGATGGCTTGTTCGATCAGTTCTATTGTGCTAGGATGTTATCTCGGTTGGACCTTGCGATGAGGTTTTACCAATGAGAGTGGAAAATGAGAGCATGTCGATTACAATGTTTTGAATGTCGTCTGGATTCCATGAGTGGTTCGTTATGCCGTTCGGGCTAACCAATGCACTGACATACTTTGTTGATAGTATGAACCATGTTTTCATGGATTAACTAAATAAGTTTGTGCTTATTTTCGTAGATGATATCCTTTTCTATTCGAGGACGGCAAAAAAACACAATGAGCATTAGAGGATTGTTCTCAAGGTGTTGAGGGTGCACTGATTGAGGCCAAAGTTTTCTAAATGTCACTTTTGGAGGAGAGAACCGCGATTCTTTAGTCATGTTGTTTCTGAGCATAGCATTACTATAGATCCTACGAAAGTGGTAATAGTAAAGGATTTGGATCGATCCAAAAATTGTACAAACGTGAGAAGTGTTAGGGATGCGGATTAAGGATCTTAAGGCAGAAATAACACTAGAGGGGGGTGAATAGTGTTTTAAAGAATATATGAACTATATGACTAAATTAAAACTTTCAACACAAATCTAAACAGAATTCTAACACAGAATGATCACAGAACATATAACAAATGCAAATAGTAAAGTAAAAGGAAAGAACACACCGGATTTTATACTGGTTCGGAATCCTCCTACATCCAGTCCTGCACCAAGGCAATATCCTTGTACATATTTTTATAAGCCAATGTCCAAATTACAACCCTCAATTTATAAGGCTTTGAGGAACCCTCCTATCTCCGAGTCAGGGGTAAACTCTCTTGATTTACGGGACACAAGATCACCCTAATACTTCTTAATAACAATCCTTTTGAATGGATAGACTCTATGGACTTTTTGAATACAAATTAATCCTATAACTCTGAATAGCACTTTGATCTTTAGTAGAATGATGGAGAATCAAATAGAGGGAGTATCTAAATGATTTCCTATTGAGAATTTGGCAGAATGATGGCACGATCTTGAAAATATGAAGTTTTATGGATATGGAATGGTGGAGAAGAAAGAGTGAAGAAAATAAGAAAGTAGTTGTTAAAAAAATTCGTTTTGGAAGCCTTTATATAGATGCACAACAGTCATAACCATTGGCGAAAGGTTTTCGAACGAATGGACACTTCTTTTGAAAATTGAATTTTGAATCCAACTGTCACCATGTCGACATGGGGTATCCCCTTATGTCGACATCCCTTAGTTCAAAATTATAGAGATGTTGTTTTGTAAAGACAATTGAATTTAAGACAAGTTGAAACTTCTCTGAAGCAAAGTAAAGTGTATAAACAATATTTTGAGATAGAGAATGAATATAAAACATTATTTTAAATATATATATAATTGATATAGACCGTCAATTATATAAGTAATATTTAAAATCAGAATAAGTTTTGATGTTTTAAAAATAGAAGTTTTTAAAATCAGAATAGAGGAATATTTCAAGGCTAAAACAAAGTTTGAAAATATTTTTGAAAACATGATTTTGAAAGCTAAAACATTTTGAAAACAGATTTAAAAACATTTTGAAAAATCTATTTAAACTGAAATTGCAAGAACCTTCCTACAGAGCTCCTCCATAGGACTCGAGAACTTGTACAGAGTAGTTTAAATGATTTTGATTTTCGTGGGTTTGTAATCCACTTGTCGTAGGTTTGTAAGCTACTTGTCGTGGGTTTGTAAGCCACTGGTTTCGATAGAAATTGGGTTCCATCCCAAAAGAAAATTGGAAGAAAGATGAGTGTGCTATTATGAAGTTTTAACAAAATACTAGACACTTATCTTGAGATCTTGAAATCTTGATTCTCTAGAGTCTTGAATCTTGAATCTCTAATCTTCATCTTGATGCTTGAGTCTTTATACTGATCAGTCTTCGATGATACCTGCATATACTTCCTATATACATATATGTATATATCTATCTATATGGAAATGTTAGTATATATTTTATAAAGTAAAGTATAATAACTATATAAGGTTGTTGTCATCAAAACATCACCAACTTAGTTCCTAACAAGAAGTTCTCATAGATGGCGAGATACTATAGACGTTTTGTCTAGGAATTTTCTAAGGTATCAGCGCCGTTGAAAAACTTAGCAAAGAACGAATGAGCACAAAGAGTCTAACGTGAGGTGCAAGCATGCGTTCATGAGTATAACGGAGGGGTTAACAAGTGCATCGATGTTAGTCATTTTGAGTGGGAACAAAGAGTTGATAGTACATAGAGATGCTTGTGATACTAAACTAGGTGCGATGCTAATGTAGAGGGGAAAATTTGTCACATATGCTATGTGAAACAATCCGCCCTCAAACGGACGTAAACTCCGACCTAAAAATAGCTCATAAAAACTTAGACTCATTCCAAAGCTGGTTGTTGGTTAGTATAAAGAACAATATATAGCTATTTATCTTCACATTCAGAACTCACTGGGGAAGGATAAATAATTAATAATAGAAACAATACATATTTTATTTAAAATCCAAATGTCATAAAATCCATAATATAATACCATTAACAACCGACACATATTCTTAGTACAACATTTTCATGATACATCATTATTCTTTAATGTTACATCAGAAAGAAAATATATAAGTAGATAAATAGGTAAATTGCCACAAGATTCCATATCGCCTTCGTCTTCAACGTCGCATTTCCTAACTGGGGTTATAAGGTTGGAGTCCAAACAACATATGTTAGGTGAATAAAAATCTCGATCCATATTATAATAGTACTTAGGCAGTATAATTTGAATAAGAATATGTCTTTCGCATATAAGTCTTTCTATCTTTAAGCCCTAAGGCTTTCCCATTTCCAATTCTTTAACTATTACTCTTATAATCCAGTAACCCATATCTATCGTCAACAATGTCCTATCAATGTAGGAGATAGTAACCAAGTCATTTAATACCTTTTAATGGGAACTAAGCAGATTCCGACCATTTAATACCTTATTTAAGACAGGTCCCTGTCATTTAATACCCATCCCAAGGCGAACTACTCACCGGTACTTATTTGACTAACATTGCATGGAATCTCTTTGAGCCACTTAATACTTCATACTGAAGCGGACCTTTCCCAAGATATCCACTATCGTGCTAACCATTAATCTCGACCATTTACTACTTCCTACATAGGGAAGAGGTGGGCCCTCACACAGCCACTTAATACCTTCAATCCCTGAAGCATGTCCTTCGTATTATGACCCGTACCCCCACAGTGACATCTCACATTAGTCCGACTATTCGTAGATACTGATAACTAGATTAGTTAAGTAGATTTATCCTATAGAATTTGAAATAAACCTCGTGTCATCTGTAGTTACTTATTATGTGCGATGTCTCACATCAATCCCAAAGTCACACTACAGGTAGCTAGATTGGCTGGACAAACCTTTGTGTGCTTTTGGTTGACCTCACATTCTTATAACTTAGTCACAATTTATAACAGTCTCTAAATATATTATCACATATCTCACCACATCCATAATTAAGGCCGTATAAGAAAACTTCTAATTGGCCTTTATAATTAATTACTTTCCTAAAGGGATTCAATAGTAACTAATAACCTATTAAGTACGTAATTAATACATCATAATTATACGTTATTTACGCTAATACACACACACATCCCTTGTGAATTTCTTAGCATGTGAAGAACAAGCCCTAAACTAATTATCAAATATTCAAAATCATACAAGTCACATTTCCATATAGTGGTTGGAATGCACTAGAACCTTCAGATTTAAGTTAGTTAAGAATAATAAAATTCGAAACGTTCATTTGTGCAAAACCTAGCGATAGTAGCAGAACATCAAACTTGAGAATTATTTATTTGAATTTGAATTCTATTTGAATTACTTTGAATCCAAAAACATCAAACGTCCATAATATTTTTTAGCTCCATTTTCAAATACCATATTTGGAATAGATCAGAATTTCACCATGATACAACAGCAAAACTTTCGTGGTCAAATTTTGACTTTGCAAAAAATTTCATTTTTAGCCTTATCTTATTTAACTGATTTGTCAAATTGATTTATTTATTATTAAATTTTGCAAGGTGTCACATTAACCCTTCTTAAAAGGATTTTGATACCGAAACCTTTCCAAGGTGCAAAAGCATAACGCGTAATAAACATCCATGTTATACAACCAAGTTATCTACACAACATCTACTCAACTATGAGCGTGGCATACAAGCAAGTCTGCAAACATCCTAAACATGCATAAAATTTGTAGTATGAGTGCAAAGTGATAGTGAAAAGTGTGGAAACCGTCTCTTACCATCCAATCTAGCAACTATGATGTAACCAGAACCCAACTTTGGATAGAAAAATATTTTCTAGAGAAAAAATAAGGATGAGAAGTTGATATCTTTCAGCCGGATTTTCTCCTCATTTTACTTGAATCATCCTAATTTTGTTATTGCGAAGCATCCAAGTTTCATGCCCCACAGCGTGCGGTGGCACAGAATGCTATTGGCTCCATCATAATGTTCCCCCATTGATCAGGCTCTATAATAATGATTTATCTATGAAGGCATATCCTCAAATGCAAAATATGAAAAATGTCATGGACTCCTGCCAACTTATCCGATAGCTCCACATGATAAGCAAGTCTTCCTTTTTTTTTTGAGATTCGAAAAGAACCAACAAATCTTGGTGCCAACTTTCCCATCCTTCCAAATATTACGACCTTCTGAAGTAGGGAAACTTTGACGAACATCATGTCCTCAACCTCAAACTCTAACTCCTTTCTTCGCTTGTCTACGTAGGATTTCTGGATGTCTTGCGCTACCTTCATAGCCTAATCAACTCTACCTTTTTTGAAGTTTCGCAAATTAAATTTTGGCTAAGTAGTATTTTGTCAGTAATTTCCTAGCAACAATTTAGCCATTTTCATGGCCTCCCAAAGCACTTTAAAGGGTGCCATACCAATCGTTGATTGGTAACTGTTGTTGTGAATGAATTCTACTAAAAACAAGTGTTGCTTCTAATGTCCTCCAAAGTTCATGATGTAGGCTCTCAACAAATCTTCCACGATCTTATTCACTTTTTCAGCTTGTCCATCGATCTATGGGTGGTAAGAAATGCTAAGATTTAATGAAGTTCATAAAGCTGCCTCCTTGATAAAAATCCATGCTAAAGATGATGCGGTCATATTGCTCCCAACGGGAATACTTTTTTAGCGAGTCTATCCATTATGACACAAATTGCATCATTTCCTCTTTGACTCCTATAAGACATAAAATATCTATTGTCTCATCATCTTTATTTTGCTCAAGTCTGATGTAGTCCATTAATGATCGCTTAACCCTTATTACTGCTAAAATTTATTTTTTCCAAAACCCTAATGTTTTTAGGATTGAAGCATTTCCGTTACTAACTCAATTTCCTTATTAACTTCTAGTGTTATCTACATTTTACCTCTAGTTAAGTGTCTCTATAAATTTCCTTATTTAGGAAATTTTATGTTGCATCTTAGTATGTATATATTTATCTAGCAGTCAACCCCATCCAGAAAATCAATACAGTGATAAAATGGAACATTCCACATACCATATCGTGCTTTTCCAATAACTTAAGGGAGACAACTAGTGATTACAACACAAAAAATCTAAAAGAAAATTTTACCGGAAGCTGCCATTTATCTCGACTGGTGTAAATAATGTTGTGGTTCTAACACTTCTTACTTAGTTAAGATGGACATTTCTAATATGTCATTCTATTAGCACACACCTTCCTTAGTTCTTCTTCTTGGTTTATAATAAATATAGCACATCCATTGCTTACATTAACATACCTTAATAATTGATCATTAATTTCAAATTTGGATCATCTCTAATTAGTCCTTATTAAATCCCTTCTAATCATTTTACCAATTTCAAAATCCATCTATTATACCGATTCAGTTCCTCCTTAAATGCCATATTGAATTCCCTAATCCGTCCTCATTAATTCTTTTTATCTCTCGTAAATTGCAAATTTATTTCGCATTAAATTTGTAATTAATATCCATAAATCCTAATCCATTAATTACTAACTAATATGTATATAGTCGTAAATTATGCTATTAATATATTTTTAATATTTAGTCGTTAGGCACGGTTATATATATACACACACACATATACATACATACATACATACATATAGATATATATATATTTCTAGCTATTTATTTTTTATCTAGGAATTTATTACCACATTTTAATTTATCCAAACTATCCTTCTAAAAAGGATACCGTCATAATTTTCGATAACTTAACCACAAGTGAGATTTTTGCTTTGTTTAAAATTATAAGGAATCATTTCTTTTATTTTTACTAAAATAGATAGTGTAAACTACAAAAAAGAATATTCATATCTTACGCAACTCTTTCCCTTTCTGGTACATCCCTCGTTAATTTAAACATTGTGCTTTTATAAATATTTTGGAATTGGATTATTTATGGAAATTACATGGAAAATGCTTCAAATAAATCAAAACATAGAAATTAACATTCATGAGCAACATAATTTATAACCCAATTATAGATCTGAAATATCTTTACAAATTTACCAACATTATACAATTAACATTTGGGAATGATTTCAAAATTTCATATCAAGTTTTACGTACTATTCCTATTTTGTTCATATCCTAAAATATTTAACCTGTCTTACCTAGTTAGTGATCCCTCTCTACTCCATAAAAATTTGGTTTACTTTCTCAACATTCTTTATAAAACTAAAATTTCACGACCATGCTGTACCTAATCTAAAACCTTTATCTTTGAGAATTTAAAAGCCACTATTTTTTCAGGAATTCAAAATTTTGGTTAGTTCTAAAAGGAGCAAAGTAATTTCACTTCTCAAAAACTTCCTACATCAAAATTTATTTCTTTAAAAGTTGGATTTTTAATTCATAATAACATTTAAAAATAGCTTGGTTTCCAAAAAGAACAATGAAAATTTTCCATTTTAATGCCTTCCTTTAATAAAGGCTTCTGCTTTCAAATGTAGGGTTTTTTATCCAAAACATTTAAAAGTTCAATTATCGCACCAAATAATCATCCATTTTCTTTTCAAAAATATACTATATAATTTTAAATATAGAAAAGTGGAGTAGATAATGATAACTTCCATTCCATTATTTCCTATACTTGTGCTATCTCTGCTTCTTATCCTATTCCTATTGCTTCTCTCCTGTATTACTTTAAACTAGATTACTAATTCTATTCCTAAGTCTAATAATATTTAAATTTTCCAATATCGACCTACCACTTTAGCCATTTGGACTTTTCTTTACTAATGTTTATAAATCTATTCCAGCTATTACTCTTCGCAATTCTTTATACGAGAATTTTCCTCCTACCTTCCTTTTCGGATATTCTTACCCTTCTATTTTCTATATCCTATTTCAATAAGCGCCATTTCCATTTCTATGCCATGTAAAAGAAAAGAATTTTAAAAGAACAACCAAAATTATAAAATAGGAAAAATCATCGAGTCTATCTTCCTCTCTATTTTACATTTATTTCAAGAACGAAAAATCCTTTTTTACCAAAAACCTTTTAATCGGAAACTTTTAATTCAACAAAAATTTAAATTATGAATTTCCTTACCTTTTCATAATAACAACTTTCTAATAATTCCTTTGAAAAATTCATTCAAAAACATTTCAAAGAATTTTCCAATTTTTTTTATTAAATTCCTTTTTTCGTGAGGTGGGATTTTGAAGTTGAATTTAATTGTTCTTTCTTTTGAACTATCCTTCCTTCCTAGCTAATTTTTATAAAAATCTAGTTATCCTCTTGTGGTGATTAATGCAAACGTGCTTAGAGGAACTTGCTCCACTTCTTCTTCACATCTTTCTTATCTCCTGTCATTTCTTACTTCTGGTTCTGCATGCTTACACCTATACTGTCTTATAATATTTAATTACTACTAACATGTTTATCCGCTATTTCTATAAAAGTAGATTGTCCATAATAAATGATTATTAGTCTAACCCGACAATTTGTAAAGACATTTATTTATTCACTTTAATTTTTCTTATTATGCATTCCATATCTCTCCATATTTACCCTAATAATTTCTTTAATTAGTCAATTTACATCCTCAGTAAATTCTTATAACTTCCTATTTATTGCCTATTTATTGCTGTATTAATTTTAGAGTTACAATCTGTTCCTTTGACATTTCCTATCCCTATTATTTTTTACAAAATTTATGTTAATGTTCTAATTATATCTAATATGAACATCGACATGTATTACGCTTATATAGTCCATAATTATAAGGTAGTTTGGGTCCAATAAAGCAGTCAAACATCATTCAGCTTCTTGAGCGCTTCCATATGTTACGGTCATGCTCTTCTTGGTCCACTTTGCACGATATGACCTCCGCTCCATGGGTAATCGAGGTAGGATTATAAATTTAAATCTATTTAACTTTTTAACTCATGATTGCATCGCCCATCCTTTTGGAAAACGGTCGCAAGTACTTTTATAGTCGGAATTTATAAGTGTATATATATTTATATATAGTAGGGTATAAAAAAATACTTTAAAAAATAACAAGTGCGCCATTAATACTTATACTTATCCCCCTTGATTAGGTAACCTAAGGTATGATACTACATGTAACAACCTACCCTGAAACTAGCCTAAACTCTAACCCAGAAAGGGCCTATCTAAACTTAGATCCATTCCAAAGCTAGATATTGGTTGGTATAAATAACAATACAAAGCTATTCATGTACACATTCAAAACTCAAAATGGAAGGATAAAATATAATAATAGAATCAATGCCCATTTTATTTAATCCAAATGTTATAAAATCTATAACATAATATTAAGAACAACCGTCACCTATTAGTAGCACAACATTTTCAAGATACATAATAATTTTTAATGGGTACATCAGAATGCAAATAACATATGAAGATAAATAGGTAAATAGCTGTGACGATCCGCCCTTTTCGACCCTCGAAAATCGACACAAAATACCCCACAGTATGATATGTCGATGATCAAGTGTCGGAAAAGACAGATTGTTGAGGAAAAGAAAGAAGGTAGAAAAAGGAACCAAACAATATCAGAATCTCACAATCGCAGCGGAATAAAATATAATACATAATATCAGCTCTTTACATAAAATGAAAACTATATCTGTTTCATACAATATATCATCAGATTATCACAAACAAACAACAAATACCAGCCTGACAATCTCATACAATAACAGCAGCGGATATAAACAAGTACGGATAATACGTCTCGGACTCCAGCTCCTCTCCTGCTCCATAGCATCATGTCCTGAACATATAATACTCGGTCTGACCCGAGCATTATGATGAAATAACACCCGATTCATTTTGGAATACCCACTGATAAAAGTTTACCCAATTGATTATTAAAGTTTCAAAAATCCTTTGAAAAACAAAAGCATCTCGTAAGACCACGCCATAAATAAACATGTCGGGTTTTTACCTTACGATAGCTAAAACACTTTTTATAGAAATCCTATGATATTATAATAGGGTCTACATAAAAATACTTATAAAATAGCCGAAATTGTTACATGATTAAATTCCAGCTACTAGCCACGGAGTGGGTAATACAAACAAAACTCGTAAAAGGCACGTAGGGAGAATGGATTTCCAACTAAGAACTAGGCACCGGGGTACCACCTGTCACAGTACCTGGTCTAGATCAGTGTATCGAGAACCACTCCCGATCCCCTGCAACACAAGGCCGGGACTACCCCTTATTGGATAATCCCGAGTAAGATCACCCCAGGTTGGGATCAACAACCGCACCACTAAGCCGAATAAAAAGGGACAACTAGACAGGTATGACCTAACCCTGAATGGGTGCTACCTACCTAGCCTTGCTGCATAACCCCTGATTTTCAATCATTCCCGGTTGATGAGGCTTGAGGCTAAGCGTTACCTTTTAGAACGTTTCACTTAGAATGCCCATCGCCCACCTGATGATGTTCCAAAGCATTCATCCATACAAGTCCGTCCCGGGTTCGAACGGAACCGAAGGCACTACTCCTACTACATCCATTTTGGAAATATCCTCAAGATTAGTAGCGACTAGCCCTTGCACTTCACTGCTCCATCTTTGACTTCGAATTCGTTTTCCCATGAAAACGTACAAACCGGATCGAAGTGGTTTTCGAGAAATTAATCCCAATCTCGGTCTCTTCGAAACGATCAACGCATTTGTCCAATATTGGTAGTCGGTGATTTAACCATTAATTAACATCCATAAGCATCCACTACACAATAAATAATTCCCACATTATTTATTTTCCTCAAAATATCTTTGTAAGATATATTTTCGTTTTCAAACCCCTTTTGAAATAGTTTCAAACCCAACTCTTCTCATGGAATAAATCCCTCAAATTGTTACATCCTTTGAAAACATCCAAGTACCAATATTTAAGGTTTAAAATAATTTAAATACTTTATTCTTGAAAATACGTTAAAACATTCATATTAAAACTTCTTACATACTTGATTTAAAATATTTATATATATATACCTTTAAAAATATTTCGAATCAAATTGCTTTATAAAATATAAACTATTTCTTCAAAATAAAGTTAAGTCATACTAAGTTTAAAATAATGTTATGAAACTCTATACAATTTTTTTATAAATCTTTAACTAATTATCTTTAAAATAGAACCATTTTATAAAGCATAAATATTAATAATATTCTTTAAAACATATTGCTAATTACCTTTTTAAAATAACTACTTCTATAATTACCTTGATAAATGTTCACTTTTAAATTTTTTACCACTTAAACGATTTCTTGAAACCATTCTTAATATAACTTCATACTTCTAACCATTCAAAAGTCTACTTTAAAAACGTAATTGGCTTTCAGGGAAATACACTTCCATTTTAGGATAACTCAAAAATTCTTTTTATCAATCCAACACGATTTACCCCAATTCAATCTTTCGTTCATCCCATAAAATCCTTTCCATACTTTAAAACTAAACTCCCTTTTATTTTTAAACACATTGCTATTTCCTGGAAATCATTTTCAAACATGTGTTTAAAATATTTAAAATAAAGCTTCTAGAAATTATTTAATTGAAAATAATACTTAAGGAAATATATAGAGGTTTCCTAAGTAATTTAAGTAAAATTTAACTTTTAAAATAAAGTTATTAAATCAAATATTTATATTGTAATTTCCTTTTGAGCACTTAATACTACTTTATCTTTAAAATAATTAAATACCAAAATTTCTTAAATAATTATTTACTTACACTTAAAATGATTAAGAATAATATTTCTTTCTAAAATATTCTAAACATATTTAAACTACAGATTTATATTTGAAAACTTTTCTTAAAAACATACTAAAGTTTCCAGGAGAAAGCACACTTCCCATCCTTTAAAAATAAATCTCGCTATTATTTAAACAATTCACATTTTCCTTTAAATTTCACAATTTTAAACACTTCAAATTATCAACCAATTCCTTAAATTTAATTCCTTTTTAATCCTTTAGTTAAGAATTTCTTTGATTTCCTTAAAACCCAACTTATTTATTTATATTTATATTCCCAGGTTGTATTCACAAAATCATAGCACAGCACAATTTAATTTTCAATTTAATCTATCACGGTATATAAATGAAACACATCATACCAAGATCTAAATTAATTTATCATCGAATATAAATGAGATTTATCACATAATATAAGTAAATTTCAATTTGTGAGGAATCCAGTTGGATCCCTCCAAGCTGTTTCCCTACATCCACATATATTAGCACAACCAATAAATATCGATTTAATTTGATAATAATTATCATATTCAGCTAAACAACCAATCAAACACTTAAATATTAGCTATTTAAATTACTGGTATCCAGATGTGAGTGAGAATAACTCACCTTGTGTTTTCGACGAGCGTTCAAATTTAAATTAAATCGAACGGTGTTCGATTTAACCTAAATTTTACTTGCTCAGAATGGTTCCAGAATTGCTCCACTGTGTAGTACTCGTCTTTATGATTCCGGCGTTTCTTGTTTTGTTGAAATCTGACAACGAATGCATTATATATGAATTTTCAAAGTTTTGAAACAAGTTTTAAAATAAATTTGCTTTTTAATTTAAATTATTATACCAACAAAACAAAACCACACCTTCTTCCTCTCTTCATGCACGCTACCTTGAAGAAACCGAACCCAATATCACGGCTTAAGGTTCTAAATCGCGACCGCCGTGGAGCCATCCACCTCGATCGGAGGCCACCACCATGAAGCCTAACGCCAACACCACCTCTTCCCAGAGCCTCGATGAACTCGGCCTCCCTCTTACATCAGAAATCGTGCGTGAAAAACACATGAACGCGGGACCCTATCTCCTCCAAACGACGATGACGCTCACGATCCACCTTGGATGGCTAGAGCTCGGAGAACTCGACACTTTTCATGTTGGAAGCTTTCGAAATTAAAGCGTGGATCGAACGAAAATTTAGGAAGAAAAGGGAAGTGTTTTCGGCCATGGAATGTTTCGTGATGGCGGCCGATATTGGATCTAGGGTTTTTGGCCCGTGCGCGTACATATATACATATAACCCCGATATTTTATTATTAAATTCACTTTAAAGCAACCTTTTTCAAACGATCTCCAAACAACATGTGCTGACAGGCATTTCTAAGGTTTTACCCATGTTTCGAACACAATGGAATGTGTTTCGAAGGCTAATTCGATCATATGCGCGAGTTACGAAAATAAACGGTCAATTTTAAATTAAACCGATTAAAGTAGTTTCTCTGCGTTTTGAGCTATCAGGGTCAAACGACAACTTTGATTGCTAATAAAATTGAAATCCGATAATAACTAACTATTACGGATCCAATGGAACTGGTTTCGTTGAATTCCGAGACTGTGCCCCAGAAGGCTATTTTAACACGTTGATAAATTCGAGCGATTTTCAAAATCGTCGAAATCACTTAAAATTTCACTTTAAATTTTTTATTAACTTTATTATAATTCATACAGAATTTATATTCACATCAAAAACCATTCTGATTCATTTCAAACCAAAATCTGATTATTTGCATTATTATATTATTAAATTCCATTATTAAATTAATATAAAATTCCAAATTCAACCTATCGACTTTTAGTTCCATCCAACAGTCCAATAGTGTAATTCAAATCCAAATAGACTTAAAATAAATTTTAGAATCTATTTTTATATCTATTTACACCCAGAATCACCAATTATCCCAATTCTAATATTAAATTATTATTATTCAAATTTCAATTAAATTCTGTATTTGAAATTTAACCAATTCTACCAATTTAACCAAAATCTTTTTACTTCAAAATCAAATTCAAAAGTCATATTTAACATTTAAAATGAATTAAATGTTCAAAATTGACGACTAGAAATTCTGGGTCGTTACAACAACTATAAGTCCTTATCAACTCTGCCTTCTGATCAACTTCGCCTTCTGCATCGTCTTCCCTAAATTGTGTTGTAATGAGAAGAGAGTCAAAACAACATACGTCATATGAATAAAAACCTTGAGCCTTGCTGTAATAGTACTTGGGCGGTATAATTTAAATAGAAATATGTCCTTTGCATATAAACCTTTCCATTCTTAAGCCTAAGTCTTTTCCAATTCCAATTTCATAACTGTTACTCTTACAACATAGTAACCTACATCAATCGTCAATAATGTCCTATCAGTATAAGAGATAGTACCCAAGCCACTTGTTACCTTTTTAATGGGAACTAGGCAAATTTTGACCATTTAATACCTTATTTAAGGCAGGTCCCTGTGATTTATACATATACTAAGGCAGACTCCACTGGTACTTATCTAGTTGACATTGCACAGAATCTCTTTGGATCTGCCATGCCTAACCATTAACCTGGACCATTTACTACTTCCTACATAGGGAAAAGGGCGAGTCCTTGCACACCCTCTTAATGCCTTCAATTCCCAAAGCAGGTCCTTCATATTATGATCCATACCCCACAGTGATGTCTCACATTAATTCGACTATTTATAGGTACTAGTAGCTAGATTAGCTAGGCAGATTTGTTCTATGGAATTAGGGACTAACCTCGTGTAATCCGGAGTTACTCATTGCACACATTGTCGCACATCAATCCCATAGTCACATTATTGGTAGTCGGATCGATTGGACATATTTACATGGGCTTTTAACTGACCTCGCATCCATATACTTTAGTCATATTTTATAACACTCTTTAAACATATTAGTACACATCTCCCTGCATCCATAATTAAGGCCTTATAAGAAAACATATTATTTGGCCTCTACAATTAATTACTTTCCTAAGGGGGTTCAATAATAGTTAATAAAGTATTAACTATGCAATTAATACATCATAATTTTACGCTATTTATGCCGAGTTATATATATTAATACACACCTAGTGAAGTTCTAAGCATAGGGAGATTAAGCCCTAAACAAACATTTAAATGTCAAATCTTTAAAATTATGTAAGTTTTATTTCTATATTAACAAGTATACCATAAATCCAATATCCGAAATCCAATCAATAAACTTATATAAAACAAATAGAATCTAGATCCAACTTATTTTATACTAAAATAATGGAATAAATCAACAATAAAAACTAATAATATAAATACTTTTACGCTCTACTCAACTTTACTTTATATGAAATTTGACAAAGGGAATTTGTATTCGAATTATGGAAATAGACGATGCAAGTATTGAATAAGGATTCATACCATACACACCGTTTCCTAATCAAAACTCTTAATTAGATCCAAAAAAATTAATATAAGAAGTGGAATAGATGGTAAATTATTGAAATTGCAAAATCTACACAAATTCCTGTAATAATGAAAAACATTTGAGATTCCAACCTAATAATTGACATTTTACTTTGGGGGAATTTTGTATTTTAATCTGATGTTTTTGTAATCCAAAATTTTCTAAGGCATATATTAATTACAAATTATACTATTCAATTACTAAAATGAATAAAAACTAAGATTTTCGCTCACAATAGGTTCTTAGCTCTTCCTCATTTTGGATTTGTCGCATCTTCTACAATCTCTTTCAAATCCCCTACATAACCTTGCTTTCTACTTCATAATTCGTAAATTTAACTAAAAGAAAATTATTGAATTCGATATTTGATAATTATTATTTTTAGAAGTGAATATTTATTAAATTGAATTATATTCATTATAATATACTGAAATTGAATAAAAATTGTTCCATTACTGAAATATAATTTATAAATTGAGGTGTGAATTAATTTAAAGAAGATTGAAGTTTGTTAACAACTAAATTAAATAAGTTGTTGAAACAAAAGAGTAATTAAATTAAAATGAACTCGAAGTTCTTGGCCTGAACCCGTTTACATTCATTTCTTTCTTTCTTCGGATACTTTTCTAGCCAAGTTCCTTCACAAGACAGAACCCATTTCCCTTCATTTTCAATTTAGCCCTATTCACAAACTAAATTCGTGAGGCTTTAGGAAAAAAAGAAAAAGACAATCGCGACATCAGGCATCGATGAAGGCTAGGACTACTCGAAAGTAGAGGTCATGGTAGCTTGGATGCTTACACTCGGGAGGTAGTTCTCAACCTCGAAGTGTCATTATCTGGTTGGTAGTGCATGCGGCAGAGGACGATTTTGATCAATGAGGAGGTGTGCGATGAAGGATTAAGCATTGGCGATCTAAGGGAGATGCTCGACCATAGTAGATGACTGTATTTAATCATGATCTTAAGACGCACGATTGATGGAGGATGACCTTGAGATATCGCACACTTTGGTGACTGCATTGTTGGTGCTCTAGGCGATTAACGACTTGAGAGAAGTTAGGCGGCGAACAAGATAATCACTGGCATTCTCGCTTGGAAATTTAGTGTGTGTTCTCCTCACAACTATATTTAAATTTATTGCTAGCTATATGCATGAATATGTTATCCATTTATTATTAGAATTGATTGGTTTGATTGATTGTGTGAGAATTCTGTTGTTTGGATTGTTGGACATACTGGTATTGGGTATTGGTTGATTGAAAATGTCGATCTACAAATGGGAATTTTGTCCATTTGTATTTTAAATTGTGTAGTTTATTTATATCGTATGTACATTGTATGGATAGTCGAAATCGATGGAATCCGACTCGACCAAACGATAAAATTTATGTGGATGATTTGATTGTTGATTTTGGAGAATTTTGTTCCATAATTCATATTTTTGGAAGTTCGATTGATTTTCTGCTTCTAAAATATTTTTGGAAGCTTCAAAAAATTATTTTTGGCATCTTAAAATTAAATTGAAGTATATTTGCAAATAAATAAATTAGTTGGTAAATAAAATGATTTCTTGAAAATTATTTGAATATAAAAGTTATTTTGAAACAATAAATTTCTAGCTGTTAGAAATATAATTAAAATCTTGAATTATAAAGCTAATTTGAAATCAAAAGAATTAATTTTAGGATTTATAAATTTATCTTAAAGTATTACTTAGTTATTGAAAATTATATAATAGTTTATATAAACTGTTTTTTAATGTTTTAAATTATATAAGCAAAGATTTGGAAATGAAATTGTGACGACCTGGAATTTTGAGCAATATCAATTTAATGATCTTTGATAATAATTAAATTGATTTGATCATTTTATAATATAATTGACAAATTAAAATTTATTTTAAAGATTAATGATAATAATTTGTTAATATCAATAAACATTTTCTTAACAATATAAATAGGCAAGATTAGATTCTTTTGAAGTTTATAATAATTTGATTTGGAAATATTTATTTTCGTAAATAAGAAGTTTTTAATGTAATAAAACTTTATATTCAAATTGTAATATATATGAATGTATATATTGTGATTTGAGGTTTGTTTTAAAATTTAATACGGTAATTTTCAAATTTAATGATAAATTGCTTTTCTATTTGAAATGTGTATATATATTTGTATATGTACATTTGAAATAGGAATTTTATTAATTTGAATTTAATAAGTATTTCTAAACTTTATTTAGATATATATATAGTTTTGTAATTTGAAAGGTTAATTTGATTTAATGTTTTTGAAATAATAATTGAGATTTAAATTTCTATAACAAAGTTAATTTCTTATTTAATATAGATACATATATATTTTGTACTTAAGTTTGGAATAAGATTTAAATTTAAAAAGTTCATTTGTTTTTATTATTCTTTCATTTTAATTTTACCATAAGATAGGTTGTTTTAAAATTTTACACAAAAAGTTAAAATAAAATTTTCAAATCTATAAACATATGTTATATTAAATCGGATCTAAAATTTATAAATGTCTATATAAATTTTCTTTTGAAATATTTATTAAAGATCTAGAAGCTTGTTTATATAAGATATAAACATTTTACAATCATATAAATATTACATAATAAAATCAATAATTAAGCATTAAAATACAATACATACATATACACATTTCATGCAAGGTTTAAAATAAATTATAAAAGGGAAATAACATTTAAAACATTAATTAAACATTAAAATAACATTTAAAAGCAAACATTAATAAAACAAGAATAACAGTTGTTAGCATTTGATTTATGTAAGGACATTTGTAAACTTAGGAGTATATGTGTAAGTTAACTAAGAACTTGAAGTGACAAATGTAATTCTCTTGTAAACTTAATTTAAAATTAAATTGTGAAACAAGTACAAAAGTTTTCTTTCAGCAAAGATTCTTTCTTCTCCTCAACAAGAAAAATTACAATGCTTAAACAAATGATCAAAAGAAGCAAAATCTGGAAAATAATAATAATAATAAAACCTGAAATTTCAAGTCTGGAAACAAGAAGGAGATGAAAGGCAAATTCAAATCAGAAGTAAATCTGGAAAAATTCAATCAAATGCAAGTTCATCTTCAAGTAAAATCAGTAATCAATGAAAGGGTAGATTCAAATTAAAATTCAAGATCATGCAAAGAAGAATTCAGAGGAAATTGCAAAAACCTGGAAACATTCTCTGTTTTCTGGAAATTACATGTGAGTAAATGAAATTTTAAAAACAGTTCAAATCTTGAATTTCATCTTGTTCAAGTATATGAATCCATGATGATTTACCTGATTCCTTGGATTTAAATGGATGCATGCTTATCTTCTTTCATTTGAATATCTATGTGGTAAAGCATATACACTGTATGATAATAACAGTTTAAACTTCCATAATAAATTCAATAACTAATTGTTGAATTAGATTTGGCCTTCGATTTGTAAACAAAAGTTGTTTGTGAACAAGAAATCTATCATCTAAAAATAATTGTAAGTTTTAAAAGTAAATAATTAGTTTTTTTTTTAAATTTACAGTAAAATCAAAGTGTGGATCAAAAATTGATTAAATCAATTTTGAGTTTTGATTGCATGTTTGAAATAGCAATTGAAAATTATTAATTTTAGTGTGATTATTACAATTTTTAATTTGGTAATTTGTGAGGTATCTGGGTTATTCAGTTTTGGGGTTTTTGGCCGATTCTTGGTGAACGGCGACAAACTGGGAATCTGGGTTGAGCACGAAGGTGAAGGGGGTTATGGTGATCATGGGAAAAATGAAATTGGAATTTATTATGGATCGAGTTGGCCGAGAATTGAGTGAGTAGGGTTTAGTATGCTGTAGGTGCCGATGTTGTTCTATTGGGCTTTGCTTTAACGTGGGACTATCGGAGGCCATCGCAGTTGTTGCCGAAGGTTAGAGAGGACGTGACGAAGCTTGGGTGAGAACGGCACGGCGTCTCGGTGATGGTTCGTCGGCGTTGTTGTTTTTCTGTTGGTTGTTGGGTTCAGGCTATTTGAGTTAGAGGGCAAAATTTCGATTTTCAATCGTTTTTGAGTTTCTGGGTTTTGCGAAGTATTGTAGGGGTCGAGAGAGACTCATCGTAGCCGCAACGATGGTCGCTGGTGGGAGGGGGGCGGTGCACGTTGCACGCGTGCAACGTGTATCAGGAAGTTTGGGATCTGGGGAGAAGAAGGAGAAGACCCGAAGTATGTTTCGTGATATTTGATGATTGTCTCGAAGTAGGGTGGAAAGGTGGAAGACTCGGGGTCGACGCGTGAGTTCTTGAGTGTTTGCTCGAGTTGCCCAGCATGCTTAAGTTTGGGTTCAGAAAGGTTTGAGAAGTTTTTTTTAAAAAATTTAACAGTAAGGTTTTAAAAGTTTAAAAAAAAAATAACAGTAAGGTTTTAGATGATTTTAAACAAAGATACTATGATTTTGTAAATAATTCTAGATTTAAAAACAAGAGTTAAACAAGTTTGTTTATAAAACTAAATTGTTTCAAAGTTGGTTAAACAAATTTTCTAGATAATAAATATGAAAGTTTAAAAATAATAAAATAAGTGGATTTTGAAAGTTTGTGTTAAATTTTTATTAAATAGCTTTGGAAAAAAAAAGTTTTTAAAGATTCAAAAGTTTAATTTAAATGTATTAAATTATAAATTGGTTTCTAAAATGTTATAGTTTATTTTAAATAATTGTAATGATTTATAATTTGGAAATCAATTATAATAAAGGTTTTCTTTAGTAATTTAGAACTTTGTTTTGATTTAAAGATAATCAAATATATGAAGATAATTGAAATACTTCAATTATGGTTAATTATTAGAAGTGTTTTGGCTAATATAAATGATTTAATTTAGATAATAGGTTTCTTAATTAAGAATTATTTAATTTAAATTTAAATGATTAGTTAAATAATTAATTAAGAAATTTATTAGTGATTACTTAAAGATAATCGCTTAAGGATTAATCTAATTTGATTACTTGGGAAGTAATTAGTTAATTAAGTGGTTAATTACTAAAAGTAATTAAATAAAAGATAATTATTTTATGAAAAGTAATTAAGAAATGTGATTAAGAGTTAATCACTTGTGTTATTAAATTAATTAAAGGGTTAAATTATTTAATTAATGGTTAATTAATAAAAGGATTTAGAGTTGTAATTATGTGATTAATTACTTGTTAAGTAATTTATTAAAAAGAAATTTAATTAATGAAATAATCATTAATTAATGGAAATAATTAATTAATTGTTAATTAATAAATTAACAATACTTAATTTATAATTAAGTTTTTAATTACTGAATGTAATTAAAGTAATTAATCAAAGGTGATTAATTAAAAGTAATTAATTAAATATGATTAATTAGTTTTAATTAAAAGTAATTAATCAAGTGTGATTAATTAAAAGAGATTAATCAAGTGTAATTAATTAAAGGATAATTAAGGAATAATTATCAGAATAATTAAAGAATAGTTAATCAAGTATGATTAATT
Source organism: Allium cepa (assembly GCA_030765085.1). NCBI lineage: Eukaryota > Viridiplantae > Streptophyta > Magnoliopsida > Asparagales > Amaryllidaceae > Allium > Allium cepa. Next base: position 210,687,557 of record CM060939.1, on the reverse strand, counting down.
TTAAAAAGGTAACTAAGAGGTAATTACTTAGTATAATTTGGAAGTAATTAATCAGGATGATTAATTAATATGATAATTAAGTAATAATTACTTAAAGTAATTAAGTGATAATTAATCAGGGAAGATTAATTGAAATGGATAATTAAGTGATGTTAGTTAGTTAATTAATCTGTAATTAATTAATGAATAGTAAAATTGATTGAAGATAATCCAAGTGTTTAAGTAAGGATTAATTTAATTTAAGGATTAATTAAATTAGTTAAGTTTGGATCAAACTTGTTTATGAATGATTAATGATTGGATGCTATATATCATTGGATGAGTTAATGATATTGGTTGATATTTTATGTCTTTGGTTGATATGTGATGATGTGAATATGTTATATCTGAGATGTGATATATGCTACTTTGTGATGTGTATGGATGAATGTGATAATAGATGCTTATCTATCTGTGTTGCGAATGCATCCATTTATGTTAAGTAATATTTCTAAATATCTATTATTTAAATCCCTTGAGTATAACTTGGACATTAAAATGGCGTTTGGTTTCGATGAGACCGGGATCGGGTTTCCATATTTGGATATCCGAAAACCGCACAGATTTCAATTAAACGTTAGGTCGTTAATCCAAGTGGAGCGAGTGAAGACACGAGGTGTAAGGGCTATACATCAATATAACTCTGTGGGTGATTCCGTAATGAGTTTGACGGAATAGTGTTTATAGGTTCGAGATGGTGATTCAGAGTGCAAGGGCTATGGTCGTTGACTCTGAGGGTGATTCCAAAATGAGTGCAACGAGATAGTGTCTTCGGTTTCGTTCGAACCCGGAACGGACTTGTATGGATTGAATGCTTTCAACACATCGTCAGGCGGACGATGAGCATTCTAAGATAAATGTGTCCTATAAAGGTAATCGCAGCCTCAAGCCTCATCAACCGGGAATGGCTAAAACAGGGGAGGTGCAACAAGGCTTTGTGGGTAGCTTCCACTGGAGGGCAAGATACATCCCTGTCTAGAAGTCCCTTTTTATTTCGGCTGTGTGGGCAGTAGGTCTGCAGCCAACTGCGGGGTGGTCTTGTTCGGGACTGTTCAGTAAGGATTGGTCCCGGCCTTGTGTTGCAGGGGAGTGGGAGTACTCCTCGGTACGGTGATCTAGGCCACGTACTGTGACGGGCGGTACCCCAGTAGCCCTGCCATTGATGGGAACCCATTTTCCCTACGAGACCCTACGGTTTTGTTTGTATTACCCACTTTTGTGGCTAGTAGCTGGAATTTAATAGATGTAACAATTTCGGCTATTTCTTATTTACTTGAAAACCCTAGACACTATTATATTATCATTGGATTTCCTATCAAATGTTTCGGTTAGCGTAAGGTAAAAACTTTTCCATGTTTATGTGTGGGAAGTCTTACGTGATACCTTTTGTTTTCAAAGGATTTTCTAAAGTTAAGCAATCTTAAACCGTTTACTCACACCAGACCCCTGTCTTACCCGAGTGTTTATTTTCTGTTTTATTAAACTCTTGGGTACTCATTATATACGAGTAGTCAAGTGATTCAGGTTATCCTTGACGAATTTTGGAGGAGCTTTTGAGCAGGAGGCTTCAGCGAGTAGATTATAGTTAGAGTTTCCGCTGTGTTGTTATTCTGTATGATGTCTTGTATTGTATTAGACAGAAATGTTATAACTTTCCAAATTGAGATGTATAGTTGTGTACTCTGATGTATATGATACTAAATATATGTTATATATTATATTTAAATCGTTCCGCTGTGAGATTCTGTTGTGTTGTTCTTTTTCTTCTCTTTCTTTTCTTCTTCTATCTCTTTCTTTCTTAATTAGCGATGCGATTTTCTGGTGATAGAAAGTCGGGTCGCTACTGAAATATTGTATTTGAATCTTTATTTGGAATTATATTTTATAGTTAGAAATAAAGATAATTTATTTAAAGTTTATATATATGTATGTGTGTGTATGTGATTAAGGTGAAATAATAATTGATTATAGAAAATTATGATTGACTTCAATAAAGTGAATTTTTGAATGTTATATGTATGCATGTGTATATGAGTACTTCGGCATGTGCAACGCACGTGCATATAAGAAACTTTTATTAAAAGACATCATTTATAGGATTTTTTGGATCTTAAATCACTACATTGAAGTATATGTAATGTTGTACGTCTTTACGTATATGATGCGTAAATCAACCTCTTGTTGGAAGGCAAATTAGACTAGGTTATTTCAAGATAATAAAATAAAACAAAGATTGTAATCAACTATTATATCAATATTTTACGAAATGCAACAAACATTAAAAAATGGTGCTTCCTATAGTTTGGAATCTGGACACCTTGCATCATTTTGGCATAAAAAAGTAAATATTTTGTAATACCGATGTAGTTAATGATATTTGTTATCTAGTAATATTTTCAATCCCGTTTCTCAAAAAAAAGTCGTAAGGCACGTCTGATGGATGCATGCAAAGAAAAAAACGACATGGCTTTTTTTTATCGCATTGTGGTATAAAACAAAGAGTGTTTGCATATTAAAAGATAAGTTAGCATTTAAAATTAGCACACATAATTCTAAAAGTCACGCAAATTTCAAGATATGTTGGAGATAAATTAACATTTTTTGCTTTTTATACATGTTAATGACAATAATAATGCATTACATGCTACAGTTAGATCTTATTGCTCTAACTACAACGAACATTGTGATACTTTTTTCATCTTTGGAGCTTGTATAAAATTAAAGGAAAAAGAGCACTGAAGAGTAAGTGTTAGCATTGATGCATGCGTTCATTCAATTACTAGCTTTGGATTATCAGTACTTTTCAAGGTAGACCCACATACATTCTTTACAATGAGTATAATGTTGGTGATATAACTGCTAAATAACCTGTTTAAATACATCACGTAAAAAATATCTAAATTTTATGCTTGTAATAAAATTGGACGTACAATTATAGTTGAATGATGTTTTAAATGAAAAAGCTTATAATCAATTACCAATGGTGCATATAAGATATAACTGAAGCTAATTTGGCAAGACATAACACAACCTGGTATTTTAAAATAAAGAAAGGTCGGTTATTCTATCAATCATGCAGTTGAACGGTACAATTAAACTGCAAAAATACTAAAGTACTGTATATACATCTTAAGTTACAGATTTAAAATTTATTTTACCAGAAATATGGCATTTACTTTTTCCCAACGAATGGTAGACGCTTTGAGTTATTTAGTTATCCAATGGCTTAATACAATTCTCCATAACTACCAAACAACATCCGAAACAACAATAAAGTTTGACATCTTTTCTGTATCAAGTACCCACAACTAAGATTAACGTATAGAATTACATTATCTTTACCAGAAGTCATGCTGATCATGATTTTAGTTCACACCTAAGTAATCTTATACGTACTAACTGAATTCCATGAATATAAGGCTATTTGCTGGCAATCCTCCCAATCAAGCCAATGCATCTCACATTGTAACTTTTTTAATAATCATTCAATTTTAATATATTGTAATATAACATCTCAACAAATTGCTGGTATTCGATGCAGTGAACTTGACAGGATAACCTTAAGTCTGTTTTAGACACAATTATTTAATTATTATCAAAAGTAAATAGTGGTTAATGTAGATTTTAAACCAAAACCCTTGGCATATTAAATTAATTTATTCAAACTTATATTATGTATTCACATAGCTTCAAGCACTAAACAACATGAAAGTATTAATGCAGTTAAAATTTGCAAATAGGAAAAGAAAGTAAAAATTTCAAACGAATGTTCACAACTGTTCTAAATGCCAAAAAGTGCATATCAAAGCTCATCCTAGATCAACGATTACATGAAATTAGAATTTACATATAGGAAGAAAAACATAGAAATTGTTGACAAAAAAATTATACCTCTGCGATGTTAATTTGTGGACAAGTATTTAGGATAGCCCTAGCAAATTACAACAATGCCTTAAACCCCCTGTTTGAATGCCTGTTAGAGATATTAATTGTATAAGGCCTGTGTGTATCACTGTATATGTGTTGAGCCTGTGTTCGTACACAGCTATAAATAATTGTATTCATTTCTGTCAATGTAGAAGAAAATCAGTTCTTTTCTCTTCTTCAAACATGGTATCAGAGCTCTCAAGCCAAATGGCATGGCAGAATCAGATCCAATTCAGATCTGATCAGAATCTTTCTTCACCTGATTTCATCATTCTCATGATTTCCCTCATTAAATCTCTATCAAACTTCCTCAAACTATCCTTTCCAATTATATTCAATCCTCTAACCCTAATTTCCATACAGATCTACTAAATCAATCATGACTAATACCAATGATTCACCATCTTTTAATAATTCATCCAATGCAGCAAGTACAAATACCAATTCATCTACAAAATCACTTGAAGAAGCACTAAAATCCATTACCAAACTTCATGCTCAGCTAATTACCACAACCCTAGATGAGAATAACTTTCTATTGTGGAAATTCCAGGTTGAGACAGCTATCAGGGGATATGGCCTGCAAAAGTTCATCGATCCAGATATTCAAGCTCCAGCACAGTTCATTACTGGCCAAGACGGACAGATCAGCACTAATGTCGATTTTCTAATACATCAAAGGCAAGACAACTTACTTTGCTCATGGCTGATTTCATCGATCAGTCCAAGCCTGCTCTCACAATTGGTTGGATGCAAAACCTCAATGGATGTATGGAATACTATACATAGGAGTTTCAATTCTCAAGCAGCAGCTCGAATCATGAGCTACAAGAGGCAGCTACAGAATATGAAGAAGGATAGCTTGAGCATTCGTGAGTATCTAAACAAAATTAAAAATCTATGTGATCTACTCGAATCATCAGGACACAAAGTCAGTGAGGCAGATCAAGTACTCAACATTCTCAATGGACTAGGCGATGAATTTGAAGCAGTTATTGCAGTTATCACCTCAAAGGAGACGACACCCTCTGTACAGTATGTAAGCTCAATTCTACTTGCTCACGAAGGAAGATTAGAACAAAGGAACAACACTTCACAGGACTTCTCCATTAACTATGCTGCAAATCAGAAAAACAAAAACCCTCAGCATCAAAACAGAGCAGATTCTTCAACAAATAACAGTAGAGAAGTTCAAGCAATCAGAGGAGGCAGCAGCTTTGGCAGAACTGGTACATACAGTAGAGGAAGAGGCAGAGACAGAAATTCAAACAACAGGCCCAAATGTCAGATATGCGAAAGGATTGGGCACACTGCAGTGAGATGCTACTTCAGATTTGACGCCAATTATACTAGTAATCAGCAGAATTCACCATACCAGAACAGCCAAAATGCTAACACAACTCATCCATATCAAGTCAATCTCAGTCAACTACAAGGAGAACAGAGACAGATTTCATATAGCCAGAACCCTCAAGAAAGTCATCAGAATACACATGTTGCAGATGGTGACATACTGAATGAAGCTTGGTTTCCTGATTCTGGGGCTACACATCATGTAACCAGCCGCTTACAAAATTTGAATATCGGTGGAATCAAATACAAAGGTAAAAATTCTATACATATGGGAGATGGCACACCATTAAATATAACTCATATTGGAAATGCTCACCTTATTTCTACTGATAGAAATAAAACATTATTGCTGAGAAACCTGCTAAGAGTCCCACACATCAAGAAAAACTTGATCAGTGTATCTCAGTTTGCACGAGATAATAGAGTATTTTTTGAGTTTCATCCTGACTTATGTCTAGTTAAAGATAAACTGAATGGGAAAGTATTGTTACAGGGGCAATTACATAATGGCCTGTACAGTTTCAATTTCAGAGCTGATGAATAGCATTAAGATAAGATGGTATGCAATAATATAGTTAGCAATAATGTAGAAAAAGAGTATGAAATGTGGCATAGAAAGCTTGGTCATCCTAATACCAATGTAATGAAAGTTGTTTTGAATAAAGAAAATCTATTACACTTAAGCCATATATCACAAGGCCTATGTGGTCAGTGCCAATTAGGCAAAAGTCATCAACTATCTTTTAGCCAATCAAATACAATTTACCTCAATCCACTTGAACTTGTTGAATGTGACTTATGGGGTCCAGCACCATTAAATTCTATTCACGGATATAAATATTATGTAGCATTTGTAGATGCATATTCCAGGTACACATGGATTCATTTCCTTAAGCTTAAATCTGAAGCAGCAGAAGCAGTAAAACAGTTTGTTACTCAAGTTGAAAGGCAGTTTGATAGGAAGCTGAAGATCTTTCAAACTGACGGAGGAACCGAGTTTAAACCATTGAAACAATTTTTCAATGATAAAGGAATAATCCATAGATATACTTGTCCTCATACTTCTCAGCAGAACGGCATTGTAGAAAGAAAACATCGGCATGTAGTAGAGACAGGTTTGACATTGTTAGCACAAGGTGAAACGCCTTTGAAATTTTGGGCTGAAGCTTTCTCAACAGCCGCATATCTTATCAATTACCTACCCACCAAAATTCTGAAAGATATAAGTCCACATGAAGTTTTGTTTGGAACAAAACCTGATTACAAGACACTAAAAGTGTTTGGCTGCCTCTGTTTTCCTCTGTTACGACCATATAATAATCATAAGCTTGATTTCAGGTCATCAGCGTGTACCTTTCTAGGTTATGCCAGCAGACAAAAGGGATACAAATGCCTGACAAAAGAAGGAAGAGTGATAGTATCAAGGCATGTTATGTTCAATGAAAACGTATTTCCTTTCGCCAACAACGAAACAAAGAACATCAGCAAATTCACAAGTGCTCAGAATTCTATGTCACACATACCAGTAATTGAAGTTAACAAGGAAATCTGGAATGCTCCAGAGATAACTGGAGAAGATGATGATCAGATGCGTAATTCACCAATGCTTAACTCACCAGAAACTAGTACTAACAATGAAAGTGAAGAAACTCCTAGCTCGGAAAGTAGAAACAGTAAAAATTCAAATGATAATATACATGAGGGTTCTTCACATGACTGTGCTTCCAGACATACTTCTAACCATACAACCGAATCTATATCAAGAAATACACCAATCAGAACAGGGACACATCAGGGAGGACATCATATGATTACGAGAGCAAAAGATGGGATCTTCAAACCCAAAGTGTACACTGTTCAAAGCATACCGACAGAATCTGAACCTGAAAATTATGAAAAAGCAGTCCAACACAATAAGTGGAGACAAGCTATGGAGGAAGAATACAAAGCCTTGATGAACAATGACACATGGACTCTAGTTAAGCTGCCAAAGAATAAGACTACCATTGGATGCAAATGGACATACAAGCTAAAGCATAACGCTGATGGAACAGTTGCAAGGTACAAAGCAAGGCTTGTAGCAAAGGGTTTCACTCAACAACCAGGATTTGATTTCAAAGAAACATTTTCGCCAGTGATAAAGCCCACTACTATAAGAGTGATACTCACCTTAGTGCTACATAACAGATGGACTGTGAAACAACTAGACGTACACAATGCATTTTTGAATGGAGAATTGGAAGAAGGGGTGTACATGGAGCAGCCGAAAGGTTTTGAAATTAACAGCAGATATCAGATGGTATGTAAACTGAATAAAGCAATCTATGGCTTGAAGCAAGCACCCAGGGTATGGTTCGAAAAGTTAAAAAATACTCTGACAAGACTGGGATTTATTCCAACAAAGTCAGACACTTCTTTATTCATCAAGAGGAGCAGCAAATATATTTTATACATTCTTGTATATGTTGACGATTTTATTGTAACAGGCAGCGAACTGGATGAAATAAATAAACTGACAGATTATCTCAACAAGCAATTCAGATTAAAAGACCTGGGGGCATTAAACTTCTTCTTAGGTGTTGAAGTAGAGAGAACAAAAGATGGAGCACTTTACTTAAGTCAAACGAATTACATTCAGAATGTTCTAAAAAGGGCTGGAATGGATAAAGCAAAGTCTACTCCTACCCCAATGACTACCAACCTGCAGCTATCCAAGAACATCGGTGAACCTGTAGATGATCCGCAACAGTATCGCAGCATAGCTGGAGCACTGCAGTACATAACTATAACCAGACCTGAAATATCATACAGCGTCAACAAGATTTGTCAGTTTATGCAGAACCCTCTAAGTGAGCACTGGAAAAGTGTAAAACGGATTCTCAGATATTTGGCAGGAACAACTAACTATGGGCTGAAGTTTTATCCCAACACAACACTGAAGATTAGTGCTTTTGCTGATGCTGATTGGGCTAGTGACAGAGATGATAGAAGATCAACCAGTGGCTATTGTGTTTACTTGGGAAGAAACATAGTGTCTTGGTGCTCTAAGAAACAAGCAACTATATCTAGGTCCAGTACTGAGGCCGAATACAGGAGCGTAGCAAGTGCTGTGGCTGAAGTTATGTGGTTGAAATCACTACTATTTGAAGTTCTTGGCAGTGAAGCAGGTGCAGCAACAATATGGTGTGATAACTCGAGCACTGTGTCACTGGCAGCTAATCCTGTTTTACACTCAAGAACGAAACATATCGAATTGGATATTTATTTTGTTCGAGAACAGGTGGCGAAAGGAAGTATCTACATAAATCATATACCATCTTTACATCAAAGGGCTGACGTTTTAACCAAGTCTTTATCACCAACTCGATTTATCAAGTTGAGAGAAGAGCTGAATGTTCAAATGAGATCTGGAGGAGAAGAGAAGGAAGAGAGAGAGAGATCAAATTGAGGGAGAGTGTTAGAGATATTAATTGTATAAGGCCTGTGTGTATCACTGTATATGTGTTGAGCCTGTGTTCGTACACAGCTATAAATAATTGTATTCATTTCTGTCAATGTAGAAGAAAATCAGTTCTTTTCTCTTCTTCAAACAATGCCTAAAGCGCCGTAAACTAAAAAACAGTTGAAAATCCAAAAGGAAACAAAAGAAAAGAAATATGTATGAGTGTGTGTACACACGTGCTAGCGCACAAAATTATATATTTGAGATACTAAAGTGAACAAAGTGATATTCCAATACTCAGATTAAAATCAAGATGCATAGAAATAAATTGATCATAAAATGTTTAAGTTGACCACTTTCTTTTCTTCTTGTAACAACGTTGGTTAGAGTAAGCCGAATGTCTTGAATGCCTCGAGGAAAATGGGATGGATAAAAATGAAAGGAAAAAAGTATACCTATTTAAATTTTGACGACTATCATTACCGCTTACTAATATTTAGATATATTAACTTATATTATAGGTCAATGCATCTATTAGTAAAATAGCAACATATATACTCATGGTTTGGTATGATGTAAAATTTTACAATCCCAGTTATTATGTAAAATAGGATATTAAGTTTTGTCTTTGTTTCTACAATGAGTGCTATTGATTTTTTTTCTCCTGTAATGTACTATAGTAGACAAAGAGCAGAAGAGACAACAAAGTGACAGTCATTTTATATGTTTATTGAATATGGAAGCTTTTATTGTACGTTTACTGATGAAGCTTACTGTGACAAACAGACATTCTAGTTAACAAAAAAACCAAAAAAGGCAACGTATAGAAAATAAAACATACATAGAATCGAAGGGTGAAATCATAGCGATCCAGTCAGAAGCATCAGGGAGTAGAACTCCACCAATAGTGACCATAACATGTGCTTCATTGGGCAAAAGGGAAGTACCTCCAACAATTGTAATATCAATATACTGATTTAACACATGGTAAGAGATCAAATCTATCTTTGTTTTTGCTTGAGAAGAATCCCAAATATAGATTACTGCATAATTAGAATGTTAAATTAATCATCCGAAAAGTAAATTCAATTCTAAATCGACAACTTTTTTTGATTTCGAACAAAATTAAGCCTATGAAAGAGGAGATGAGTTTACGCATGTCGTTATCAACATTTATCAACCTTGTTTCAAATTCCTCAATCGAATCCCAAAATCATCTGAAAAGAATACATTAAAAGAACTGAACTAAAAGAACAAATTCTATAACCAATAATTCAAAATGTTGCTGACATGAAGAAGAAGAGAGGGGAAGCCAGTGTTTTGCACTTTCGAGGTTCGGTCCTTGCCGGTTCAAAGCCAACTGTCACACCTATTAAGATTTGGAAGGTGGATCCAATGGGTTTTGTGAAGTGGGTGGATAAAATAGGAGAAAAGATAAATTTGTGGGAAGTGAGCAAAACAATGTACGCAGCTGAACTGATCAAAACCGTGCGTAGGAATATTGTAGTTTTTCCATTATTTTCTACGATTGAATTCTTCATGTGGTTATTACATGTAGGGGGAAAGCAACATGTGTTATGGATGAGAACGTGAAAGCATATTGTGTCCGCTAGGCAATTTTTGAAATTTACATTGATATCCAATTTGTCCCAAAGAATTATCATGGCTATTTTAGGAAGTCTCTAAAAGGCTTCACTTTAACTCGGTTGACGAAGTATTTGCTTTATATATACAAGTATGAAGACAGGTCCGATGGACATGACTAAGGCAGACTCGTGTAAAATTGGGTTAGTGTAAAGAGAACTATCTAGTATGTGTTTTAATGAAAAATAGCATTGTCAGAATTTGTTATGTTGTCCTTACATACTAAATGCCTAATACGGATTTACCCATTTTTGAAAAGTGTAGTTGTGTTAGGGAGTTTATGGAGTAAGGTTGAAGTAATAATTCATGAAAGGTAGACAGTAGTAAGAGGGAGCAAAAATAGATAAGTGTAGAGCAATACATGTGAAAGAGTAAAATACGTAGTCCTGTATCTAAAAGCTTGTTTAACTAAAATAGGTACTTGTGTATCTAAAACCAAATTTGAGTGTATGCGACATTATGTAAAAGACTTTTATTTTAAAGCTTGAAAAATTGGAATCTACATACATAGATGTACGTACATACGAAATAGATATCACATTGTTGAAGATACAGGACAGTTTGTGTTTAAAACTTTGTTTATTCAGAAGAATGCAGTTACAAAATTGATTTAATTCATGGGTACTGTATAGAAATTTGTATATATGGAGGAAAATGATTCTTTTCACAATGAGTGAATACAGAGGGGGTATTTTCCCAGATCAGAGTACAAAGATCAGAACATTCCAAAGTAAGTCGTATGGAAATGACAACAGTCGAAATTGGATGTGCACAGTTACAGTATGTATACATATATACATATACATATATATATACACACACGCACATATACATATATATGTATGTATGTATGTATGGTATATATCCAAATTTTTTGGTTTTGAAATATGATGGTAATCATTCAAAGTTTTACACCCTCAAAATATCTAGTTAAGTTAGAAAGTTGAAGACTAAGAATGCCAGTGTAAAAAAAATTATACATGGGATTGAACGCATTTTCAAAATAAAATATGGACTTGGAACTTTGGACTTTCAAAGTCACTTTATTTGTAGAGTCTGTATTTGTAGTCAATGCTGTGTAGAAAACTGCATATACTCATAAGCTGTTCATATGATGGAACCATATATACGTCAGTGTTCAAACCAAACTATATGCATTTATACGCGAAATTACAGTTTCAACAATTGAATATGATGGTCCACAGCCAAAGTATTACACCCTCAAGATCAACAGTTCATGTGAAAATGCATTTATAGAACTGCATGGTAAAAAATTATGTGTGATATGTAACACATTTTCAACATCAAACATGGAACCACAACTCTGTAATTTGAAAATAACTTTATTTGTAGAATGTATATTTGCAGTGAAAGCCATGCGTAATATTGGATATATTGAAAAGCTGAAGATAATATGGAACCATATAGACCCGCATCTTGAAACCAAATTGTATACTTTTATATTGAGAATTAAATTTTTTAAAAATGATATATTATACGTGTTTGAAACCTTCATATATTTTGGAAATGTTTATGGAAAAAGCTGAATCTATTGAAATCTGTTGTGTTATTAAATGAAGACAGGTACAACACAGTCAGTACTGAGATGGATATCCTATATTTCAAGCCTGAATGCATAAACTTCAACTCAACGCAGAACTAAAACACATATTTGAAGTCTGTTATGTTGAAACTCAGTTGACATACATTTACAAATAAATCAAAGTGCATATTCACAAATTTACATCTATACGTACATATATATATAGTTGACGCATTTTCAAAATCAAATATGTACTGAAACTTTGTCTTTCAAACTTAGTTTATTTTAAGAATCTGTATTTGTATTAAAAGCTATGTATAATATTGTGAATGAGCTTCTGAAGTGTGTTTGTTTTCTAATCCATGCTGTCTTAAACTTATTATCACAGCCGTTCACATACATCAACGCTCAAGATTCATTGCTACAATTGACATGGATTACCAGTTCATGGGCTGATGCAGTTTGGGCCATTTCGCATTTTCTATATAAATTCTTGCTGTAGAGTATTGTAAGATATAATTTTGTGATACACAAAAGCTGACTGAAATAAAGAAACATCAGATTTACAATTTCTATTTTCTGTTTTGGTATCAGAGCCACTTAAAAGCCTAACGGCATAATCTTGGAGATCAGTTTTTTGCATCATCTCTCCAATTTCAAGATTGTTTTTCTGTATTCTCTTCTCAGTTAAATTTCATCATTGAAGAGTTATACCCTTCCCGAGTCAAGTGTATCTGCACCACCAGTTTTTTTTATTTCCGATTTATTGTGCCATGCCTAGCAAGAACTTGAACGACTTCAAATTCTTGACTGGCTGCAACAGTTCTTGTGCCCCGCCAACGTTGAGTGGCTGCACCTTTTATTCAAGATTCCAGATCAGTCCACCACAAAGATGGCAGACAAAGAAGCAGGTGATGAAAGATCATCAACCACTTCAAGAAATGACAGAAGAGAAGCTGCAGCACCAGATACAACACTAATCAAACCCAAAAGTCAAATCGTCATCATCCCGCTTGATGAAGACAACTATATAGTCTGGAAATACCAAATTGAAACAGCCTTGAAGGGGTATGGCCTTCAAGACTACATCAAGGGGACAATGGCAGTACCACCTGCAATCATAGAAGAAGATAATGGAACAGCAGTTAGCAACCCAGAATACACAAGGTATCAAAAGCAAGACAACTTACTATCGTCATGGCTATTATCATCCATCAGCTCAAGCCTATTATCACAGATTGTTGGCTGCAACTCATCATATGAGATTTGGTCATCAATAGAGCGGATATTCAGTTCACAATCAGCCGCAAGAATTATGCATTTCAAAAGGCAATTACAAAATTCAAGAAAGAATGATATGTCAATGAGAGAATACCTTGCAAAGATCAAATCTTTATGTGATAGACTTAATGCAATTGGTCATAAAATTTCTGAAAGCGAGCAAATTCTCACAATAACAAATGGACTTGATGATGAGTATGAGTCAGTGGTAACATTCATAGCATCGCAACAAACTCTACCAGATTTACAATCTGTTCAATCAGCATTACTTGCCCATGAAGGCAGAATTGAACAAAGGAGAACTATGCAAAATGAACTATCAATCAATTATGCTAGCAGTTCAAGAAATAGATTGCAACAAGGCAACACAGCAAATCAGGGAAACAAGCAGGATGGTCAAAGGAATAATCACACACCAAGAGGAAGGGGAAGAGGGAGATGGAGCAACAACAGCAGAGTAAAATGCCAAATATGCGAAAGATTTGGTCATATTGCCAGCAAGTGCTATTTCAGATTCAACAGAGAATTCACTGTCACACAGCAAACTCAAAGAAATCCCAACATTAATATGACACAACTGGAACAACAGCAGAATAGCAACAATGAAAATTCAAGAACTCAATTAATCAATTCAGATGAAGCCAAACTGGATAACACAGGCCTGGATGACTGGTACCCAGACTCTGGAGCGACTAATCATGTAACAAGCAATCTTCAAAACCTCAACTTAGGCAACAAGAGTTACACAGGTATGCAAGCTATACACTTGGGTAATGGTGCAACAACAAGTATATCACATGTTGGCATAGGCACTATTCAAGGTAAAAGAGAATTATATTTAAACAATCTACTGAGGGTTCCCAAAATCAAAAAGAATTTAATTAGTGTATCTCAATTTGCTAATGACAACAAAGTATACTTTGAGTTTCACCCAAATTTTTGTTTAGTTAGAGATTTGCTAAGTAAAGATATATTATTGCAGGGTAGTTTGAGTAAAGGACTGTACAAATTTAATGCTGTAAAGAAATCTGAACCCACAGTGAAGAAGTATTGGTGCAACAGCATTCACACCAGTAATCAAAATAAGAGAAATACTTTAGATCATTGGCATTGTAAACTAGGGCATCCTAGTATGAAAATTGTAAAAAGATTTTTAATGGATAATAAAATTTCTTTTCAAAATAATGATATTTCTGATATATGCACACACTGTCAGTTAGGAAAAAGCCACAAATTACCCTTCGGCAATTCTGAAACTATATATAAAATTCCTTTTGAATTGATAGCTGCAGATCTATGGGGACCAGCCCCATTGAATTCACTGCAAGGGCACAGGTACTATTTATCTTTTGTAGATGCATATACTAGATACACATGGATATTTTTTCTCAAGTCAAAGTCTGAAACTCATGATGTCTTAGTTCAGTTCATTTCACTTGCTGAAAAACAGTTTAATTATAAGGTAAAAATTGTGCAAACTGATGGAGGGGCTGAATTTTACCCACTCAAAAAATATTTTCAAAACAAAGGTATATTACATAGAACTACTTGCCCTTACACATCTGAGCAGAATGGACTTGTTGAAAGAAAACATAGGCACGTAGTGGACACAGGCCTAACACTATTATCTCAAGGGTCATTACCCTTGAAATATTGGGAAGAGGCATTCATCACAGCAGTTTATCTTATAAATAGGATGTCAAGTAAAGTGCTTAATTATAAATGTCCTTATGAGAAATTATTTGGCACTAGACCTGATTATGATAATCTAAAAACCTTTGGGTGCTTATGTTTTCCTTATCTTAGGCCTTACAATAAACATAAATTAAGTTTAAGATCAAGTCCATGCACTTTTTTAGGATATGCTACAAATCAAAAAGGATACAAATGTCTTGATAAAAATGGTAGAATTTATACATCAAGACATGTGATGTTTAATGAAAATAATTTTCCTTTTGCAGATAAAAGATTGGCTAGCAATAAAGACACAACAGATAAATGCACTGATCATATCAAAGTATGCTTGCCCACCATACCAGAATTAACTATTCAGGAAAAACAGTATTGCAATAAAAGGTCAGAAGATTCACATTCTATTACAGAAACAAAATCTGACTATAGTGCAAGTGACACACATGAGTGGCCAACACAACAAATGGAAGATAATGATGAAGCACAGTCAGCTGATAATTCAACATCTAGCAATAGCATACCTGTTGTCACAAACATGAGACATGATATGCAAGAAACAGGGCATCACATGATGACAAGGTCAAAAAGTGGCATTTTCAAGCCTAAAATATACAATGCAAGTACAGACATCATGGAACCAGTTACATATGAGCAGGCAGTCAAAATTACAGAATGAGAAAAGCCATGAAAGATGAGTATGAAGCACTAATAAAAAATCAAACATGGGATCTGGTGTCACCTCCAAAGGACAAGAACATTGTTGGATGCAAATGGACTTATAAGATCAAAAAGGATGCAAATGGAAAAATAATAAAGTACAAAGCAAGGCTAGTTGCCAAAGGTTACTCTCAACAATTTGGGTTTGACTTTAACGAAACTTTTTCGCCAGTAGTCAAACCCACTACCATTAGAATCATACTCACCATAGCACTAAACAATCAATGGAAAATCAGACAGCTAGATGTTCAGAATGCTTTTCTCAATGGAGACTTACAAGAAGAAGTATACATGCATCAACCAAAAGGCTACATCATGAAAGAAAATGAGGATAAAGTCTGCAAATTACGTAAAGCTATTTATGGTCTAAAACAAGCATCAAGAGCCTGGTACGAGAAGCTCAAAGCAACATTAACAAAAATAGGATTCAAACCAACAAAGGCAGACAATTCACTATATACCAAAACCATCAATCATGAGGTCACATATATATTGGTGCACGTGGATGACATTCTCATCACTGGAAATAATGAGAGTGACATTATTAAAGTTATACAACTACTGGATCAAAACTTTGCAATCAAAGACATGGGGACACTTGATTATTTCCTTGGAATTCAAATTAGCAGACCATCACAAACAGAAATGTTTTTATCCCAAAAACAGTATGCATCAGAGATTTTGGTTCGTGCCAACATGGATCAAGCTAAGCCTCTACCCACACCTATGGTCAGTAATTTAAGATTATCCAAAACCAAAGGGGAGCCTATCGACAATGTCAAACAGTACCGAAGCACTGTAGGAGCGCTACAATACTTGACCATCACTAGACCAGACATATGCTATAGTGTAAACAAAGTTTGACAATTCATGCAAAACCCCTTAGACAGTCACCGGAGGGCAGTTAAACGTATTCTAAGGTATATTAAAGGCACTCAAAACTATGGTTTGCTATTAACTCGAAGTAAAGAAATGAATTTGCAAGCTTACAGCGACGCCGATTGGGCCAGTGATACTGATGATAGACGATCTACCTCAGGCTACTGTGTTTATATGGGTGGAAACCCATTATCGTGGTGCACCAAGAAGCAATCAACTATTTCCCGCTCGAGCACCGAGGCTGAGTACAGATCAGTAGCTAGCACAGTAGCTGAAATTATATGGATAGAAACCCTAATCCATGAACTAGGGCTTGAGTTCGATGGCAAACCACTGATTTGGTGCGACAATCTGAGCACCATTTCCTTATCTCTGAATCCGATTCAACACTCTCGCACCAAACACATAGAAATCGACCTATTTTTCGTGCGTGAAAGGACAGTAGCAGGAAAATTAGAGATCAGACATGTACCTTCCTTCTACCAACGTGCTGACACTCTCACAAAGTCTCTTTCCCTCAAAAATTTCGCCAGATTGAGAGAAGAAATGAATGTAATCGATGGGAGGAGATTTCATGGCGGCTGAAGGAAGGGAGATGGAAACCCTAACTTCAATTGAGGGCGGATATTGTGAATGATCTTCTGAAGTGTGTTTGTTTTCTAATCCATGCTGTCTCAAACTTATCATCACAGCCGTTCACATACATCAACGCTCAAGATTCACTGCTACAGTTGACATGGATTACCAGTTCATGGGCTGATGCAGTTTGGGCCATTTCGCATTTTCTATATAAATTCTTGCTGTAGAGTATTGTAAGATATAATTTTGTGATACACAAAAGCTGACTGAAATAAAGAAACATCGGATTTACAATTTCTATTTTCTGTTTTATAAAATTGAATATATTCAAAAAGTTAGTATATTATGGAACCATGTATATGTGAATGTTGAAACCAAACTTCAGGCACCCATTCAAAATTTTACATCCTCATGATCGATAGTTTAGTTGAAAATTACAAATTTAGAATTTCATGGTAGAAAACAATTATGCATCCTACTTAATACAGTTTGACCATCAGAAATGTACCCAAAACTGTGTACTTTGGAAATAAGTTGATTTTTAGAATCTGTTTTCGCAGCCAAAGCTATGTATAAAACAGGATATATTCAAAAGCTGCGTCTTGAAACCAAACTGTATG
Organism: Allium cepa; assembly: GCA_030765085.1. NCBI lineage: Eukaryota > Viridiplantae > Streptophyta > Magnoliopsida > Asparagales > Amaryllidaceae > Allium > Allium cepa. The sequence goes on along the minus strand of CM060939.1, from coordinate 210,669,841 downwards.
CTTCTATATTGGAAGTAACATTTTCAGAAATTGACATATTATATATGTTTGAAACTTTCATGTATTTTGAAATTGTTTGTGACAAACCTAAATCTGTTGAAACCTATTGTCTTATCAAGTGAAAACGGATAGAGTTCAATCGGTGCTAAGTGGAAATTCGTACATTGCAAACCTGTTATCATAAACATCAAATCTATATTTTGCAAAGCTAATGTATAAAATCATTTAAGAGATTCAAGGCCAAAACTCAAACAAATATTTAAAGTCCGTTATGTTGAAAACCATGTGACATGCATTTAGAAATAAATCAAACTGCATCTTCACAAATTTATATCTATGCATACATACATACATACATATATACATACACTTAATGAATTTTCAAAATCAAATATGTACCTGTCACTTTGTAATTTGAAAATTACTTTATTTTGTGGAATCTGTATTTATATTAAAAGCTGCGTATAAAACTACATATATTAAAAAACTGAACATAATACGGAACCATGTATACCTAAATCTTGAAACCAATTTTTATTTTAAATTTGGATTTCAAAAATTGTTGTAATATATATCTGTAGACGGTAAAAGTATGCATTTATAGAACCACATGGAAAAAAATGTATGTTTGGTAAGTAATACATTTGCAACATCAAATATGTGACCGAAACTTTGTACTTTGAAAATAACCTTAGTTTTAGAATCTGTATTTGTAGTCAAAGCTACGTATAAAATTGGATATATTGAAAAGCTGAAGATAATATGGAACCATATAGACCTGCATGTTGGAACCAAACTGCATGCTTTTCTATTGGGAATTAAATTTTCAGAAAATGATATGTTATATGTGTTTAAATGTTACATCTATTTTGAAAATGTTTGTGCCAAAAGCTGAATCTATTGAAACCTGTTGTGTTATCAAATGAAGACAGGTGTAGTACAGTCAGTACTGAGTTGAGAATCCTACATTTCAAACCTGTATGCGTAAACTTAAAATCTATATTTTGCAAACCGATGCAGAAATGAGTTAACAGATTCAAGGCCAGAACTAAAACACATATTTGAAGTCTATTACGTTGAAAATCAGTCGACATACATTTACAAATAAACCAAAACGCATATTCATAAATTCACATCTATACGCACGTACGTACGTACATACATACATATATATACAGAGAGTTGATGCATTTTCAAAATCAAATATGTACCAGAAACTTTGTACTTTCAAAATCAGTTTACTTTTAGAATCTGTACTGTATCCCCTGCATTCTCAAGGAAGTTCATTTAGCATTTTTAAGAACAGCCGATTCGAATTCCAAAAAGGTATGCATTTCAAATATTTGTATGTTTGGTATGCGCAACGTTGGTAATGGGAAATGTGAAAAAGAGAAGGAGAGGAAGAATTAAAATTGGTGCCGGTTGTAGGTGGTCGTTGCAATTCAGATGTGAACAATTGCTGCGCACGCCGTTGTCGTCTACGGTGAGCCAACTGAACTCGTCATGCATGGTCGAACATTCTTTCACGTCGGGCTCATTGAGCCAACCTACGCTATTTGCGTTGATGAGCATCCATCTGTTTGTCAGTCAGTGGAGGAAAATAAATATTTAAATCCGTAAATACCGCAAAAAATGGTAATAATGCAAGGTAAAGTTGCTATAATTGAAAAAAGTGTTAACGTGAAGGGGATGGAATATCTAGTTGCAGCTAGACTACGGACATATGCAGACAGGAAGGAGGAAGCGTTGTTTAAGTACTGTGGATATTTGTTAACTTAAATAGGATAGGGAAAAAAAGAAGGAGATATTTTGAAGTTTGGACGAGTAAAAAAGGAGAAGTATTTAGCGGGGAATAAGTCCATATGGAGTTACAGCTATATTTTGTAATACGTTGTATGCAAACATACTATGCAGTGGAATATCGAAAAATTAGTAAAAGTAGGAAACTGGTTTGATGTGTGTATCACAAATTATTAGCGACTTACCCAGTGTTCATTCTCGTGCTGTAGTAACGAAGGTGGATAACTGTAATGACCCGATTTTTCGACTTTCAAAAGTCGACATTAATACGACCACTATGTTAAATGTCGAACAGTCAAATGCCAGAAAACCGAACCGTTAGGGTTAAAGAAGAAGAAGATAGAAGAAGAACAGAAACAATAAACAGAATCTCACATTTCGCAGCGGACTAAATATAATAGATAAATGAATATCTTTAAAACAAAGAATCATATCTGTTATTACATTACATCACATTACATTATCAGAGTGTTACAACAACAAATAGCTAAGAAAATATAACATATATCAGTGATACGTTTCGCCATCCAGCTTGCTCCTGATCTCCACAGCATCTCTTTTCTGACTTCGCTCCAGAATAACTGATAACCTAACTCTAGGCTGCCCGTGTGGAAAATTGGTGGGCACCCAGAGTTTAGAAAGGGAACAATAAACTCTAGGTCAGTCATGGGACTGGTGTGAGATCTTAAAGACAGTTATTTTCACAAAGAAAACAAAAAGAAATCCGCTATGCTTTGGAAAATGAAACTGCCATAAGGCCTCCCACCACACACACAATGCAAACGCACACTTGGAGGAGATTTCTCCTTATGATAGTCAAAAATACTTGATACACGAAAACCATTTGATATTATTATTAGTGCATAATGTAGAAAATATTTCGAAAGTATAATATTAATCTTAGCCAGGATACAACATTTCGTCGTATGCCTACTATAGCTACCATGTTCAATAGCAGGTTACCGCCACATTCCATGGCAGGTTATACAACCGAAACCGTACATGGCGCATATTGTTTCTTTGGATTTCCAACAATGGTCAGGCAAAAGAACTTCCTACACCGAAATGGGTACGCCTCTGAAAGGACGCCCCCCGAGAACCTAACCGGATCTCTGTCAAACAAGGCCGAAGTTACCTCACGCTTTAACCAAGCGATAACATAGGTAACTACCATACAAGTATGCCATCCTCGATCGTAACCAACCTTTATCCGAGCGCTCGACACCAACGACTACAAAGCAATAAGTTTGCAGCAACCACATAGGTTAAATATCTGGGCTCCATACCATGATATCACCTCTTATCCAGAAGAAAATGGACATACCCTGGGGGCGCGACCACTAAAAACCTTGCCGCTACATTCCTGTTTCGACCATTTCCGGGTTGTGAGGCTCGACGAAGTCTCGTCCACAAAGCTACATTTTTCACAAAAGGCATGCTTCGATCAATAAATGATCAGCAGCACTTCGTATGCCACATTACCAAATTGGAAATGTATCACTAGTAACCATCAACTACATAACCTCTGAGCTCGTATGTCTCAGAGAAGGGCGTTAAGCTAAGAGAATAAATTCTCCGCCACAAACAGAAATGTATTTGATAGAAACCAGCTTTACATCTCAAGGTGTAACGTTAGACACACAAACATACAAGTCCGTTCCGGGATCGAACGGAACTGAAAGCACTTCAAAGAAGCCTCAGAATTTTGAACATTTGAAATCAAAATATTTAATTGATTTTAAATATTTGAAAGTTAGTTTAACTTGAATTTCAATTTTAACTATGAATTTGGAAATTTAATTATTGAATTTAATTTATTGAAATTTGGTAAAATGTTGAATCTTCAGCTTTAAGCCTGTTAAAAATAATTTAATGGCTTAGAAAATTTGTATTAATAATAGTGAAGATAATAGAAGCTTCAGAATTGAATTTGAAACTGTTTTATTCAGTATTGAAATTTATATTGTTTAAATCGATATTTAAAAATAGCCTTCTGAGGCACAGTCTCGGATTTCAACGAAACTAATTCCATTGGATCCGTAATAGTGTATTATTATCGGATTTCAATTTTCATAGCATTCGGAGTTGTTGTGTGGTCGTACGATAAGAAAACGCGCTGAAAATTATATTGAAATTTAATTTTTTAACTGGTCCGCAAAGCTATCTTCTCCACACGATCAAATTTGGACTCAGAACCTTTTCCATTGCGTTCAGAACAAGGGTAGAACCTTATAAACACTTGGCGGCATGCCTCGATAGGATGTAAAATTTTAAGGCTTCGAATTTGAGACAATTTAAATTTTGAATTTAAAAATTAAATATAAATCATATTAATGCACTGAAGCACTGTGGCATTACACACGTAGAGGAATTTCACCATGTGTTCCCCTGCCATTTTAAAATGCGTACAAGTGTTTTCTCTTCATCTGTTAAAATAGAAAAAATATACGTATACGAATTAAAAACAAAATAAACGAGTTCATTTTCGTTCAAATTAAAAACGCAGAGCTACAGATTAAAAATGGCCGAAGCCTAGGAAATCAAAATCCCAAAATAAATTCAAAAACAAAAATCTAGTTTCCTCTTTGAAATCATAATCGTGCGCCTTCTCGTTCGTACTAGGCATCAATGCTGGCAGATTTGGGATGTGGGAGTCACGAGCATGGGCGGCTATAATGCCGTCAGCGTGGCATCGAAGGTGGGGCGTCGACTTAGGGGAGCTGCTCAACTAGGGTTCGTTTGGATTTAGCTTGTTCGCAAGGTTCTGGAAAGAGCATCGCAGCCATCGCAATTTGGCGCGCGCGCTCGAGGCATGTGGCCAATGTCGACTCGTGATCGGATCTCAGTGGTCGCGATGGTTGACCAAGGATTGGCGAATCATGCAAGGGGCAGGAAAGCTCTCCAGCTTTTGGAATGATAGCCGAGATCGAGATCTACATGATTACAGTAAGGTATTTACAAATTGTTTCAGTTTAATTTAAATTTGAAAATGAATTTGAAATGTACAAAAAATAGTAAAGTAAAAGTACAGTAAAGTGAAAAATTCTCTGATAGGCAGTTTTCAAAATGTCTGACTTAATTTGGTTAATAAACCGATTTGATTTATTTATGATACAAAAAGGGTTTTAAAGGGAAAATGTTAGAAAATCAAATTATTATTTTAAATTAAATAAATCTATTCAATGGAAATTTATTATTCGATTTATTTCGAATATTAATCAACTGTAAAATGTTTATACAAGGTCTAAAATTGAGAATCAAGCCGGAATAGGAATGGACCGCAAATTAAAATCTAAGGTGAGATCTTCTTACTCAAATTAAATAATTGAAAATTTAGTTATTAATTGATTTTTGAATTATGATAGTTAAATTTCAAATGGTTGATTGTGTGCTTGAATGATAAATTATTATCTGTTGTATTGGAATAGACCCTATGCGCCGCATAATAGCGGAGGTTATTATATTTAAACCCATATACCGCGATATTCCACCTCGAAGTGGAATTGGTATTATATATGTATTTGGAGTGATTGATTTCCCGCATTATATAGTGAATGAGACCCTATGCGCCGCATAACAGCGGATGGTATTTTATAAATCCTACATACCGCGATATTCCACCTCGAAGTGGAATTGGTATTTAATTGTTGTGCTAACGTCTGTGAATGCAGGGAAACAGGTTGGAGGGATCCAACTGGATTCCCCAAATATGGAATTTGTTTCATATGTTGTGTGTTGATAATCTCTGTGTGATTACATTGTAATTGAAATCATTGTAGGCTAAAATTTAGCTGAATATATTTTTGGTATCGTAGGATACCAGAAATGAATAAAATTGGATTTTTGAAATTTAAGTACAAAATCTATAGTAAATTAAATTTTGAGGAATTGATAAATTAAAAAAATAAATTTTAAAAGGATAAAGTTTTATTTTTGAATCCTATTGAATAAAAATTCCAAAACATGGGAAAAAGGCTTAATAAATGGATTTCGGGTAATATTATTCAAAGGTTGAAGAATTTATTTAAAATATGGATTTTAAATAGTTTGGGAGAAATAAAGAGATTTATTTTAAAAGAAAGTAAATTTTGTTGAATATGCGCTTATATGTTTTTGTTTGATGATAATAAACATATATATTCATTTAAATGTATTTGGTAATGTACTATTTTGTTTTTTTTAGATTAAATAAATATTTGTTGAATAAAATAAATTACACAGAATTTGAATTTGAATTCAAACAGAACAAGTTAAACAGATTTTGAATTCAAACAGAAATTTTATTCAAATAAATATTTATTACAATCTTGAATAGTACAAATTCATGCTCTCACTATACATATACTTTTTGATTACATCACGATTACATCACAAATATTTTTACATTGATAACCTCACTACATATCACTCACACTCGTATTTTGTCTTCAACTGCATTCCAGTTTGAATCCAGCATCTGAGCAATCTGCAAAAATATTCACTAACGCAGTAAAATTGAAAAAGAAATATTTTTTGCAATATAAAATGAAATACGATTTTTGAAAATATGATTTGCCTCAGTTATTTGGGTTGTTCGTCATCATTCACACTTGTTTTCATCACAAAGTCGTGCATATAGATATTACAGGGACATGTAACCATAAGTGGCTGCAATACACACGTGTACATTCATACACGTGTGCACTGCCTCGCCAACTCGTGTGCGCAGCCAACAATAGCAAGTGTGCAAGCACAACTTCACAACAAACAAGGCAATGCACTATGCAATGTACAACAAGTCCAACATCCTCAAATGAAGTACAAAGCATGCACATGAACAACATAACTGATCAAACCAAAGTAGTACAGCATGCACAAAGTGCCACAAGTGTACATGAATACAACTCGACTGCAACAGTACAGTCATGAAGTATGCAAAGAGCTCGAGCATAAGACAACACAGTTCATATACAAAGCTCAAGTCACAATGTCGAGCATACATGAAGCAATGTACATGCACCAGTGATGAAAGCAACAAGATACACAAATTTAGTTCAAATACAAGTGATACAAGTGCAACACAGTTGCAAACAACATACAAGAAGTTCAAATATCACACAAGTACAGGCCGCAACAGTATGCACCGGTCCAAACAGTTATCAGAGAGTATATGGAAGGGTTAGGAACTCGATAGGCACATATGAATACAAAGTACACACGTGCAACAGTTCATGTATGAATCAGTGACCAACCACAAGACCACCAGGCAATTAACCAGAGGCAACCACAAGTGCAAGAATAAACCAGCATGAATGCAACATGGCTAAGATGTCTCAAATAAACAAAACACCAAATAGACCATGGAACAACAAAGTGATTGCAACAAACATCAGCAGATACAAAATGACCAAGTGCATCTGAACTACAACACGACCAAATGGCCAAGATGAAAAACCAGAGTTTAATGCATATGAGATCATGCAGTACTACAAAGACCATGTCAAACACAGAGGCAACATGAATGGAAACTGCATCGATGCAAATCAAAACAGAGAGTATGGTGATGCAGTCAACAAGGCAATAGTGCAGGTGAACAAATGTGCAAATGCTCAAGACCACACACTGCATATATGTCAAACATGAATGCTACGACTTCAAATGAACAAATAATCAGACAACATCATGCAATGCTAAATTGAGATTCAGGTAGCCAAAAATGCAATTCGAAGTAATATAGCAGCAACTACAGGTAATCAACAAGTTGTTACCGTGTAAAAAAAAAAAGTCAGAAATCAAGCGTTCGTATCTTTGAAAAAGTCACAAATAAAAGAAGAAAGATTTCTGCTGTATAAACCAGAGTTGAACAAGTCAAACAAGAGATCACCGTATCAGCAATCATAATTGACCAAGTTAATAATCAAAACCGTGTTATTCAAGTAATATGAACAAGTCAGTGAAATCTCGTGCATCAATACAAGATCGAACGAACGAAGACAAATTCAAATGAACGAATACGAACGCAAAAATAGGCTTTTGAATCCTATATAAAATGCCCAATCATCATCGGCATAACCATAAGAGAGTTCGAATACAAGTATCAGAGAAAAAATTGTTACCGAAGCAATAATCGAACTCACCGAAGCAACCGAAGGAAGCAACACGAAATCGATCAAGGCAGGTTAAATCACGAACAATCAACAAAGATCGAAGTAGTATCGGAGCTTCGCAAAAGCCCTAATCTGGAACAGAAAGCGCAAGGACGTGATCCCCAAATTTTAAAGAGACGAGAAGAACAAACGGCCACCATTATCAAGAGAAAAAGAAACGGGCCGAAGTGTTTATAAAAAAGGGAAATTAAAAATATTATTCTCTCCTTTTGGGCCGGCCTTATTATTAAAAGGGGGGGTTTTAGTTTTTAATTTTATAATAGGGGTTTTTAGTTTTTATTTTGAGCAAAAATCACGTGTCCAAAGTTCGTATTTTAATTTTTTGCTCATGGTTGTATTTTTGAAGTTGTTTTTTCTTTTCAAGTCAAAGGAGTAGTAAATCACCACCTAGGTTTAGGTAGCGTCAGATTGTCTATTTTGAATTAGTTCAGTGAGCAGGGTGTGCGAGTTTGCAAAGCTCTATAGGCGGGAGCAGTGTTTGCGAGTAAGCGAAACTCTATAGGCGGGAGCAGGGTGTGCGAGTCTAGTAGAGTGTTTGTGAGCGGGAGCAAAAGGGTCTGCGAGTCTAGTAGAGTGTTTGTAAGCGTGATACTGTTTAATTCTAATAGAAATCTTTGAATGCAGCAGTAGGTAGGGGTTGCCGAAGCTGGGTAAATTTTGTGTGTGATTTACTTTTCAGCATATTTATTTCTGCAGTTTATTTCTGTGTTTAAATCGAGAAAATTTGCTATAACCCTATTCACCCCCCCTCTAGGGTTAATCTAGATCCTACAAGTGGTATCAGAGCCCGGTATTTTGTTTTTAACTCTAGAGTCTTGAATTCACCGAATAATGCTTTTTCTGAGGGGTAATCTATTGCTAGGCCACCCATGTTTAACGGGAACGATTATGCTTATTGGAAAGTTAGGATGGGTATCTATCTTAGTTCTGTTGATTATGATGTTTGGGATATTATTGAAACTGGCTATAAACCTCCCACTATAATCGTTGGTGGTACTGAGATTCCTAAACCTAAGGATAGGTGGGATGCTAACGATAAGAAGTTGAAAACGACAAATGCTAAAGCCATGAATGCTTTGATATGTGCTCTTGATAAAAACGAATTTAATAGAATTTCTCATTGTACAACAGCACAGGAAATTTGGCATACTTTGGAGGTGACACACGAAGGAACTTCTCAAGTCAAGGAGTCTCGTCTAGCCCTATTCAGCAACGAATACGAAAATTTTGTGATGGACAAAGGCGAGAGCATAAAAGACATGTTTGGACGTTTTTCAACCTTGGTATACAACGCTAGAGCGCTTGGGAAGGTCTTCACTGAGGTAGAGCTTGTGAGGAAGGTGCTACGAGTTTTGCCAATGAACTTTGAGGCAAAAGTCACGGCAATCCAAGAATCGAAAGATCTGAGCAAACTAAGCATGGAGGAGTTGATTGGCAACTTGATGACATATGAGCTTGAGTTAAAAGCAAAGGAAGAACGCAACAATGATGTGCACGTAAATGTGCATATTTTTACCACCATATTTATTCTATTTAAATTAAATAAATGATCATATTGGGTATTTTAAGTTGTTTTAACCAAAATTCATACTAATTCCAAATTTTCACATATTCATCTTCATATAGGGGCAAAACGGTCATTTAAGTGCATATATTTCTTTGAGAAAAATTGATTGGAAATTTATATATATTTTTGTAGGAAAATGGTCTCAAATAGGAGTGGTTTCATGAAGGAATATGCATGCACAAAATGAATACAAAGAAATGAAGATGGAAATAATTCAAAGTGAAGAACATGGAGGACCCCACCTACCCACCTACCTTAATGTACAAATTAAAGGCTAATGCACATGCTTTTGGACTTAATGGTTTCATGTACACTTAATGGGGGATTAAGACATGTTAATGGTTACTTGGCCTACACACTTCCTAAGGGGCATTTTGGGTATTCCCCAAAAATATGAATTAGGGTTTCATACATGTATAAATACCCATATGTTTCATGTAACATGGTCTCCTCTCTTAGTCTCTTCTCTTAGTTAGTTAGTTTTAGTTTAGAAAATAAATCAAATCTCTCTTTCTTTCCATGGCTACTTAGTCATTTCTTCTCTTATGTAATTCTTTTTTTTATGCAATGTTAATTATTGTTTCTTTTTAATTACTTGTTCATTTACTTTTATGCAAGTAGTGTAGATTTTCCTTTATGCAATTAGAATAGTTTTCCATTTCACTTTGCTCTCTTTTCCTTTTCTTTTTCTCTCATGTTGTAAGCTACATTTGTTCATATGATAACAAATATGAGAGGCTAAACCCCTTCAATTTAGGGGTAATGAAGCTCTCTAATCATGTAGCTTCAACTTAATTTGATGTTTATGCTCTCTTTTCACTACAAGAAAAATGGTCATTAACAGCTCTTAATCTCAGCGTTTGACTATAATCCGCTGTCTTTTCTGTATTTTACAACTTAATTAGTGTAAAACAATTTGTTAAACCGCTGTCTAAAACCTAGTTCCATTCCCTCCCTTCGTTTCGTTTCCCTCCCTTCATTTCGTTTCCCTCCCTTCATTTCGTTTCATAAAAACCTAATTCCTCTATTACAATAAAAACACTCAGCCGACCCATCCCATTAAATCGCCACAGTCCCAATTGTCGCTTCCGCACCATCCTCCTCCCACCCCATCAAATCATTGCCGCCTGGCTCCTTCTTTTTCATCTGACCCTGACGCCACCAACAACACCGAATGACAAGCCTTTCTAGTAATCTCTAACGTCGTTGCCGTGCTTTTTTTAAGGTATTTTTAATTTTAAATGTTCAATATTTTAAAGTTATTTTTATTGCTGTAACTAAGATTTGCTACACCAGATTTGCTTCACATTAAGCGAATTAGAAAAATATGATTAATATTAAGGCAGAGGTAATGCAGTTGAATGTGAAGTAGTAAACTTGTTGTATAATGGTTGGTTAGTAGTTGCAGTTGGGGATGGATGTGCAGGCTGGTGGTGACCAGCGAGGAGGCTGGAGGCAGTTAAGGCAGAGGAAGGATTGGTGAATTTTTTATGGGATGAGGCAGTGGTTTGGGATGTATGTGTGGGATGGAAAGAAATGGGTAGATGTTATAAGAGGTGGTTTGATGCAGAATGGTATGTAGCAAGTGAGGATGTCAAGGGGTTGTTGTTATAGTTACAGTATAGAAGTATGATGAATTATGATGGTTAACCGAGGGTGGAAGATTGCGATAATACTAAATAATTGTTCCTGTATTTGTAGTGTGTGCTAGCTGGTTTTAATATATTTTCTCTTCATTTAATAAAGGCTAAAGTACTCATGCTCCCAGTCAAAAAAACAAAAACAATAATGATTTCCTCCGATCGTCCATCACCGTTTCATTCCAATATGTGTCCATTCTTTGTTATTCAGACGATTTTATCAATAGATATTTGATCAGTGGTTATAGTGCTAACAGCATACATATCCTATCCCATCTGTGTCTTCATATGTTAATAGCTTTAGCTTCAACAAAAAACAGAATACTTCTAACACCAAACATTAAAGTGTAATGATTCTAAATAGGCTTAGTACAGTATATGTTTTTGGTTTTTGTTTACAGTCCTTCATATAATGTTGTCCAGGTTAAATAAATTTAACCATTTCTACTGTAGCTAGATTATGTCAAAGTTTGTTTACCTGACAGTTTATAATTTTTTTTAACATGATTTAGTACTTTGATTATAGGTCATAAGAAAGCTGGAGTTTGTTTTCCAATTAATGCCAATACAAATCGAGTGAAGGAATAATAAGAGGAGCAAAATTATACCCTCACATTCTTTGTGTGATTAAAAGAAGCTTTATGCTAACTAGATTACAATAATCTTTCATAGAAACTAAATATACCAATGAACCTCTGTTTATATTTTTTTCCTTGCTGCAAATATGTTACTCTTACAAATAATAAATTTATAAATTTGTGCATGGTAGAAACTAACTTGCATATAGGCGTCACAATCAGGGTAGATTTGATCAAAAAAGTGAAAACACTTGCTTTTTTCTTGAAATTTAATATAGCAAAGCAACCAAAAAACCATATGTTATATATGCTCATAAAAAGATTTATTTAAATAAAACAAAAAATAATGTTAAAAGTATTTATTTTCTGATTTCCAAATTTATAATAATTTATGCCAAAGGTGTTTTCTTAAATTGAATCATTACACTTTGAACTTTGGGTATTATTCACAAACATGTTTGCTTCAATATCAAACCACACAATCTTCCATAATATATAAATGAATCAATCACTAGATTCTTCTAATAGTTTATTTTTGTAATATATAGAATTTTTTGTGTCACAATCTTCCATAGTATCAGTATCTGTTTTAATTTATTTCTAAATCTTGGTCATTATGGTCATCTTGAAAATTCTTTTCAGTTTAATGAGCGTGACATTTATACATGTGTAATTTATACAGTTTGGGTTCAGCCAGAGCAGTCAACAGGATGATATAGATGTTGTCACTATCGTATAAGGTCTAAATGATATTGATGAGGCATAGTTGAATAGCATAAAAATTGGGAAGATTCCTAAATTTTATGCTATTTAGCTCTTGCCTTATCAATATCATAGGTAATCTGAAGATTCTGGACTTTGGTTAAGCTCCTTTACTGGGCTGGATGTGTTGCTTCACCCTATGTGTGGGACTCCGGTTCATGCTGTGATGGCACAAAGGTAACCTAAATTCTCATCACGCAAAGGTAACTAATAATATTATTTAGTTATTTTCAGCAAGTAATTTCCTTTATGTTATATACCTGATTATTTCTGAAGCATACTGTTCCTAATCTAATGGTGAGATCATTTGGTTAACAGTGAGTCTAACAAACCTCTCTTTTTTGATTTAATTTAAGCATACTTTGGCTTGCAAATACAGCAGTGGAAAAAGCAGCACATTGAATATTATCAATTTGTTGGTTAATAGTGAATATTATCAATTTAAACATCTCCCCAAACAATAAGTTTGCACTATCTTAAAGAACTGCTAACTGCCAACATCATGTTAAAGTTTGCACTATTTTCTATAAGTTGGCATTGTAAGTTTGTCTCCTGAAACAAACTCTAACAAACATAGAATTGATATCGAATCAGAACTCTATAAAGCTTCTATAAAATTCTAGTTGGAATTTTGGTCAAATTGGAACTCTACAGATTCAAATCTTTTTTTTTCAATTTATGTTGTAAAAAAACTTGAATTAAAAAAATAGTAAGTGATAATCAAATCTGATATCAGTAGAGTTAGAGTGGAGTTGATAGGAATGCAATCACAGTAAAGCACAGTGGATGGAATCGTAATAATATTTTGAGCATCTGTATGATCAAAATAATTAAGCCTTTTAAGTGATTTGATCATTCAAATTGTTCAAGTTGTTGAATTAACATCCTTTTGCATGTACAGTCATGCTAGATTCATATTCTTTTATTATATACACACGTGTGCGCACATTTTGTGTGTATTTATAAATTTATACAAGGACATAAAATGGAAGTACAACTCTTTCCGGTCTCACATATTTTTAGTTGCTCTAGCTGCAGTACCATTTCATTTAGTCTATGTATGATAAAATATGCGGATTATCAACTTATCAACTTGCTGTTTTTTCATGATATTCATTTAGTCTAAGTACAAAGGTGTCTATGCTGTTTGCATTCATGATAACTTTGTTGTTTAATTCAGCTATGCAGGTATGGTGGCTGCTCTAACAAACGAGAGTGCCACAAGCAAATCAGTGTACTTTGCGCATTGCACTTCAGAAATGATATTCATCACACACTTGTTGACAGAAGAGCCAGAGAAACTAGCAGGACCACTGCTAGCAGACACTTATGTTACCTTGCTTAAAGGGCGTAATGCATGGTACCTGGAACTTTCCTGTTTGTCTTTCCTTTTCTGCTTGAATGTTTTTTCTATTTGAGGTTTTTTTGATTTATAAAAACAGACCTGATGTTTGACATATGGATTTGCATTTCTTATAGCTTGAACATGATATTGCTGCTTTCTTGATTGCAAGAATCAATTGAATTATTGTCCTCTTGCTGCATGTGCTTGGCAGAAAGTGGTCTTCCTATTGACCGTTTCATGACTTCAAAGGCACTAGGGTTTACTAAACCTTTGAGAAACAGGTAAATTATTATTATTTGGGTGAAATTTGAAACTAAACTAATGGATGTTAAGCTGATAACTGTAAAACTATTTACACCATCAATTTTGTTTAGCGAACCCTATGCATAGGAAACCTGTAAAATCATAAGGAAAAAAATGATAGGAAACCTGTAAACTTGATAACAGTTATTGGTTGTATTCTCTCTCTCTCTTTTCCCTTTAAAATATCCAACCAAAACAGGTGGTGGCATAAGTCGCCTGTTTGAAATATTTATTATACTATTTCCCGTTATTTCCCAGAAAGTAGTTCAACAATAATTAACTCTTGTATGTAGTAATTAGCATATACTTGATACTTGATAGTTGGTTAATTGATTTACTACTTGATAAATATGGGCCAGTCTTGTTACATATAGTACAGATCTAATGGTTAGTTGGTATTTCACTTTCCATTTGGTTACAACGCATGATTTGTAAGCACATATTGGCCATACTTCTTTTTACAGCTCAACTACTCTCTCCGTAGATTTTATTCTCACTTATTAGTACTCATCCAAATATGTTTTTACTGATAGAAATGGAAACTAAGTCAACAATTGGACTTTCTTGGGCTCCAAAATTACCTCCCATGCTAACTGATGCAGAAAAGAGCTCAGAGAAAGGGAAAGATAAGGTTGATTCTTTTGCATTTGCATCTTTTTGTTATGTGATGCAAATTATTTTGTACACAGGTTTGACATGCCTGCTCCGACTATGACTCCTGAGTTGAAGAAGGATCTTGAAGTTCTCCAGGTATATCATCTAAGTGTTTATATTTTATTTCAATGAAGTATGCAGGTGCAGTAAACAAAGAGATAGAGGATGAGTTTGTTGGTGGTGGGGGTATTGCAGTGTAACATAAGGTTGGGTGTTTGTGGTTTGGTGGTGGATGATGTAGTAATGGCAGCAGAAGGGAAGTGACGTGGAAGTTTGCAAAATGCAGAAGGCAGTTTGAATGTGAAGAAGTCTGGTAGATTGTTGAAGGGCAGCCTATGTGCAGTGGTAACAAAGGCTATGGTGGAATATGCAGAACAAGGCACTGTTCTGTGATTCAGTGAGGAGTGTTCGACAGTGCAATATGGTTGAAGGAGAATGAAGGAACTGTAGAGATTTAATAATGGTTGTAATTGTTTGGTGAGTAGGCTATTTGAATGGTTGTAATTGTTTGGTGAGTAGGCTATTTGAACTGTAGAGATTTGATAATGGTTGTAATTGCAAAATGCAGAAGGCTCATTTATGTAATTATTGTGACCAATAACCGATTTTGATTGAATGGACGTTTTTTTTCCAGATGTGGACTAATCTGATTCAAAAGGCAAAAGATGGTGGTTTGGATGTTATACAAAAAGTGGAAGACAATATTGGTATGCATCTTTATTTATGCACTATTCTTTATTGTTTAATTGGATTTGTTTCATTGGTATTTTCTTAATTTGGTTAAGAATAAGTGTGATGTATATAACTACATACATATTAATTTGTCATTCAATTCATCACAGGTTGAGAAGACTTTTTGGACAAAAGTTTAATTGGAAAGGTTGCTAAAATAAGCAGATCTTGACATCTAGTTGCTAGGGGAGAATATATATTTACAGGTTTCTTCCACTCTTCATGATGATTTAAAGAATTCAATTTATTTGAATTGCAAAATTTTAATTGATTATTGCTGGCAGGTCACTTTCTAGGAATCGTCTTTATGGAAGAATACCAGATGAAATAGGAAACATATCAACTCTACAATCTCTGTAATTCTCTTATACCAAAGTTTTATTCAGTCCATTACGCTGCTTGTACTTTTCCTTATTCCTTATTGAGAAATGAGGGTGACAACTATTCACACACTCTTATAATTGTATCCTTGTCTATATTCATTTCACTTCACTTCACTTCTTGCATTTCATTTAAAAAAATAGTCACGGTGCCTTTTCATTTTGTTAAACTTTCTTTAGTTTCTTTTTCTTAGTAATACCACTTGATTATGACAGTGTGATCAAAGAAAACCAATTAGAAGGTCCAATTCCCGTAACTCTGGGCAAACTTACCAAGTTAACTCGACTGTCAATATACCGTAAAGAAAATTTTATTCCAATAATGTGAAATATTATTGATTGTGGTTGCATTCAGGCTTTTATCATACTATTCATATAGGTATATTGCTTCCAATAATTTCTCTGGTGAGTTACCAGAGTCACTGGGGAATCTTAAGAAATTGTCCACCTTGTAAGTTAACAAGTATATTGTATTTTTGGTACTTTTATTTATTTATGGATTCACTATTTATACATTGCATCATTGATCCACTGGTTGGTATTGCTGATACGCATGTTAAAATGGTTGTCCAAGGCATAGTTTGGTGTTCAGTATTTTTAATATAGCTTAAAATATCCACGAGTGGGTGTGCTTAGGATTTAAATTCACAACTGGTGGAAACCTACTAATTTGTTTTCATCTCGTTTCAAGCCTTTCCAAATATATGCATATTGATATTATATATAAAACTTGTATGTAATGGAAAATGCTGTTATGTGCTTACACCTTTCTTATTAATGTAATAATGTTGTTGCTACATGTTAATAACTTTATTTAACTTTATTTATTTATAAATTAATCTGCAGTATTATGGATGGAAATCCAATCTCTGGAAAAATTCCTGATTTTATCGGTAATTGGACCCAACTCAAGCGATTGTGAGTGTAAATCGTTACTTCATGTAGACTTTCTCCATTATAATTAATTTCATTCTAGAAGACTATAATTCTCAACTTATACTTTAACTTTTGCAACCTATTTACAGAGATATGCAAGGAACATCCTTGGAAGGCCCATTTCCTCCTATTTTTGCTAACTTGAGCTCAGTCGATGAACTGTAAGACCGTTCGTTTGAAAATGACTTGAATTCTGTAGTTATAACAAACTGTCCTTTTTATACTACCTTTTCTTCTTCTTTTTATTTTTGTTTTATGTTTTTTTTGATGAAATATAGGAGAGTCAGTGATATGAGAGGGTTCACAAATTTTCCACCACTTCAGAAAATGAAAGAGATGCACCATTTGTAAGTTTCATCAGGTGTTAAACCAAAATTTGCAGGCACATGTCTTTATTCTGGGTTTCTATAATGCATGATATGATATAGGGTTTTGAGAAATTTGTTAATATCTGATCGGATCCATGAGTATATAGGTGGATTTTCTAATTGGTATTTTCTTAATTTGGTTAAGAATAAGTGTGATGTATATAACTACATACATATTAATTTGTCATTCAATTCATCACAGGTTGAGAAGACTTTGTGGACAAAAGTTTAATTGGAAAACTATATCAAACTGGAAAGTGCAGTTTTGCTATATCAGTGGAGATCGCGGCAATGAGTTGGAGGATGACGTGGTTCGTGCTAGGAGGAGTTCGAGGTGGTTTCGAATTAAAGGTTTGATTTTTGCGGTAGGGAAATGAAGTCGATGAGGTCACGGGTGAATTGCAGTGAAGTACAACAGTGGATAGGGTGTGTACTAGATTGTAAGGCAAGTTTCTGGTGAATAGGAGAAGAACTGCTGTGGTTGTTTGATGAAGGGGTTGTGGGTATTGGATGCCGTAGAGCAGCAGTGAGAGAAGTTGGACTGTGTGAAGTAGACTGGTGGTTGGATTGGTTTTCAAGTGGTGCGGAGTGGATGTAGGAGTGGATGATGATGTTTGTTGCTGTGAATATGGGTTTGACAGTGGAGGTGTTGATATTGATGACAGTGGAGTTATGGAGTTCAGGTGGAATGAATGGGCAGAGATGTATATGGATATTTGCAGAGTAGATCAGTTGGATAAGGAAGAAGATGGTTTAGTGATATTGATGAACTGTGTTGTATGTATGGCTGGTGGTAGCAAGTTGGAGGAGGGGTGAGAATGAAGTTGAACTACAGTTGTGAGTGTGAAGTTGAACAAGGTTATGTGAGGATGGTGGCAGATGCGTTGGAAAAGTCAGTGGCAGGTGGGTGGTTGTTGTTCAGGCTGATGGCAGCGGTTTGTTGGGCAGTTGTATGGTGATGGAGATGCACACAGTTGTGTGGACAGTTGAAGGTGATATGTGTTGTCGGATATGTGTTGTCTGATATGCTTATATGCGAACAGTTGAAGGTGATATGTTTGAAGGGTTGTTATACTGAATGTATATATTTGTAATTGTAATATACTGAACGTATATATCATGTAAACGTTTATGTATCTGATTAATAGTTATTAGAACATGTTATATATGCTAGTTGCTTCAATATACTCAAAATATAATTCTGGAATATTCAAAAATAGAGTGGAATATTAAAGCTGTTATATAAATAGAAGACAGCGTTTGATTAATGTTGTCAATGAAGAAACAACAGCGTTTAATTTGTGTTGTAATTATCTTGAAATTGTCAATAACAGCGTTTTTACATGCTGTCGAAAATAGTTGATGATTTAATAACAGCGTTTAGAAAACATAATACAGCACGTTATAAACGCTGTTGAAAACATTATTGACAGCTCGTAATAAACGCTGTCACAGAGATATTTCAACAGCGTTTATAGAAACGCTGTTGTAAGTTATGTATATACGACAGCATGTCGTTATACAGCGTTTCTAATAACGCTGTTGTATCATATTACAGCGTTTATCAAACGCTGTTAAAAGCCTTTTGTTGTGTAGTGTTTTATGCTTAATGAGAATGAATGAAGTGGTTTAATGATGTTGTTTAGCTTTGAATTTGATAGTCTATGTTGTTTATAACAAATAGGCTATGCTTAAACAAACAAAACACAAATTGCCTCTTCATCTACATATGAATATGGCAAAGAAGTGATTGTTGAAATTGAAATTTGATAGCTTATATTTCTAATTAATGGTTAATAGGCCATGCTTAAAATAAATTTTGCTGTCAACTTTGTTGTCATATTTTATGAGATTTAAAAGTGTATTAGTAGTTGTGTTATAGTTTGATGGTTTATATTGAGCTAATTAATAGCACAAATATACCATACTTATGATAAGCACATCAACTAATTCACTAATGACAAGAAAAGAGAGATCATAACTTCATTTTGTTGATTTATGTGATCTAGAGAGTGGAAATTGCCTCTAAATTGTCTTAACACTCTCATATTTTTATCTATTTTCTTTTGCTAGTTTTTGTTAGTTTCTTACATTTTTAGCTAATCACACTTTCAACTTTGGTTAATTTGATTGAGTAGAATTTTAAAATCATCAATTCCCTGCGGATCGACCCGTATTCGCCACGTGCTACATTCGTACACCGTGCGCTTGCGGTTATTTTTATTTAAAATTCGTTTGACGGTTTTCTAAACCGATAGAATTTCGTCAACGAACAAGTTTTTGGAGCCGTTGCCGAGGAATTGTTTTGATTTTAATTTCTATTCTTCGAATTATTTTCTTTTGATTATATTGTGTGTTTGTTTTGTGTGTTGAGTGCATTTTAAAATAAAATTGTGTGTGTGTTCGATTTATGCTTGCATTTGTTTGTGTGTTTGTAGTTCTTCATTTTGCATTTGCATTTCTATTTCCACTATAAAAAAAAACATAAAAAAAATTTCAAAAAAAAAAAAAAACAAAAAACAAAAAACAAAAACATTTTATTTCCTATTTATTTTCTTTACAATTTCAGTTACAATTTACATCTCAATTTCTTTTACAAATTTGATTGCCTAAAAACTGTGCATTTCTCCCCCTTCTCTGTTACTGTTACTGCACAATCTTCTCACTGTAATTCACATCTTCAAACTGCTCATTTCACTTCACCACTTCAAACCATATACAAACCACTGCTATCTACTACTTCTCTTCTGCACACCTCATCATAGTGTCATACTCCATATTCATCCCACTCCAATCTTTCAACAACACTACAACTCCTCTGTCTAAACAAGTTTTTGCAAACCTGTGCATACAAGCTCTACTCACAACCAAGCATCCACCTCTGCCACTTCAATTTCATCACTCCAATCCAAACATCTCCTCACAGCCACTTCATACATTTTCCTCCCCTACATAACTGACTCCCACATAACCCCAGCAGCATCAAAAGCTTCATCGAGTCCATATACATCTCCACCAAACAGACATTTCTCTGTGCATAATTTACCATCTTCCACACTTCTACAACTCCACATTCAACTTTCTTCCTTGCCACTATACCCCGTCTGCAATACACTCCCCTACACTGCCTTCTACATCACCAGTGACCAACCATTGAACTACCCTTACCACTACTTCATCGTCAATACAAAATCCAGCCACTCAACCCTGACAAAAACAATTCAACTGCTCATTCACCTCATACCATCTTCAATCATATCACATACCCAAACCAGCAGCCTACAACATAATTCCCATATAACATCACCACTGCCAATACAGACAGCAGTCCGCAACGACTTCAACCTCCCCGAATCACTCACCAACCCAAATCGTAGCTTCAAGCTTCAAGCACTACAGTTCTGCCATCAATACAACCTCTGTTAGCAATCACCATACAGTCACCATCACTATCAAACCTCACTGTTCAACAGCTACCCATTGCACGAGCAATCAAGAAACCCAAAAAGCCAGCCTGAAATCGAACTTCTCCACAACCTTCTTAACCACTGCTACTTCGGCAATTCCACGAACTCAAGACGATCAAATTACCTCGTCACTTCACTGCCATCGATTTCGAAATCACTGAATCGATTTGCTCCAACATCATCAACCAACCCCAAATAAAACTCCCCTAAATCATCGCGACCTTCCACTGTCTTTGCAACCAATTCCGCAGCCCATCACCAAATTGAATCGTCCTAGCCGAATCGAGCTTCACTGCCTCATTTTCTTTGAACCACCAGGTCCTTCAAACCAGAAGATCTGAAGTAAAGTGACAAGAAATTCGAGATTTTGATTTCGCGAGTTAACTTCATGATTTTGAAGGAGATGCAATTTTTTTTAATTATGTGGAGATGCAATTTTTTAGTTCAGCAGGAAGACGAGAACAAGGATATGATAGTTGCGGGTGGGCTTTTGTATAGTGTGTAGGCCGAGTGGGCTTCTCATTTTTATTTTATTATGTTTTGTTTTGTTTTATTCCCATTTTGTTTTCGAGTCTTCTTTTTGTTTCTCTAAAAAAACCAATTTTTTTTTTTTTTTTTTTTTAAGTAAAACTTCACTTTTAAGTTTCCTTCCCAAAAAAAAACTTTGGAATTTGTAAAAAAAAAAAGTGGGGTTGTTGTGAATTTGTTTGGGTTTACTTTGTTTTCCGCTTGTTTTAGTCTTTCTTTGATATAAAAAAATTGTATATATTTTGTTTTTATTTCAGATTGCCAAAGCAGAATTGCAAAAGGAGAAGACTTGCTTGCTAAAATAAATTGCTGGCTTTACCAAGCTTGCCAAAAAAAGAAAATAACTGCTTGCTTATTTATAAGTTTCTTTTTATTTTCCTTGCATTGTATATATCTATTGTTTCTGTTTGTCTTGCATTGTTTGTTGCTTGCATTTAAAAAAAAAATCAAAAACCAAAAAAAAAAGAAAAAAAAATCCATTCGTAGTTGCATTGTTAATACACGTTTTATTTCATCTTTGCATTTCATCTTAGAATTTGATTAAATAATAATTCACTTAATTGTATATTGACAGTTGTCTTCTTTGAACAATTTAATTTCTTGGTGTCTAGGCTACGGCAGAGTAATAACCATTTATAAATATTACGGTGATTCGTAAATATTATAGTGGTTGTTCCTCTGAAGGCACTTAAACCTTCGGCTGCATTGCTACGGTGATTCGTGATGCACCGATAACCCCTGCCCGTTACCTGGCTGAGAAATATTTTTGTTGATTTAAGACAGTGCGTGACTATACAATTTTGTGTTAATTAGGATAAATCATTTGTAATTAACCCTTGCATTCATTTAGTTGCATTAGTTCATGCATGTTTAAAAAAAAACAAAAAAAAATTCAAAATCCAAAACTAAAAAAAATTGTAAATATTCCTTTTTCTTTGAAATTTTTAAATCCTTTTCTTTGAAATTTCAAAAAAAATCAAAAAAATTTAGAAAAACCAAAATTCAACAAAAAAAAAATGAAAAATAAAAACAAAACAAAAATCGATTTTCCTTTTTAAAAATAAATTTTCTTTGTAAATATTTTCCGTTTATAAAAAAAAAACAAAAAACATTCTTTAAAATGTCTGAATTTCCATATTCACTTGAATTTTACAATAGTTGTGAAATCAATATAATCCATACGATTTCAGTCCAAATTCGTATGGATATTTTAACAACAACTGTTATGTAAATAATTCAAATTTCGAACAACAAACTTTTCAAAACGATGACCAATCTTCGACTCTTGAAAATAGCATTGAAATGATTTCATCTTTACTCGAACTTTCTACACGACAAAATCAAGAGATAAATAATTTATGTAATTCTTATTTGTGTAATAACTCGAGTCAAGGATTTCAAAATTTGAATTCAATTCAAAATTCAAACGATTACGATTATAACCCATGCCAATTTAATTTCAAACTCCAAAATGAATTTCAAACTCAACATGAAAATGGGAATAACTTTTCAAACGAATTTGGCAAGGGGAATAATCTTAACCAGGTTACGAGTGAAACTTTTTGTTCTCGACAAATCCAAATCGAAAATTCTCGATTTAATAACTATAAATTGGATTTTGTTGAACAAATGAATGAAATTTACAATGATCACATGGATTTGTTGTTTGAAACTTATATGAAACAATGTGAACAACAAAATCAAATCTCAACGTGTGATGAGTCAAGTGATAATCCACCTTTTACCCAAATCGACGATTTTCAAATAACAACTTTTGAATTTGATAATGACGATCTTAATGAAGTTGTTGAAAATACGGTAATTGAGTTGGATTTCAATTCTTTTGAGGGTGTGGAACCAAATTTAAAATTCAATCTTCCTTTTCTCTATTTCGGAAATTTGAATACAACAGCTTTGGATTATAAACTTGAGATACGCAATGAAGTTGTTGATAATCCAACAAAGGAAGACGAATTTAACGAACACGATTTCTTTGGACTTTTTGAAGATGGGTTGTTAGATTCCAAAGGGGACGATTCACATCACCATTTTGAAATCAATAATTTTGAAGAATTTTTCAATGACAAACTTGAATTTCAATTTGGTGAAAATAAATGTGAATTTCAATCAATCGTTAGATCTACCCCAAAAATCATCGAAAATAAAACAACTCGTAAGATTTTTAATAAAACGACATTCGTTTTTCCAAAGCCACATTCGACTTCAAAATCTTTTACGGTTTGGTTTTTCGAGCCTAAGCTTTGTCTCGTATACTTGACGAGACAAATGAATCGGTCTTTGGAAGACCGTTTCATTTACTTTTTGGCAATATACTTTCTGATGCCGTGTAAATACATTTCATTTTCATGTAAATAATAATAAACGTTCCTTTTGACTTGGGTAGACTGTGGGGACACAGTCAAAATCAAGTGTGGGGGGGGGGGGGGGAGACTCATCTTCTTCTTGATTTTTCAGGATTAATTTTTCATTTTTCTTCCAAAAACTCAAAAAAAAAAAAAAATCCAAAAACAAAAGAAGAATTTTTTTTAGCGTTTTTGATTTATTTTTAAAGAAACACTATAGGTTAAATATATGGTTTTGGTTTATTAAATTGAAATTATTGAAAATTTATTTGTCTTAACAAAAATAAAAATGAAGTTTGATTATAAATAATAATGGTTTAACTAGTATATAGGAAGATTCATACGTGTTAACTATGAAATACATCCTAATTGAAAATTATTGTTTTAAAAGTGGTGAATTTAAAGTAAAGGATGTAATATTTTTTTGTCTTCTAAGTTAAATGGTGCTAAGATGATTTTGCAAAACTCTCTCTCTCTCTCTTAAAAAAATATAAAATAATAATAATAACAAAGTATTCACTCTCATTTAAAAGTCCTCACGGTTATGCATGGGTGAGTTACTTGGAATCTTTGATTATGTGCTTCCATACTCATTTAAAAGTCCTCACGGTTATGCATGTATGGAACACATGTAAAAAATAAAAATAAAAAAAAGAGCAGTCTTAATAAAACCACCTACGGTCGATAGGTGTATGCACGAAAGTGTGTGCACTCGCCATGCTCTGTACTCCCCTCACATAAGCCCGAAAGGAAGTGCATGGGTGGTATATCTGGCCTCAGTTTATCTGAGCTAGGTGTGTAATTTTTCTTGCAAATAATGAGAGAGCAAGCAATTGAAATCCTAGCTCTATTTTTACTTATTTGATTTGATTTGTTATTGAAAAGAAATGAAAATACCACTTTGATAAACTTTGATAATCAACTAAGGATCCATTTTATAATTACACTTTGTTATCAACCGAAACAACAAGTTAAACTATTGTCTATTTGTCATGATAACTCGATTTTTGTTGGAACTTTTGACGAGTAAATGACATAAATTTTCAAGATAATAACCAAAACCTATATTTAACTTATTTGTGTCAATTTAAAAATAAATCCTTCATTTGTAAATATTTTCAAAAATTTGCATTCATCTCTTTGTAAATAAATCTTGCATTTTGTAAATATTTTCATCGTGCATTTGGATTTTGTGGGTAGTATCCGCTGAAAACCCTCACGAGACAACACTCGTCCTACTGGGGACACCCAGAGGTTTAACGGCTTGTTGCATACGCTCAATGCAATCGTTCTTCCTACGAAAATGGATTTATCTTAGTTTTCCTTTATTCGAGGACGAATAAAAAGATAAGTGTGGGGGTATCTGATGTGCACGTAAATGTGCATATTTTTACCACCATATTTATTCTATTTAAATTAAATAAATGATCATATTGGGTATTTTAACTTGTTTTAACCAAAATTCATACTAATTCCAAATTTTCACATATTCATCTTCATTTAGGGGCAAAACGGTCATTTAAGTGCATATATTTCTTTGAGAAAAATTGATTGGAAATTTATATATATTTTTGTAGGAAAATGGTCTCAAATAGGAGTGGTTTCATGAAGAAATATGCATGCACAAAATGAATACAAAGGAATGAAGATGGAAATAATTCAAAGTGAAGAACATGGAGGACCCCACCTACCCACCTACCTTAATGTACAAATTAAAGGCTAATGCACATGCTTTTGGACTTAATGGTTTCATGTACACTTAATGGGGGATTAAGACATGTTAATGGTTACTTGGCCTCCACACTTCCTAAGGGGAATTTTGGGTATTCCCCAAAAATATGAATTAGGGTTTCATACATGTATAAATACCCGTATGTTTCATGTAACATGGTCTCCTCTCTTAGTCTCTTCTCTTAGTTAGTTAGTTTTAGTTTAGAAAATAAATCAAATCTCTCTTTCTTTCCATGGCTACTTAGCCATTTCTTCTCTTATGTAATTCTTTTTTTTATGCAATGTTAATTATTGTTTCTTTTTAATTACATGTTCATTTCCTTTTATGCAAGTAGTGTAGATTTTCCTTTATGCAATTAGAATAGTTTTCCATTTCACTTTGCTCTCTTTTCCTTTTATTTTTCTCTCATGTTGTAAGCTACATTTTTTCATATGATAACAAATATGAGAGGCTAAACCCCTTCAATTTAGGGGTAATGAAGCTCTCTAATCATGTAGCTTCAACTTAATTTGATGTTTATGCTCTCTTTTTATGCTTAATGAGAATGAATGAAGTGGTTTAATGATGTTGTTTAGCTTTGAATTTGATAGTCTATGTTGTTTATAACAAATAGGCTATGCTTAAACAAACAAAACACAAATTGCCTCTTCATCTACATATGAATATGGTAAAGAAGTGATTGTTGAAATTGAAATTTGATAGCTTATATTTCTAATTAATGGTTAATAGGCCATGCTTAAAATAAATTTTGCTGTCAACTTTGTTGTCATATTTTATGAGATTTAAAAGTGTATTAGTAGTTGTGTTATAGTTTGATGGTTTATATTGAGCTAATTAATAGCACAAATATACCATACTTATGATAAGCACATCAACTAATTCACTAATGACAAGAAAAGAGATATCATAACTTCATTTTGTTGATTTATGTGATCTAGAGAGTGGAA
Organism: Allium cepa; assembly: GCA_030765085.1. NCBI lineage: Eukaryota > Viridiplantae > Streptophyta > Magnoliopsida > Asparagales > Amaryllidaceae > Allium > Allium cepa. The sequence continues at coordinate 210,643,593 of CM060939.1, read as the reverse complement.
ATTGCCTCTAAATTGTCTTAACACTCTCATATTTTTATCTATTTTCTTTTGCTAGTTTTTGTTAGTTTCTTACATTTTTAGCTAATCACACTTTCAACTTTGGTTAATTTGATTGAGTAGAATTTTAAAATCATCAATTCCCTGCGGATCGACCCGTATTCGCCATGTGCTACATTCGTACGCCGTGCGCTTGCGGTTATTTTTATTTAAAATTCGTTCGACGGTTTTCTAAACTGATAGAATTTTTTCAACGAACAAACAACTCCGAACCAAAGAAGAAGACGATTGCCTTAAAGAGAAAAGAAGAAAGCGATGAAGAAGATCCAATTGAAGAGCTTGCAATGGCTGTCAATAATCTTAGAAGATGGTCTAAATTCAAGCCACGCAAGAAGAAAACAAAGGGCAATAGGTCAAAAGATTCCGAAAATTCCGATAATGAACTGACGTGTTATAACTGCAACAAGCCTGGCCACGTCAAACCAAAATGCCCGCTTCTCAAAGATAACAAAGGAAAGAAAAAGAAGAAGAAGGCCTTTGCAGCGACTTGGGATGATGAAGAAGGAGAGGAAGCTTCGGATAGCAGCTCAGAGGAGGCTAACTTGTGTCTTATGGCATGCTCAAATTCAGAAGCAACCTCCGAGGAATCTAGTGAGGCAAGTGAGTTTTCTTATAAAGAACTTGTTTTTATGTGTTCTGATCTTACTAAAGTAGTTGATACGCTTGAATCTAAAATTGAAAAACTGAAATCTGAAAGGAGGAAACTCGCCCATGAAAATTCTAGGTTAGAAACTGAACTTGAAAATATTCAAAACCTAGAATGTAACCAATGTAAAATTTTAGATTCGGAACTATCAAAAATTAGGAATAACTTTGAGAGCCTTGAAAAAGAAAACTTGAATCTTAAGGAAACCATCGACGCTAGGAAAAAGGATTTTATAAATCGATGCACCTCACTTGTCACTGAAAACTCAACATTAAAAACCAGAGTCCAAAATCTTGAGAAATCCCTGAATAACTTTTCAAAAGGAGAAAAATCTTTCAAAATGTTATTGGGAAATCAAATTTTTGCTAACAATAGAAAAAGACTAGGTTTTGGGAAATCACAAAATGATGATAATGCAAAAAGTAAAAGTGTTTTTGCTCGATCTGAAATAATTGGAAATCATGTTGAAAATCATAATCATAGGAACACAAAATTTAATCAAGTCAATTTAATGTGCACGTTTTGTAGAAAATTTGGACATAATCGAAATAATTGTTGGTATAGACCCAAACACGTGAAAACTATACCAATTTGGGTTCCAAAAGGCACAAATATAAAATCTTTGAAAGTCAAACAAATTTGGGTGCCAAAAGGAACATATATAAATAGTTTTGGGTCTCCACAAACATATGTTTCATATTCTGCCACTAACAATCATGGACCTATAAAAACAAATAGGTCACATAAATCTTTCATCGTGTAGGTGTGGTGGCAGGCTAAGGAACAACAACAGTGTTCTCTGGATTTCGGCTGTTCCAGAAACACAACGGGCGACAAAGCAAAGTTCCTTAGCCTAGTACAAAGGTGACAGAATCACAATGGGCAACAACGAAAAATTATCGTAAAGGTAAAACAGGTAAAATTGTTTTTAACGATATATTAAATGTGATTATCTGCACCATACTCTAAATTAAAATCAGCCAATATTGAGATAAACAAAAGATGATGATTTTGATGCTATGATTTTTTTCAAAATATTGACCAATCACCTTTAAATAGAATTACTTGGAGTAATTATGATGGTTGACTGATTCAGACTTAATTGATATGATTTTTTTTGATTTGTTCTTAATTATGACCTTGATTTGTGTTTAAATAATGACCAATCAGATTTTCAACTTTGAATTTGTTCGGTCAAATGATGGTTACTCATGCTACACGTATATATATATTTGTTTTGACATTTCGGTTACTGCTTGTAAATTTGCACGATTTCAAATTCATGTGAAAAAGGATTTTAAGAAATTTTTGAAACTTCAAGAAATTGTTTTTGAAATAATTATGATGATGATTGACTGTTGATTACTCATGAATATAATTGTTTATCCTATGGTTTCTGAAATTAACATCATGATATTTGTTTGAGTGTTAACACGGCTTAAATTCAAATTCAAAAGAATGATGTTAAGTTTGAAATTTTTGGTGCACATTTCATGGTTTGATTCAACAAGTGAATATTGAGTGAAATTTAAATTCAGATGCAGATTACACTGGTAATATAGTTGATAGAAAAATTATTAGTGTAACGTGATTAATTTTTGAAACATTCATTTGCTGCATCGTTTTTTTTTCAAAGAAAATATCTGCATATTTTTCATTTGAAATAATTTTCAAATAGCAGAAAATTTTCTTATAAAACCCCCTCGAGAAAATCATGTTTGACCATATTTACAGCTTAATCATTTTTGAAAAATTGATTTTATAATTTTTAATTTGATTTTAAATGACAAATTTTGACTAATCTGACTCCCTTTGATTATCGAAAAGATGAATAGTGATTAAAAAAGAGATGAGTGTTGATATTTATCATATATTATAACTCGAGAAAGTATAATTAGAAAATTTCTTTAGAATTTCATAACAAGAGTTATAAAAACTTTTTGTTGGGTAAAAATTCCATGACCATTTCTATTTCTATCATCTTTCTATCGACCATCACTCATCAAGATCATATTTAGTATGTAAATTTGTGGTAGTTTACAAAGGAAATCATTTGTTCTTCAATATCTTTAAATCTGTGAAGGAAATTATTTGTGCTTCAACTTATTATATTTAGCAATAAAAATAAATTCCAAAGTATTCACTCTCATTTAAAAGTCCTCACGGTTATGCATGGGTGAATTACTTGAATTTTTGATTATGTGCTTCCATGCTCATTTAAAAGTCCTCACGGTTATGCATGTATGGAACACATATCAAAATTAATTGATTCAAATAGACAAGTTGATTCTAATCCCATTTGAAAATCCTCACGGTCATGCGTGGTTAGAAGATACTTGATTTCACTTTTTTTTTAAAATAAAAATTGTGAATACTACTAATCTCATTTAAAAGTCCTAACTGTTATGCATGGTTAGTAGATATTCAAATTTCCTGAAATAAATATACCACAAATAGACAGAATTGTATGATTTTTGATGATTTTATCCCCATCACTTCTGAAAGTGGAATATGCGCTTGACAAGGGTAATTATGATTTTTGTTTGATTTTTATTGAAATTTAATATTTATATTCAATTGAGTTAAATGTTAGATTCATGTCTATCACTTCATCCCTATTTTTACAACACTGTTATTCTTTTGCTGATAACAAAAGGGGGAGAGAAAAGTTAAGATTTTGTCAAATAGAATCAAGCAAAAGTAAAATAATTTTCCATTTGCATATAGGCTCATTTACATATTTTTATTTGTATGCATATATGTAGGGGGAGCATAATGTAGAGAGGAAGCATTTAAATAGGGGGAGCAATTAAAGTATATAATTGGTCAAATACATTTAACACGGTCAAAATCTTAAATATATGTTTGTTATCATCAAAAGGGGGAGATTGTTGAATATGCGCTTATATGTTTTTGTTTGATGATAATAAACATATATATTCATTTAAATGTATTTGGTAATGTACTATTTTGTTTTTTTAGATTAAATAAATATTTGTTGAATAAAATAAATTACACAGAATTTGAATTTGAATTCAAACAGAACAAGTTAAACAGATTTTGAATTCAAACAGAAATTTTATTCAAACAAATATTTATTACAATCTTGAATAGTACAAATTCATGCTCTCACTATACATATACATTTTTGATTACATCACGATTACATCACAAATATTTTTACATTGATAACCTCACTACATATCACTCACACTCGTATTTTGTCTTCAACTGCATTCCAATTTGAATCCAGCATCTGAGCAATCTGCAAAAATATTCACTAACGCAGTAAAATTGAAAAAGAAATATTTTTTGCAATATAAAATGAAATACGATTTTTGAAAATATGATTTGCCTCAGTTATTTGGGTTGTTCGTCATCATTCACACTTGTTTTCATCACAAAGTCGTGCATATAGATATTGCAGGGACATGTAACCATAAGTGGCTGCAATACACACGTGTACATTCATACACGTGTGCACTGCCTCGCCAACTCGTGTGCGCAGCCAACAATAGCAAGTGTGCAAGCACAACTTCACAACAAACAAGGCAATGCACTATGCAATGTACAACAAGTCCAACATCCTCAAATGAAGTACAAAGCATGCACATGAACAACATAACTGATCAATGCAACTGATCAAACCAAAGTAGTACAGCATGCATAAAGTGCCACAAGTGTACATGAATACAACTCGACTGCAACAGTACAGTCATGAAGTATGCAAAGAGCTCGAGCATAAGACAACACAGTTCATATACAAAGCTCAAGTCACAATGTCGAGCATACATGAAGCAATGTACATGCACCAGTGATGAAAGCTACAAGATACACAAGTTTAGTTCAAATACAAGTGATACAAGTGCAACACAGTTGCAAACAACATACCAGAAGTTCAAATATCACACAAGTACAGGCCGCAACAGTATGCACTAGTCCAAACAGTTATCAGAGAGTATATGGAAGGGTCAGGAACTCGACAGGCACATATGAATACAAAGTACACACGTGCAACAGTTCATGTATGAATCAGTGACCAACCACAAGACCACCAGGCAATTAACCAGAGGCAACCACAAGTGCAAGAATAAACCAGCATGAATGCAACATGGCTAAGATGTCTCAAATAAACAAAACACCAAATAGACCATGGAACAGCAAAGTGATTGCAACAAACATCAGCAGATACAAAATGACCAAGTGCATCTGAACTACAGCACGACCAAATGGCCAAGATGAAAAACCAGAGTTTAATGCATATGAGATCATGCAGTACTACAAAGACCATGTCAAACACAGAGGCAACATGAATGGAAACTGCATCGATGCAAATCAAAACAGAGAGTATGGTGATGCAATCAACAAGGCAACAGTGCAGGTGAACAAATGTGCAAATGCTCAAGACCACACACTGCATATATGTCAAACATGAATGCTACGACTTCAAATGAACAAATAATCAGACAACATCATGCAATGCTAAATTGAGATTCAGGTAGCCAAAAATGCAATTCGAAGTAATATAGCAGCAACTATAGGTAATCAACAAGTTGTTACCGTGTAAAAAAAAAGTCAGAAATCAAGCGTTCGTATCTTTGAAAAAGTCACAAATAAAAGAATAAAGATTTCTGCTGTATAAACCAGAGTTGAACAAGTCAAACAAGAGATCACCGTATCAGCAATCATAATTGACCAAGTTAATAATCAAAACCGTGTTATTCAAGTAATATGAACAAGTCAGTGAAATCTCGTGCATCAATACAAGATCGAACGAACGAAGACAAATTCAAATGAACGAATACGAACGCAAAAATAGGCTTTTGATCCTATATAAAATGCCCAATCATCATCAGCATAACCATAAGAGAGTTCGAATACAAGTATCAGAGAAAAAATTGTTACCGAAGCAATAATCGAACTCACCGAAGCAACCGAAGGAAGCAACACGAAATCGATCAAGGCAGGTTAAATCACGAACAATCAACAAAGATCGAAGTAGTATCGGAGCTTCGCAAAAGCCCTAATCTGGAACAGAGAGCGCAAGGATGAGATCCCCAAATTTTAAAGAGACGAGAAGAGCAAACGGCCACCATTATCAAGAGAAAATGGAACGGGCCGAAATGTTTATAAAAAAGGGAAATTAAAAATATTATTTTCTCCTTTTGGGCCGGCCTTATTATTAAAAGGAGGGGTTTTAGTTTTTAATTTTATAATAGGGGTGTTTAGTTTTTATTTTGAGCAAAAATCACGTGTCCAAAGTTCATATTTTAATTTTTTGCTCCTGGTTGTATTTTTGAAGTTGTTTTTTCTTTTCAAGTCAAAGGAGTAGTAAATCACCACCTAGGTTTAGGTAGTGTCAGATTGTCTATTTTGAATTAGTTCAGTGAGCAGGGTGTGCGAGTTTGCAAAGCTCTATAGGCGGGAGCAGTGTTTGCGAGTAAGCGAAACTCTATAGGCGGGAGCAGGGTGTGCGAGTCTAGTAGAGTGTTTGTGAGCGCGAGCAAAAGGGTCTGCGAGTCTAGTAGAGTGTTTGTAAGCGTGATACTGTTTAATTCTAATAGAAATCTGTGAATGCAGCAGTAGGCAGGGGTTGCCGAAGCTGGGTAAATTTTGTGTGTGATTTACTTTTCAGCATATTTATTTCTGCAGTTTATTTCTGTGTTTAAATCGAGAAAATTTGCTATAACCCTATTCACCCCCCCTCTTGGGTTAATCTAGATCCTACAAATTTGGGAAATCGATTTGAAATTGATTTGGTGTTTGAAAATAAATCTTTGGGAAATCAATTTGAAAATTTGATTTGGTGATGGAAATGAATTTAGAAAATCAATTTGAAAATTTGATTTGGTGTTGGAAATGAATTTAGAAAATCAATTTGGAAATTGATTTGGTGTTGGAAATCAATTTGGGATTTGATTTGGTATTTGAAATAAATTTGAAAATCAATTTGAAAATTGATTTGGTGTTGAAAGTGAATATTTGGGAATCGATTTGAAAATCGTATATCAATTGATATTTGAAAATCTAAATTCACATTGGGAATTTGTAAAGGAAAGGGAATTTTTTTTCAAAATAAACATTAGGTTATTTTTAAAAGTGTGGAAAGGAATTTACGGATTTGGAACGTAAATTAAAAATAAATCGAGAAGGGTTTATTAATTGGTTTAAAGGGACCATTTTGAAATGGAAGCGTATTTTCCCTGAGAAGCCGAGTATATTTTCATAGTAGCTTTGAAGTATAAAATAAAAGTTTTAAAGTTGATTTTAGTAGTATATTTTAGGGAAATTATTTCTTGAGTTGCTTTTAAATCTTTAAAGTGAAGATTTGTAACGACCCGATATTTTTAACCATTCGGATCCGCACATGTCGGACTTGAATTGCTCAAAATACTGCGTTGTAAATAAAATTTGACAAATCTCAGAATATACAGTAAATAAATAATCACAGATCACAGACACGGAGTAAATAATAATGCACCAGAATTAAAGAGATAGTAATTCATGAAGCTACTATATTAAAATAAGATACATCAGAGTTAAACAAGATACAACAGAAGAGTATAAGATACATCAGGGTTAAACAAGATACAATAGAAGAGTATAAGATACATCATGTACAAATCAGAATACATCACTGGAATCACTAGATAACGAAAGTAAGATAGATGGCTGGATCTTCAAGCAAAGCTCCAACTCGAAGAGGAGTCTTGAATGCTGAATCACTCAGTCTGACTCGAGCGTAAAGCAAAACAAAAAACACTCGAGTTAGGACATAAATACTTATGAACTGTAAATCAACTCAAGTGAACAGTAACAAAAATATATCAGTAACTTAAAGGATGCTTGGGAACGTCCATCCTTTAAGGATCCGTTAAACTATTTGCTATGTAGTAATATTCCGCTATTAGAATAATGTCTACAGTAAAATAAACTTACTTTTAAATAGCGTTAAGGAGTGACCCAATATTCCCCTTAACACGTAATAGTCCCAGTAGTCCATCCAGTATCAGCATATCTCCAGATCGGGAGACTACACTAAATACTCCATGGGCTACGGGAGAAAAACAAACTCGTAGTAAAGGCTCCGTATGGTAGGTGACACGACACACAAGGCAATGGCAGGGTAGATATACCAATTACGCACATGGGCTGGCGGTAACGTAGCAGCCACTACGCCCACCATGGAACACACTCCCAATCAAAATCGGAGGATGGCCATCTAGTCAACCACATGTAAGAGTATAGTATCGAAGAAGTGCGTTCGACTAGAGAAGCTACCTCTTTTGTCCCGAGATCACTCATGTTTTAGCCACCTTAAGCCAACTCACGGGAGTCAGGTCCATGTTATATACCTCAAGAACATCGCCACCATCCTACTTCATTCTGGAAACTCCACCACGTACACAGTTGTTAAAGTGGTTTTCAGAGTTGGCAGAGAGTATGACAACTTCCGATCCCGGTCTCTTTAACAACCAAACGTTATTATAACGTCGTGGTCATTTCAAAAATCATAATACTTCAAAAATCAAATTATTTCATTTCAAAACTATATTTCTTCCAAAATAGTTTATACTTTGATACTAAAACCATTTTCAAACCTATATTCATTTCAAAATCATAATACTTTCAAAGTATAACTCTTTCGAAACCAAAAATACTTGAAACAATTACACTTTGAAAATCATAACATTTCGAAGTCATACACTTAAAATTTTCAAATTTATTCAATTAAACTCAAATTTCAAATTTCCAATTTAATTCAGTTCAAACCATCAGTTTCAATTCAATTCAGTTTCCCAACAACTATTTCAAATCTTATCAAATTTCAAATACAGATTTAACCCATAAAAATAAACTATTCAAATTTTTTAATATATTCCAAAGCTTTAATATCCCACATTTCAAAACTAAATTTTATAATTTTATATATCTCAAATTTAACTTCAATATTACTTAATTTTGAAATGTTCATTTCATAAATCCAATATCTTTAAATAAACTTAAATAACAAGTAAACCAAATATCCTTTCATACTGATATAAACTTCAAATATTCATTTATCAAAATCAAATTTCATTCTAAATTCATATTCTTTATCAAAAAAATAAAGATCAAACCATTTAAATCATTAAAATATCATATCCTTTCAAAACCTCATTACCAAATCATTAGTTGAATTCAAGTTCAAATATTCAAATTTAAATATTATTTTAAAATCAAATATGTCCTTTAAATATCATTTCAAAACACAGTTCAAAATTTCATTCAAAATTCATTTATCTCATTACATTTCATTCCATTTAACATATTACCAAGTAAACCTTATTTAAATTCAAATTCAATTTAAATTCCTCAAACTCAAATTTAAATAATAAAATATTTTCAAAACTCCTAAAATTTCACAAATAATCAATTTCAAAAGTTAAATCATTTAACACTTTAAAATATAACTCAAACAGTGTTAAAATCTATAACATTTCAAAACATTGTCAAATTTAGCAATGACAACATTTATAAAGTGCTATCGTAGCTTATAGTTTCCAAAATAGTTTAGTTTAGGAACAATGGCATTTATAAAATTCTGCAATAGATATTTAGTTATTTCAACATAGTTACATTCAAAACAACAGCATTTAAAATGATGTCATAAGACTACATCATTTTAGGAAACGCTATTAATAAAATTTCAGATTTTATTTTAACTTTTCAAAAACAATAAAACTTCAATTCTTGTTATTTAAATTTATAAATCATATTTATAGACTTCAAAATTTCATATTTAAATCATTTTAACATATGATTTATCAAAATAAAATTTTAAAATCAAATATTCAATTTTTTTAAAACTCAATTCATTTATTAAGTCAAAATTTCACTATTTATTAACTTATAAATTAAATAAAACTTAGCGTTTTACTTTAAATATCATTTAAACTTTAAATTTAATTTCCATTATTTACTTACATTTTAAAAATAAAATTTAAAGTCGAAAATCACATTTATTTCAAATTTACATACTTAAATTCATAAATTAAATACTTAATATTTAACTTTCACAAAACCATAAAATATATATTTTTTAATCAAAATTTCATACTTTTAAAAATACATATCTTAATAAAATCATTTCAAAATATACCATGGGGTATGTATATAATTTTCTAACCTAGGTCAAGTGATACGAATATATATCATTTCAATCCGTTGTTCAAAAAGAAAACCCCGGTTCTATCATTTCAAACCCGCAATCCCAAGTAAATAAAAATAAATAAAATCACTCAGGCCTATCATTTCAGCCCATACCAATTTTTCCTTATTCTAAAGTCTGTTTGGGTATGTATCATTTCATCCCATAGTGATTCTATTCTAACAGGGAACTTGCAGTGTGAACATATGCATAAACAATATAAACAATGTCAATGTCACAATATAATGTAATATATCAGATGTCAGGTGATAATTAACAGTTTTAACATGGTAATAACATGGCATAGCATATCATATGATCATCATTAACTTGCATAAACATTTTATATTACTATACACTTGCCATCAATTTACTATTTCATAAGTAAATATGTCAAAGTGAAAAAGACCCACCTTTATCAAAGCTAGAGACAAACAACACACAAGAGCGATTCCAAAGGCACGACAAGCATGATTTGATTTGAATGGATGGAGACCCTTGTAACAACACAAAATATAACATACATAAGCACAAATATAAATATCGACATACAAATATAATCAACAACTTTAGTTTGCAAAACAATTACAAAACAAGAGAGATGACCAAACCTTAGAAGCAAAAGACTTGCACAAGACAACATAAGCTTGCCACATGATCAAATGGGATTGATCTCACCACTCTAGGCTCGGCCTAGGCGTCAACATGGCTCGGCAATGGCCTAGAGATAAGGCTTAGGGCATGAAAGTGAAAGGTAAAGGCAAAACAAGAGGAAGGTAAAGGAGGCAAGGGGTTTGGGTCAAGGAATGGAACGTTTTGAGGTACATAGGCTCGACCTATGGTCCAGTGGGGTTCGGCCATGCACTATGTCAGGTCTGAAAGTGGCGGCCAGAAGTCATGTCAGGTCAGGTCATGGGTGGAGGAGGAGCTAGTGGTGAAGGAGAGGCAAGGTGTGAAGGGAATGGTGAAAATATTGGTTCGGCTAGGCAATTTTGGAGAGGTTTGCACACATTTTTGTGGAGTTTTGTTCATGGGATTGTCACGGCACTTGCTGGTCAGAGGAGGAAGAGGTCAGGTCATGGAGGATGTGGGGAAGGAAGTGGTGGTGGTCGATGGAGGAGATGAAGGGATATGGTCGAGCAAACAAGAGAAGATCAAGGACAAAAATCAATGAAAATAAGAATAAAAAGTGAGATAAAGGAAGCCATTACTTGCAATATTTCTTTTGGCCGTTAGAAATAAAAATAACGAGAAGTTTCTCAGTGAATGCTGAAGAAAAACATGGCTAGGCAAAGAGAAATGAACGGCCAAAGAAAGGAAGTGAAAAGCTAAAGGGAAAATGAAAGGACAAGCACATGAAAAGTCAAGGAAAATGAAAAGGTTTGTGTCACTTTGTTTTCTATTACTTTTAAATTAAAAATATTAAATAAATTTCAGTAATTTAAGGAAAAAATAGAAAATAATTAAGAAAATAGCTAATATATTGAAACTTGCATTTAAAAATTGTATATAAAATACAATAAGCTTTGGAAAATTATAACATCATTTTTAAAATATTTTAAAAATGAAATAAATACATAACATGCCATATTACACATATTAGAACATGTTTTTACAAATAAAAATATTATTTATATAAATTAAAATAAACAATTTTGTTAAACAAATCAATTTACATACAATATTGTAAAAAACATAACTTTCACAATATTAATCGGATTTCAATGAAACGAAAAGCAGTGTTCTTGAAATTTTATTTATTTTCAAAATAAAAGATAAAATTCAAATTTTCAAAAATTTAAAATTTAAATTTAAAAGTCAAAGTTGGACCATTTTGACCAAAATTCACTTTTTTGTAAAATATTCAATATATTCAGGTTTGAAATTATAATTCACATACAAATCAAAATTAATATTTAAAATAACAAAATTATTCATTTTAGCAAATAAAATAAAGTTTTTTTTTAAATTAGGAATTCAAAAATTAAAATATACAATTAAAATAATCACAAAATACAGGGTTGTTGCACTCTCCCCCACTCAAAACTTTTCGTCCCCGAAAAGGAATGAGGTACGGGAAAGCACAGAAAAAGATAGAATAAAATAGGATTAAGACAAGATGATAAGAAGATTAAAATTATACCTGATAACTGTTGTTATAGGTAAGTTTAACAAGATGGAGATGATCTTCCCAAGATCCTCCAGAATCAAGAATACAAGCACGAAAAAAATCTTCTAAAATCTGATTCACTCTTTCCGTTTGATCGACGGTCGGTGGATGGCAAGCAGTGCTCAGGTTCAAAATAAATACCAATGGTTATCAAAGATTTCCAAACAGACTGGTATAAGCAATAGCTTTCCCATTCTATAGTAAGGTAAGGGAAATAAGGACAGCCAAAAGAAAGTTTGAAAAACAAAATAAGATAATAAATTTGGAAGCATGAAAATTTCAACTTAAATTGAAAACTAAATTTTACATAAGTTAAATAAATCTTAACTACCTCTAATTTCATTATCTTATCATCCAATTATCTTAAATTAACAATCTCAAAAATCATGGATTTGAAAGAAAAATCATTTAATATACTCATAATGTACTCAATAAAATTTAATTCTTCTTTATTCATAATTAAAATTAAATTTATTCCTCCCAATATATTTTGTCACCTATGTTAAATATATTTACACTTAATATAACTGCTTTAATTTATTCTTAGTTCCCTTAACATCATTTTATATTGTAAATTATTCCATTACCCCTTTTTCTATTTACCTCTGTTAATCGTTTTATAACTAAAATTTAAGTGTATAATATTTATTATAACCACTCAAATTTTATTTATAAAAATCCTTTTTTATATTGTATATTTTCCAATTACATATTCAACTTTTGTATAATTTAGGTAAGTTATATTGGAATGAAATTGTGTATTATACAAATAAAACTTTCAATTTAACCATTTCAAGCTTAAATATTTAGCCAAATCTTGAAATTATCCTTATCTTTCAAGAAAAATTTAGGAACTAAATTTCCGATAAATTCTAAACTATTTATAGATAAATAAATAAACATATACTATATATATATATCCATTCAAATTTAAATCATATATCAGCATATGTTAAAAATCCAATCTTATTTTAGAAATTCAAATTAATTAAATTTCCCAAAACAAAACTATAGCAAGATTACAGAACGGTCTCCTTACTTTGAAGCCAGAAAATGAATATCGATGATGCTGCAGTCATCACCGAAGTTATTTTCCAGCGACAAAGAGAAGGGCACTAATTTTAAACTTTAAAATTCTTTAGAAACAACTTTCTATTAGAAAATACTTTAAATAATATATCCTTTTAAAACTTAAAATAAAGGTTTGAAACCATCGAAAATTAAATTCTCAAATTCTTGTTTTAAATTCATTTTAAATTTTCAAAAAAAAATTATAACCATGCTTTATAGTTTAATTATTTATATATGAAACAAGAGATAATGATATATAAATCGAATATTATTTCTTAACAACCAGTTCAATAAAATCCAAAAATATATTTATAGTATGGATACAAAATTTATTTCATTACTAAATTGGAAAAAAACATATTGTGTCAGTTTGCTCTGTTCAAGTGTTTTGGAATATCCTATCGATAGCGTTGATCAGACGAATCGATCAGAAACCCAAATCAACACCAACAACTCAAACAACACAATATATAAAACATTTTAAATATTAGTTTACAAATACACTTCAAAATGATTTGAAGATAAGTTGGAAACAAGTATGAGATGATTAAATAACAGAACAGGGAGATGGATGAGCTTATATAAATCACGGTAACCTGGTCAACCGTGACTTAAAGAATAAGATCGATGTGGATTTATAGGGTAAATCAACATTCGATCTCAAGAGATAGAATTTTAGGATAATAAGAGATACTAGCATCTACACCGAAGATAAAAAATCTTTGGTGAATCGATGCTGTTGTAAAGGAGTTTCACCCCTTTACTAATAAATTTGAGATTCGAGAGACCGCCGACTCATTATAAAGATCTTTCGAAGTGGAGTTATGGAAAACACCAGTATCCAAAGAAGACAAATAATAAGGGACACGAATGGATTTTGGAACCGTAGGGAACGTTCCAAAATCAAAGAAATCGAGTTAAATGGAAGAGATTTAAACTCGAATGAAAGTGATTCTGTAAATACATTTACCATATATGCTAAGTTTTGCCTAGAGCTACCAAAGCTCTGATACCAAATGTAACCACCCGATATTTTCAACCATTCGCATCCGCACATATCGGACTTGAATTGCTCAAAATACCGTGCTGTAAATAAAATTTGAAAAATATCAGAATATACTGTAAATAAATAATCACAGATCACAGACACAAAGTAAATAATAATGCAGCGGAATTAAAAGAGATAGTATTTCATGAAGCTACTATATAAAAATAAGATACATCAGAGATAAACAAGATACAACAGAAGAGTATAAGATACATCATGGTTAAACAAGATACAACAGAAGATTATAAGATACATCAGGTACAAATCAGAATACATCACTGGAATCACTAGCTACCGAGAGCAAGATAGATGGCTGGATCTTCAAGCAAAGCTCCAACTCGAAGGTGAGTCATGAATGCTGAATCACTTAGTCTGACTCGAGCGTAAAGCCAAACATAAAACGTTCGAGTCAGGACATATATACTTATGAACTGTAAATCAACTCAAGTGAGCATTAACAAAAATGCATTAGTAACTCAAAGGATGCTTGGGATCGCCCATCATTTAAGGATCCGTTAAACTATTTACTATGTAGTAATATTGCGCTATCATAATAAAGTCTACAGTAAAATAAACTTACTTTTAAATAGCGTCAAGGAGTGACCCAATAATCCCCTTAACACGTAATAGTCCGTGTAGTCCATCCAGTATCAGCATATCTCCAGATTGGGAGACTACCCTAAATACTCCATGGGCTACGGGAGAAAAACAAACTCGTAGTAAAGGCTCGGTATGGTAGGTGACACGACACACAAGGCAATGGCATGGTAGATATACGAATTACGCACACGGGCTGGCGGTAACGTAGCAGCCACTACGCCTACCCCGGAACACACTCCCAATCAAAATCGTAGGATGGCCATCTAATCAACCACAAGTAAGAGTATAGTATAGAAGAAGTGCGTCTGACCAGATGAGCTACCCCTTTTGGCCCGAGATCGCTCCTGTTTTAGCCACCTTAATCCAACTCATGGGAGTCGGGTCCACGTAATATACCTCAAGAATGTCTCCACCATCCTACTTTATTCTGGAAACTCCACTGCATACACAGTTGTTAAAGTGGTTTTCAGAGTTGGCAGAGAGTATGACAACTTCCGATCCCGGTCTCTTTAACAACCAAACGTTATTATAACACCATGGTCATTTCAAAAATCATAATACTTCAAAAATCAAATCATTTCATTTCAAACGTATATTTCTTTCAAAATAGTTTATACTTTGATACTAAAACCATTTCAAACCTATATTCATTTCAAAATCATAATACTTTCAAAGTATAACTCTTTCGAAACCAAAAATACTTGAAACAATTACACTTTGAAAATCATAACATTTGAAATCATACACTTGAAATTTTCAAATTTATTCAATTAAACTCAATTTTCAAATTTCCAATTTAATTCAATTCAAACCATCGGTTTCAATTCAATTTAGTTTCCCAACAACCATTTCAAATCTTATCAAATTTCAAATACAGATTTAATCCACAAAAATAAACTATTCAATTTTTTTAATATATTTCAAAGCTTCAATATCCCACATTTCAAAACTAAATTTTATAATTTTATATATCTCAAATTTAACTTCATTATTACTTAATTTTGAAATGTTCATTTCATAAATCCGATATCTTTAAATAAACTTAAATTACAAGTAAACCAAATATCCTTTCACACTAATATAAACTCCAAATATTCATTTATCAAAATCAAATATCATTCTAAATTCATATACTTTATCAAAAAAATAAATATCAAATCATTTCCAAACCATTTAAATCATTAAAATATCATATCCTTTCAAAACCTAATTATCAAATCATTATTTGAATTCAAATTCAAATATTCAAATTAAAATATCATTTTAAAATCAAATACGTCATTTAGATATCATTTCAAAACACATTTCAAAATTTCATTCAAAATTTCATTTATCTCATTACATTTCATTCCATTTAACACATAACCAAGTAAACCTTATTTAAATTCAAATTTAATTTAAATTCCTTAAATTCAAATTTAAATATTAAAATATTTTCAAAACTCCTAAAATTTCACAAATAATCAATTTCAAATGTTAAATCATTTGACACTTTAAAATATATCTCAAACAGTGTTAAAATCTATAACATTTCAAAACATTGTCAAATTTAGCGACGACAACATTTATAAAGTGCTATCGTAGCTTATAGTTTCCAAAATAGTTTAGTTTAGGAACAACAGCGTTTATAAAATGCCGTAATAGATATTTAGTTATTTCAACATAGTTACATTCAAAAACAACAGCATTTAAAATGCTGTCATAAGACTACATCATTTTAGGAAATGCTGTTAATAAAATTTCAGATTTTATTTTAACTTTTCAAAAAAATAAAACTTCAATTCTTGTTATTTAAATTTATAAATCATATTTCTAGACTTCAAAATTTCATATTTAAATCATTTTAATATATGATTTTTCACAATAAAATTTTAAAATCAAATATTCAATTTTTTTAAAACTCAATTCATTTATTAGGTCAAAATTTCACTGTTTATTAACTTATAAATTAAATAAAGGTTAGTATTTTACTTTAAATATCATTTCAAACTTTAAATTTAATTTCCATTATTTACTTATATTTTTAAAATAAAATTTAAAGTCGAAAATCGCATTTATTTCAAATTTACATACTTAAATTCATAAATTAAAAATTTAACTTTCACAAAACCATAAAATATATATTTTTTAATCAAAATTTCATACATTTTAAAATACATATCTTGATAAAATCATTTAAAAATATAACACGAGGTCTGTATATAATTTTCTAACTTAGATCAAGTGACACAGATATATATATCATTTCAATCTGCGGTTTAAAAAGAAAACTCGCGTTCTATCATTTCAAACCCGCAATCTCAAGTAAATAAAAATAAATAAAATCGCTCAGGCCTATCATTTCAGCCCATAATGATTTTTCCTTATCCTAAAGTCTATTCGGGTATGTTTCATTTCAACCTATAGTGATTCTATTCTAACAAGGAACTTACAGTGTGAACATATGCATAAACAATATAAACAATGTCAATGTCACAATATAATGTCATATATCAGATGTCAGGTGATAATTAACAGTTTTAACATGGTAATAACATGGCATAGCATAGCATATCATATGATCATCATTAACTTGCATAAAAATTTTATATTACCATACACTTGTCATCAATTTACTATTTCATAAGTAAATAAGTCATAGTGAGAAAGACTCACCTTTATCAAAGCTAGAGACAAACAACACACACAAGAGCGATTCCAAAGGCACGACAAGCACGATTTGATTTGAATGGATGGAGACCCTTATAACAACACAAAATATAACATACATAAGCACAAATATAAATATCGACATACAAATATAATCAACAACTTTAGTTTGCAAAACAATTGCAAAACAAGAGAGATGACCAAACCTTAGAAGCAAAAGACTTGCACAAGACAACATAAGCTTGCCACATGATCAAATGGGCTTGATCTCACCACACTAGGCTCGGCCTAAGTGTCAACATGGCTCAGCCATGGCCTAGAGATAAGGCTTAGGGCATGAAAGTGAAAGGTAAAGGCAAAACAAGAGGAAGGTAAAGGAGGCAAGGGGTTTAGGTCAAGGAATGGAAGGTATTAGTGTACATAGGCTCGACCTATGGTCCAGTGGGGTTCGGCCATGCGCTATTTCAGGTCCGAAAGGGGAGGCCAGAGGTCATGACAGGTCAGGTCATGGCTGGAGAGGAGCTAGTGGTGAAGGAGAGGCAAGGTGTGAAGGGAATGGTGAAAATATTGGTTTGGCTAGGCAATTTTGGAGAGGTTTGCACACATTTTTGTGGATTTTTGTTCATGGGATGGTCACGGCACTTACTGGTCAGAGGAGGAAGAGGTCAAGTCATGGAGGATGTGGGGAAGGAAGTGATGGTGGTGGTCGGTGGAGGAGATGAGGGGATATGGCCGAGCAAACAAGAGAAGATCAAGGACAAAAATCAATGAAAATGAGAATAAAAAGTGAGATAAAGGAAGCCATTACTTGCAATATTTCTTTTGGCCGTGAGAAACAAAAATAATGAGAAGTTTCTCACGTTAATGCTGAAGAAAAACATGGCTAGGCAAAGAGAAATGAACGGCCAAAGAAAGGAAGTGAAAAGCCAAAGGGAAAATGAAAGGACAAGCACATGAAAAGTCAAGGAAAATGAAAAGGTTTGTGTCTCTTTGTTTTCTATTACTTTTAAATTAAAAAAAGTAAATAAATTTAAGTAAAATAAAAATAAAAAATGATCAAAATAAAATGAAAAATAAAAAGAAAATATAATTTAAGGAAAAATAGAAAATAATTAAGAAAATAGCTAATACATTGAAACTAGCATTTAAAAATTGTATATAAAATACAATAAGCTTTGGAAAATTATAACATCACTTTAAAAATATTCTAAAAATGAAATCAATACATAACTTGCCATATTACACATATCAGAACATGTTTTGACAAACAAAAATATTATTTATATAAATTAAAATAAACAATTTTGTTTAACAAATCAATTTACATACAATATTGTAAAAAGCATAACTTTCACAATATTAATCGGATTTCAACGAAACGAAAAGCAGTGTTCTTGAAATTTTATTTATTTTCATAATAAAATATAATACTCAAATTTTCAAATATTTAAAATTTAAATTTAAAAGTCAAAGTTTGACCATTTTGACCAAAATTCACTTTTTTGTAAAATATTCAATATATTCAGGTTTGAAATTATAATTCACATAAAAATCAAAATTAATATTTAAAATAAAAAATTATTCATTTTAACAAATAAAATAAAGTTTTATCCATAAATAAAATAAAGTTTTTTATTAAATCAGGAATTCAAAAATTAAAATATACAACTATAATAATCACAAAATACAGGGTTGTTACAAGATTTAATTAATTAATTATAGAAGTGATTATTTTAAATATTTAATTGATATTTGATTTAGAAAAGGGTTATTTGAATATTTAAACTCTATCTACTAATTTTACTTTAAAATTAGATTGTACTTGAAGTTTTATATGAGATATTGGTATAGTATTTTCATAACTAATATTTAAGTAAATGTTCTAAAATAGTTTTATCTAAATATTTCAAAGTAATTATGGATAAGTGATTTAAAGTATTTTAAAGTATTTGAACTCGACAGACTTTCAATGGAAATAAATAATATCGGGAACCTTATTCTACAAGTGAAAAGTAATTTGAAATTTGTTTTTAGATGGTTAAAGTGTTAAAATTATATCTTGGAAAGATATTTTGAAAGATAAATAATTTGGGAAAATTATCTAAATCTGGTGATTGTTGTGAATGTTGATTGATAGTTAAATAACCGACTATCAATATTGGCCTTTAAATGGCATTTGAATTTCTATGCGACCAGGGGTCGGATTCCAAATGGATATTCGAAAACCACATCGAATCTTTGTTATGGATCTTTTTTTAAAAGATCAAAGTGTAAATTTGTTGTGATTTGTTTGAAATCTAAATGTAATACTTATTTTTAAAATAAGTGTTCGTTATTCGGATTAGTCGGGAGAGGACTTTGTGTCATAAACCCATTCCGAATAATGATACGACGAAATGGGATTGCATTTGAAGATGGTGTTGAAGATCGGATATTTTCAAAAGCGAAAGGATTACCTATCGAATGTCTCTACACTGAGTCGCTCCGGTATAGAGATTTGATCACCCTTTGTGATGGGGATTCCGGACGTGATTAGTGAATATCTGAATTTGTAAGGGCTTCTTTGAAGTGCCTTCGGTTCTGTTCGATCCCGGAACGGACTTGTATGGATGTATGTCTGACATTACACTTTGAGATGTAAAGATGGTTTCTATCAAATACATTTCTGTTGGTGGCGGAGAATTTATTCTCTTAGCTTAACACCCTTCTCTGAGACGTACGATCTCAGAGGTTATGTAGTTGATGGTTACTAGTGATACATTTCCAATTTGGTAATGTGGCATACGAAGTGCTGCTGTTCATTTATTGATTGAAGCATGGCTTTTGTGAAAAGCGTAGCTTTGTGGACGAGACTTCGTCGAGTCTCACAACCCGGAAATGGTCAAAACAGGAATGTTGCGGCAAGATTTTTAGGGGTCGCGCCCCTAGGGTATGTCCATTTTCTTCTAGATAAGAGGTGATATCATGGTATGGAGCTCAGATATTTAACCTATATGGTTTCTGCAAACTTATTTCTTTGTGGTTGCTGGTGTTGAGCGCTCAGATAAAGGTCGGTTACGACCGGGGATGGCATACTTGTGTGGTAGTTACCATGTTATAGCTTGGTTAAAGCGTGAGGTAACGTCGTCCTTGTTTGGCAGAGATCCGGTTAGGTTCTCGGGGGGCGTCCTTCCAGAGGCGTACCCATTTCGGTGTAGGAAGTTCCTTTTCCTGACCATTGTTGGAAATCCAAAGAAATAATACGCACCCTATACGGTTTTGGTTGTATGACCTACCATGGAATGTGGCGGTAACATGCTATTGAACATGGTAGCTATGGTAGGCATACGACGAAATGTTGTATGCTGGCTAAGATTAATATTATACTTTCGAAATGTTTTCTGCACTATGCACTAATAATAATATCAAATGGTTTTCGCGTATCAAGCATTTTTTTTCTGTCATAAGGAGAAATCTCCTCTAAGAGTGCATTTGCATTGTGTGTGTGGCGGAAGGCCTTATGGTAGTTTCGTTTTCCAAAGCATAGTCGATTTCTTTTTATTTTGTTTGTGAAAATAACTGTTTTTAAGATCTCACACATGTCTCATGACTGACCTGGAGTTTATTGTTCCCTTTCTAAACTTTGGGTGCCCACCAATTTTCTACACGGGCAGCCTAGAATCAGGTTATCAGTTATTCTGGAGCGAAGTCAGAAAAGAGATGCTATGGAGATCAGGAGCAAGCTGGATGGCGAAGCGTATCACAAGTATATGTTATATTCTTCTCCGCTGTTTGTTGTTGTAACACTCTGATAATGTAATGTAATAACAGATATGATTCTTTGTTTTAAAGATCTTAATTTATCCATTATATTTGGTCTGCTGCGAAATGTGAGATTCTGTTTATTGTTTCTGTTCTTCTTCTATCTTCTTCTTCTTTAACCCTATCAGTTCGGTTTTTCGGCACTCGACTATTCGACATTTAACATAGTGGTCGTATTAATGTCGGCTTTCGAAAGTCGAAAAATCGGGTCGTTACAATAATACGCAAACGAACTCCTCCTGCCTTTTTTTACTTTCACAAAAATCAAACTGCACAACAGCCCGAGCTTTTCTGGTAATAAATATAGCTTCACTCAAAGATTCTTCGGCATTGTGCTTAAATTCAGAGGGGCGCTGGGATCTCATTGTAGTATTTTATAAACCTGACTTTCTTGCCATTCTTTTACTATCCTCTTTTTTGCAGTATAATGAAACGAATCAGAATACTGAAAATCTGACAAACCATTATCTGTGTTTTCAGGTGTGTTGTTAGTGAAGACAGAACTTGAGTCCATCTTTAGTGGTATCTCTTTTTTTGCATTGATTCAGCATGTTTATCAAGTTTTCGAATAACATCTCCTTCATCTAAATAGCGCCTACGAATGTCAGGCTTCTCCCCTATATAATTGATTTCATCTGAAGTATGCCTTACCTTGCTTGTGGGTACTCTAAAAGTATTTGCTAAAGAGTTTTTTCCAACAGATGGTCATTTACATCCATTGAACCTTATGCCTTAACTATGCATCTTGGTTCTCTAAAGTTGAGTGCTTGGGTAAGCTTAATGCAACCATTGCTTCCACCGATTCCTTTGTAAAGTATTTATTTGATAGGCATGCTGGTGTTCCAGCACAGAAGTATTTCTAGTGCGATAACATCATTAGGTCCATTGAAATTGACATGGAGTTCAGTGGAGATCACCTCCCTAGGTCTGCCCGTAAACATCCAGATCTGCAGACAGGGCCCATCACCGATTATACCTAATTCGCCATGCCTACCCCCGAACTTCCACATAGTCGTACCTACTAGACGAAAAGAAAATACATCTAAGCCGCAACCGTAAACCTTCATAGCAGAGAGAAAAGGCAGCGCAGCGCAGTGTCCTAACATCCATGTACACGATGAGGAAGACAACCTAAGCCTTCGACCTGAGCGGGCAAGTAAAGTTGCCAAGCATCAGATCCAACCGTCGGTAGGGCAGATCGAAATACAAAGCAAAGCAGAGTCCGTATATTTGAGAAGCACAAAGACGGAATGCCCATAACACAGTCGAATCAAAATCCAAGGTTGGTAGATAGTCGATTTATAGCGGCAACAGTGAAAGCGAAGAGCAAATAAGCTTGGGGAGGAGAATTAGGAGGGAAACAGTGGAAAGCCCATAACATAATCGAATCAAAATCTAGGGTTGGTAGATGGTCGACTCACAGCGGCAACAGTGAAAGCAAAGAGGGAATGAGCTTGCGGAGGAGAATAGGGAGAAGCAGAAATTGTAGGTTTTAGAAGTGGAGGGCAAGTAAATTAGTGGAGGGAAGGGAAGAATGGGTAGGTTGTGAGATGTAGCTTTGGCAGAGGAGGTACACAGAAGTCGAGTGGGAGAGAACATAGGGAAGAGAAATTGGGAGAGGGGAAATGGGGAGAAATGTTGTAGAATGTAGTGGGCAGTACATGATGAGAAGGATAAAGGACAGATATGACCTCTTCAATTTAGTTGTGTAGCTAATATGTGCAGGGGTTGGTTGGGAAGTTTAAAAAAGATTCACCAAAGTAAAGAATTTGTATTCAGTAGATATATATATATATATATATATATATATATATTTGAATAGTTGATTTAATTGATAAAGAAATATTTTATAGGATTTTATTATTTCAATGTTTGAATTAAAATTCGGATTTGATGTATGATTACTATATATGCTAATTTCTCATTACCTACAGATATTGTAAATGATTTACTATTGATATAGATTTGATTAGTGATTTTAGTATGATACGATGAAGGGCTTTTATGACGATTCTATTCATTATGACAAGAAATCTAAATAAACGGAGTTATAATGCCGTCTGGTATGGGACTTTCAGTAATATTTATTTGGTATACTTTGGACTCATCATACAAAATACTATGGAGATTTGATTATGATTTATGACCAGTGAGTAAATGATTGAGCATCACCTAGTGGTATGGGATGCCAATGCGATACTTCTTTGGTTATTCATTATACATAGATGTCACTCAAGTGACGAGAACTGGGATATTGAGTTTATATGTACGTGAGATGATGCTCAGTGTAGAGCAAGGTAATGTGCTTAGTGTAGAGCAAGTTTATATGCTCAATGTAGAGCAAAAATATGGATTGAGTTATGAGGGTGTACCCATATGTACGTTGTCTATCATGAAGTGATCTAGGATATGATTAGGAACTCGCATGAACCAAATGGCTAGTGTCCACCTAAGCGGTCTGATCGTGAGGTTGCACCCAAGATCCATGACACTTTGGTAATATATATTAGATGCGCACCATGAGATTTAGAAAAAGGTGGAGTAGCCTTTAGGATGGTGTAGCCGTTAGAGTGGTGTAGCCCTAGCACCTTTTAGTCACGAAGGCCAACAGTCCATTATCTTATGGGCTTGATTCGGGTCGTGATTAATGCCAACGGTTGCCTAACAGTGTGTTAATGACATGCGGTGGATATAGTAATGATACCAGGTAGGTAACTGAAGAATAAAGGAGCGGATCCGGGCGGTGTAGCCCTGGGCTCCTGGAGCAGGTGGGTAGCTTTCAGGCTGCTTTCTAGTTCTACATGGATTGGTGGATATATACATATTATATATATGAACACCTAACCTAAGTATTAAAGTGGATTCGGGTGAATAACTCAGGTGCTCTTGGTGATGGTGGATAACCATATTGTGATTTAACTGGGTGGCATAACCCAAATCTTATAAGATTATTTGGTGGTTTAATTCATATGCTTTGGTTTGATTCCTATTACCTTTTATTTCTATATGATGAATGAGATTATACTTGTGATGTGATAGATATCCAAAGCATACTGGATTATCATATCTTTTATTATCTCTGACGGACGGGTAGGTGCCTTATATTTACAGTCATGCAATTTATTTTACATAGTTTTGACGATGATATTGTATTATTTGAGATTATAAGATATATTTGGGCAATGTCATATGTTAACCTAAGTAAACTTAGTGATATCTTACTTATTATTGGTCTTTGAGTTTTGATGATGATTTCTGGACATGTATGATTCACTCATTCGATGTTGATTTTGTGATTTCTAATTTGTTGATCTTTTATATGGGTGATGACATTCTATACTATGTTTTGTGGTGCTCTACGTATATGATACTTGGGATTGTTTGAGGTAACATTATTTTATTTTGCACCTGTTATATACAGAGTTTCATATGTTTATTGACCTTGGATTTAGATATAATCTAACCTATTTTTTTGTTATATAATACTCAGGTCAGTCCGAGACATTTCATGTACGGGGATGATGAGAGAGGGTAGTTATACAACTTAGATGCATGTTATTATATATGATGTACTTCATGGATGTATATTCTTGAGATTTATTTTGGATAGGTATTGTATATTGTATATTATATATTGTCGCTGTAATTGACTTTGTAATCTTTGATATTTACTGTATATTGTGTATTATTCTATCCTTGGGGCACACATGTTTATTGTTTTGTGTTGATACTGTGCACGTTCGTTGGTGAGTTATATTTGATATTTTAATACGTACCAGTGTTAGCCCAAAGGAATATTCATGTGTGTATCCTATATTATCTTATTCTCCGTCTTATCAGAAAGTATTATGTAACGACCCTGAATTTCCAACCTAAGTTAAATTTTTAAATCCATCATTTTAATATAAAATTTGAAATTTATATACGATCCCAATTAATGTCCAAACTTCATTTATAAGATGTGTCCAGTTAGTTATGAATATAGGAAAAGTTTCATCGCAAAATATTGCAGTAAATTTCGTTCGTGTTTTACTGTATTTCAGTTCATTTTAAGCTGAGTAAAATTTATCTTTCGAATCCAAATAATTTTACACGATAATGTAATAAAAATTTATCTGATCAAGACGTCGTAATTCGTTTCGTCAAATACCGTCATCGCCTGTTCCATTTAAATTGTTTTGTAAATCGAACAATTTATTCGGGGTAAAATTCAAGTTTTAATAAAACTGTCTTATCGCAATTATCTATGTACCATTGGAAGTGCCTCGTCGCACTGATCAAAACAGTATATTCATTCGTGCAAATCGGAGTCCGATGGAAATCGTTGCATTAATTTAACCGTCCGGACGGACCGGTTAAACCACTTTCAGCCCAAAAATCTTTTACCCGTATCCACTTAAATTTGAAAAATATAATCTCAACTGGTGCAATAAATAGGGCAGTTAGAAGCTAGGAGTTAGCATCGGAAAGTGTTGTGACGCTTCGGTATTCTATAATAAAATTTATGGATACGAAATTTTAAACTTAAAAAGAAACGAACAGTTCATTTCAATACACACTGTTCATTCACGTCTCCAGGTAATACACCTCCTCCATCTTTCTCTTCTTCTTCCTTATTTTTCTTTACTGTCAATGAATATATATATATATATATATATATATATATATATATATATATATATATATATATATATATAGAGACTTTACACAACTATATCGTTCGAACTAATGTTCACCTTCCTCATGCCTTTTTCCTTCTTTCCCCGAAGCATGCTTCGATCCTCTCTACCAAATTTCCCTGACCCGCGCCCTGTTCCACACCCATGCAACCAACTGTCCACCTCACTCACACATCACCACCTTCAACCGATGCTCCGACCTCACTCTTCCATACGCCACAACCTCTGCCATTGTTGTGCCTGCTCAGATGCCCTCCCTTGCCGCCGCTCACCACTCCATGCACACCAAACACCCAAGCCTCGACCGAGCAACTCCTCCTCCGCCCAAACAAACATTTCCCCAACACACTTTTCTGATTTCTCTTCATCTTCTCTGAACCCTATGAAGCGAAATGAGTAGCGAACACAGAAAATGACATCCACTGATAATCCGAAGCCAACCACTGTCCACGCCGGCCACCAGTGCGCCACACTCCAGATCGCGTGCACCCATGCTCTCTGGCTGACACGCCTTCTCTGACCGCACCACATGAGCATCACGTCCCCTCTCGTACCTCCACTCTCCACCGTCCAGTCACCACCCAGTTTCCAACCCGTGTGCATGCATAAGTGGGCAAAAGATGTGTGCGTGCATATGTGTGTTGAGTGTGCACAGGACGTGTGCGTGCATGTTTTTGGTGTGTACGTGTTGTGTGAGTGGAAATTTGTGTGCGTATTCATGAAGTAAATGGTGAGTGGGTTGATGGGTGTTGCCGAACCCATTGAGATGGAAGAGGAGACCTTGTTTATATAAAAAAATGAGTTAGTTTCAGTAGAAAAAGAAAAGAAGAAGTCTCGGCTCTGTTATATAAAAATAAAAATAAAAAAAATAAAAAAAAGTTAAAATGAGCGAACAGTTTGATTTATGTAGAAAGGCATACTGTTGCTTTTAGATATTGCAGAATGAATATGTACGCAAATATCTCTTTTGGTTGCTAGAAATAGTAACCATTTCTTTCTCTGTTGTATGCAGAAGCAACCGGCTGAGTTCCATTTGCAGCAGCATCAATTTCTCAGCTTTCATTCTTTTCTCCGTCATTGGTAAGCGCATCTATATAATTTTATAAATAATATATGAACGTTCATTTGTATTAATATCGTCTTACTTTTGTCGATATTTGCAGTGTTCCTTTGTTCGCATTGTACCGACTCCATTCGTACTTCTTCGTGCTTCGCTGTCAATTTCTCTAACCACGAAAGGTGAATTAATTTTCACGACTTATATTCTTATACGATAATAATTCAGTTGGTCGATAATTGATTGATTGTTGATGTTTATATTGGACGTTAAATTGTTAATGTTAAAGTGATAAATAATATGCAATTGAATTGATATAGGATAGTTAACAATTAAAAATGGAACTATATGTTGAATTTGAATAGTTAAATTTGACCCCTTTTAAATGTTAAAATGGACACGTAGAAATCGATTAAGTACACCCTGAACCATTTAAATGTATGTGATTTAAATTGATGTAGTATGAATTTGAATAATATATATCAAGTGAAGAGAACCGTATAAATATTAGTGTAATAATATTTAATCTACATGAAATGATAGTGTAGATTCTAGAAATAATTATATTAATTTGCATTAACAACAAATGTAAATTAATACGATTATTTCAGCATTATTTAAATAAATTATTGGATTGTTATTGATGATTGCTATTGCTTGTTTATTTACTTTGACACCATCCCTGTTATCACACTACAAGTTCTCTTTGCAATGCTATGATCTTTTTTTTGAATAGAAATGGAAGCGGGTTGAAATGACAAATATCCAAATAAAATTTGACTTAGGATAGAGAATTAAATAAAACCCGATTGGTAAATAATTTATTCTGAAAATAAAATAAAGATTTTATTGAATAAATAATAAGGTTTTGAAATAAAGTTAGAATGTGAAATTTAATGAAAGGAAAATGTTAATATTTAATAATCTGTAAAAAAATTATTAATATAGTAGTTGATGAAAGAACGTTGTTTTAAATTTTAATTATTGAATAATTAAGTGTTGGAATTATTTAATAATTAAGGTTGGAATCATTTAAAATCAGGTTTTGAAATTATCAATTTAGTTTTGAAATTATTTAATAATTAAATAAGGTTGAATTATTTAATAATTAAAATTGAATTCTTTAATAAGTGTAATTGAACTTCTTGAATAAGTGAAATTGAGTTTCTTTATTAATTGATATTTGGAATTGTAACCAAGTAAATAAATAAGTGAAATTGGATTTCTTTAACAAGAAATAAATGCGATTTATCGAAATTAATATAAGACTGGAAATTTAAAGAATTGGATTTGGCGAATTGAATTTAATTCAATTTGTAGGTTTTGATATAATGGAATTGAACTTAAGAAACTGATTTAATGAATTGGAAAATAAATAGAAATTGTTTTGAATGATAAATTAACTTAACGAATATTGAATGAAATTGATCAATGAATTAAAATGTTAAATTAAATATAGTTAACTGATTTCGAGATGAAACTTATATACGAATTTAAATGAATATTTGAATTGTGTTAAATCAAATCTTAAAGTTGAAATATAGAATTTTGAAATGGACATTTGTAAGTTTTGAAACGTAAACTGTGGAAATTATTTTAGAAAGACAAATGAAATGTTGGTTTACAAATTCTAATTGAAATTGAATTTGATTTGATTTTGAAATATATTAAACGACCAATCGGTGTAATAAATACAAAGGTTATTAAGGAAACCAGAATCGATTAGAGACATACTCACTGTCTAAATTGAAAACCACTTTAATAACTATACGCAGAGTGTGACCAGAATAAAGTAGTTGGAATGACGTACGTTGATGATTGAAGAAAGAGAACGATAATGGATAGCCTTGACACTTGTGTAAAATTGGAAATGACTAAAACAGGAGCCGTGCCCGACCAAATAGGGTTAGCTACCTCGAGCGAACACACTTCTTCGTAAACTACTCATTACTTGTTATTGATCGGTGCGCTCCCTTGAATTTGGAGTGTTGTTTCACAGTGTTGTGATTGTTGCGGCGATGCGTTCTCACCAGTCCGGATTAGGCAAACGGTAGTTTCACTACCTTGGGTATTGCCTCATGTGCCTTGTCATACTTGTATCCCTATATATGCGACCACTACGTATTTGTTTTGTATTATACCTATGAAGTACTCCCTGATATCCCACTAGTTTACGGTGGAGTTTACAGTGCTGTATAGTCTATAATGCTATATAAATTGTGTTAAGGGGAACAATGGTAATGCCTTAACACTATCTTGATATTTTATTTTACTGTTAGACATTATCTACTTATCGTACATTACTATGTATAGATATTTTAACGGATCCTGAAAGATGTTATTCCATTCATCTTTGAGTTATTGCTATTTCAAATTTGAACCATATTATCTGTATAAGAATATGTGTCCCGATTCGAGTATTTATTTGTGCATATGCTCGGGTCAGTCTGAGGATTTCTGTTGCTATGCTACTTAGAAGCTGAAGACCCGAAGACTATCATTATCTTTACCTTATCAGTATTGCTCTTTCTATTTGGACACTATCGGACATCTATGTTGTTATATTTCATTTTATTTTAGACATTGTTGTATTTATGAGTTGCTTTATGAACTACTTTTATGACTATGTTGTAATTCCGCTGCACTATTCAGTTATGATGTATTTTCTGTGATTCTGTGATGATTCACATTTATATACATATACTTCATTAATGATTCGTGTTTTGTACTATTTAAGTTGACATGTGTGGATTATTATTAATTTAAATGGTCCAAATGTATGAGTTGTTACAGTTGATATATGGTTCCCCAAAACCTTAGCCTGTGGAGTTTTAAAGCTCATTAGAGATAGGGTAACCATAACCTAGAATGAGGAGAATCATTTCAGAATCCTTATCCTTTGATTCCATCCTTCTTATTGAATTCGTTGATTTGAATTTCCTTAAGTTCTATAAATCTCTATCTTTGATTCTAAATCACTTTTGGTATTCCAGTATGAGTACCAGAAGGAATGCTAGAGGCGGGGGTAGAGGAAATGCTCCCGAACCACGTGCCCCAGCTCCCGCAGTCAAGTTCTCCACTCTTAGCAAAGATTATACCCAGCTTGGCGGCGTCAAATTCATTAGTTCCGAGAGTATTATTGAAGCACAACAATGGCTGAAGAGTCTGAAGAGGATCTTTACTAGCCTGGAGATCACTGACGCGCAGAAGCGTAAGTTGGCTGCTTGGCAGCTTCAGGACGCGGCACAGGATTGGTGGGAGTCAGTCACTTCTCGTACTGACGAGGAAACCATCACTTGGGCCCAGTTTAGGTAGAAATCTATCTAAATTACATCCAAATAAAATTTCTTTTATCTCGTCAAATTTTGACTCATCTTCATATTACTTGTAAATAGGGATTCCTTTACGGCTCAGTGGATGCCAGCAGCCGGAAAGGCCTAGCTTTATCGATCATTTATGGACTCCAAGCAGGGAAATATGACTTTCTATGAGTATGAAAGGAAGTTTAACGAACTCTCCAAGTTCGGACCTGGCTTGATTGATACTCCACTGTTGAAGAATGAGAAATTCATCCATGGAGCACGTCCATAGTATTACGAACTCCTCACAGCTCATGTCCATGGAACTTTCACCGACTTGATGGATTTTGCTCTTAGGTATGAGGGAAAGCCAAAGGGAACATCAGTCACCAAGGCTCCAATTACTCAACCATCCTCTAGTCAGACTGGGAAGAGGAAGCCAAATTTTGAGCAACAGAAGAAGAACTGGCAGAAGAAATCCGGGCTTGGCTATTCTCAGAAGAAGCCCATTGACATCTCCTCTATGACCTGCTTCAACTGCAATCAGAAGGGTCATTATGCCCGCAGTTGCCCATCCCCAAAGGGTTAGGCTATTCCACCACCGGCTCAGATGACTAAGAGGGACGTATGTCATATCTGCTTACAACCTAGGCATTTTAAGAAGGACTGCCCTACACAGAAGAGAGGTACCCCATCCAGAGTTTTTGCTATCAACACACCTGCCCTGGAAGTTCAGGATGACCAATGGACATTACAGAGTACTTTTATGTTGCATATTGTACCTGTTAGAGTTCTATTTGACAGTGGAGCAACACATAGTTTCATATCTATTGATTTATGTAATAAACTTGGATTGGAACCTATTCTTGCATCTACCTTCTTATGTGTATCTAACCCTATTGGAGGATCCGCGAACCTCAAAAGGGTATGCAAATATGTCACGCTTATGTATGGCATGCATCGTTTCACTTGGGATTTCTATGTACTTGGATTCGAGGCATTCGATATCCTATTAGGTATTGATTGGCTACGAAAGTTCGAAGCCGTTATCTCATGCAAAGCTCGAACTATCTCTCTAATTGACGACAAGAGTATACCTTTAGTTATTAAAGGTAAATCGCCTCAAGAATGTGCTGGGAGTTTTATATTCTCTCTTGACTCTCATCCAAATGAACTAAGCTCTACTCCAGTTGTTCACTTCTTTTCTGATGTGTTTGGAGAAGTCAATTCTCTACCACCTCCACGGGAAATCAAATTCCACGTTGACCTTATCCCTAGTGCATGACCAGTAGTTCTCCCTCCTAGGAGAATGGCTCCTAAGGAGAAGGCAGAATTGAATGCTCAGATTGAAGATTTATTTGCTAAAGGCTTGATTCGGCGAAGTCATTCAGAATGGGGTGCTGCAGTTGTATTCGTCACAAAGTCCGATGGTTCTCTCAGAATGTGTGTGGACTATAGGGAGCTAAACAAGCTCACACACAAGAACCGATATCCAATGCCCCACATCAATGATCTATTCGACCAGCTTCATGGAGCTAAAGTTTTCTCTCAACTCGACCTAACTACCGGCTTTCACCAACTCAGGATTGCTGAGGAGAGTATTCCTAAAACAGCATTCCACGCTGAAAATGGTTTCTTTGAATGGCTAGTTATGTCGTTCGGTCTTACTAATGCTCCAGCTTATTTCTTCGACTTGATGAATAGAGTTTTCCGGGATGTTCTTAACAAGTTCGTTCTTGTTTTCATCGACGATATTATCGTCTTCTCTAAAGATGAGAAGGAGCATAGGTCACATCTGGCTTTTGTTCTTGAAACTCTTCACAAACATCAGCTTAAAGCCAAGTTTTCGAAATGCCACTTTTGGAGAGATGAAGTACGATTTCTTGGCCATATTATCTCGGAGAATGGAATTTTGGTCGATACAGCTAAGACCGACGTAATCAATGTAAGTTCTATCCTTACTTGTCAATTCCATCTAAACATTTTATCACTATCTAAACGCAAACCCTTGAATTTGCAGGATTGGGAGACTCCCAATACTCCTACAGATATCCGCAGTTTCATGGGCTTGCCCGACTATTATCGCAGATTTATAGAAAACTTTTCTCGTATTGCTGCCCCACTTACCGCACTGACCAGAAAGAATGTAAAATTTATTTGGAGTGAAAAGTGCAAAGCAGCTTTCAATGAGATGAAGCAATGGTTGACATCTGCCCTAGTTCTTATAGTTATTGATGGAAGTGAAGGATTGACCGTCTATACTGATGCCTGTCGTGATGGATTAGGAGCGGTTTTAATGCAGAAAGGAAAGGTTATTGCCTATGCGGGTCGTCAGTTAAAGACCCATGAAGCAAACTACGCAACTCACGATTTAGAGCTTCTTGCAGTTGTATTTGCTCTTAAGCTATGAAGGCACTATCTATTGGGAACCAAATTCGAATTATTCACAGACCATAAATCATTGAGATATATTTTCTCACAAAAGGATTTGAACCAGAGACAAGTCCGATGGCTTGAATTCTTAGCTGCATATGATCTTGACATTAACTACACTCCAGGGAAAGCAAATGCCGTAGCCGATGCTTTGAGCAGAAACCGAGCAATGGAATGTTGTAATCTGGTTGAAGGAATGTTATTCCAGCTCGTCGTCTCCCCAGCTCTTATGGATCTCATTATAGCCAAACAATATGAAGACACTCTGCTCTATCGCATAAAAGAAATAGTCCACGAAAGAGTCGGAAATGCTAACAGTAAGATGGGTGCACAAGTCGATAGTAATGGAGTCTTGAGAATTGATAATCGTATTTGTGTTCCTAAGGTTGATGGTCTAAGACAGGAAGTTCTGAGAGAAAACCATTAATCTTCGCTTTTATTTCATCCCAGAGTCACAAAGATGTATCAAAATATGAAAAAGCTATATTGGTGGAGTGGGATGAAGCGTGATATTTCTACCTATGTTAGTAGATGCACAACTTGCCAAAAAGTTAAAGCTGATCACCGGAAGGAGGTAGGATTTCTTCAACCTCTAGAGATTCCAGGTTGGAAATGGGAGAAGATTTCTATGGACTTTATTGATGGGCTACCAAGGACTAAGAAGGCTAACGAAAGCATTTGGGTGATTGTCGATAGACTGACGAAATCCGCTCATTTTATTCCAGTCAAGTCCACTCGCACTGCTTCGAGTTTGGCCGAGATATACATGAGAGAAGTTGTTAAACTTCATGGTGTACCATCTAGTATTGTATGCGATAGAGATCCTATTTTCACTAGTAAATTCTGAAAAGCATTTCAGGATACTTTGGACACCAAACAGAATCTGAGCACAACCTATCATCCTCAGACAGATGGCCAAACTGAGAGGGTGAATCAGATTTTGGAAGACCTTCTCCGAGCTTGTATTATAGACTTTGGTGGATCCTGTGACGACCATCTCCATTTGGTTGAATTCACTTAGAATAATAGTTATCAGGTAAAGAAATCGAATTTCAAATTTGAATAAGTATATTTGAATTTGAATTTAATTAACTTTAATAAAATCAGGCAAGAATTGGTATGGCACCGTCCGAAGCCTTATATGGACGGTCGTGCAAATCGCCAGCTTGTTGGATTGAGTTTGGAGATCGATTAGTGCTTGGCCCAAAAATAATTATGGAAGCTTTCGAAAAAATTGAAGAAATCAGGAAGAAGATAAAGACGGCACAGGATAGACAGAAGAGCTACGCTGACAGAAGGAGAAGAGATCTCGAATTCAGTGTAGGAGATGAAGTATTTCTGAAAGTGTCGCCTTTGAAGAATGTTATTCGATTTGGAAGAAAAGGGAAGCTAGCTCCCAGATTTGTTGGTCCGTTTGAGATTACGGAAAGAGTTGGAACCTTGGCCTATAGAATTGCGTTACCAGAAAAGTTCGCCGGTGTGCACTATGTGTTCCACGTCTCACATCTCCGCAAAGTTGTGTGCGATCCTTCCATGACTATTCCCACTGCTCAGTTGGAGGAGATAGTTATCGAGCCTGACTTGACTATTGAGCGAAAGCCACTTCGGATAGTCGATCGTGAGACGAAGCAACATGAAGGAAGTCAGTCAATCTCGTCAAAGTCCAGTGGAGTGCAGATGAGCGAGATTGCACGTGGGAAACCGAGGATGGTATTCGGGATTCAAACCCCGAATTACTAGTTTCAGGTATAATTCAGTTTTCTTCAAATCTATCTTGACTTTTCTGCTTAGTTCTTTATTATTTCTCCCGTTTCGTTCCTTTTCGAGGACGAAAAGTTTTGAGTGGGGGAGATTGTAATGACCTTGAATTCCGATCCAATTTAAAATTTTAAATCCATCATTTTAATATAAAATTTGAAATTTATATACGATCCCAATTAACGTCCAAACTTTATTTATAAGATGCGTCTAGTTAGTTATGAATATAGAAAAAGTTTCGTCGCAAAATATTACAGTAAATTTCGTTCGCGTTTTATTGTATATCAGTTCATTTTAAACTGCGTAAAATTTATCTTTTGAATCCAAATATTTTTACACAATAATGTTGTAAAAATTTATCTGATCAAGACGTCATAATTCATTTCGTCAAATACCGTCATCGCCTGTTCCATTTAAATTGTTTTATAAATCGAACAATTTATTCGGCGTAAAATTCGAGTTTTTATAAAACTGTCGCATCGCAAATATCTGTATACCGTTGGAAGCGCCTCGTCGCACTGATCAAAACGGTATATTCATTCGTGTAAGTCAGAGTCCGATGGAAATCGTCGCGTTAATTTAACCGTCCGGACGGACCGATTAAACCACTTTCAGCCCAAAAATCTTTAACCCGTATCCACTTAAATTTGAAAAATATAATCTCAGCTGGTGTAATAAATAGGGCAGTAGGAAGCTAGGAGTTAGCATCGGAAAGTGTTGTGATGCTTCGGTATTCTATAATAAAATTTATGGATACAAAATTTTAAACTTAAAAAAAAGAAACGAACAGTTCATTTCAATACACACTGTTCATTCACGTCTCCAGGTAATACACCTCCTCCATCTTTCCATTCTTCTTCCTTATTTTTCTTTACTGTCAATGAAAATATATATATATAAACTTTACACAGCTGTGTCGTTCGAACCAATGTTCTCCTTCCTCGTGCCTTTTACCTTCTTTCCCTGAAGCATGCTTCGATCCTCTCTACCAAATTTCCCTGACCCGCACCATGTTCCACACCCACGCAGCCAACTATCCACCTCACTCACGCATCACCACCTTCAACCGATGCTCCGACCTCACTCTTCCATATGCCACAACCTCTGCCATTGCCGTGCCTACTCAGATGCCCTCCCTTGCCATCGCCTCACCACTCGACGCACACCAAACACCCAAGCCTCGACCGAGCAACGCCTCCTCCGCCCAGACAAACATTTCCCCAACACACTTTTCTGATTTCTCTTCATCTCCTATGAACCCTATGAAGCAAAACGAGTAGCGAACACAGAAAATGACATCCACTGATAATCCGAAGCCAACCACTGCCTACGCCGGCCACCAGTGCGCCACACTCCAGATCGCGCGCACCCATGCTCTCTGGCCGACACGCCTTCTCTGACCGAACCACCTGAGCATCACGTCCCCTCCCGAACCTCCACTCTCCACCGTCCAGTCACCACCCAATTTCTGACCCGTGTGCATGCATAAGTGGGCAAAAGATGTGTGCATGCATATGTGTGCTAAGTGTGCACAGGACGTGTGCGTGCATGTTTTTGGTGTGTACGTGTTGTGTGAGTGGAAATTTGTGTGCGTATTCATGAAGTAAATGGTGAGTGGGTTGATGGGTGTTGCTGAACCCATTGAGATGGAAGAGGAGACCTTTTTTATATAAATAAAATGAGTTAGTGCCAGTAGAAAAAGAAAAGAAGAAGTCTCGGCTCTATTAAAAAAAAAGTTAAAATGAGTGAACAGTATGATTTATGTAGAAAAGCATACTGTTGCTTTTAGATATTGCAGAAGGAATATGTACGCAAATATCTATTTCGGTTGTTGGAAATAGTAATTGTTTCTTTCTCTATTGTATGCAGAAGCAACCGGCTGAGTTCCATTTGCAGCAGCATCAATTTCTCAGCTTTCGTTCTGTTCTCCGTCATTGGTAAGCGCATCTATATAATTTTATAAATTATATATGAACGTTCATTTGTATTAATATCGTCTTACTTTTGTCGATATTTGCAGTGTTCCTTTGTTCGCATTGTACCGACTCCATTCGTACTTCTTCGTGCTTCGCTGTCAATTTCTCTAACCACGAAAGGTGAATTAATTTTCACGACTTATATTCTTATACGATAATAATCTAGTTGGTGGATAATTGATTGATTGTTGATGTTTATATTGGATGTTAAATTGTTAATGTTAAAGTGATAAATAATATGCAATTGAATTGATATAGGATAGTTAACAATTTAAAATGGATCTATATGTTGAATTTGATTAGTTAAATTTGACCCCTTTAAATGTTAAAATGGACACGTAGAAATCGGTTAAGTACATCTTGAACCATTTAAATGTATGTGATTTAAATTGATGTAGTATGAATTTGAATAATATATATCAAGTGAAGAGAACCGTATAAATATTAGTGTAATAATCTTTAATCTACATGAAATGATAGTGTAGATTCTAGAAATAATTATATTAATTTGCATTAACAACAAATGTAAATTAATACGATTATTTCAGCATTATTTAAATAAATTATTGGATTGTTATTGATGGTTGCTATTGCTTGTTTATTTACTTTGACACCATCCCTGTTATCACACTACAAGTTCTCTTTGCAATGCTATGATCTTTTTTTTGAATAGAAATGGAAGCGGGTTGAAATGAAAAATATCCAAATAAAATTTGACTTAGGATAGAGAATTAAATAAAACCCGATTGGTAAATAATTTATTCTGAAAATAAAATAAAGATTTTATTGAATAAATAATAAGGTTTTGAAATGAAGTTAGAATGTGAAATTTAATGAAAGGAAAATGTTAATATTTAATAATCTGTAAAAAAATTATTAATATAGTAGTTGATGAAAGAACGTTGTTTTAAATTTTAATTATTGAATAATTAAGTGTTGGAATTATTTAATAATTAAGATTGGAATTATTTAATAATCAGGTTTTGAAATTTTTTAATAATTAAAATTTGAAATTATCAATTTAGTTTTGAAATTATTTAATAATTAAATAAGGTTGAATTATTTAATAATTAAATAAGGTTGAATTATTTAATAATTAAAATTGAATTCTTTAATAAGTGTAATTGAACTTCTTGAATAAGTGAAATTGAGTTTCTTTATTAATTGAGATTTGGAATTGTAACCAAGTAAATAAATAAGTGAAATTGGATTTCTTTTACAAGAAATAAATGTGATTTATTGAAATTAATATAAGACTGGAAATTTAAAGAATTGGATTTGGCGAATTGAATTTAATTCAATTTGTAGGTTTTGATATAATGGAATTGAACTTAAGAAATTAATTTAATGAATTGGAAAATAAATAGAAATTGTTAAATGATAAATTAACTTAACGAATATTGAATGAAATTGATCAATGAATTTAAATGTTATATTAAATATAGTTAACTGATTTCAGAATGAAACTTATATATGGATTTAAATGAATATTTGAATTGTGTTAAATCAAATTTTAAAGTTGAATCATAGAATTTTGAAATGGACATTTGGAAGTTTTGAAACGTAAACTGTGGAAATTGTTTTAGAAAGACAAATGAAATGTTGGTTTACAAATTCTAATTGAAATTGAATTTGATTTGGTTTTGAAATATATTAAACGACCAATCGGTGTAATAAATACAAAGGTTATTAAGGAAACCGAAATCGGTTAGGGACATACTCACTGTCTAAACCGAAAACCACTTTAATAACTATACGCGGAGTGTGATCCAGAGTGAAGTGGTTGGAATGACGTACTTTGATGATTGAAGAAAGAGAACGATAATGGATAGCCTTGACACTTGTGTCAAATTGGAAATGACTAAAACAGAAGCCGTGCCGGGCCAAATGGGGTTAGCCACCTCGAAGGAACACACTTCTTCGTAAACTACTCATTACTTGTTATTGATTGGTGCGCACCCTTGAATTTGGAGTGTTGTTTCACGGTGTTGCGATCGTTACGGCTATGCGTTCTCATCAGTCCGGATCAAGCAAACGGTAGTTTCACTACCTTGGGTATTGCCTCATGTGCCTTGTCATACTTGTATCCCTATATACGCGACCACTACGAATTTTTTTTGTATTATACCTATGGAGTAGTCCCTGATATCCCACTAGTTTGCGGTGGAGTTTACAGTGCTGTATAGTCTATAATGCTATATAAATTGTGTTAAGGGGAACAATGGTAACGCCTTAACACTATCTTGATATTTTATTTTACTGTTAGACATTATCTACTTATCGTACATTACCGTGTATAGATATTTTAACGGATCCTGAAAGATGTTATTCCATTCATCTTTGAGTTATTGCTATTTCAAATTTGAACCATATTATCTGTATAAGAATATATGTCCTGATTCGAGTATTTGTTTGTGCATATGCTCGGGTCAGTCTGAGGATTTCTGTTGCTGTGCTACTTGGAAGCTGAAGACCCGAAGACTATCATTATCTTTACCTTATCAGTATTGCTCTTTCTATTTGGACACTATCGGACATCTATGTTGTTATATTTCATTTTATTTTAGACATTGTTGTATTTATGAGTAGCTTTATGAACTACTTTTATGACTATGTTGTAATTCCGCTGCACTATTCTGTTATGATGTATTTTCTGTGATTCTGTGATGATTCTCATTTATATACATATACTCCATTAATGATTCGTGTTTTGTACTATTTAAGTTGATATGTGTGGATTATTGTCAATTTAAAAGGTCCAAATGTATGAGTTGTTACATGTTATCCTATAATACTCTTGGATAGTACGGGTATAGAGGTGAGGGAGTTATAATATGGTATCAGAGCAAGATTTGGAACAATACAGTATATAAGAGGCACGAGTCTTGGCCTTAGAGAGACTTAGCATCCTTAACCCCTTGATTGTGTTAGGTAGTTATACAATATTAAAGTGATAGTAGGAATATGTGATGATTACTGCGGTAATCGCCTGGGATCGTACTTGTTATTTTTCCTGATATATATTATTATTTTTAACCCTATTTCTTTGGTGTATTTGTCTCCTAGTTGGACTCAAGTTGTTGATGGTGATAGTAAATAAAGAGTTATTAGCTAGACCAGCAATGTCGGTGAAGGTGAATTAACCTCGATTTGACTACAAATAAAGTTGCTTGATCCAATAGTGATTAGAATTGCACAGTGAAAACGAGTTAATATCTTTCCACTGAAGGCGTATGTTTGGATATGCGTGTAATATTATAGTATTGGTATTTGCCTGAGTTTATGGATGATGTGTGATAATTTTTATTGATGTTGATGATTGATGAGTTAGATGTATATTTGGATTTGAAGATAAATATTTTATTCAAACATGTAAATGATTTAGTAATAACATGAAATTGATTTTCTAAAGTGATTGAAAATTATTCTAGTAGTTTGTTTTGGCGTTAATTTGAATGTCGAGTGTTTTAAGAATTCCGATTGATGTGCTTGACCAATTTACCGATAGGGATTTCTAAACACTAGAATAAGGCATTTCGACATAATGTTTTGGTAAAAGGAGAACTTCTATTTTGCAAGGTAATTTATGTTTAAAATTAAATTATGTTGAATTTTTATTTATTTTTAGTGATGTTTGATTTTGAGAAAAAAACCAGAGAAATACTGGAAACTAAAATATATTGTATGCATCCTATAGCTTTATGTTTGTGTATAATAACAACATATTTAGTTTTTAGTTTTTACGGAAATAATTTTACTTGCTTTCTTCATGTTTCTAGGCTTATTTCTGACTTCAGAATTATCCTTAGATAATGTTTTAGATAAGAATGACTAGTTATACTTGTAATTTAATTAATTGTACTTAAATTGTAGAAATCTGTTTTAGATATTCTAAAGAAATGTGAGAATGCCTTAAATAATAAAATTCTAGACATGATCCAAGTATATTTACTTGTGGAAACGTAAGTTTATAAAAATTATTGTGTTTACTTTTGTTGTCTTAATATTAACCTCAAACTTATAATTTCAACTTGTTTTACATCGATATTGAAGTAAACAAAAGCCACACATAGCAAGAATTAAGGAACAAATATTTGTGGACTATGACATCAAATACCGTTGTAGTTTCGTTTTCTATCAAAATTTGGTATTAATGTCAAATGCGTGGTTGTTTGGGCTGATGAGCTAACATGGTATCTTTTATAACTCCTTAAAGGAGCATTGATATATTATGCACGTTCTTAACTTATGAAGAGAAACTGTAAATTAAGATCAAAAGCTAAAAGCGAAAAAAGGCATGTGTATTTGATTAGTATTCAGTTCGTCATAACTTTCAAACAGAAGTTTATTGGATTTGGATGATTTTGACCTTTCCAGCCTCGTAACGGCCGATTCTGCTATCTCCAATCAAACATCTTTGGTTTTGATTGCTTCACATACACGCATACACATGTACAAGTACGAGCCCGTGCAGTGACTTGATGAAGGGGTGAATATATGTGAAACTCTTGACGCACAGATTACATCGGAAACCTTTATTCTTGAGCCTGGGGTAGTGGTCGGGGGAAGGGAGGTGGGTCAAGTAGGCAAGAAAGAAAAACGTACTCTTTGTAGCGCAGAAGAGAGGACTTTAGTCACCATAGGGAGCTCATTAGTCCGAGGTTTCTAATTAACCCAACAACTTTAATTTTGAATGTTTCACAAAATTTTGATGCTTTCAAGGCTAAAATTGCAGCTTTCATATGTGGGCTTATGTTTTTATAAAAAATCTGAGATGATCCCCTTTAGAAAAATCTATATAACTTGATGTAATGTTTTTGCAATCCGAAAGATGTTTTGGAAAACTAACACACTATGTAATAACTTGCCTTTAGAAGTCATAACTTAATTTAGTGGTTTCGTTATTTAAACTTGTCAGAAAGTGATTAAAATATGAAGTTTGCATTTCTTTTACATATGCACGTGCATACTTATTATATTTCCTTATATGAAGCTAATATTTAAAGTTGAGTTGAGATAGGTACTGAAGATGCTTCTTTGGATTAATAGTTGATGACGTTGCTCACTTTTACTCGCTTAATAATAAACAAACTTGTTTAAAATGCTAATTAAAATG
This sequence comes from Allium cepa, assembly GCA_030765085.1. NCBI lineage: Eukaryota > Viridiplantae > Streptophyta > Magnoliopsida > Asparagales > Amaryllidaceae > Allium > Allium cepa. The sequence goes on along the minus strand of CM060939.1, from coordinate 210,602,043 downwards.
GACGTTTTTTACGGTATAACGATAATGTTGTGATATTATATTGTTTCGCCATGTTTCAAGATGCCTCGTTTTGGGATACTTCTTAGGAGATGTATATCATGCAATTGTGTTTTAATCTTCCAGAACGCTCTCCGTAAAAAGGAGGATCTGCTAATTTTTTTTAAAATATCTGATAATTTGAAATTTTTTGCAAAACTTTTATCGTATGTGGGAAAATATGAAGTAGTGAATTGAATCTATTTAAATAACAGTATTCGATAAAAAGAGTTGGAATGTAAGAGCCAGATAGAGGATTGAGTAGTTAAGATGATAGAAGATCCTAGAATACGAAAAAAGGTAGGGTATGAGTTGTTTGACGTCTCCTTAAAATAAATTGCAAAGACGCAATTTAATAAAGGGGAGTCGATAACAATCCTGTATTCTACGCTATAATTATTTGTAAATTTGATTAAAATAAAATTGCTGAACTCAATATTTGGTAATTATTATTTTTGAATGTGAATATTTATTTAATTGAAAGCATTGGTATTAGATTTTGATTTCATAAACTGAATCACATTCTTTTTAAATAATATACTGAAATTGAACAAAAATTGTTGCATTATTGACGTATAATTTGTGAATTGAGGTCTGCATAAGTTGTTAAAAGAAAAGAAATAAAATTAAAAAAAAAACCAAAGTTCTTGCCCTGAACCCATTTAAATTCATTTTTGTCTTTCTCTGGATACTTCTCTGACCACCATCTTTAACAAGCCCGAACCCATCCCCGTCATTTTCAATTTAGCCATGTTCACAAATTGGACTCGTGAGGCTTCAGGAAAAGAAAAAAGAAAAAAGGAAGTGCACGATCGAATCGCGACATCATGCGTCGACGGAGTCAAGGACGACGCGAAGGCATAGGTCATGGCGGCTTAGATGCTCGTGTTCGGGTGGTAGGGCATGACATGGAAGTGTTGCGATCTGGTTGGTGGCACACGCATGACAGAGGACGATTACGATCGACGTGGAAGCGTACGATGGTGCATTAAGCACTGGCTATCTAGGGGAGATGCTTGACTATGACAGACGGTTGTACATAATCATGACCTGGAGACGCATGATTGACGGAGGACGACCTGGAGATACCGCGTACTTTACCGACTGTGTTGATAGTGCTCTGGTCGAACAACCACTCGAGAGAAGTTAAGGCAGCGAACAAGATAGTCGCTGGCTTTCTCGCTTGGAAATTTGACAAGTGTTCAACTCATAACTATATTTAAATTTGTTGTTTTCTATATACATATACATATATTATCCCATTTTTACTAGAATTGATTGGTTTGATCGATTGTGTGAGATTGTTATCGTTTGGATTGATGAACATATTGGCATTGGATGTTGGTTGATTGTGTTAGTTGGAAATGTGGACTTACAAACGAAACTCGATCCGTTTGCATTTTAAATTATGTAATTTATTTATATTGTGTTTACATTGTATGGATGATCAAAATTCGATGGAATTCAATTTGTCCACACAATAAAATTTACGTCGATGATTTGATTGTTGATCTGGAGAATTTTGCTCCATAATTGATATTTTTGGAAGTTATATTGATTTTCTGGTTTTAAAATATTTTTGAAAGCTTTGATAAGTTATTTTTGGTATTTTAAAATTAAATTGAAATATATTTATAGTAAATAAAATTGGTTGGTAAATAAGATAATTCCTTGAAAATTATTTTGGATGGAAAAGTTACTTTGAAAATTATATATTTCTAACTGTTGTATATATAGTAAAACATGTAGTCTTATTTTGTTTTAATGTCCTCTCTCCCCCATGCCTTCTCCATCCTTCTCCACTCCCTCCCATACCTCCCCTCTCTGCCTTTGTCTCCGTTGTCACTTCGACAATCCAATCCCTCTCCTCTTGTACCCCTCCTTACCTTCTTCCCGACCCTCCGCCCGATTCTTTACCTCCCTTGCCTATTATAACTCCTCCCTCTTCTTTCTTCTCACAAGCTACCCCTTCAGCCACTATCTTCTCTCTCTCTTCTCCCTTCATTGCATCTCCTAAACATGAATTGACTTCCTTATTTCAGCGCAAACCTAGGAATGTTGGGAAGTACACTCTTGTTCAGATTGAAATGAAGTTCTGTGATAAGACCATTATTCGTGCACAGCTGTTATTCAGAACGTTAGGAAACTTTGAAAGTTGAAAGGTAACATCAAAGTGAAGTCAGATAGTAATACTTTTCTTTTCCTCCCTTTTGATGAAGAAGACAGAAGGAAAACAATTGAAGGTAGACCTGTCAAACGGGTCGGGTCGGGTCATAAATGGATCGGCTAGAATTTAACCCATTCCATTCAAGACATAAACGACCCTAACCCGTTTGACCCATTTAATAAACGGGTTAACCCGACCCGACCCATTTACTAAAAGGGTTGACCCGACCCGACCCATTTAACAAAAAACTGTTGCATAAGCAGTAAATACCGCACAATGAACTAAAAAACTGCGCCATTATATTGTCAATACCGCACCATTTAACAAAAAACTACATCATTTAATAAAAACAACATCAAAAAATGAAAAACTGCACCATATAATAATCAATTCTACATAAAAATACAAGAACCTGCATCAGAAAATTGCAAACTGAACTGGATATTGCAAAAACTAGAAAGTATTTGAAGATCCTCCATAGTACAATTACAAACTACAACATTAAAAACTAAAAGATTCAACGTGAAACACTTTTAGGTGACAAACTCCATAGTTGAATACAAAAAGTGCATCAAAATAACTGAAATAAACTGAACTAGCTACTTAAAAAACAACATCATGTCATACATAAATAACAAAACTACAAAATATTGAAAGTTCTACAACAATTGAGCATAGTCTTATAGTCCCCAAGCCCTTAAGCACATCCTTGTAATCCTGATATGGCACAAACAATCAGCTGTAAATGCTTCATTAAGCTGTTAGACAATTCACTGCGTTGAATTTCTCAAACTTGCAGTAAATGATATGCAAGAATAATGATATTACAAATAGAAAACATTGTATCATAAAACTAACAGCAAAACAAACAGAAAACGTTGTATCATAGATCAATGTAAACAACTATAGTCTGGCATTCAACAATAAAAATGGTGTTTTAAAAAATTCTTAGGTTTTTACTATCCAGAAAAAAAACTTGAGCGAAATAAATATCATATAGGAACATATTCCGATATCTACATTGCTGAAATTTTGTAACCCTATAGATTTCAAAATGTTCTTTTGCTTAGCAACAAATTGAATTCTTAGGCCATATCATTACTTATAATGGAGTAGCAGTAAATCTAGCTAACACCTAAGCTATTAACGAATGGCCTGTACTAAAGAACTTGAAGTCATTGTGAGAGTTTCTAGACCTTTCAAGGTATTAAAGGAAGTTTATAAAAGACCATGGAAGCATTAAAAAGCCTCCAAATGGCTTGCTTTAGAAAAGCTCCTTCCATTGGAATCCAGATGCACAAACTTCTTTTCAAGAACTTAAATTAGACTGATGAATCCACCAGTGCTTGCTATGCCAGATTTATCAAAATATTTCATATTAGAGTGTGATGCATCTGGTACTGGCATTGGACTAGTACTCCTACAAAATGAAATCCATGTTAGTACAGAAGTTTGCAAATAGCATACAACACAAGTTGTCAACCAAACTTCATAGCTTTGATTAGTAGATTGAATATAAAGCTGGGAAAGAGAATATTGTTGCTGACTCGCTATCAAGATAGAATGAAACTAATGAGACACCATTGCTAATTCAACTTACTGCTATTAGTATTGTACAATCACCATGGACTATTATATGTCATTGTTGTATCATGTTAAACTTACCAAAGCTGATTATGTGATTGCACGAGACTACAACCATGTGCCTATCTTTCAACCGCATAGTTATTCAAAAATCATACAACACAGTATTGCACTGACTTCATGCAGCTTTTACATACCATACTTAACCTTATTCACACTATATAACGGTGAATGCAACTGCCACATCATACCAACCGTGTTCATCAATTGACCACAACAAAATAACTTCATTATTATTTACATGTGTAGAGCACTAATTTCCTAATCCATTACTATAATCTAAGAATGCAATACTAATACTTCCATTCCTATCTTTATACATGAATAAATGGGCATTAAAGAGTGGAAGTACAAATTTATTGGGAGTTTTTTCTCTTTAAAAATTTAGCTAAAGAGGGAAACAACAGTTGGATTATTACCCAAACTGCAATGAACATACAAGTTGCATGAATATGACTCCTTTGTTTAACCGAGGTAATATGGACAACTGAATCATTATATCATTTGTACGGATAAAATTACATTCGAAATACTTTAATGTGGTTATTACAACTGAAAATCAATTTATTCCGATAACTGGAAGCAAAAAACTTAATTGTTCTAATCTTTGTGACATGTTCAAAGTTCACCTTTATCCAATATGCATCTGCGTTGCAATTGATACATCAAGTACTATATAATGAAAATACCAGTTAACTTTACATACCATACTTTTTATGCATATTTTTACTACCAGTTAACTTTAAATTGGAACCATTTTCATGCAATAAATTGTTGACCGCACCTTTTGTATTGGTATGTTAATACAAGCTGTAAAGGGTGCAGAAACAGCAGTTTAAGTTGAGAGTTTATTATCAGATTTTAATTTTAATTTTCCTTATTTCAACTTACTTATAGTTCAATTAGAAACTTCAATGAAAATGTGTCATTTCAGGAAAAGAGTTTGACAGATATTTTTACCACTCCATCCTTGATGATACATTTTGCCCATATAGCATATGCGGACAATTTGATACAAGTTATTGTGCTAGATCCATTTTATATATGAAAATCCTCCACAAATCTAGCTTTATTTTTCCAATGCTTTATAGGCTTTTAAAAATCTTGTGACAAAAATAGCATCTAGCTCAAATAGACCAAAGCAGTAGAAATTTCTAACTCCGTACCAAAGTTTTGTTCAAATTATAATGATCTCCTTCTCCATATTCCATGATTATTTATCTAACCGCTTTGGGTATCGTTGAACAGATTGAATTTCTTTTTTTCAAGTAAAAGTTAAAAGACAATAGTTACCTGCTATAGTAGCATTATCCCAACCCTGCAGCAGGTTGCCGATTGTAGCTGCAATTGCAACAAGAACCGCTCCATTCATTTTTAGTCACTGATCAATAACCTGAAGGGGAAAAAAATATTAGTTGCAATATTAACTTGAAGCTTTTAACAAACTTCGAAATCAAAATTCAAACTAAATCTAGATCTTATCAACATAACTCAGATCCAAACCAAACCCAAAACACTAGAAGCGACTACGAAGCACAATCAAAATAGAACTAGTATAGGCAAATATATCAGCCTTACTATCAAAATTTATATACAAAATAATTCTAAAAAACAGTTTTGGAAAAGATATACATACCTTACAAACAAGATTAAGAACACCCAGATAAGAAAATGAGCAAAATCTGCAGCACAGTTATAAATCAAGGATGCAAACAGCCATATGCTCGTATAGTTTCATATGTTCGTATAAATTAACTTAGGGTTAGTACTTACTAGATTAAAACTAACAACTTAGGGTTAGCTCGCACTTGCAGACATCAATACGAGGAAGATCCGCAGGAAGGTAAGCCTTCGTCTTCTCAAATTAGGGCGTCGTCGTTGTCTCAAACAACGAAAGATCAGGCTGTCGTTGCCGTCTCAAATTCAGACGATTTCCACACTGTAAATCGAAGATGGCGATTCTTCCCTTTTACAGATTTGAAGTTCGATCAAGAAAATTGAAAAATAAGAAGTAGGGTTAGAGGTTAGACGGGTTGGGTTGGGCTGCTAATGATTTTTGCTAGTTGCAAACGGGTTGGGTAAAAACTGGAAAAAAAATGGATCGGCCCCAACCCTTGTAATAGTAGGGTTATTGGGTTGGGTAAATGGGTTAGGGTCGATTTTGACAGCCCTAATTGAAGGTGATCCCATTATAATTAAGAAGAATAAGTTATTTATTTTGAAACAATGGGATCCATTTTAATAATGTCCGTGGATCAGTTAGAGCTGTTCCAGTGTGGGTTCGTATCATAAATATAACACTTTTTGTCTGGTCTCCAATAGGCATAAATTGGCTAGCACATAGGCTTAGGAGATGGATATGCCTTGATGATAATACTGAGAAACTTGAGGGGATTTAATATGTTAAATGTTTAATCGAGATAACTCCTAATGAGCAATTAATTGAATCATTCCTAATGCAGCTACCTAAAGGCGGAACTTAGTAAGTTCATGTTTGTAACGACCCGGGATTTTGGGCAATATCGATTTAATAATCTGTAATAATAATTTAATTGATTTGATAAATTTTCCTTATAATTTTAATTTAAATTGGTGAAATTAATCTTATTAAGGATAATAAGTATTTAATTTGGTAAGTATAATCAATATCTTTTAACAATTTAAAAATTGGTTAGTATTGTTTTCAAAAGCTAATAAAATCTTATTCTGTTTATAATCTATATAATTGATATATATTGTGAATGAAATATCTTTTGTTTAATTAAAAGATTGAATTTTCAAATTTGTAATATATGTGTATGTATATGTTATGATTTGGAAATTGTTTTGAAATTTAATTTAATCTATTAATAATTTATGTATGAATGAATATTGCAATTTTAAAGTTTTGTTTTAAATTCAATAAGATTTTCAAAAGATAATTTAGTTTAATTCAATTGTTTCAAAAATAAGATGGTTATTTATTTTTAAATAGGATGGTTTCAAAGGAATTTAAACAAGCTTTGTTTGTTTTCTTTTAAAATGTTTATATTAAAAATGAATGTTTAAGATTTAAAATAACATGTATAAGAAAACATCATAATTAGTCTTAGAATATTTTGTTTAAAAAGTAAATTTATAATCACATATGTAAGTACTCATTAATAAAATAAATTAAAACATGATAGTTTATGTTAACATTTAATTTAATAAAAATCTATTAAAATACTAAGAGAACATGTGTAAGCATAATATTCACTCTAACCACACATGTAAAGTAATTAAGTGGATTGAAGGACAAATGTAAATTTAAATGACCAAGTGGCAACATATTGTTTCTAAATTTTAATAAATGTTTTAGAAGAAAACTTGTTTCTTTTCTAAACTCAAATAAATGGCAACCTAAAATTAAAAGTAAAACCACAAATCAAAACCTGAAATCTGCAAAACATCCTACAACAACAATTCGATCTGCAGATTACAAAGCAGATCTACAACTTCATTCTGCATAGAAAAATTAGAAATCTGCAACAATTAAAAATCTGCAGTATGCAAATCAACATGCATCATCAACCTGCAATTGAAGTAAATATCCAACCTGCATGAAGTACAACTTCAAATCATAAGCATGCAAAGGAATTCACTTCATCAACAAATGCATTTACTAAACTAAAGTTCAAGCCTGGAAGTTAAAACCTGTTCTGTGCTGTGCTCTGCCTCTTTAATTTAACAGGTGAGTAAATGTTTTTTTTAAAAACAGTTTTGGTTCAACTTATGATTGAATGTTGATGCATGTGTTAATCTATATTATGTTATATGAAAATTCGTTTTACATTTGAATGCATGTTGAATTTAAATGTTGAATTGCCTGTATAAATTCAAAATAGATACTGTGTTTACTAAAATAGTTCAAGATACTTCAAAAATCAGTAACTTGATTTTGGATGCAAACTTGATACTGATTTGTAAAGGAAAACTGTTTGTAATCACATAATTTATCATCTAAAAATAATCATAGGGTTTAAAAATAAATTAGTTTCTCAGAATTTTAAATTTACAGTAGAAAATCAATTTGGGCTAAAAAAATTATGGAATTAAACTTAAATTTTGATTGTATGATTGGAATAACAATGGAAATTCATGATTTTTAATCCTGTATCATGATTTTTAGTTGTGTAATAGGGAGAATTCGGGGTTTATTCGTAAATTGGGTTTTAGTGAATTACCGATTATCTATACTGTGATTTGGTGTGAAACTTGGATTGAAGCTTGTTTGTAGGATGTGGATGTTAGGAAAAATACAAAAGAATTTTTATATTGGTTGAATCTTTGGGAATTTGTACGAGTAGGGTTTTTATTTTGTTTCGGCTGGGCTTAGATGTCGTGAGCTTTGCGACATGAAGGTGGGACCGGAGGCGCTCGCTTTTGAGGAGAAGGAAGCTGGAGTCGTGATGTCTCGATGGTGAGAACGGTAGGAGTTGGACGGCGTCAGGTGGATGGCCGTGGGTGGTTTTGTAGTAATGGGTTCTTCTGTATTTTCGACAATTGAGTCGAATTTCGATTCGATCAATTATTTTAGTATCTGGGAATGTTTTCGAGCACACACGCGACCGTGTGATGGTGGTAGAGGGTCGTGATGACCGTCGTTGGCCGGAGGTGGCGTGCTAGGTGCACGAGCACAGTAGTGTGCACGGGGAAACTTTGAGCTGGTACGAGAGTTGGGGAAGACGAGGCTTTCTCAGGAGGGAACTCATGTTTTTCGTGTATCGTCTCGAAGTGGTAGCAGGTGTGTTTTGCATCGAGAAAGGCTCGTAAAGTTTGGGGTTCGACGCGAGTTTTTTTTAGTTTGTATGCTTATCTGTTTAATTCTGTAAGCAGATATTAGGATTGCAAACTGAACTTGCTGTTTGAATAATGAAATCAATGCTTAAGTTTTTATAAGAGGAAGCAAATTTATAAAAGTTAAGTTTGTTCTAGGAAGTAAATATTAATCAAACATTTAAACGTAGAAATTTAATTTATGTTTAAAATTTAAATTGTTAAGATGATGGTTTTTGGAAGTAATTATCTTATTTAAATTGTGAAATTCAATTTAGAGGGAATGTTTTGAATTTAAATATTAAATCAAAGTTTAAGCTTAAATTTTAAGTAATGATTTAAAACTGAAAATTTCAAATTTACATTTGAAATAAATAAGATTAATATAGATGTTTTAAAGTATTCTTAATTTTGAAATTAGTTCCATATTTCCTATTTTCAAATAAGATTATCATTATGATTTTGAAAACCCAATAAGATAAGTTGATTAAGTTGTTAAAATTTGATTTATTTCAAATAACTTATTTATAAAGATAAATAACATTAAATTATTTTGATATGAACCTGAGAGTACTTAATAAATATGATTTGTTAATTAAGATTAATGAATTCTTAATTAATTAAGGATTTTTAAATATAATTAATTAATTAATTAATTGTTTAATTAATTTTAAATAATTAATTAATTGTTTATTTAATTTTAAAATTATAAGTTAATTATGGATTAATTAAGTGTGATTACTTAATGAAGTAATAAATGGTTAATTTTTGAATGTGATTAGAATGTTAATTACTTAGGGAAGTAATTAGGGAAGTTACTCATGGTAGTAATTAATGAAAGTGATTAATGGAATCACTTAATATTATCAATTAAAGAATTGATTAATATAATTGTTTAAAGTTAATTAATTATGGATTAATTAATTAATTAATGAATTAAGAATTATTTAATAATGTAATTAATTATTTGTTAAGTAATTAATTAAGAGATTAATTAAGATTTATTAATAGAAATAATTAGAGATAATTACTTATGTAAGTAATTAAGAGTTAATTACTTAATTATTTTAGTTAATTAACTAATTAATGTGATTGATTAATGAATGAGATTAAATTAAGGTTAATTACTAAGTATAATTAATTAAAATTGTAATTAATTATTAAAATAATTAATTAAGGATTTGTTAATTAATTTAAATTGATTAATAATTACTTAATGAAGTAATTAAAGATTAATTAATTTGATTAATTAATCAAGGATTAATATAATTAATTTGGAAATAATTAATTAAGAAGTTAATTAATTAAGATAAGTAATTACAAATAATTAATTACTGTTTATGATTAATAAGATGATTAATTACAAGTTAATTATTTAATTAATTAAAGGATTATTAATTAATAAAAACTATTAATTAATATAATTAATGTAAGTAATTAATTTAAGTAATTAATTTAAGTGTGATTAATTAATTGTAATTAATTATAGTTAATTAATTAATAAAGGATCATTAATTATTGTAATTAATGATAGTAATTAAAGGTTAATTACTGACTATGGTTAAGGATAATTACTTGAAAGTAATTAAAGATAATTAATCAAGGAAGGTTAATTAAAGAAGATCATTTAGAGATGATTAATGTATTAGATTGGTAATAAACCAATGAAGCAGGATTAAGAAAATCCAAGTAATTAAAGGATAGTAAATAAGTTAATTAGAGGTTAATTAAATTGATTAAGAGTTAATCAATTCTGCTATGGGTGATTGATTAATATTGAATGGTTGATATTGGATGACTGATATTGGATGTTGAATGATATTGGTTGATTGATATTGGGTGTTTGGTTGATACTGGGTGATTTGGATGACTATGATATTTGTGATATGCTGCTTTGTGAAACGAATGTTGATATGAATTATCTATAGTGATAATGTTATTCATCTATCTATTTATATCATCCTGAATAAGTTAAACTGTTTAAATCCCTTAAGTACAACTTGGACATTAAAATGGCGTTTGGTTTCGGTGAGACCGGGATCGGGTTTCCATATTTGGATATCCGAAAACCACATCGATTCCAATTAAACGTTAGGTCGTTAATCCAAGTGGAGCAAGTGAAGACTCGAGGTGTAAGGGCTATACGTCAGTATAACTCTGTGGGTGATTCCGTAATGAGTTTGACGGAAATAGTACTTATAGATTCGAGATGGAGATTTACAGTGCAAGGGCTATGGTCGTTGACTCTGAGGGTGATTCCAAAATGAGTGCAACGAGATAGTGCCTTCGGTTTCGTTCGAACCCGGAACGAACTTGTATGCATTGAATGCTTTCAGCACATCGTCAGGCGGACGATGAGCATTCTAAGAGATGTGTCCTACAAAGGTAATCGCAGCCTCAAGCCTCATCAACCGGGAATGGCTAAAACAGGAGAGGTGCAGCAAGGCTTCGTGGGTAGCTTCCACTTGAGAGCAAGATTTACTCCTGTCTAGCAGACCCTTTTTATTCGGCTGTGTGGGGCGGTTGATCCGGACAACTGCCGGGGTTGTCTTGTTTGGGACTGTTCAGTAAGGAATGGTCCCGACCTTGTGTTGCAGGGGAGTTAGGGTGGCTCCTCGATACGGTGATCTAGGCCACATACTGTGACGGGCGGTACCCCAGTAGCCCTGCCATTGATGGAAACCCATTTTCCCTACGAGACCCTACGGTTTTGTTTGTATACCTATGTAGCTGGAATTTAATAAATGTAACAATTTGGCTATTTCATATTTACTTGAAAACCCTAGACACTATTATAATATCACTGGATTTCCTACCCATTTTTTGGTTAGCGTAAGGTAAAAACTTTTCCATGTTTATGTGTGGGAAGTCTTAAGTGATACTTTTTCTTTTCAAAGGTTTTCTTAAGTTAAGCAATTTTAAACCGTTTACTCACACCAGACCCCTGTCTGACCCGAGTGTTTATTTTCTGTTTTATTAAACTCTTGGGTACTCATATTATGTATGAGTAGTCAAGTGGTTCAGGTTTGCTTGATGAATTCTGGAGGAGTAATGGAGCAGGAGGCTTTGACGTGTAGATATATATTGATTCCGTTGTGTGTTTGGTATCTGTTTCTTCTGTTGTACTTGAGTTGTATGAATTAGACAAATGTTTATAACTGTCTAATATGTGTTGTATAGTTGTGTACTCTGATGTAATGAGATACTACGTAATATTTTATGTTAATTATTATATTTTATTCGTTCCGCTGTGAGTTCTCTGATGTTGTTCTGTCTCTTCTTTCTCTTTCTTTTCTTCTTCTATCCCTTTCTTTCTTCATTAGTGATGCGATTTTCCGGGAGTGGAAAGTCGTGGTCGCTACATTTGGTATCAGAGCATTAGGCTGAGCGAATACCTAGGCTCTGAAGTGTGTCTTTCTTTAGGGAGTGTTAGGTTGAGTGAATACCTAGGCTCTGTAGTGGTGTCTTTCTTGAGAGAGCGTATTTGTAATTTTTATATAACTATATATATATATATTTATTTATATCTACCTGATCTGTTGGGTTATCTGTTTGGATTTTCCAGCATAAGTTTTAGAGGTAGATGGAGTAGTGGTTTGTGTGTGTAACACGATTACCACTAATGGATGAGGTCCATATGTTGAGGTTGGAAGTATTTGTCGAGACTGTATACCTAATACCGTCTCGAGTAAGATTTGTTGTTTGGAGTAAGAATTTCTCTGATATCTGAAGGAAATCTTTTAGGAGATTCAGAGTTTATCTTTGAAGTGTAAGTTTGGATTTCGCTCGGGTGAGTGAATTATTCTTGAGTTTAGATTTGATGGAAGTGCAGTAGTAAGTGATGGTATCTTGATAACTGCGTGATGAGATGCAGTATCCTTGGATATTTTCCGAAGAAGTTTTCTCTTGAAGCAATTTTAGAAGTGATTGAGGAGCAGTCTTTACCTGCCATAGGGAAGACTTATTTGAGTAGAAGTTATCTGGATCTTCAGTATAGAGGTTGGCTGTTCTGGAATATGAGACTAAGGTCTGTTAGTTGCTTTGATTCGGCATGGTCTCATTTGTCATTCCTTAAGGAGAGCGAGTTGTTGATGCTTGGTTTGGAGCCCGATTTTCTTTTGGAATGTCTGCCATCTCGGAGGTCTTTTGTGTGGCTTGTTGATGGTTTTGGTTTTCGAGAAGCATTTGGATTTGAAGCCTTTGGATAGCTGTGGTAGCAGTGCAACTCGAAGTGTTCGGTGTGCTGACGAGAAGGTCCTTTGCCTTTGCAGTATCATCGAGGAAGAGTTTGGAAGCTGCAGTGTTGGTTGTTTTTCCGATGGTTCGAGAATCTTGGTGTTTATTCTAGTAGCAGCCCGAGCAGTTGGTGGAAGTTTTCTTGAAGAATTAACCTTGTTTGGAAAAGCTTTAAGCCGTTCTAATTGGTAAAGAGAGGACAGTTTCTTTGGAATTCGAATTAGGTTGGATCGCAAAAGTGACTTGCGATTGGTTTGGAATTTTCTTGAGTATTCTTTTGTTTGAGACTGAGGGTTCTCATGAGGAAGTAGGAGCTGCTGATGTTATCAGAAGAATTGTCTGCATCTGGAGTTGAGTTCCATATTGTTTTGGTTCCAGAAGAGATTTTGGGTGGTTAGACCTAGCTTTTGAATTGGATTCTGTAGTAAGGTTGTGTGACCAAGTTGGATGTGTCACTAAGATTATATGGATTTGACGAAAAAAGTTTCTTGTATAGTGGATAAGTTGTATTCATGTTCATCAACAGTATTTCCTTTATTTTAGAATCAGAGTTGTGCAGCGGAAGCGAGCTAGAGCTGTACAAGGAAGGAAGCAAGTTCTGTTTGCTATTGCTTGAGGAAGAGAGTTTGTGTTCTGGATTTCGACGGATTTTGGAAGACTTTTCCGTTGGATAGGATCCTGAAGCTAGTTTGCTTTGGTCTAGTTGTTTCTAGAAATATCAGCATAGGATGAGCTAATCAGGAAGAGATTGGAAGCCCTAGATTGTCTGTTAAGATATACAGTTATGAGATAAGGAGTTTTGGAATTCGAAGTTGGAGACTTCATTGTTGGGATTTCTCTGGTTAAGAGAGCAGAAATTGAGTAAGATTGGTTGGTTAGTGCTAAGGCATTTGAGATTTCTTATCTGTGTTCTGATAAGATAGGATTTGTTGTCTATAAGATTGATTTGCCAGTTTGGATAGCTGGAATTCATTTTATTTCACGTATCTCTGAGGGAGTACGTGTATGATTCATTATTGGTTGTTGAATCTATAGTTCAGTTGGAGTTGGATGTTGAGCTGGATTTGAGAGTAATCTGATATTCTGTTCAGATTGGTGGATCTAGGGAAGAGAGGAGCTTTGAATTTTGGTAGCGTAGTTAGTTTGTTAGCTTCTGTAGAGCGAGTCTCCCAGTTATTTTTACTTGGGAAACTCGAGATAGTATTAGAATTTTATTCTGAGGTATGTCAGGATAATTAGTTAAGTTTGTTTATATGATTGATTGCTTGGTTGTTAGTTACTGAATGTTAGGAATGCTTTGCTAATTAAAATTAAATATCTTTGTTGGATTATTAAACTACCTTTGCTTTTAAATTTCGGGGACGAAATTCTCTTAAGGGGGGAGGATTGTAACGACCCGGGATTTTGGGCAATATCGATTTAATAATCTGTAATAATAATTTAATTGATTTGATAAATTTTCCTTATAGTTTTAATTTAAATTGGTGAAATTAATCTTATTAAGGATAATAAGTATTTAATTTGGTAAGTATAATCAATATCTTTTAACAATTTAAAAATTGGTTAGTATTGTTTTCAAAAGCTAATAAAATCTTATTCTATTTATAATCTATATAATTGATATATATTGTGAATGAAATATCTTTTGTTTAATTAAAAGATTGAATTTTCAAATTTGTAATATATGTGTATGTATATGTTATGATTTGGAAATTGTTTTGAAATTTAATTTAATCTATTAATAATTTATGTATGAATGAATATTGCAATTTTAAAGTTTTGTTTTAAATTCAATAAGATTTTCAAAAGATAATTTAGTTTAATTCAATTGTTTCAAAAATAAGATGGTTATTTATTTTTAAATAGGATGGTTTCAAAGGAATTTAAACAAGCTTTGTTTGTTTTCTTTTAAAATGTTTATATTAAAAATGAATGTTTAAGATTTAAAATAACATGTATAAGAAAACATCATAATTAGTCTTAGAATATTTTGTTTAAAAAGTAAATTTATAATCACATATGTAAGTACTCATTAATAAAATAAATTAAAACATGATAGTTTATGTTAACATTTAAATTTAATAAAAATCTATTAAAATACTAAGAGAACATGTGTAAGCATAATATTCACTCTAACCACACATGTAAAGTAATTAAGTGGATTGAAGGACAAATGTAAATTTAAATGACCAAGTGGCAACATATTGTTTCTAAATTTTAATAAATGTTTTAGAAGAAAACTTGTTTCTTTTCTAAACTCAAATAAATGGCAACCTAAAATTAAAAGTAAAACCACAAATCAAAACCTGAAATCTGCAAAACATCCTGCAACAACAATTCGATCTGCAGATTACAAAGCAGATCTACAACTTCATTCTGCATAGAAAAATTAGAAATCTGCAACAATTAAAAATCTGCAGTATGCAAATCAACAAGCATCATCAACCTGCAATTGAAGTAAATATCCAACCTGCATGAAGTATAACTTCAATTCATAAGCATGCAAAGGAATTCACTTCATCAACAAATGCATTTACTAAACTAAAGTTCAAGCCTGGAAGTTAAAACCTGCTCTGTGCTGTGCTCTGCCTCTTTAATTTAACAGGTGAGTAAATGTTTTTTTTAAAAACAGTTTTGGTTCAACTTATGATTGAATGTTGATGCATGTGTTAATCTATATTATGTTATATGAAAATTCGTTTTACATTTGAATGCATGTTGAATTTAAATGTAGAATTGCCTGTATAAATTCAAAATAGATACTGTGTTTACTAAAACAGTTCAAGATACTTCAAAAATCAGTAACTTGATTTTGGATGCAAACTTGATACTGATTTGTAAATGAAAACTGTTTGTAATCACATAACTTATCATCTAAAAATAATCATAGGATTTAAAAATAAATGAGTTTCTCAGAATCTTAAATTTACAGTAGAAAATCAATTTGGGCTAAAAAAATTATGGAATTAAACTTAAATTTTGATTGTATGATTGGAATAGAAATGGAAATTCATGATTTTTAATCCTTGTATCATGATTTTTAGTTGTGTAAATAGGGAGAATTCGGGGTTTATTCGTAAATTGGGTTTTAGTGAATTACCGATTATCCATACTGTGATTTGGTGTGAAACTTGGATTGAAGCTTTTTTGTAGGATGTGGATGTTAGGAAAAATACAAAAGAATTTTTATATTGGTTGAATCTTTGGGAATTTGTACGAGTAGGGTTTTTATTTTGTTTCGGCTGGGCTTAGATGTCGTGAGCTTTGCGACATGAATGTGGGACCGGAGGCGCTCGCTTTTGGGGAGAAGGAAGCTGGAGTCGTGATGTCTCGATGGTGAGAACGGTAGGAGTTGGACGGCGTCAGGTGGATGGCCGTGGGTGGTTTTGTAGTAATGGGTTCTTCTGTATTTTCGACAATTGAGTCGAATTTTGATTCGATCAATTATTTTAGTATCTGGGAATGTTTTCGAGCACACACACGACCGTGTGATGGTGGTAGAGGGTCGTGATGACCGTCGTTGGCCGGAGGTGGCGTGATAGGTGCACGAGCACAGTAGTGTGCACGGGGAAACTTTGAGCTGGTACGAGAGTTGGGGAAGACGAGGCTTTCTCAGGGGGGAACTCGTGTTTTTCGTGTATCGTCTCGAAGTGGTAGCAGGTGGGTTTTGCTTCGAGAAAGGCTCGTAAAGTTTGGGGTTCGACGCAAGTTTTTTTTTATAGTTTGTATGCTTATCTGTTTAATTCTGTAAGCAGATATTAGGATTGCAAGCTGAACTTGCTGTTTGAATAATGAAATCAATGCTTAAGTTTTTATAAGAGGAAGCAAATTTATAAAAGTTAAGTTTGTTCTAGGAAGTAAATATTAATCAAACATTTAAACGTGGAAATTTAATTTATGTTTAAAATTTAAATTGTTAAGATGATGGTTTTTGGAAGTAATTATCTTATTTAAATTGTGAAATTCAATTTAGAGGGAATGTTTTGAATTTAAATATTAAATCAAAGTTTAAGTTTAAATTTTAAGTAATGATTTAAAACTGAAATTTTCAAATTTACATTTGAAATAAATAAGATTAATATAGATGTTTTAAAGTATTCTTAATTTTGAAATTAGTTCCATATTTCCTATTTTCAAATAAGATTATCATTATGATTTTGAAAACCCAATAGGATAAGTTGATTAAGTTGTTAAAATTTGATTTATTTCAAATAACTTATTTATAAAGATAAATAACATTAAATTATTTTGATATGAACCTGAGAGTACTTAATAAATATGATTTGTTAATTAAGATTAATGAATTCTTAATTAAAAATTAAATATAATTAATTAATTAATTGTTTAATTAATTTTAAATAATTAATTAATTGTTTATTTATTTTAAAATTATAACTTAATTATGGATTAATTAAGTGTGATTACTTAATGAAGTAATAAATGGTTAAATTTTGAATGTGATTAGAATGTTAATTACTTAGGGAAGTAATTAGGGAAGTTACTCATGGTAGTAATTAATGAAAGTGATTAATGGAATCACTTAATATTATCAATTAAAGAGTTGATTAATATAATTGTTTAAAGTTAATTAATTATGGATTAATTAATTAATTAATGAATTAAGAATTATTTAATAATGTAATTAATTATTTGTTAAGTAATTAATTAAGAGATTAATTAAGATTTATTAATAGAAATAATTAGAGATAATTACTTATGTAAGTAATTAAGAGTTAATTACTTAATTATTTTAGTTAATTAACTAATTAATGTGATTGATTAATGAATGAGATTAAATTAAGGTTAATTACTAAGTATAATTAATTAAAATTGTAATTAATTATTAAAATAATTAATTAAGGATTTGTTAATTAATTTAAATTGATTAATAATTACTTAATGAAGTAATTAAAGATTAATTAATTTGATTAATTAATCAAGGATTAATATAATTAATTTGGAAATAATTAATTAAGAAGTTAATTAATTAAGATAAGTAATTACAAATAATTAATTACTGTTTATGATTAATAAGATGATTAATTACAAGTTAATTATTTAATTAATTAAAGGATTATTAATTAATAAAAACTATTAATTAATATAATTAACGTAAGTAATTAATTTAAGTAATTAATTTAAGTGTGATTAATTAATTGTAATTAATTAAGTATTAATGTAATTAATTATAGTTAATTAATTAATAAAGGATCATTAATTATTGTAATTAATGATAGTAAGTAAAGGTTAATTACTGACTATGGTTAAGGATAATTACTTGAAAGTAATTAAGGATAATTAATCAAGGAAGGTTAATTAAAGAAGATCATTTAGAGATGATTAATGTATTAGATTTGTAATAAACCAATGAAGCAGGATTAAGAAAATCCAAGTAATTAAAGGATAGTAAATAATTTAATTAGAGGTTATTTAAATTGATTAAGAGTTAATCAATTCTGCTATGGGTGATTGATTAATATTGAATGGTTGATATTGGATGACTGATATTGGATGTTGAATGATATTGGTTGATTGATATTGGGTGTTTGGTTGATACTGGGTGATTTGGATGACTATGATATTTGTGATATGCTGCTTTGTGAAATGAATGTTGATATGAATTATCTATAGTGATAATGTTATTCATCTATCTATTTATATCATCCTGAATAAGTTAAACTGTTTAAATCCCTTAAGTACAACTTGGACATTAAAATGGCGTTTGGTTTCGGTGAGACCGGGATCGGGTTTCCATATTTGGATATCCGAAAACCACATCGATTCCAATTAAACGTTAGGTCGTTAATCCAAGTGGAGCAAGTGAAGACTCGAGGTGTAAGGGCTATACGTCAGTATAACTCTGTGGGTGATTCCGTAATGAGTTTGACGGAAATAGTACTTATAGATTCGAGATGGAGATTTAGAGTGCAAGGGCTATGGTCGTTGACTCTGAGGGTGATTCCAAAATGAGTGCAACGAGATAGAGCCTTCGGTTTCGTTCGAACCCGGAACGAACTTGTATGGATTGAATGCTTTCAGCACATCGTCAGGCGGACGATGAGCATTCTAAGAGATGTGTCCTATAAAGGTAATCGCAGCCTCAAGCCTCATCAACCGGGAATGGCTAAAACAGGGGAGGTGCAGCAAGGCTTCGTGGGTATCTTCCACTTGAGAGCAAGATTTACTCCTGTCTAGAAGACCCTTTTTATTCGGCTGTGTGTGGCGGTTGATCCGGACAACTGCCGGGGTTGTCTTGTTTGGGACTGTTCAGTAAGGAATGGTCCCGGCCTTTTGTTGCAGGGTAGTTAGGGTGGCTCCTCGGTACGGTGATCTAGGCCACGTACTGTGACGGGCGGTACCCCAGTAGCCCTGCCATTGATGGAAACCCATTTTCCCTACGAGACCCTACGGTTTTGTTTGTATACCTATGTAGCTGGAATTTAATAAATGTAACAATTTCGGCTATTTCATATTTACTTGAAAACCCTAGACACTATTATAATATCACTGGATTTCCTACCAAATGTTTTGGTTAGCGTCAGGTAAAAACTTTTCCATGTTTATGTGTGGGAAGTCTTAAGTGATACTTTTTCTTTTCAAAGGTTTTCTTAAGTTAAGCAATTTTAAACCGTTTACTCACACCAGACCCCTGTCTGACCCGAGTGTTTATTTTCTGTTTTATTAAACTCTTGGGTACTCATATTATGTATGAGTAGTCAAGTGGCTCAGGTTTGCTTGATGAATTCTGGAGGAGTAATGGAGCAGGAGGCTTCGACGTGTAGATATATATTGATTCCGCTGTGTGTTTGGTATCTGTTTCTTCTGTTGTACTTGAGTTGTATGAATTGGACAGATGTTTATAACTGTCTAATATGTGTTGTATAGTTGTGTACTCTGATGTAATGAGATACTATGTAATATTTTATGTTAATTATTATATTTTATTCGTTCCGCTGTGAGTTCTCTAATGTTGTTCTGTCTCTTCTTTCTCTTTCTTTTCTTCTTCTATCCCTTTCTTTCTTCATTAGTGATGCGATTTTCCGGGAGTGGAAAGTCGTGGTCGCTACAATGTTTATTACCAATGGAGATCTGAAATACGCAAGCATTGTAAAGTATTTAGCCACGTTATTGATAATTGCTTATAAGTCAGTGAAGGTGTAGAAACGAAGAGGAATTAATTTAAAAGACAAAAATTTATATATTTTTAGCGTCAAAGACATGACCTCAATATTTTAACACAAAGACAAACATTCTTTTAAAAATTAATCATAAGGACAAACATTCTTTCAAGATTATTCATAAGGACATTTTTTCAAAACTGCTACCGAACTAGAAACTGATACCTAAAAATTGCTACCGATAGCTAAAAACTGATATCAGTAACTAAAAACTAATATCTAAAGAAAGTTGTCATTCAGGCAAAAACACTGAAGGTGTCCTTGAAGCTAAAACGTTGAGAAATTTTGTACTTGACAATAATTTCCTGTAGAAATAATAAATGGTAAGAGGAAACAAAATGGGAAAGGTAAGATGACCGTTGAAAGCAGCGCCCTGCAGAAAAAATGAACCTTAAAGCTAATGGAGATAATCCTACGAGAGCTAATGTCGAGACTAAAGTTGTGAGTAATAAGAATTATGCAAAGAAGCATTCTGTTCAGGAGGATAAGGATTAGATTGAAGAACATAAGACATATTTGGGTAATGATAAATCAGCCTCAGATAATGATGCCTCGTTTGAATACGATGTTTCAATGATAAAGGAGAATGTACCAGCAAATGCAACTGGTTTAGCTATTTTAGAATAATGATAACTTTGGGATTAGTAATAAATTTTTAGCACTTGAAACTATCACTGAATTGAATGATGAAATGAGCGAGGAAATTAATGTTGGCGATGATGCTTTTGGTGTTGTTAGCTGTAATGACTTTGATGTGTGCACTTTAGAAAATTTGGTTAACTTAAATGTGCATGGTTCGTGCTTGGTGCACCCTGATACTACTTTAAATTCAATTTCTCTTTCAAACAAGCTAAACCTGCATGATGTACAATTGCATGAACAACGCTCAGCTTATAATAACTTCAAAGTTTAACTTTCCAACTAGGATCAATCTTCTGGTCATCCTTCAAGTTTGATTTTCTTTTTGTGGAGTTGATCTCACTCCTCCAATACCATGTTCAGACCACAAGTAGCCCTAATTCATTGTTTTTAGGTTTTTCTGATTCACTAATTTTCAGCTTTATTTCATTTGTTGATTTTGATTTTCATACTTCAAATACTCTGCATTGTGGATTGCCCTAAGTCGAATTTTGTTCGATCATCAATTGTTAGAACGGTATTTTGGAAACTTGGTGGAGTGAACTGCTGATACGATTAGATTGCTTTAAACAAAATCAATTATGTAGTCTTACAGAAACAATAGAAGAAATAAGACAGAAGATTTAACATGGTTCGAATATGAATATCCTACATCCACGGAGACCCAACAACTTCTTTTATTCCACTGAAGAAAATACGTACAAAAGAGAGAAAAAATAATGATGGACGCTCTCACACACTCATATACATATGAAGATAAAATTCCTTCATTTAAATATACTTAATAATGAAGGGTTGCTTGAATATTAAGAAAATCAATTTCCTGATTACCCAAATATATTTTCAAATTGCATGATTTGATTTTAGTACAAATTATTGCGTAATCTAGTTTCCATATCTTTTCTTTGATTGATTGATTCTACAAGCCTAATCATTTATTTCTTCATGTAACAAATGCATTGACTAATTAATTGATTGGCTAATTAATTAATTTTCTTCCAAAGTATCCTTTCATATCTTTTCATATGCAAGCCAAATTAATTGATTGATTTAACCAATTAATCAATTTCTTTCCTCCTCAATAAATATTTGGATCATTCAAATTTAACACTCCATCTTGATTCAAATATAACAATCTCTCTTCATCACCTCATCATCAAACAATTAACATAGAAGTTGTTGGGTCTAGCGCTCCATGACGCTCAAGTAACAGGAATCAAACCGATTAAGTTTGAGCAATGCTCAAACTTGTCCTTTGGAAGTGACTTTGTCATCATATCTGAAGGATTATCCAAAGTACTCACCTTCAACAATTTGATCTTGCTTCGTTCTTCCTCAAGCATAAGAAAGAACCCTCTAATATCAATGTGCTTCATCCGTGAACTATAAACTTGATTCTCTACAAGATGAATCTCACTCTCATTGTCTGAAAATAGCTCTACCGTCCGTTGCACCACTGAAAAATCATCCAACAACTAAAGTAAGTATAATCCTTCCTTTGTTGCTTCCACAATTGATACCAACTCTGCTTCGGTAGTCGATAAAGCTACGATAGATTGCAGCTTTGATCTCTATGAAATTGAGCCTATGCCAAGTGTAGAAACATAGCCCGACACTGACTTTCTAGCATCTCTATCCGTAGCATAATCAGAATCACAGTATTTTCTAAGAAAGATGTCACCATCCACTCCATCATATAGCAAGCCCATCGAAGATGTGCCTCGAAGATATCTAAGAATCCACTGCACAGCTTGCCAATGCTCTTTTGCTTGGGTTAGACATATATCGACTCACAACACCCACTGCATGGGCCAAATCTGATCTTGTGCACACCATCGCATACATAAGACTACTAACAACACTATAATAAGGTATATCAACCATATACCTTTCGTCTTCTTCCGATGAGGAAGATAAGTCATTGACAAATTAAATGAGAGCTTAATGGAGTACCAACCGGTTTGGCTTTCTCCATTCCAAATCAAGTGAGGTCCTTCTCGATGTACCGCACTTGAGTGAGTCTTAACTCTATCCGCTTCTAATTTCATATCATAATGAACAACTAATGCCAAAAGAATACGAATAGAAGTATGCCTAACCACTGGAGCAAAGATATCATGATACTCTATCCTCTTCTTCTGAACATACCCCTTTGCAACTTCTTGCCTTGTATATGAGATTACCATTTTCACCGTCTTTCACTCTATATATCCACTTGCATCCAATAGCTCTCTTATCGGTGGGAAGAGACACCAAATCGCAAGTATGATTTCTTTGCAATGATTCAATCTCCTCCACCATAGCAACTAACCAGCTGGAACTGTTAGCTGATGTGATAGCTTTTCTATAATCACATGGTTAATCATGGACAACATTCAAAGCATATGTTGTCATATAATCGAAGCTAATGTCTTCGATGTTCAATCCAACAAACTCATCAAGCCACTTTGGCTTTCTTCTTTGTTTGACAGGTATAGGTTCCGAATAAGCTCCATCTTGAGTTTGATCCTTTGTACCAACATTAATATTACCCTCATCAACCACGGTGTCATCGGAAACACCATCTAAATGTCTATGAAAAGAATCAACAGATCACTTGCTTTATGTCTGGTATTCTTCACATGTCCTCTCATTTTCATTCGATGAGGATGGCTCCACCTTCAACATAGCCTTGTCATCAAAAGTCACATGCCTGCTCATAATGATCTTCTGCTAATAGGACACCATAACCTATATTCCTTCACTTCTCTCCTATAACCTAAATAGATACACTTGCAAGCTCTAAGTTTCAGTTTCCCTTTACTCTCATGCACATAAGCTGGGAAATCAAACACTTTGAGAAACGAATGACTAATATGCTCTTCTTTCCATACTTCTTCAGCGATCTTCATATCTATGGCAGTAGAAGGTGTGCGGTTGATGAGAAAAGCCGCCATAGATAAAGCTTCAGTCCAAAATCCTATCTTTAATTTAGCAGTCAGTCTGAGGCATATTGTTCTCTCCAATAATGTCTGATTCATCCTCTCTGCAACTCTATTAGACTAGGGATCGTCTGGTGTAGTGTAATGCTTCTTAATGCCTTCAGACTCACAATAATCGACGAATTCCTATAATACAAATTCACCGCAATTATCGGAACAGAAAACTTTCAATTTCTTCCCTAACTGCTTCTTAATCATAGATTTCCACTTTCGAAACCTAACAAAGGTTTCACTCTTTGATTGAAGAAAGTATACCTATACTTTACGAGAGAAATATCTATAAATGAAATGAAATACCTGGCTCCATCTAAACAAGGAAAGGGACCCCAAACATCTGTATGAACGTACTCCAGGACAACTTTTTCTTTATGTTCTCCTATACTAAAAGAAATATTCGTCTATTTTTCAAGCACACACTCTTCACAAAAACCAAGTTTTGAATGATGAACTCCATCAATCAATCCTCGTTTTCTCAACTCATCCATGTTGCGCTCACCGATGTGATCCATCTGTAAGTGCCATAATCTGGAAGAATCCGAATCAACAGATGTAATCGAAGCTGATTCACCAACTACAGTAGTGCTCTTTAATAGATAAAGATTTTCTGCCCTCACACCTCTCATAACAATCATGTAACCCTTCGATATCTTCATTTTCTCTCTTTCCACTATAGTCTTCAAGTCAAGTCCACTCAATGCCCCAACAAAAATCAAGCTCCTCCTCAGATCAGGTACATGTCTATCATATGACACCTGACAGGAACTACTTTTCCACTTACCGTGAAATTGATGGAGGAGAAGTTCCAACATAGCAAAAACTCGACGTCGCATCGAGCCGCTGCGCGGCTGCGCCGCTTCGCCGCTTCGCTATCAGGTGTGAATATCCTACGTCTCGGATACGGTAAGTGGAAAAGTAGTTCCTATCAGGTGTCATATGATAGGATACGACAAGAAACATCATTACCCATTAGAACTTCTCCTCCATTAATTTCACGATAAGTGGAAAAGTAGTTCCCTATCAGGTGTCATATGATAGGATGCGCCAGAATCGATCAGCCATAAGTTGCTCTTTCCAGAACAGCCAGAAGCTACAAATACATCGGTGTCACTTTCTGCATCTGATTTTTCTGTCGTAGAAGCTGATGCTTGCTTTGAATCTTTTCTTCTACCTTCAAACTTAGGACATTATGCGATGAAGTATTCTGGTTTCTTACAATAATGACAAGTCAACTTCTTAGGACCCCTAGACTGAGACCGCGAAGAATTCCGTCCTCCACCTTTATTTGACATGCTTTGGCCTCTACCTCTCTGAACAGTTAAGCCTTCGGTATCACTATTTAAGCTAGTGCCCACCAATCTACCTTTTAATACTTCATTATGAAGACCAACCTTTACATCAGATAGGCTAATTTTACTGCGACCATAAATCATTAAAATAACAAAAGCAGTATACTCCTTAGGCAAGGAACATAAGATGATCAAAGCTTGAGCCTCATCAGTAATACCAACTTCTGCTGCTTTCAGGTTCATAATCAAAGTGGTCAATGCATTTACATGCTCCATGAGATCAGCTCCAGGCTTCATCTTGAACGAATAGAGTTGTTGCTGAAGAATAATCCGATTAGTGAGGGACCTGTCTTGATTTGCATCAGATAATGCGTCCCATAATTCCTTCGCCGTCTTCTTCTGAGAGAATTCTCTAAGAACTTTATCTGAAAGACTCAACTGAATTGTTGTGAGAGCTTCATCTTTCATCTCTTTCAGATCAGCTGCATTAATACCTTTCAATTTCTCAGATGCAGAAACAACCTTATAAGTCTTCTCCTTCTTTAATACAACCTCCATCTTTATCATCCAAGTACCAAAATCTCCATTTCCGTCAAAACGTGTTAATCCATAATTGACACCAGATCTACCCACAGACTTACTAGAAGTAGCCATTAATATCCAAACAGGAACAATAACACTAGCTCTGATCCCAAACTGTAGTGAAATTTGTTTTAATTTGAGCGGAAGCGAATTATTTGATCAGGATCTAGTATTTATCTATTTAGAAATCAATGGAACTTTAAAAAAATCAATTATGCAGTCTCACAGAAACAGTGGCAAAAATAAGAGACACAAAAGATTTAACGTGGTTCAGATATGAATATCCTACGTCTCGGAGATCCAACAACTTCTTTTATTCCACTGAAGAAAAGAAGTACAAAAGAGAGAAAAGAATAATGGTGGATGCTCTCACAGACTCACATACATATAAAGATGAAATTCTTTCATTTAAAAAGACTTGATAATGAAGAGTTGCTTGGAGATTAAGAAAATCAATTTACTGATTACCCAAATATCTTTCCAAATTGCATGATTTGATTTTAGTACAAATAGATGACATAATCTTAGTTTTCATATCTTTCCTTTAATTGATTGATTCTCCATGCCTAATCATTTATTTCTATATATAATAAATGCATTGACTAATGAATTGATTGGCTAATTAATTAGTTTTCCTCCAAAATATCCTCTCATATCTTTCCATATGCAAGCCAAATTAATTGATTGATTGAACTAATTAATTAATTTTTTCCTCCTCAATAAATATTTGAATCATCCAAATTTAACAGTTACTATATGTGTTTGTTTTTACTAAACAATGCTTAATGAATCATCTGATTTTCTTTTTGATGGTAAAAATATATTTTTTTGATGCAAAAATAAATATTTGAGCTGCAAGAGACTGCAATATCTATGCAGAGAAGAGAAACACTAGGAAAAACATGTTGTCACAAGATATCAGGTGACACTCTGCTGGCACAATGGAGCATGTTGAATCAATCAATGAAACCTAGGATCTACTGGCACGTTGAATCAAAATGGTAAAGCATTATATCATTTCATTGGAAGACAGGCATTTTATTATCTTCTATTCGATAAGACCATCATTATTTAGATGAATGTTTGAGAATAGCAAGATTTCAGTTCATTGTGTATAGCACTTTCAAAAGGATATTCTGGGGCGCGTTGAAGGTTATATATCAATTAGTTCCAAATAGAAAGAAATAGGTAAATGAGAATTTTTGCAACTGATAAAGAAATTCGAACTTGTTCCCACTGAAAACAAAGTTATGAAATCTTCGATCTGCGGTGACAAAGCTAGCAATAGATTGCTATGAGAACCAATATGAAAGTTTTGGCTTGCATGTGCATCTCTCGAATTTTGTTTGTTACATCTTTTAATGTAGAAAGAAAGTGAAGATCTCCTAGTTGTACTAGCCGACCGTGTGACATTTACTGAAGCATATAGATACTTTACATTCATGTATTAGAAATTGCATGCCAAATATTCATTAAGAATCTGCAGTTTGATGTTAAATTTTGGTGATACAAAATCACAAATAGAGGGAAATAAATATGCAAAAAAATGAAAGAAGATTTTGTTTTCTCTAATTAACAAGCATATTTGAGTATGTTTATTTCTCTATCTAATTGGCTAATCAAATTATTTTTTACCATCTAATGTTAACTTGGGCATTAAGTAATTGATTATATAAATAGAGACTATAAGAGAGGGTAAAAGTATGGTGGAAAATCTATTTGCTAGTTTGTTCTTCATCTTTGTTCTTTTTCTCCAACAATTTTAGCCATATAGATATTTTCTTCCTTTCTTAATTTGGTTATTGATTCAATGGTATTTTGTTTACTTTAGCTTTGTTCAATTAGTTGTAAACAAAATTTTGGTGAATCAATAAAGTGGGTAGTTGGGTGAAATATTTTGTGTTATTGCCTTTCGATTTCAATTCCATCTTGTTTTCAATCCAAGTTATCTCTTTGTGATTTGAGTGATAAATATCCGTTGATAAAAGCTTCCACAAAGCGCTACTATTTTCATAACAGTTTGGTATCAGAGCACAGATCATCGCAAAGCTTAGGGTAATTTTGGTTTGAAAAATTATTGATGTCGGATATGGTTTCATTTTCAAAATGGCTATCTTGGATGGGAAAAATTAGAGTATTTGGAAGCCTAAGATGGAGGATGTTCCGTACCTCAATGATCTTCACGATCCGATTGATGGAGATGGAAAGAAACCCTCTGATGTAGATGAAGGAAAATGGAAGAAGATGGATAAGAAGTCGATTGCTTTGATTCGCCAGTATCTTTATAATTTAGTTTTTCATCATGTGGCTAGTTGTGAATTCGCGAAGGCTTTGTGGGACAAGTTGTAATCTTTGTATGAGTCAAAAAGTGCTACTAATAAGGCTTTTCCAGTTCGAAAGTTGGTACAATTGAGATTAGATGAAGAGAAGTCTGTTGCAGAGTATTTGAATGAATTTCAAGATGTAATAAATCAATTGGCAATTATGAAGGTCAATTTTGATGATGAGTTACATGCTCTTTTATTAATGAGTTCGTGTTAGAAAGTTGGGAAACTTTGGTTGTTTCATTAAGTAATTCTAATGCTAATGGAACTATCTTTTTGGAAACTGTTCGAAGCAGTCTTTTGAACGAAGAGCTAAGAAGAAAATGGTCAGATATGAAATCAATTCAAAATGAGGCTATAATGGCAAGAGACTCGAAGAAAGATACAATTTGGAAGAAGAATGACGCTAATGGTAAAGGTGTTATCACTTGTCATTATTGTAATAGGAAAGGTCACATACGCAGCAAGTGTTATGCTTATAAAAAGGTTAGAAAAAGGACGCGCATGGTGATACTAGTAATGATGCACATATAGGTTTTGCTGAAGGTACCGATAGTGATGCTTCTTGTGATGTCATTTTTAGTGAAAATAAGCCTTGAAAGATGGATTCGGGAGCCAGTTTTCACATTTGTACAGATGTGATTTTTTTTCTTCTTATGAGAAGAGTGTCGGCATGATTAGGATAGCCAATGGAGAAGAGTTACTGATTTTTGATATTGTATCTATCCGATTTCGTGTGCATGATGGTGTGGTTAGAGAAGTCTCTGGAGTGAGAAATGTACTCACTTGTTCGCATAATCTTACTTCTCTCGGTTAGTTGGATCGCCGTGGTTGCACTTATGAGACCGAAGGTGGAGTTTTGAAAGTGAAGAAAGGTGGTCATGTAAGGATGAGATGAGTATTGAAAGAAGGAAACCTTTATAGCTTGGTTGGTTCTATAGTCGATAGTGGAAAGCGAGTGAAGGTTGAAGGACCTAGTCCACAGTAAGGTGGAGAGGTTAATGAGGTCACTGCTTATGATTCTAGCATTGAGGATCTTTAGATAGGGGTCTTCATGTTGATGATGCTCGAGAGATCGATAATGATCAGGTAATGAGCTCAGATCGAGTGATAGATGGGTGTCGAATTGCAAATGCACAAAGACAAGACGAAGATCTTTGTGGTATTACAAACGTTTTTGAGACCGGATTTGTGTGGTGCTCCTCACATGGGAGATGCATCACTTACAACGGTGGTTGAGGTTTGTAATTTAGTGTGGTTGAGATATGAGGATTTATGATAAATCTAGATATGACATGCTTAATATGTTCGAGATATGTGATTTTGCATCAAGATGGAGTGTTAAATTTTGGTGATACAAAATCACAAATAGAGGGAAATAAATATGCAAAAGAAAGAAAGAGAAGATTTTGTTTTCTCTAATTAATAGGCATATGAGTATGTTATTTCTCTCTCTAATTGGCTAATCAAATTATTTTTTGCCATCTAATGTTAACTTGGGCACTAAGTAATTGATTATATAAATAGAGACTAGAAGAGAGGGTAAAAGTGTGGTGGAAAATCTATTTGCTAATTTTCTCTTCTTCATCTTTGTTCTTTTTCTCCAATAATTTTAGCCATATAGATATTTGCTCTCTTTCTCAATTTGGTTACTGATTCAATGATATTTTGTTTACTTTAGTTTTGTTCTATTAATCGTAAATAAAATTTTGGTGAATCAATAAAGTGGGTGGCTGGGTGAAATATTTTGTATTATTGAGTTTAGATTTCAATTCCGTATTGGTTTCAATCCAAGTTATTTTTTTGTGATTTGGGTGATAAAGATCCGTTGATAAAAGCTTCCGCAAAGTGCTACTATTTTCATAACATTTGACACTTGCACTTGAAATGTTATAAAATGACTATAATTCTTTTAATGTCGGTATGTATAAATTTTGCCAAATAAGTAATTAAACAACATCAGACATATAGTGCTTTAGACACAATTGATGTATCTAATTAATTGATTTAGTTTACCTGTCAGTTATGCAATCCATTACGTGCAATGATCTATTGTACTCCTTTAGAGGAAGCACACCATTCAACTCAATGCTATGTTAGCTGTTAATTAACTTTTTCCATTAACAACATGGATCTTTGATGACTAATTTTATTTATCAATCTATCTTTAGGATACCCCTAATGTTATGTTAACTATTAGTTACATGCAATGTATTTGTTGGAAGATATGCAAAAGAGAAAACTTGTATGTGTGCGCACGCGCATGTGTGTGAATTTGAAAGAATTTCAAAACACAGTATTGAACACCATAAAAGTGATATTCATTTACATATGAAAATTAATAAAAATCTTCGACATGCAATTTTTTTTAGCTTAATATGTTACTCTATGCTTGGCTTTTTAAAAATATATAAATATAAAGCAAAGAATCCTTTGAATCACAAATAAACAATTTCAAGTAGAACACTCATAGCCATAGATTCTGTTATGTGTGTTATTTTCCCTATAGATGATTAAACCAAGCATATTAAATATAGGCTAATAAATGAGTAAGGAGTATAAAGTCCATTAGAATAGGATTCTATTGTATAGCTAATAAAAACATAAAACCTTCAACACCAACTGAAGCTACATAATTTGTTTTTTCCAACTTTTGCCTTTTCGTTTTTGCTGTAAATATCATACTCGCTAATTAAGTGAAATCCCTGTTTTCTTGAGGCAAGGATTGTTTGTTATTTTTAATACATGAGAAGCTTCCTGCCGAGGAACAAAATCGATAGTATAATGATCAGATGCCCAAGGTTGGCTATCTTGAAGCAATATGAGGTATACTACTAAAGTTGAAAATGAGGACCGGCATGCCAAGGTGATGCATGAGTAGGAGATATGATGTTGCCGATGAGCATACTTCTGATAGCCTCAAACTGCATGGATTAAAATCACAACATGGGCATACTTCTACAGGTACTCATGAAATCGCCTAAAGTTGGCTTAAGCTGCCTACGAATGCCCGAAGCAGCTTGGGTTTGCCAGAAATCAATATTGTTGAAATTTTTCGACACCCCTTCGCATCTCCACTGTGTGTGCACTTCATTTAGTGTAGAAAGGGAAAAACCACTGAACGAAGCTTTTTTGATGCCAGCGTCATGATTGGATATCCCAACATTTCCTTAGAGCATATATACTTTCATGGCAATATTTATTTGTAATAAAAGGAATCCCTTGTTATTACATGTTACCAGTCTCATATATATGCTCATCTCTTTTAGAACATCTTGTGATGTGAGACTGATCATAATCCAATCTACGCACTCACTCTAATACAATGCGAGCTACACAATAGATCTCCACATTGGCAAGCATTTTCTCAATTTAACTTGAAGTTATAAAGAATCCTCAAACACTTGGATAAGGTTGCTAACATCTCAAGCAATTCAGATTAGGTCGCTACCACATCTCAGCAGTTGGTCCAAGCTATTTTTACAAAGAGTTCTCTTTTCCACGTTTGGAGCAGACCACGTTCTAACTTATAACTCCACCTTCATAAGAATCTCGAGCTCAAACCACATACTGGAGCATTTTTAGGTCAACGCTGCATCATATTGGTCTCTTCGAACCATAGGCTCTGATACCATGTTGAAATTTTTCGGCACCCCTTCGCATCTTCCGCTATGCACGTACTTTATTTAGTGTAGAAAGGGAAAGATCACTGAACGTAACTCTTTTGGCGCCAGCATCATGATTGGATATCCCTACATCCCCTTAGAACCTTTGTCAAACATTTTGTTTCATTTATAGATGATTTCTCTCGTAAAGTATGGGTATACTTTCTTCAGTCAAAGAGTGAAAACCTTTGTCAGGTTTTGAAAGTGGAAATCTATGGTTGAGAAGCAGTCAGGGAAGAAATTGAAAGTTCTCCGTCCAGGTAACGGCGGTGAATTTGTGTCATAGGAATTCATCGATTATTGTGAGTCTGAAGAAATTAAGAGGCATTACACTGTACCAGGCGACCCCCAGTCTAATGGAGTTGCAGAAAGGACGAATCTGACATTATTGGAGAGAACAAGATGCCTCAGACTGACTGCAAAATTGAAAAAGAGATTTTGGGCTGAATCATTATCTATGGCGGCTTTTCTCATCAACCGTACATCTTCTACTGCCATAGATATGAATATTGCTAAAGAAGTATGAAAATGAGAATCTGCTAGCTATTCATTCCTCAGAGTGTTTGATTGCCCAGCTTATGTGCATGAGAAGAAAGGGGAGTTAGAACCTAGATCTCGCAAGTGTATCTTTCTAAATTATAGAAGAGGAGTGAAGGGATGTAGACTGTGGTTTCCTATTAGTAAGAAGATCGTTACGAGCATGCATGTGATTTTTGATGAGAATGTTATGTTGAAAGCGGAGCCTTCCTCATCGGATGACAATGAGAGGACATGTGAAGAATGCTAGACACAAAACAAGTCATTTGTTGATTCTTTCCTTAGACGTTCAGATGGTGTTTCTGATAACACCGTGGTTGATGAGGGTAATACCGATGTTGGTACAGAGAATCAGACTCAAGGTGAAGCTAATTCAGAAGCTAGGCCTGTCAGACAAAGAAGAAAGCCTAAGTGGCTTGATGAGTTTGTTGGATTGAGTATCAATGATATTAACTTCGATGATATGACAACTTATGCTTTGAATGTTGTCCATGATGAGCCCTGTGATTATAGAGAAGCTACCGCATCAGTTAACAGTCACAGCTGGTTAGTTGCTATGGAGGAGGTGATTAAATCATTGCAAAGAAATCATACTTGGGATTTGGTGCCTTTTCCCATCGACAAGAGAGCTATTGGATGCAAGTGGATCTATAGAGTGAAAGATGGTGAAAATGGTAATATCAGATACATGGCAAGATTAGTCGCAAAGGGGTATGTTCAGAAGGAGGTATAGTATCATGATATCTTTGCTTCAGTGGCTAGGCATGCTTCTATTCGTATTCTCTTGGCATTAGTTGCTTATTATGATATGAAATTAGAGCAACTAGATGTCAAAACTGCATTCTTGCATGGTGATCTGGATGGGGAGAATTATTTAAAGCAGCCGGAAGGGTTCATTGATAGCAGCAGACCAGATTATGTTTGCAAACTCAACAAATCTCTATACCAAATGAAGCAGTCTCATAAAATATGGTATAAGAGATTTGATAAGTTTATGCTTTCACAGGTATACTCCAAAAGTTTCAAAGATCAGTGTGTTTATTTCAGAAGATGTGATGATGATATGATTTGTTTGTTGTTATATGTTGATGACATGCTGATTGCATCTCAGAGTATGATCAGAATTAAGGAGTTGAAAGCAGAGCTTAGTATAGAGTTTGACTTGAAGGATTTGGAAAAGACACAAAAAATATTAGGTATGGATATAAGCAGAAATAGGAAGCGAAGAGATTTAAGGCTCACTCAGGCGCAGTACATCGAGAAGGTCCTCACTCGATTTGGAATGGAGAAAGCCAAACCGGTTGGCATTACGTTAGACTCTTATTTTAAGTTGTAAAAAGACTTATCTCACTCATCGGAAGAAGACGAAAGGTATATGGCTGATATACCTTATTCTAGTGTTGTTGGTAGTCTTATGTATGCGATGGTGTGCACAAAACCAGATTTGACCCATGCAGTGGGTTTTGTGAGTCGATATTTGTCCAACCCAAGCAAATAGTATTGACAAGCAGTGAAGTGGATTCTTAGACATCTTTGAGGCACTTCTTCGGTGAGCTTGTTATATGGTGGAGTAGATGGTGACATCTCTCTTAGAGGAAACCGTGATTCTGATTATGCTGGGATAGAGATGCTAGAAAGTTAGTGTCGGACTATGTTTTTATACTTGGCATTGGCACGATTTCATAGAGATCAAAGCTGCAATCAATCGTAGCTTTATCGACTACCGAGGCAGAGTTGATATCAATTGTGGAAGCAATAAGAAAAGATTATACCTACTTTAGTTGTTGGATGATCTTTCAATGATGCAGCGAATATTAGAGCTATTTTTAGACAGTGAGTGATTCATCTTATAGAGAATCAAGCTTATAGTTAATGAATGAAGCACATTGATATTAGAGGTTTCTTTCCTATGTTCGAGGAAGAACGAAGCAAGATCAAATCGTTGAAGGTGGGTACTTTGGATAATCCTTCATATATGATGACAAAGTCACTTTCAAAGGACAAGTTTGAGCGTTGCTCAAACTTGATCAGTTTGATTCTTGTTACTTGAGCGCCATGTTGCGCTAGACCCAACAACTTCTATGTTAATTGCTTGATGACGAGGTGATGAAGAGAGATTGTTATATTTGAATCAAGATGGAGTGTTAAATTTGGATGATTTAAATATTTGTTGAGGAGGAAAGAATT
Organism: Allium cepa; assembly: GCA_030765085.1. NCBI lineage: Eukaryota > Viridiplantae > Streptophyta > Magnoliopsida > Asparagales > Amaryllidaceae > Allium > Allium cepa. Next base: position 210,567,784 of record CM060939.1, on the reverse strand, counting down.
TGATTAATTAGTTCAATCAAGCAATTAACTTGACTTGCATACGAAATGACATGAGATGATATATTGGAAGGAAACTAATTACATAGCCAATCAATTAATTAGTCAATGCATTTGTTATATGAAGAAATAAATGATTTGGCATGAAAATCAATCAATCAAAGAAAAGATATGAAAACCAAGATCACACCATTTATTTGTATTAAAATCAAATCGTGCAATTTGGAAAGATATTTGGATAATCAGGAAATTGATTTTCTTAATCTCCAAACAACCCTTCATTATCAAGTCTATTTAAATGAAAAAATTTCATCTCCATATGTATGCGAGTGTATGAGAGCATCCACCATTATTTTTCTCTCTTTTTTGTACTCTTTTTCTTCAGTGGAACAAAAAAAGTTGTTGGGTCTTTTTGGACGTAGGGTATTCATATCCGAATCACGTTAAATCCTCCGTGTCTCTGCTATTGTGTCTGTGATATTGCATAATTTAGTTTTTTTAAAGCTACATTGATATCTAAATAAATAATACTAGATCCTAATCAAATAATTCGCTTCCGTTCAAATTAAAACAAATTTCACTACAAATATAGGGTAGACAAGGGTATTGGCACTGCATGAAACTACAACGTCGACTGGCTGAAGTTGGATGCAGGACTGAGTTGGGCATTGATAAAGTTGCGAAGGAGTTGATGCACAAAGCACCGAACCAAGTAGCAATATAAAGTGGATGAAGTGAAACTGAAGCTTGAAACTGAACGAGAAGGATGACAGGTGACATTCAAGTTATGAACTAATGCTCTGGTAACAAGTAGCAATGCAAACTGAATGAAAGCATGATTGGGGATATCAGATGTTCTTAATTGAAGCTCATGTGGAGAAACCAATTCTCAGATCTGATGTAATGAATGAGGAAAAAACTGAAGCTAATGTCTACAGGGTAGGGGTTTGACTCAGAACTGGAAATTTTGCCATCTGAAAAACAGGAATTCTGAACTCCAAACTACGCAAATACATGAATCATGACAATGAAAGAGGAGGGTATAATGGTGGATGGTCTGAGAAACAATCTGAATTATAGTAGTAAGACTGACCTGAGCAGTAGATGGATCACAGCAGCTGGTAAGAAGGGTGCACCAAAATAATTATTAGAAATGGATAACAGTTGGAGCATGGCTGGGGAGGAGAGCAGTAAACAAAGCTCTAAAATGGGACTGACAAAAAGAAGTGCCAAACAATCATTGTTCCTGATTTTTTAGTCTAAGCCTTTGGCCTGAACATGAAACCTAATCAACGAGTGATGAAGACTGTCGTTACGCCTTTTATAGTCCACTATCTTGTGAGAAATATGTAATGCAGTCTTTCTATTATCGTACTTAAAAGTTCCTTTGAGCTTAGCTGCATTTGTTTTGGAAAACTTGAATAAATTGTATGCAGCCTTGAACTCCTTATTTGTTAGATTAGCAAACTGATTAGTACCTAGCTTATATCTACGTTTTCCTTTCTGCACTGAATGATGCAACATACTCAAGATTATCATTGAATATGCGGAATTGGTACTCCTCCTCAGTTACATCCTTGTAAGTACGACCATATTGAATCATCCATTGCTTGTGCCTATCTTACATAATTTTCAATGGCAGAAGCACATGAGATGGGCAAAGCAAGAGATATGTGCATTATTGTTGCCAAAGAGCCATTACACCTGCTGTTAGTGATGAAGTAATTTAATTGGAAACAGGGTTTCTATTTAGAGGGGGTTGCTAATAATGATGGTAGGATACCTGTACCGTGAAGTTGCCGCTGACTCTTAATCATGCTTCGAAATTCTGGCGGAATTCCGGTATTCCGGTGATTCCGTTCCCGTTCCGCTCATAACCAGAACGAAATCCCGTCAAAATTTCGGTTCCGGTCTAAATTTCGGATTTACTTTTCAAAATATTGAAAAAAAGCTCATAAAAAATTTAAAAAATACAAATATATAATAATTAAAAAAAATTAATCGGAACAATTAATAAATGGAGAAGAAATCATTTAGTTTCATAAAAAAATTGTTATGCTTTTGTTAATTTATATCGAAACATAATAAAAAATTCAAAATTTATCAAAGTTTTAAAATCTCAAATTAACAATACCGAATTTTATATAATGGATTTTTAATTAATGTATGTATTTTATATGTAATGTAAAAAATTGCTATAAATTTATGACAATATTAAATATCTATTTAGCTTATATAGCAAATTAAAGCAAAACAAGTGTCGGAGTTAGAAAACCGGAACTAAAGCGGAACTATCAGAATTTTCGAAACGGAACCGGAAATTTTAAAATTATCAATGATCGAAACTTAAACGGAAAACGGAATTTTGAACCTTGCTCTTAATGATGGTATACTCTAACCATTAAATTTCATAATATCACTGAGTAATCTTACGTTCATCATTTATCATTTTTACAAGTACTATTGGAGACACATCTTGTTCTTAGACATATTGGCTTGGTGTTAATAGAATTAGTTCGTGGCATTAATTTTGGTTTGTTAATGATGGCTACTTTCATTTGCGTTTGAACACTTGTCTGATAGTTTGTTAGAGCTTCATTACATGGTTACATTAACAAAAGCTTCATGCATTAGGACAAATTTTAGATTCCACTTGAATCAAAAATAGCAAAATTGTTAAAGAACAAATACGCTCTTTTCTATATTTACAAGGTAAGAGATGGAATAAATATTGAAACAAAACTTTTGAGGGAAATTTACATGAATGCAGATATCAGATCATTATAATAGATGGTGAAATCGGTAAAGAAAGGGGAAGAAATTCTGCATGCTAACATAAAAAGTAATAAAGGTCTTAGTGAAAACTTGATCGAACATATTTTCAACTTAGATATGGAGTAGGGAACATGAATGAAAGGCTGAAGAAGATCTGGGAGGAAGCATTGGGGACACCAAAGAATCATTCTATTGTTCTCCTTGCACATAATGGCCCTACTGGTTTGTAATATGTTATTTATACATTGAAGATTGCATGTATGTGCACCACTCAGAACTGTTAAATATATACAAATGTATGAGTATTATAATTCGCACAGGACTAGGATCAAAAAAGGATGACATATGTGGAAAAGATGGGGTTAGAGATGCCCGCGATCATGGTGATCCAGGCAAATAACAAGTTATCTGTTCTTATTTGGTTTATCCTTTTTTCACCACAAGTAAGAACCATTCGAGCAAATAAAATCAAAAGCTTTGAAAATCTTTTTTTCTTCTTCTTCAGATCTTGCTAAAGCATTGGTTGAAATAAAGTCAAATACAAAGCACACCATCCCTTTAGCAATCTTCGGTCATATGCACAAGCTGGCACTACTAACTTTTAGAGGAGAAAGGAAAATGATAGTGATAGGGAAAGACAATACAATCTATTTGAATGTTGCAATTGTGCCAAGGGTTGTCGAATATGAATTCGAAAAAGAAAGTACTTTGAGGGCATTCACCTTGGTTGAGATCATCGATAAAATAAATTAATATAAATTATATCTATATAAACAATATAAATACTATATAAATTATATTTTACTGATTATCTGAATCAATGGTATGTAAATTTTACAAAGTGTGTAAATTTGTATAAATAATACACACATATGTATGTATATGTGTGTTGTTGAGAATTACTGAAAGCAAAAATGATAAGGACAATAACAGTTTTAATAAATTGCACTTCCTCTTCTTTAAGAACAAGCTGGCTTATATAGCCTTTACAACTTAAAATAAAATGACCTATTAAACTGCAACACTTTTAGCATCACAACAGTGTTTTATTTGAGAAGACTAATTCAAATTCTAACTACTAATGCAACTAAAGATAATAACAAATGCTACGGTACAATTTTGAACGAGTAAACTTATTTATTTCCTGCTTCATTTCCTCCCCTAAACTAACTGCGGTACAACAGCTAGTTTAATGCAGCTACATCACAGATTCTCAACATTCCTCTAAGCTTTTGAAACACCTCCAATTTGAGAGGTTTTGTCATAATATCCGCTGCTTGTTCATAAGTTCCACAGTGTTCTAGCTTAATGCTTCCATCTTTCACAAGCTCCCGTAAAAAATGAAATCTGTCGTCGATATGCTTGCTTCTCCCGTGCATTACAGGATTCTTTGACAATTTAATCGTCAAGCTATTGTCACATTGTATTACAGTGCACTGCTCTTGTTCTTCACCATGTATCCTCAAAACCCTTCTCATCCAAATGGCCTGACTCGCACATCCAACGGCAACAACAAACTCAGCTTCTGTTGTAGAAAGAGTGACGATAGAAATAGTGACGATAGGATGTTTTTTGACAACCAATAACAGCACCAGAACTTAACAAAAAAACGTAACCCGATGTGCTTTTGCGATCCACCAAGTCACCAGCATAGTCACTATCCGTGAATGCTATCAGTTCTTTAGTGTCTCCTCTTTTGTACATAATTCCATAGCCATATGTTCCCTTCAAATATCGTAGAATCCTTTTGGCAGCTAATAAATGCATCTCTGTAGGTTTTGTCATAAATCTGCTAATGAGACTGACACTATACATCATATCTGGACATGTAGCAGTGGGATATATTAAGCTACCCACAATCTGCTTGAAAATAGACTCATCAATTCTCAAATCATGTCCATCCTTGCTAATTCTTTGACCTGGAACAATTGGATTGCTAACAGAATTGCATTCTTCCATTTTAAATCTCTTTGGTACATCTAAAGCATAAGCCTTTTAACACATGAAAATGCCATCTGACCTCCGAGCAACTTCAATTCCAAGAAAGAACTTCATTTTCCCCATATCAGTCATGTCGAAGGAACTCATCATGGGTTGCTTGAAATCCTCCAACAACCCACTATCATTTTCAGTATAAATAACATCATCAACATATATACTTACAATCAACAATTTACCACCAGTGCCCTTCTTTGTGAATTTGCGCATCTCTCAAAACCTTCATTGATGAACCAAGCTTCTATGCAAGTGAACAAAGCCCGCGAGGCTTGCTTTAGCACATATAATGCTTTATGAAGCTTGTATACCTTTCCTTCGGCTCCTTTCTTCTTATACCCCTTTGCCCGCTCAACAAATATGTCTTCTGTGACGATCCGGAATTTTTGAGCATTTAAAATCGGAATATTTAATTGATTTTAAATATTCAATAGAGCAATTTTAACTTGAATTACGAATATCACAATTTATTTGATAATTAATTATTGAATTAAATAATTTGAAGTTGGGTGAAATGTTGAATCTGGAGTTTTAAGCCGGTTAAAAATAATTTGAAGGCTTGTAAAATTTATATTGATGATTTTGAAGATAGTAAAAGTGTTAAAATTGAATTTGGAAGTGGTTTGTTCGGTTTTGGAATTTTATCGTTTAAATTGAATTTAAAATAGCATTCTGAGGTACAGTCTCGGAATTTGCCGAAATTAGTTCCACTGGGTCCGCAAAATTAAATTATTATCGGATTTCAAATTTCGTATGGATCGGAGTTGTTGTGTGACCGTACGTTAAGAAAACGCCTTGAAATTTTTATGGAAAATTTAAATATAATATATATGTGTGCCTAGTCAAAATGTTTCAACATCAACCGCCTTCCTTTTCCATCACAATTTTTCACTAGCACTGTAGCTGGTTTCCTCAACAAGCTTCCCTCTTTAATAATTACAGCCAAACCCTTCCCATCTTCGTTCAAAAAAAAGAGAAAAAAAAAGAGAAAAATGGCGGAACGAATCGAATAAAAATCAAATATAAGAGGGCCGAGCAAAATCTCCTCTTTACTCCCAAAATCTTGTTTCTCTCACAAAAAAGGGGCCGAACCCCTTTCGTTTCAAATCCATTTCGCATCAAAAATGGGGTAGCGCTCGCGAGATTTAGGGCTCGCATATGCTCATCATCGGAGGCTGATCGATCGGCGAGTGGGACGTGCTCGCGCTCGCGAGATTTAGGGCATCGCGTGAGAGGTGTATCGATTGTGCATCGCGTTTGTGCCGGGGATGCTCGCCATATCAGTGGCAATGCTCAGATGAAGACTCGAGTACAGAGGCGCGCGCGACAGTGAGGATGAGATCGTCGTTGTGATTTTCGGTTCGTGTGAGGTAACCTTGTTTTTGGAATTTAAATTTACCTATTATCTTTGTTACAGTTTAGTTCCTTTAAGAAAAGAAAAAAAGTAGGGAAGTAAATTAATTGACATTAAAAGTTTAATTATTTTTATTTCTGAGTTTAACTTCTAAACTTTTATGGATTGAGTTTATTTCTGTGGTTTTCAAAGTTTAATTATTTAACCACGTACCCATATTAAATATACGTTTACATATTTTAAATATTATTTTAAAAATAATAGAGATTTGTTTGTTAATAAACTTATTTATTTGTTTAGCTACCAAAGAATATTTTTTTTCAAAGTAAAGGTAATTTAAATGAATAATTAGCTAAGTAAAATTATCAAAGGGAAGTAATTGTTCAATAAGTTCAAATACTAATAAAATGTTTAGTATATATAAATTGATTTTACAAGTGTGGTTTTCAAAGGAAATATGTATAAAGGTAAATTATCTATAAGAAATATATATATATATATATATATATATATATATTCACATGTATTAGTTAGTTTTAAAAATAATACATTATGAAGATTAATTTGTTAAATAAATATATTTAATTATTTTAGCCTCCAAAATGTTTTAGTAAACGGAAATTAATTTAAAAAAATTTAACTATTAGTTTAAAGGAACATTTGTTGTTTTAAATTAAATGAATAAATAATAATAATTGTTCGATTAATTCAAGTATTAATAAATCATATAATATGTTTATTCAAGGTCTAAAGTCGTGAAGGAAACAAGCCGTTTGGAAGTGGATTGCAAATTAAAAACAAAGGCGAGTTAATCTCACTCAGCTGAATTATAATTTAAAATTAACTTGATAAATTTAAATAATTGTTTGAATGGTTGAATTGATTGATGTGCTATAGTATGGAATATGTTGGAATTGGTATTTATGTTGTGCTAACGTCTGTGGATGCAGGGAAAACAGGTTGGAGGGATCCAACTGGACCCCTCAACATTTATTTAAATTATTCAATACCCTCTATTGTGATTATTTAATATTCTATGATGAATTATATTGGAATATTGAATGCTATGGTTCGATTGGATATAATTAGGTATAATGAATTACCAAAAATGTATAAATTGGATTTTTGAAAGAAAATAAAAGAAGTGAATTTGTAAGAAAAATAATTATAGAAAATTTGAATAAATTTAAGAATGATTTGGGAAAGAAATAATGTGACTTTAAAATTTTAATAAATAGACCTAGAGTATAGGAAGGAAATTTTTGAATAAACAGGAAGTTAATGAAAGTTAAAATTCAATGTTATTATTTAAAAGAACAAAATATTTATTTAAAATTTAAGATTCAAATTATTGAAAAGAATAAAGAAGAAATTGGAAAAAAACTGAAATTTGTTTATTTCAGTTAAAAGATTTAAAATCAAACGGTAATAATAACATTAATAATAAGTCCATAACTAATGAATTTTGGAATGAACTGATAAGTAAAGAAATTTATTTCAAATGGAATAAATTGGGAATCAATTTGGAAAATTGATTTAAGTGACTCAGATTGGAAATTCTCCCTGAATAACCAAGTACATTTTCAAAGTAAATTTTTAAATACAAGTTAAAATTTTTAAAGTTGTTTAAAAAAGTATGTTTTGAAAAATTTATTATTTCTAAATATTTAAATTCTAAAATAAGTATTTTCTTTTAATCTTTATAGAAATAATTATTTAAAGAGTGACTTAGTATCTTGTTTTTAAAAGTGAAAATCAAGTATTATATTTTATAAAGTAACCTTATTTTCATATATTCATATAGTATGTATTTTTAACAAATTATTGAAGTAGTTTTAACTTAAATATTTTAAAGTATCTTCCAAAGTAAAGTGTTTTAAATTATTTTAAAAATCTAGTTTTGTGCTTGGTGATTTCAGTGGAGATAGAAATTATTTGGGAAAGTTTATTCTGAAGAAGAAAGATGGTTTGAAACTGTTTTCAAAGGGTTGAAAATAGAAATATATCTTGTGAAGATATTTTGAGGTTAATAAATAATTTAGGAAATTATTTATTTTTGGATGGATGTTTGTGAATGTTAATTGATAGTTAAATAACCGATTATCACTATTGGCCAAATACGTTGATCGTTTCGAAGAGACCGGGATCGAGATTTATTTCTCGAAAACCACTTCGATCCGGTTTGTACGTTTTCATGGAAAACGAGTTTGGATTCGAAGATGGAGCACTGAAGTGCAAGGGCTAGTCGCTACTAATCATGAGAATATTTCCAAAATGGATGTAGTAGGAATAGTGCCTTCGGTTCCGTCGAACTCGGGACGGACTTGTATGGATGAATGCTTTCGGAACATCGTCAGGTGGACGATGGGCATTCTAAGGGATATGTTATAAAAAGGTAACGCTTAGCCTCAAGCCTCATCAAACGGGAATGAATGAAAATCATGGGTTATGCAGCAAGACTAGGTGGGTAGCACCCAAGCAGGGTGAGGTCATCCCTGTCTAGATGTCCCTTTTTATTTCGGCTTAGTGGGCGGTTGCTGATACCAACCGCGGGGTGATCTCACTCGGGATTATCCAGTAAGGGGTAGTCCCGGTCTTGTGTTGCAGGGGAGCGGGCGTACTCCTCGGTACTGTGATCTAGCCCACGTACTGTGACAGGTGGTACCCAGTGCCTAGTCATTAGTTGGAAATCCATTCTCCCTACGAGCCTTGTACGAGTTTTGTTTGTATTACCCACTCTGTGGCTAGTAGCTTGAATTTAATCATGTAACAATTTCGGCTATTTTATAAGTATTTGTATGTAGACCCTATTATAATATCAGAGGATTTCTATAAAATGTTTTAGCTATCGTAAGGTAAAAACCCGACATTTTTATTTGTGGCGTGGTCTTACGAAATGCTTTTGTTTTCAAAGGATTTTTGAAAATTTAATAATCAATTGAGTGTGATTTTCTCACGCTGGTATTCCAGACTGACTCGGGTGTTATTTAATTGTAATGCTTGGGTCAGACCGAGTATTACAGGATACAGGATATGATGTTGTGGAGCTCAAGAGACGAGCTGGATGACAATACGTACTTCCGTACTTGTTTATATAGATATTCCGCTGTGTTGAATTGCTGTGTATCCATTTTTATGTTGTTGTGAACTGTGATTGATGTACTCTGATGATGTAATATATAAATAGATATATTTGATTTTTGAGTAAAGATTATTTATTATCTATTATATTTTATTCCGCTGCGATGGTTAGATTCTGTTGTTGATTTCTATTTTCTTCTTCTACCTCTTCTTCTTTAACCCAAATGGTTCGTATTTCTGTGCAACTTGAGTTGATTGATGTAGAATAGTGTTGACCCAAGGGGTGTAGATTTGCGGGTCGTTACAGTTGGTGTCAGAGCTTAGGTTAGTGATAACCTTGGCTTTGGTGGGGATTACACATTAAATAGAGTTCGTAGTACTCTATAATGAGTTTGAGCGTATTAATAGATATGAGTGCGTATTTGTTAGTGAATATAAATTGTTTTAATATTGTGTTGATTGGTTTATTGAGTGGCATATGAACCTTCGTCGGCACAGTCTGGACAACTGTATCGAAGGGGTTTCTAAACACTTGAATAGAACAGTTTGACACGGTATTGTTTCTAAATGTGGGTGAATGAAATAATTACCCAAAAATATATTTTTTGACATAAGAAAAGTTTTTGTAAACTATTTTAGCTAATATATGGTTGATTGGATGTTAGGAATGATAATATTAAATTATTATCATTGTTGTGTAAAAATTTAACTAGAAATTGAAAATATAACCAAAGTTTAAGGGAATAAATTCATTGTAAAAAGAAACTTATAAATTTGAATTATAAATGTAATTTGTAAACTGAAATATAATCAAATAGAGATTTGTATGAGCATAAGCTATGCAAATGAATTATAGTTAAAATTTGATTTAAGCAGGATTTGGAAATTTAAAATCCTGGAGATTTTGGAAGTGTTTGTCGAAGTGTTTGGAGATAAATAATAGCATTATTGTTTTAGAGATATTTCTAAAAGGAAATTGTTTTAAAGGGATTTTGAAAGTGATATAACATTGAAATTACTTGGATTATTGGAAAATAATTCTGAGGATGACGGCCGCATCATCAGTATTCATTTTCGAATTTCTAAGTGACGGATTACTGCTAAAAATTGATTTGTTTAGAAAAGCTAGTTGTTTTTGAAAATTTCAAAGGAAATTTGTTGGGGATAAAAACCAGGATTGGTTTAAATATTTGAGAAGTGAGATTTGAGATGTTGAAGATTTCAAATGATTTGAAACCAAAAGTCAGGTGTTTAAAAATCCTGATAAGATAGGTTGTAAACTTATAAATTGAGACGATTTAAATCAGGAAGGAAATATAAGCTTTGAATGTTGGAAATTTAAATTTAAAGGGAAAGGTTAAAAATGAATTTAACTTGGATCGGGGGAATAAAAATTTAACTGGATTGAAATTAATTGGATAGGCTGAAAATAATATCCAGTTGTATTCGAATTGAGTTAAATAAATCTGAGTTAAAATAAAATTGAATTAGAATAAGAATTCAATTGAATTATTGAATGGAATTAGATTCTTACCTTAATAAATGGAAAATAAGTTAGATAAGGATTGGAATTGGAATAAATAAATAAGAATAACTTATAAAAGAACCAGAATTAAAAATCCATAGAATAAAATATGCTTGGATATTACATAAATGTAAAACTCGAGTTAAAAATAAAAGATGAATATATTTAAGCCTTGAATGAATGGGATTGTGTAAATAATAAGTTGTGACTTATAAAATTTGAAGGTGGAATAGAAAATCCAAAATAAATATTGTTTGATGTTTTGGATAATGAAACGGAAATCCAAACTTGAATTATAAAATAAATCAAACGTAAGGAAATTAAATGAAGTGATATTTGGAATTAAAAATCAAGTATTGAATTTTGACCAGGGGAAGAACTATTTAGATAATAAATTAGTTAATGAAATATGTAAATGGAACCTAATATAATTAAATAGAAGCTGAATTGTGAGTTTATGATGAAGTTGGAAAATAAAACTCAAGTTATAAATCAAATTCGACTTGAATTATCATTGAAGAAATATAATCGAAAGTGGCCTTGCAATTAATTAAATGAATTGAGAATGTAATTGAATTGTGAGTTCATGAAATTAGGTGGTAAATTGAAAATGGATAGTGGATTCAGAACTTGAGTTATTAATTAAAATTTGACTTAAAGTGTTAACAAATTAAATATAATTGAAATGTGTCGAATAAAGGAAAATGAAGTTGGATTAAAATAGTAATGGTATGAATTGCAAACAAAATCCAAATAAGTAGAAATAAATTGGAAATGGCCATGTAATCAATTGAATGAGTTGAATTCGAAAATTTAAATTTTATAATAACTAATCAAATGAAATTGCAGATTTAAAATGAGAATAAATTGAAATAGAATCAAGTAAATTGAAAAGGGAAATTTATTTGCAAAATGAAATGAGCTTAAGTATAAAATTTGGATAAGTTGAAGTAAATTAACTTAAGATAAATAGATGGAGGACAGTTGAATTGAAGTCAACTTAAACTAAGTTTAATGATATTGGGTCGGATTTAAATCAAGTGAAAATAAATTTTTAATCGAAATAAAAATTCGACGAGTTACATAAAATATTTAAGGGAATTAAATGCTTAAATAAATAATTGTAAACCATTTAAATTGGAAATGGATAAAATTTAATAAAATGTGTCGAGCTAGATCAAGTGGTTTTGAATGGAACCTGTTTGAATAATGAAACTTGTTTGGTTAATAAAATGAAATGCAAGTGAATGGATTCAAATTTAAAATGCAATGAAAATGTGAATATATGGATTGTGAATAAATTTAAAAATGGAATAGAATTAAGTATAAATTGAGTTGAAATCAATTTAAATTGGTTATAAAACATAAGTACTTATTTATTCACATGGATCTCGTCAAATTGCATAGAATGAATTGTCATTTGACGTAAATGGAAGTAATTAAAATGCTATGAATTGATAGGAGTAAAATAAATTGATTTTGAGAGAAATTGAATTAAATATGAGTTCGGTTTGCTTAAAAATAAATTAAATGTAAGCAATTGAGTTTTAAACCATTCAAATTGATGAAGTTATATACGAATGGATTAAAAACCATTCAAATTGAATGAAAATGGATTATAAATTAATTGAAATAGCTGAATTAGTATGAAAACTATATAAATTGCTTACGGAAAGTGTTTGGTGTGCATTTCTTTTAAAATTCATGTGTTTAACTATTGCAAATAAGTGAAATATTGTTAAACTTCATATATATGGCACTTACATGTTTAAATTGAGTAAGTACAGGTATCGGGAAGCCGCTTGGCTGGATTTTGGTCACGCTAATTGCTAAAATAATAAGCTGCTTGCTTAAAAATGCCAAATAAGGTACGCCTACGCAATAAAAATAGGAAATATGAACTGTTTTTGGTTTTTCCGACTGTGTGGGTCGATGTATATATATTTATATATCTTGTTAAATTACAAAAGCTTCTCCGTACAAATGAGACTCTGCCAAAATTTTCCGAAAATTTTGGGAGTTAGAATTTTTTTGAAAATTTTGTTAACGACAAAACGATTTCAAACTAGAAATTGAAATAAATTAATAAATGAGACTAATTTAAAATAATGACCTGAATTAATTATAATACAAAATAAAATTTCAAATATTCAGAGTTAAAGATAAATTGAATTCATATGGAAATGAAAGAATCAATTTGAATAGAATTAGATATAAACTAAAGTGGTAAAGTGAGATTAAATATAAGAAGCATATAAAATGCTCATACTAACTTAAGAGGGAATGGTGAATTCTTAAATGAAAAATTGATACTACTAATATAATCAAAGTCAATATTTGAATGAATAGATATTGGCATTTTGTGAGAAAGTCGATAAAATGTTTTTGGAATGTTGTGAATGGATATTAGTGCTAAGCACGGTATGCAGGTAATATAAAGGGAAAAGAGAATTGATTTTGATTTCAGAAGATAAATTTGAAATGCTCGACAAAAAGGTATGTGTTTAAGTTTCTATATGAAATTTGATTGGGTTTTTGGATCGAGCCACTTGGCGTTTTGTTTTCTTTTGGAATTTGGGAGCACGTAGAGGTCTTTTGTAGTTGTACTGAGCTAGCCGTGCAAAGGAGACGCTGGCGAAATTTTTTGAAAATTTAGAGAGTTAGAAAAAATTTTGGAATTTTTTTTGATAATTCAAGTTTTGATTTTAAATTGAAATTTGAATGATTGAGCAAGTAATAATAGTTGAAAACTATGGGAGAGTAGAGAAGTTAATAAGAATGATAATGGTCTTTTATAAAAAGTTAGTTGGTTAGATGTTGAATTGTTTGGTTTTGGGGATAAATAAACGGGTATTGGACCATTCTTCCTAACCAGTAATTTCAGGGATGAAATTCTTTTAAGGGGGAGGAATGTGCGACCCGGAATTTTTGAGCATTTAAAATCGGAATATTTAATTGATTTTAAATATTCAATAGAGCAATTTTAACTTGAATTACGAATATCACAATTTATTTGATAATTAATTATTGAATTAAATAATTTGAAGTTGGGTGAAATGTTGAATCTGGAGTTTTAAGCCGGTTAAAAATAATTTGAAGGCTTGTAAAATTTATATTGATGATACTGAAGATGGTAAAAGTGTTAAAATTGAATTTGGAAGTGGTTTATTCGGTTTTGGAATTTTATCGTTTAAATTGAATTTAAAAATAGCATTCCGAGGCACAGTCTCGAAATTTGAAGAAACCAGTTCCATTGGGTCCTTAATATTAAATTATTATCGGATTTCAAATTTCGTATGGATCGGAGTTGTTGTGTGACCGTACGTTAAGTAAACGCCTTGAAATTTTTATTGAAAATTTAAATATAATATATATGTGTGCATGGTCAAAATGTTTCAACATCAACCGCCTTCCTTTTCCATCACAACTTTTCACTAGCACTGTAGCTGGTTTCCTTAACAAGCTTCCCTCTTTAATAATTACAGCCGAACCCTTCCCATCTTCGTTCAAAAAAAAAGAGGAAAAAAAAAGAAAAAAATGGCGAAACGAATCGAATAAAAATCAAATATAAGAGGGCCGAGCAAAATCTCCTCTTCATTCCCAAAATCTTGTTTCTCTCAAAAAAAGGGGCCGAACCCCTTTCGTTTCAAATCGATTTCGCATCGAAAATGGGGTAGCGCTCGCGAGATTTAGGGCTCGCGTATGCTCATCATCGGAGGCTGATCGATCGGCGAGTGGGACGTGCTTGTGCTCGCGAGATTTAGGGCATCACGTGAGAGGTGTATCGATTGTGCATCGCGTTTGTGCCGGGGATGCTCGCCATATCAGTGGCAACGCTCAAATGAAGACTCGAGTACGGAGGCGCGCGCGGCAGTGAGGATGAGCTCATCGTTGTGATTTTCGGTTCGTGTGAGGTAACCTTGTTTTTGGAATTTAAATTTACCTATTATCTTTGTTATAGTTTAGTTCCTTTAAGAAAAGAAGAAAAAGTAGGGAAGTAAATTAATTGACATTAAAAGTTTAATTATCTTTATTTCTGAGTTTAACTTCTAAACTTTTATGGATTGAGTTTATTTCTGTGGTTTTCAAAGTTTAATTATTTAACCACATATCCATATTAAATATACGTATACATATTTTAAATATTATTTTAAAAATAATAGAGATTTATTTGTTAATAAACTTATTTATTTGTTTAGCTACCAAAGAATATATTTTTTTCAAAGTAAAGGTAATTTAAATAAATAATTAGCTAAGTAAAATTATTAAAGGGAAGTAATTGTTCAATAAGTTCAAATACTAATAAAATGTTTAGTATATATAAATTGATTTTACAAGTGTGGTTTTCAAAGGAAATATGTATAAAGGTAAATTATCTATAAGAAATATATATATATATATATATATATATATATATATATTCACATGTATTAGTTAGTTTTAAAAATAATATATTATTAAGATTAATTTGTTAAATAAATATATTTAATTATTTTAGCCTCCAAAATGTTTTAGTAAACAGAAATTAATTTAAAAAAATTTAACTATTAGTTTAAAGGAACATTTGTTGTTTTAAATTAAATGAATAAATAATAATAATTGTTCGATTAATTCAAGTATTAATAAATCATATAATATGTTTATTCAAGGTCTAAAGTCGTGAAGGAAACAAGCCGTTTGGAATTGGATTGAAAATTAAAAACAAAGGTGAGTTAATCTCACTCAGCTGAATTATAATTTAAAATTAACTTGATAAATTTAAATAATTGTTTGAATGGTTGAATTGATTGATGTGCTATAGTATGGAATATGTTGGAATTGTTATTTATGTTTTTCTAACGTCTGTGGATGCAGGAAAACAGGTTGGAGGGATCCAACTGGACCCCTTAACATTTATTTAAATTATTCAATACCCTCTGTTGTGATTATTTAATATTCTATGATGAATTACATTGGAATATTGAATGCTATGGTTCGATTGGATATAATTGGGTATAATGAATTACCAAAAATGTATAAATTGGATTTTTGAAAGAAAATAAAAGAAGTGAATTTGTAAGAAAAATAATTATAGAAAATTTGAATAAATTTAAGAATGAATTGGGAAAGAAATAAAGTGACACTAAAATTTTAATAAATAGATCTAGAGTATATAAAGGAAATTTTTGAATAAACAGGAAGTTAATGAATGTTAAAATTCAATGTTATTATTTAAAAGAAAAAAACATTTATTTAAAATTTAAGATTTAAATTATTGAAAAGAATAAAGAAGAAATTGGGCAAAAACTGAAATTTGTTTATTTCAGTTAAAAGATTTAAAATCAAACGGTAATAATAACATTAATAATAAGTCCATAACTAATGAATTTTGGAATGGAATGATAAGTAAAGAAATTTATTTCAAATGGAATAAATTGGGAATCAATTTGGAAAATTGATTTAAGCGATTGAGGTTGGAAATTTTCCCTGAATAACCATGTACGTTATCAAAGTAAATTTTTAAATATAAGTTAAAAGTTTTAAAGTTGTTTAAAAAAGTATGTTTTGAAAAATTTATTATTTCCAAATATTTAAATTCTAAAATAAGTATTTTATTTTAATCTTTATAGAAATAATTATTTAAAGAGTGACTTAGTATCTTGTTTTTAAAAGTGAAAATCTAGTATTATATTTTATAAAGTAACCTTATTTCATATATTCATATAGTATGTATTTTTAACAAATTATTGAAGTAGTTTTAACTTAAATATTTTAAAGTATCTTCAAAAGTAAAGTGTTTTAAATTATTTTAAAAATCTAGTTTTGTGCTTGGTGATTTTAGTGGAGATAGAAATTATTTGGGAAAGTTTATTCTGAAGAAGAAAGATGGTTTGAAACTGTTTTCAAAGGGTTGAAAATAGAAATATATCTTGTGAAGATATTTTGAGGTTAATAAATAATTTAGGAAATTATTTATTTTTGGATGGATGTTTGTGAATGTTAATTGATAGTTAAATAACCGATTATCAAGATTGGCCAAATACGTTGATCGTTTCGAAGAGACCGGGATCGAGATTTATTTCTCGAAAACCACTTCGATCCGGTTTGTACGTTTTCATGGAAAACGAGTTTGGATTCGAAGATGGAGCACTGAAGTGCAAGGGCTAGTCGCTACTAATCATGAGAATATTTCCAAAATGGATGTAGTAGGAATAGTGCCTTCGGTTCCGTTCGAACTCGGAACGGACTTGTATGGATGAATGCTTTCGGAACATCGTCAGGTGGACGATGGGCATTCTAAGGGATATGTTATAAAAAGGTAACGCTTAGCCTCAAGCCTCATCAACCGGGAATGAATGAAAATCATGGGTTATGCAGCAAGACTAGGTGGGTAGCACCCAAGCAGGGTGAGGTCATCCCTGTCTAGATGTCCCTTTTTATTTCGGCTTAGTGGGCGGTTGCTGATCTCAACCGCGGGGTGATCTCACTCGGGATTATCCAGTAAGGGGTAGTCCCGGTCTTGTGTTGCAGGGGAGCGGGCGTACTCCTCGGTACTGTGATCTAGCCCACGTACTGTGACAGGTGGTACCCAGTGCCTAGTCATTAGTTGGAAATCCATTCTCCCTACGAGCCTTGTACGAGTTTTGTTTGTATTACCCACTCTGTGGCTAGTAGCTGGAATTTAATCATGTAACAATTTCAGCTATTTTATAAGTATTTGTATGTAGACCCTATTATAATATCAGAGGATTTCTATAAAAATTGTTTTAGCTATCGTAAGGTAAAAACCCGACATGTTTATTTGTGGCGTGGTCTTACGAAATGCTTTTGTTTTCAAAGGATTTTTGAAACTTTAATAATCAATTGAGTGTGATTTTCTCACGCTGGTATTCCAGACTGACTCGGGTGTTATTTAACTGTAATGCTTGGGGTCAGACCGAGTATTATAGGATACAGGATATGATGCTGTGGAGCTCAGGAGACGAGCTGAATGACGATACGTACTTCCGTACTTGTTTATATAGATATTTCGTTGTGTTGAATTGCTATGTATCCATTTGTATGTTTTTGTCGTAAACTGTGATTGATGTACTCTGATGATGTAATATATAAATAGAGATATTTGATTTTTGAGTAAAGATTATTTATTATCTATTATATTTTATTCCGCTGCGATGGTTAGATTCTGTTGTTGATTTCTATTTTCTTCTTCTAACTCTTCTTATTTAACCCAAATGGTTCGTATTTCTGTGCAACTTGAGTTGATTGATGTAGAATAGTGTTGACTCAAGCGGTACAGATTTACGGGTCGTTACATCTTCACTGAGCTCTCCATGGAGAAACGCTGACTTCACGTCCAGTTGATAGATCTGCCAATCCCTTTGAGCTGCTAGTGCCACTATCATTCTCACTGTCTCCATTCCTGCAACAGGAGCAAACACTTCGTTGTAGTCGATCCCATATTCTTGAAAATAACCATTTGCTACCAAACGTGCCTTAAATTTATCTACCTCTCCATTTTCATTAAATTTTGTTTTATATATCCACTTAACCCCAATCCTTTTGCTACCGACAGGCAGGTCCATTAGTGACCAAGTTTTGTTTTTCTCTATAGCTGCAATCTTTGCGTCCATGGCCTTTCTCCATTCCATCTTTTGCACTGTTTCATATCTCACTTGGTCAACTACACCAATAATAGCCACTTGTATATTCTTCCAAGTAACTTGGACATTGAATTACTCTTCCTGACTTCGTACGTGAAGCTGCTCTATTTATGCCAGTCGGTGATGATTGATTTTGAGTAGAAACAACTTCATTTGTAGTATTCTCACAACCTTCATCTTCTTCGCTTTCTTTGTTCAATGCAGCCATCCAAGTAAGCTCCTTCCCGTTGTTGAATCTGCTATCATCCCAATTCCATTGCTTGTCTTCCTCAAAAACTACATCTTTACTAATCACCATCCTTTGATTAATTGGATCATACAATCGATAAGCCTTAGACTTGTCATTTACACCCATGAACACACAAACATGACTTTTATCTTCAAGTTTATTTCTCTTAACATCCCGTCCACATTTCCTCAGGTGTAACATTTTCAACAGCCGCAGTTGGACCTCTATTCAGCACATATTTTATCCATTTGACTGCTTCTGGCCAAAATGACTTCGGTGCAGCCTTTCCTGACATTGTGGAACGAACAAAATTCATCATAGTTAGATTCTTACACTCAGCAACTCCTATCTATTGTTGAGTGTCTGCAGTAGTGAGTTGTCTCTTGATGCCATGCTCTTCACAAAAAAGATTGAACTCCTTTGAACAGAATTCTCCTCCTCTATCGGTACGCAAGCACTTGATACTCATGTATGACTCCTTTTCAACCATACTTTTAAAGCTTTTAAAGAAACTAAATGCCTCTGATTTCTCAACAAAAAAGTAAGTCCATGCTTTTCTGCTATATTCGTCAATAAAGCATAAAACATACCTCTTCTTGTTGTTGGATTCAGGAGCAATTGGACCACATATTTCAGCGTGTATAAGTTGAAGCTTTTGAATAGCCCTCTAAGTGCTTTCTTTTGGGATTGAGTCTCTGTGTTGTTTTCTCACAAGACAATTTTCACACACATGCTCAGACGGTGTGAGTTTTGGCAGCCCATGCACCATATCTTTCTCCTTTAGTAGTTTCACTCCCTTGTGACTCAAGTGAGCAAAAAGACAGTGCCATAAACTTGCTGATTCTGTCATTTGTGCATGAGTGTAATGACACCTTCCTTCTGTAGGCTTGATTACAATCACAAATATTCTAT
Source organism: Allium cepa (assembly GCA_030765085.1). Lineage (NCBI taxonomy): Eukaryota > Viridiplantae > Streptophyta > Magnoliopsida > Asparagales > Amaryllidaceae > Allium > Allium cepa. The sequence continues at coordinate 210,548,273 of CM060939.1, read as the reverse complement.
TATTTGTCATTTTAGTTTGAACAATTATCCATTTGTCTGGATGATATATTCTACACATTCCTTTACTCATAAGAACTGTCAGCCTCTTTTCTTGTAGTTGGCCAATACTTAACAAGTTGTTAGTCAAGCCTGGCACATAATACACTTCAGAGAAGCAATAGACAATACCATTGATTGACACCTTAACCTTGCCTCTTCCTTGCTCCATCATTTTGTAGTTGTTGCCTAACTTGATATGATGCTGAAACTGATTATCAATTTCATAAAATTTTGATATATCTCCACACACATGGTTTGAACAACTAGAGTTCAAAAACCAAACATTTTCTTTTCTTCCTTCATAGGTGTCAACATGAGCCATGAGTAACATTTTTTCTTGCTCCTCTACTTCAGCATAGTTAGCTTCCCACGTTGGACAATTGTATTGAAAATGACCAATCTTATGACATTTAAAACATTCTACCGTAGCCTTGTTGAAGTTTCTACCTCTTCTACGTCCTCGTTGCATTCCTCTACCATGTCCTCTATCTCCTCCCCCTCTACCAAAATCAACCATGACATTCAACATTTGCTTTTCTCCATTGCTGAAATGTCTCTTTTTAAAATTTTTTCTCATGAACCAACAACGAACTTTGTAGTTGGTTTACTGAAAGACTTTTGATGTCTTTAGATTCTTCAATAGAGAAAACCACAAAATTCCAGCTTTCAAGAAGCGTTCTCAGTATCTTTTCAACAATTTTCTGATCTTCCATTCCTTCAAGATTGCTTATATTATTTGACACTAGAACCACTCTTGAAAAATGGTCAGTAATTGATTCACTAATTTTCATTTCAAGCACTTCAAATTCCCTTCAAAGAGCCTATAGCTGTGCCGATCGAACCTCTTCATCTCCTTGGAACCTCTCCCTCATTGAATCCTATAGCTGTTGGCAATGTTCATCCGGGTGATTGTTTTTAGGGTTGTCTTGTCAATGGCCTGAAACAAATAGTTTTTCACTTTGAGGTCCTTTAGCTTTAGATCAGCTAGACAGGCTCTTTGCTTTTCATTCAATGCTTCTTCTATGATTGGTTCTGCATATCCAGTCTCCATCAAGTGCCACCATTCCTTTGAACGCAACAGGTTTTCCATAAACTTCTCCCAATGCTCGTAATCACCATCGAATTTAGGAATACATAGCAAAGCTGTCTTTTTTTTCCACCGTTCTCTTGCCTTCTTATCCTCATGTTATTTGAGGAAATTGCACCTCTCCTTTTGTCTCAGATCACAACCTTGCTCTGATACCAGATTGTTGAGAATTACTGAAAGCAAAAATGATAAGGATAATAACAGTTTTAATAAATTTCACTTCCTTACTTTCTTTAAGAACAAGTTGGCTTATATAGCCTTTACAACTTAAAATAAAATGGCCTATTAAATTGCAGCACTTTTAGTATCACAACAGTGCTTTTATTTGAGAAGAATAATTCAAATTCTAATAACTAATGCAACTAAAGATAATAGCAAATACTACGGTACAATTTTGAACTAGTAAACTTATTTATTTCTTTCTTCATGTGTATGTATGTATATAATTTAATATAAATTATTGTATCTACAATTAAACTATAATCAATCAACATAAAAATTAACCATGTTTAATGAAAATTAAATAAGTTTACTATAACGTCATCGGTTAGTTTTGCTACTTATGGAAATCCAAGTGCCAGTTGTGGTGCTTTTAATAGAGGAATCTATCATTTTTCTAATACCAGCCTGGTAATCGAGGGGGTAATCAATCATTACCAAACTTATTGATCATGTTTGTAAAAATGATTTCTTTTTAAACGCCAGAAGTTGTCACAGCCTCAATAAATCACTGCTCAGAATCTCAATGCAAACTTCTTCCTACAATGTTGCAACCGCTACCGTTGTTGTGTCAGGTGGTTACGATGTGGATGCTAGGACCTGGAGCTACAATGCCATCTTTGCTTTCATCGTCGTTATCCGATCTGGTGCTCGCTGCCACACGTTAAATTCTGAGTGTAACAATTCAGGTGGAGATTACCTAGAATCTAAATTAAAACACAATATAATTAATTTTAAATAATTAAATTGAATGAATTTGGGGAAATTGTAAGGTTTTTTATTTCCAATTTAAAATGGATTTGGAGTTTAATAAATTGGGAATTTAATAAATTTCTTTTCATGATATTTAATTCTTATATTTAATTATATAAGAATAATTTTGGAGAATATAAATAAACAAATTGTATGGAAATAATTTCATTGTTGAAAAATGATTTCTTAATTAAAGGTTCGTTTTATAAAATATAAAGAATAACTTTTCATTTTAAAAGTTGTAATTGATTCTGATAAAAATATTTCAATATTGATAAAAGTGAGATTTTGACATGTTATTTATATTGTAGAAATTTTAGAAATAAATGTTAGTTAAATTAGAATATTGTTTTAATTAAATTAGTATGTATAAGATGCTAAAATGAAACACAACGAATTAGTAAAATTTCAATTTTTAGAGAATTAGCAACACTTGGCTATTGGATCCACATTCCTTACCCACTTAGTCCAAAACAAAAGTAATAGAAACGAGAAAAACGTGCGTACAATGTTTCTCACTTCTCATTTTCATCTCAAAGCCAGAAATCAAAAAGATTACTCTAAGTGTAAAAACCCTAAATCCTCAAATTTGCAAATTAAAGAGTGAAATCAAGGGGGTTTAACTTATTTTAGTGTGTTTTGATAAAAGGTAGTCTCCTCTGTCTATCTATGCATCAATTTTGTAAATTATTTTAGTTTTGATTTCTGATTTTGATCAATTCCTATCCGATATTTTTATAGCCTAGGTTGAGATTGGATTAGAAAAGCATAAGAGATTCTAAGCCATAATCTTCCATTCCGGGTTTGTTTAGGTGAGTTTATCTCACGATTTCTAGATTTAAGTTGAAGGTAGTTGCGGTTACATGATTGTGCTTGATTCTTGAAGTCTTTGATCTCAAATTGTTGTTGAATTACTTGGCAATATGAATTGTGTTTTCTTTTTACTGAAACCACTATGTGAAATCTTGTAGTTCATCTATTTATACATATCTATATGCTTGCATGACTACATATTCAGTACCTCGGATCATTATGGAAGCAATACCGTAGAAACAAGCAAAAATGGATCAACGGAGAGTCGCCGGAATCGCCTAGACGTCAGTCCAGGAAAGCTGACTGGTGGAAGGTTGGTCCACCCGGTGCACTTGTAGCGAGTGGGGCTTGATGTCTAGGCTATATTCCGATACTGCCGATCGACCCGTTTGTCACTCGTTTACCCATATTGACTAGCGTAAAATTATTGCTTGACATTTGATGATACTCTTCATGTCAATTTCATTGATATTTTTGGATTTTGATTATGAGTTGATGAATTCATTTAATGGTTTTATGCCATAGAGATGTTTTATGGACTTTGAGAAGCAATGCACATTTTTATGCACATTTTCAAACCAAATTTATGAAAAGACTGATTTCCATGACAAATCGTTTTAGTAAAATCATTTTAATATTAATCTAATATATATAAAGAATTTTAAAACTCCATATATGTATATTTGAATAAAATGTTTTATTGTTAACAACGATGAGAATCATATAATAGCAGGACTCGCCTCCTTAAAAAACCTTACCATTGTGGCATGGAAAAAGAGCACGACGTCCTGTATTAAAATCTCTAATATAGAAAAGATAAACAACTACAAATACACACATAAAATAAATTAACCAAAATAACAAATAAAAGCAGGTCGGCCCAAATGGATAATAAAACACCACCGCATTTTGAGAAACAACCCGAACCGGCCCATATCAATACACAAAAGCTTGCCGAAACCCTCGTCTTTACAGCCGCTATTTTATCCAGCATCTCCAAGATCTATTCCCCACTTCATAAATTTATGTTTGTGTATAGATGAAATATCTCAAAGGTTTAATCTTTTCTGAAGCTGAATCTAACATTAATTTCAATTAGTTTGCCTCTTTGCTCCACGGAGCAGCTTTTCCGCTCAAATCGGCATTTAACCCGCTCCATCCATATGCGGTGAATCATTGTTGACGCCGCGATGTATGCCAGTTGTTGCAATGTAGATTTGGTTTCAAAATTACACCACAGAAAGGATAACTGTTGTTCTAGTGTGCATTCAACCTCTGGACGGAGCTCTAGCTTAGACAACTATAATTTCCACAGATAAGTGCTATAATCGCAATCTATAAATAAATGTTGATGCATTTCATTTTTCTTTTTACATAAGTTACAATATGGATCCACATTAATTCCCCAGTCGATTAATCTGTCGGCTGTACGCAAATGACACATATATGCAATATATGTTATGTAGCAAAACCTCCTTGCAGTTTTGTTATACCGTATTAGTTTGTATGTGTCATCTCATTGCTCATGTAGTCTGATCTCATTCCAAACCATAAAAAATTTAAAATTTTCTATTTAGCTATAGTCCAGTAATTTGTTAGATGCTATGTAGATAATTTAACTTGGTTAATATGAGAAAATACCTTCCTAGTCTCAGGCAGTAATTGTCCATTAGTTAGAATACAACTGACCTTACTACCTGCAGTGCTACTTATGAAAACTCTGCTCCAACCAATTAAATCCACCAAAGATTTATGGTTAATCCATGGATCACACCATAAATCTGTATGTTCTCCATTAACAATAATTCGAGACATGATGTTAACTTCCAAATCACGTTGTCGTAGATTAGATTTCATAGTTCTTGAAAAATTGTTATTAGTGGAGATAATCCAAATTTTTTTTTTAAATATTTAGCACGCATCCATTGGGACCATAAACAGTTAGAAGTTAATAGCTTCCAAAGCAGTTTCATTTTGACTGTTGTATTAAGGTCTGTGAACTTTCGAAGCCTTATTCCACCTTCTAGTCTCGGCTTGCATAAAGTATCCCAAGATATTTTATGTAATTTTCCCTTCCAATAGAAATCTACGCAAATATGATCAAGTTTCTTTAAAACAGATGATGGCAAATGATAAATAAGTAACCAGTACATAACCATAGGGGTTATTATTCCTTGTATTAGCTCTGCTGGGCCTGCTATTGATAACAAGTTACAATCCTAGCCTTCTAATTTGAATTAATCTTCTGTAACAGTGGGGAACAGTGAGCGGCATGTATGTAGTCCAAAGACAGTGGGACCCCAAGATATTTGACAGGTAATTCCTTCTCTGCTACATGTAAAATATTCGTAATTTCAGATTTCCAAATAGCTCCGTTATTGAGAAAAATCTATGATTTAGTTTGGTTAATTCATAGGCCTACAGTTTCCTCCATTCTTGAAATATATGAGTCATATAAGAAGCATTCTATGTAGTGTCTTATAGGAAAATAATAATATCAGCGTATAATAAATGAGATATTGTAGGCTTAAATCTGTTAATAGGCTCTAACAATTTTTTATCCATGCCCTCCTCCATAAGTAATGTAAAAAATTCCATAGCAATACAAAATAAATATGGGGATAAAGGCTCTATATATATGTATATGTATATTGATTATTTCGATTTACAATGGTTTTAAACGATTTCGTGCAATGATTTGAAAAGTGTGTATATATATATATATATATATATATAATTCCATTATAAATGTGACACCCCACTCCGAGAGCCTCGCTAGCAAAGAGTATTACATAGATAATACTGTCGGCTAACACGGACAATGGAGTATAATGGAAGCGACCATGTGTAATCTTACCTTAACTATTCACTGAATACGCCGAAAAGTAGAATCACATTAAAATTCGACCTATTCAATAAATATTTAAAGCAAAACTACAATGTCTATAGGATCTATCAGAAGAAAATATAACAACTCGAATGTAATTCACATCACAGAACAGTCGATCATAATATACACATAAACAGATACACAACAAAGTATACAAAATAATACATATCAAGTGGTACAGGAGACCACAATATACAGACGAGACGAAAAAGTATAAATATCAGAGTTACAACAGATAAGGACCACAAAAGACGCTATAACAAAATGAAGCTAGCGAATAGTCCATGCGGGAGCAAAATAGGCTAAGTCTCAAAAGCACCTAACCTGAAACATCTCGGTCTGACCCGAGTAAAAATACACGGGTCAGTCTATATAACAAACCAGTTAGATAAACTGAACAATAATAAACCTACAAGGTCATACAGTATAACAAATATCTCTAGAGGAGATAACACAATCATCAACAAGAGATGAATCATATAGAACAAGCCTCGTATCATCGGCAACATATAGAAACAAAGGATAAGAATATCCCAAAGCAAGCCAACAAGGCAAATAACAAATACCAATAAGGTATACTGTAACGATCCTAAATTTTGAACAATTTAAATTCTGAATATTTAATTAATTTTAAGTATTTGAATGATAATTTAAATTGAATTCCCAATGCTATATAAAACATTTCTATGATTTGGCGATTAAACTTTAAAATTTAATCTATACAAAGCTGAATAAAAATTTAAACTTGACTTTGGAGTTGAAATTGAATATTAAATTTGTATTATAAATTTAAACTAATGACTTAAGAAAAAAAAAACTTGGATATAAGGATTATTTCTTATGTAAATTAATAGTTGAATTAAAATTTGGATTTGAAACTATGAGGCTATTTGAATTTTTCAAGTTAATATGAAGAACATATTTGAATTTAAAAATTTGAGCTTGAAGTTTGTAAATTTATTTAAATTCCCTTCAAAATTTTTGTTTAAGGAATTAGGTGGGCTTTACAACTTTCTTAGCCCATGGTTTTGCTTAAGTGCTGTAATATTATCTAAGGCTATACTCGATCCCTTCTCTATTTCATTCGTAACCCTAAACGAAATAAACAAACGAAGATAATGGCGGCCACGAATTCTCTTTCACTCCTCTAAAAAAATTAGGGCTTCAGCTCTTCGTCTCTAAATTAGGGCTTGCGATCATATTTGGGGCTTTCGTTCAATAGCGTTCATTGTTCCAAAGCAGGGTTTTTACGAAGCTCCGACATCGTCTTCTACCCAGCTAGAAAAGGTGAGTCTTTGGCTCACGGTTGATTTTAGTGCAAGTGTTTGGATTTGTTGACTTGAATGCTTGGTTGCATGCTATGTTTTTGGGTGTTATTCGTTATCAATTGCTCGGGTTTTGTTGGATTTAAATTGATAGGAGCAGATTTGTCACTGCATGTTGTTCGTTGAGTGATATTGCTACCAATTGCTCTGAAATTCGATATTAAACTGTTGAGAACAGATACTCTGTGTAATTTGTTTTTTTACTAATAAGAACAGATGTTATTTAACATATTTCATATTTGTTTTAAACTGTTAAGAACAGTTGCTATTTGATTTTGCTTTTAAATTGATAAGAACAAATGCTATTTAACTCTAATTTAAACTGATGAGAACAGATACTATAATTTTGTTTTGAAATGAAATGAGCAAACTTTCAACCTTTACTCCTTTGATACTGATGCATGTGATGTATTTGTGTGGTGATGATGCGTATATTTGACTGCCTGGATGTATTCACCTGAATATGATTGAGTTAGGCTATATATACCCTGTCCTGTTTTGTTTCCAGACCCAAAATAATTAAAGAAAAATTCATATTTTTTCTGTCTAATCTATTTTTAGGCCATGATTCCTGAAGGAAATTGGATGTATGGATATGTCATTATCTTTAAGAATAATTTTTAGGAATATGCATGAAGTTACTATTCTGAAATTAAAAGGGAAGAACAGTGGAAGTAAAGAAGAAATTTTTTTTAAGTATAAAAAAATGAATAAATAAATAAATAAATGAGACAACTGGAAGTATGAATGTTTATATGTGAGAAAATCATCATCTTTAAAGCTTGGTCTGTTTTACATATGGGGTTGCTTGTCAACAGACTTCTCTGTTCAGTAGTTAGTGAGCAAAACTTACCTATACCCTTGGACAATCTGATTTATGCTTAAAGTAAAATGGAAATGTTTGGTAAGTTAGATTGCATGCCTGTGAATGTATGCATGATGATATATATTTGTGTACAGGGTTTTACTCTGTCAGGTTACAGGTTTGGAAAAAAAAATGATGTGTTGAAGCTTTGAACTGTTTCATGCATTATTGAGGCTCTTTGTAGTTTGGTCTGGTCTGCATACATGATTGTTGCAGTCCCTTTGCAGTTAGTCTTCATGCTGGTTTTGCCATTGTTCTTTGTTCATTGGTCGCTTGAGCATTTGACCTGCACTTGTTCATCATGATCACCTGTATCATTTGTCATGTAGCAGTATGTATGGTTGTTGGTCCCATTCACTGCTGCATATTGTTTGATCATCATGTAGCTTCATATATACATGTGTGTTTGCAGGTACCTGATTACCTGTTTTGCTTATAAAAACCAAAATTTTAAATGGAAAAAAATATACCAATACCACTTGAATTGATTCTTAGTTAGGATCTGTCTAAAGCCTGTGATCTCTGTGCATATATATATATATATATATATATATATATATATATTGTAGAAAAGAATTTGTTGTGCTGGTTGCTCTATGAGAACATATATGCATATGTTTGAATGTTGCTGGTTATTTGAATCTGCAATCATAATTAGTTTGTAACTAAAATTTCCTTTAATAAGAAATACTTTATAAATTTGTTTAATTTTTGTTCTAAATCAAAAGATTATAACAGATTGCAAGTTTTTAATTCAGAAAGAGCTGCAGTTTTTAGATTCTTGAATGAAATTCATATTTTAAGTTACAAATTGAATCAAGTACATCTTGGATCTGAATTCAAATAAAGTTTGAAATCCAAGTTCCTTTTTTTTTAAAAAAGAAAGGGTATGGTTACAGGTTTATTACCTGAAGCTTTTGCAGTTTTGTTTAAACTGTTTCCAGATTTTAAGATTTGATATAAATTACAAACTAGAATGTTAACTTTGGATTTTAAACTAAATTTAATAATGAATTTGAATAAGTTTAAATTCTGTTCTTTTGAAATTATTTAAATTCTGGAAATTTTCAAAGTTTAAGTTTTTTTTTTTTTTTTATAAAACAGAAACTATTTTCTGTTTTAAATGTAAAGGCAAATTTAAAATTTGCAGGGTGGAGCTCTGCATTGTTGTCACTTGGTCTGTTTTCACTATGGTTCATTTTTGCTTGCACGCTTTCACCATCTCTGTTGCTTGGTTGACACACTGTAGTATTGGGAGTTATTCCAGTTTGATCCTGTTCTTAGTGTTTAAATCTGTACCATTTTATTTCAATTCATTGCAAATTTAATTACTTGAATTAAGATTAATCCTGACTCGAGTGTTTTTGTGTTTTGCAATAAACGCTCGGGTCAGACCGAGTATTTTTACAGCTTGAAGATTTTCAGGCAGCGAAGTTAGAGAGAGAGGGGAAAGCACTTCATTAAAGTTTTCAGCAAAATTTTTCTTGTACTTAATAAAAATTGTTTCCGCTGTATAAATTCAAGTATAATTCATTGTGTAACTCTGATACTTGTATATAAAAGAAAAGTTTATTTATAAAAGATATTGTTGTTCTGTGATTCTGTGACGGATTCTGTTTAAATGTTATAAACTAAATAACAATCTGTCATTTTGAACGTTTTTAGTTGGTTTAATTACCGACTAGAGGCGGTCAGAACGGCGGGTCGTTACAAAGTGGTATCAGAGCTTTGGTTTACACAAAGCTTAGTTTATGGCGTTTAATATGAATAGTTACTAGAACCACTTCAAAGAAAGTGTTTTCAAATCTAAAGAAGTTTAAAATTGTTTTCTTTAAAATAAAAAGTATTTTGAAAATTAGAATTATTTTGAAGATTCCCCTCTCTAAATTTAGGTTTGCGACCGTTTCTCTTCGGTGAGGTCTCGTTAGACTTGAGTTTCGATCATTCGGAAACTCATTATCGAATTTTTAAGAGTTATGGAAAATGAAATATGAGTTAAGTGAATTAATGAATTGGTCTAAATTGGTTTAAATCAAATTAGTAAAGGAGATTATAAATCAAAGTTTATAAATAGAAATGGAATTTCTAAAGATGTTTGTAAAATCCGCAAATGACTTATTTTGATAAGTAAATTATTGTAACTTATTAAAGGTGTTATATCTATGGTTTTGGACAATAAATGAGATATAAAAAGAGATATGAATCTAATGAAAATTTATAAGAGATTTAAATTGATGCAATGAAGAATTTGAATTTGAATGGGCATGGAAATAAGTTAAGTGGAAAACTTAATATTGGAAATTTGAAGTTGGTTTAAAACCAATATTTTGAAATGTATGCAGAATTCAAACTATGAATTAAGTTGAAGTTGAAAAACTTAAATGGGAATGTTTTTGGGAAGCAACACTATGAAATGAAGTAAATTCATTTTAAGTTGTTTTGAAATGTATTTAAAAGAAGGATTTCTTTTAAGAATGAAATATATACTTGATTTTGGTTTAAGTATATCAAATATTTTCAAAGTGTTGAAAATAAATGGATTTGTAAATTACTTATTATTGAATAAGTATGGAAATATTTTCCAATATGAAATGAAAGGTTTGAAATTTTATCTTTTCAAGATAAAGTGAAAAGTAAATGTTTTGAGATTTTATCTTTTAAAGATAAATTGAAAAGTGAATATTTGAATTTGTTTCAAATGGTTAAGTGTGAAAAATTTTATATCTTGTAAAGATATTATTTTTGGGAAATTTGAACACTTAGTTCAACTTGGAGAAGAAAAAAAAAAAAATTCAAAGTGATTGAATTTTGAGTTAAATTGAGTTTAACTTTGACACACAAAAACAATGTAAGTTGAACTTTGAATTTTGAATAGATGATTTGGATTGTATGTCTAACGTCGTGAATTGACGACATATCAATTGATCTCTATTAAATATATATCTGTTGGTGGCGGAGAATTTATTCTCTTAGCTTAACACCCTTCTCTGAGACGTACGAGCTCAGAGGTTATATATCGATAGACATCAATTATGTGTTGAGGATTGACGATGTAACGTGAAATCCAAATCGAGTGTGAAGTCGATAATAAATTGGATTATGAATGTGAATTGGGTTTGAGATAACCTTAAATTTCCAAATCGGCTTAGAGGAAAATTTTAAATGGATAATGAAATGGAAAATTTGTGAATCCTCTATTTGTTATGGGTATGAAATATTGTGGTTTTCATAACGTATATGTGTGAATACGATTAATTCGAAAACCAATTAGTTTGGAAAAGTAACTGTTATGGAAAACTTATGTAAGTACATGAGTATGATGTGTACAAAAATGTGAAATGAAATATTATATATGTATGTATAATATTATGTTTTTCAAATTGAGGATATGGAAAAGTACCTTCCATTTAAACATTTGTGAAGGTTGTTGGAACTCGAGATGAGTGTCCATTTGAAAATCGTAGCTACGTAGTATTTCCATTAGTTGGAATGTCCTTTTGGACTGGTATAGTGTGCTAGCGTAATTCGAGGGGCGAGATGCCTACGGTTACAAGCGATTCCACTGGGATAGTGGCGTAACCGCCGTGTATACCGCGATCTAGTTACACTCGGGTGGTAGCGTAATTTGAGGGGCGTGATGCCTACAGTTACAAGCGATTCCACTGGGATAGTGGCGTAACCGCTGTGTAAACTGCAATCTACAAACCAAAGCGTAATTCGAGGGGCGAGATGCCTACGGTCACGAGCGATTCTAATGGGATAGTAGCGTAACCGCCGTGTGAACCGCGATCTTTGGCAACAACCATGGCGAAATTCAAGGGATGAGATATCCACAGTTACAAGCGACTCTACTGGGATAGTAGCGGAACCGCCGAGTAAACTGTGATCCATGGGGGAATGTGCTTTCCATATCCATTTTTTTTAAAAGAATTTTTAAAAAACTATTTTCACTGGGAATTGAAGCAAGTATATTTAGTACTTGGAGATTGTTAGACTTGCGCCTGGCCAGCGTATGCCTAATGTCTTTAAGAACGACAATAGACTTGTTAAATTTCGAGTTAGCAAGTATTTTCAAACTTTAAATAGAAAATCAATTATCTGAAATTAAAGTGACATAAATTCTAACTTAATAAATTAAGGGAGAGGATTTTTGAAATGTTTTGAAAGTCCACAGCTTTGGAAAAGTTATACTATGTAAATTTCTTAGAAGTTCAAATTTAAAATTTGGGTTTTGTAAGTTGGAAATTTTAGTAAAGATTTTTGTGTCTTGATTGTAGAAAATAATAGACAAATGAGTTAATAAACAAAGCTAGTGAGATAAAACAAATAGAATGAATCCTGCATTCATTTATTTTTAATAAGTTTCGAACTTGATAAAAATGTGTAAAATATAAATATTAGTGAAATTTCAACAATCATTTCTCCTTACTTGTAATTTCGGGACGAAATTCTTTTAAGGAGGGGAGATTGTAACGATCCTAAATTTTGAACAATTTAAATTGTGAATATTTAATTAATTTTAAGTATTTGAATGATAATTTAAATTGAATTCCCAATGCTATATAAAACATTTCTATGATTTGGCGATTAAACTTTAAAATTTAATCTATACAAAGCTGAATAAAAATTTAAACTTGACTTTGGAGTTGAAATTGAATATTAAATTTGTATTATAAATTTAAACTAATGACTTAAGAAAAAAAAAACTTGGATATAAGGATTATTTCTTATGTAAATTAATAGTTGAATTAAAATTTGGATTTGAAACTATGAGGCTATTTGAATTTTTCAAGTTAATATGAAGAACATATTTGAATTTAAAAATTTGAGCTTGAAGTTTGTAAATTTATTTAAATTCCCTTCAAAATTTTTGTTTAAGGAATTAGGTGGGCTTTACAACTTTCTTAGCCCATGGTTTTGCTTAAGTGCTGTAATATTATCTAAGGCTATACTCGATCCCTTCTCTATTTCATTCGTAACCCTAAACGAAATAAACAAACGAAGATAATGGCGGCCACGAATTCTCTTTCACTCCTCTAAAAAAATTAGGGCTTCAGCTCTTCGTCTCTAAATTAGGGCTTGCGATCATATTTGGGGCTTTCGTTCAATAGCGTTCATTGTTCCAAAGCAGGGTTTTTGCGAAGCTCCGGCATCGTCTTCTACCCAGCTAGAAAAGGTGAGTCTTTGGCTCACGGTTGATTTTAATGCAAGTGTTTGGATTTGTTGACTTGAATGCTTGGTTGCATGCTATGTTTTTGGGTGTTATTCGTTATCAATTGCTCGGGTTTTGTTGGATTTAAATTGATAGGAGCAGATTTGTCACTGCATGTTGTTCGTTGAGTGATATTGCTACCAATTGCTCTGAAATTCGATATTAAACTGTTGAGAACAGATACTCTGTGTAATTTGTTTTTTTACTAATAAGAACAGATGTTATTTAACATATTTCATATTTGTTTTAAACTGTTAAGAACAGTTGCTATTTGATTTTGCTTTTAAATTGATAAGAACAAATGCTATTTAACTCTAATTTAAACTGATGAGAACAGATACTATAATTTTGTTTTGAAATGAAATGAGCAAACTTTCAACCTTTACTCCTTTGATACTGATGCATGTGATGTATTTGTGTGGTGATGATGCGTATATTTGTCTGCCTGGATGTATTCACCTGAATATGATTGAGTTAGGCTATATATACCCTGTCCTGTTTTGTTTCCAGACCCAAAATAATTAAAGAAAAATTCATATTTTTTCTGTCTAATCTATTTTTAGGCCATGATTCCTGAAGGAAATTGGATGTAAGGATATGTCATTATCTTTAAGAATAATTTTTAGGAATATGCATGAAGTTACTATTCTGAAATTAAAAGGGAAGAACAGTGGAAGTAAAGAAGAAAATTTTTTTAAGTATAAAAAAATGAATAAATAAATAAATAAATGAGACAACTGGAAGTATGAATGTTTATATGTGAGCAAATCATCATCTTTAAAGCTTGGTCTGTTTTACATATGGGGTTGCTTGTCAACAGACTTCTCTGTTCAGTAGTTAGTGAGCAAAACTTACCTATACCCTTGGACAATCTGATTTATGCTTAAAGTAAAATGGAAATGTTTGGTAAGTTAGATTGCATGCCTGTGAATGTATGCATGATGATATATATTTGTGTACAGGGTTTTACTCTGTCAGGTTACAGGTTTGGAAAAAAAAAATGATGTGTTGAAGCTTTGAACTGTTTCATGCATTATTGAGGCTCTTTGTAGTTTGGTCTGGTCTGCATACATGATTGTTGCAGTCCCTTTGCAGTTAGTCTTCATGCTGGTTTTGCCATTGTTCTTTGTTCATTGGTCGCTTGAGCATTTGACCTGCACTTGTTCATCATGATCACCTGTATCATTTGTCATGTAGCAGTATGTATGGTTGTTGGTCCCATTCACTGCTGCATATTGTTTGATCATCATGTAGCTTCATATATACATGTGTGTTTGCAGGTACCTGATTACCTGTTTTGCTTATAAAAACCAAAATTTTAAATGGAAAAAAATATACCAATACCACTTGAATTGATTCTCAGTTAGGATCTGTCTAAAGCCTGTGATCTCTGTGCATATATATATATATATATATATATATATATATATATATATATATATATATATATATTTGTAGAAAAGAATTTGTTGTGCTGGTTGCTCTATGAGAACATATATGCATATGTTTGAATGTTGCTGGTTATTTGAATCTGCAATCATAATTAGTTTGTAACTAAAATTTCCTTTAATAAGAAATACTTTATAAATTTGTTTAATTTTTGTTCTAAATCAAAAGATTATAACAGATTGCAAGTTTTTAATTCAGAAAGAGCTGCAGTTTTTAGATTCTTGAATGAAATTCATATTTTAAGTTACAAATTGAATCAAGTACATCTTGGATCTGAATTCAAATAAAGTTTGAAATCCAAGTTCCTTTTTTTTTAAAAAGAAAGGGTATGGTTACAGGTTTATTACCTGAAGCTTTTGCAGTTTTGTTTAAACTGTTTCCAGATTTTAAGATTTGATATAAATTACAAACTAGAATGTTAACTTTGGATTTTAAACTAAATTTAATAATGAATTTGAATAAGTTTAAATTCTGTTCTTTTGAAATTATTTAAATTCTGGAAATTTTCAAAGTTTAAGTTTTTTTTTTTTTTTTTATAAAACAGAAACTATTTTCTGTTTTAAATGTAAAGGCAAATTTAAAATTTGCAGGGTGGAGCTCTGCATTGTTGTCACTTGGTCTGTTTTCACTATGGTTCATTTTTGCTTGCACGCTTTCACCATCTCTGTTGCTTGGTTGACACACTGTAGTATTGGGAGTTATTCCAGTTTGATCCTGTTCTTAGTGTTTAAATCTGTACCATTTTATTTCAATTCATTGCAAATTTAATTACTTGAATTAAGATTAATCCTGACTCGAGTGTTTTTGTGTTTTGCAATAAACGCTCGGGTCAGACCGAGTATTTTTACAGCTTGAAGATTTTCAGGCAGCGAAGTTAGAGAGAGAGGGGAAAGCACTTCATTAAAGTTTTCAGCAAAATTTTTCTTGTACTTAATAAAAATTGTTTCCGCTGTATAAATTCAAGTATAATTCATTGTGTAACTCTGATACTTGTATATAAAAGAAAAGTTTATTTATAAAATATATTGTTGTTCTGTGATTCTGTGACTGATTCTGTTTAAATGTTATAAACTAAATAACAATCTGTCATTTTGAACGTTTTTAGTTGGTTTAATTACCGACTAGAGGCGGTCAGAACGGCGGGTCGTTACATATACAAGTTCCACAAGGTGATCGCTATTCTCCATGCGGCTCAAAATGACCTACACCGAAGGGCGATACCAAGGGAATATACATATCAATGAAACATCATAAAATTGCTCGAGCTCCGTACTGTACAAACAAGGATCCATGAGCCCGAAGACTCCAAACCCAAGTATCACCCATGCGGCACATAAGGCCAACATCAGAGCGAAACTATATAGGGCAACAAACCCGAAGGCAACATACCCGAAGGCAACAAACCCAATATCACTCATGCGGCACATAAGGCCAACATCGGAGCGATACTTATAGGGCAACAAACCGTAGTGGTGAAGGTCAGAGACCCAGTACTGGACACCACTAACTGGCGGAATGTGTCACAACTCTCGAAAAGGAATCCGAAAAGTGTTAACGTATGTCCCATAACCACTCGTTTGCACTAAACGGTTTACTATCCATCAGTCACTTTCACACTCAAAGCAGTACAAATTTACCTCATATCATCGGTAAACTAAACCCGAAGGTCAAAACGATCAATTGAATAGGTTGGGGATTAATCGAAAGGATAAACGCACAGATTCATGGTCCGTGTTTTGCCCAACCATTTAATCACCCTTCCACTTCGCTCGAAGTGCGAAAGTGTGTGTTTTAAATAGAATTTATAAATTGGAGAAACGAGCTTTTAAATGCGACTCGAGAGATTATTTTATAAAAACCCGTGGATGAAGTCAAGAGTAAGTTATCAAAGTCAAAGATGCAATAAAAACTACTAAAAAGCAACTTGAATCAATAAAATCCGGAAAACAAACCAAAATATACAAAAATAGGCAGAACAGGCAAACATGTGCAGGTCGGTCGACCGGACTACAGGGCTCGGTCGGCCGGCCAAATGCAGGAAACAAATATGGCTCGGGGAAGCAGGTCGGTCGACCGGCCCAGGGGGCTCAGTCGGCCGAACCTGATGAATTTGCGCTACCTGCCCTATTTCAAATGAATTCCAAATCTTTTTCAAATCAAAGCAATAGCATATGAATATTTGTTAGGAAATCATACCCAACATCAATGATAGCAAGAGAGGTAGATGTGAGTTAAAAACTCACCTTTTTACACAAAACAAAGAAGATGAAGAAGCACAAATGCAAGGAATCAACCAACTACACTCCACTTCAACACTACAAGCTTCAACCTAGAATCAAAGCAAGTATTTCCTAAGTTAGGTTTAGGAAATTACTGAAATTGAAGAGGAGAAGAGATGGAGAAGATGGAGATGAACTTACCAATGGATTCTCTTTGATTTTGGAGCAAGAAATCAAGATGCAAGAAGAAACTAGGGCTTGCTAATTTCTATTTCCAATTCCTTTCCCCCATTTCAGTTTTTAGCTTGAGAAAGAAATGAAATGAAGATGAAATGAAGAGAAGGGGTTGTGCTAGAGGGTTAAGTGAGCTAGTGGGCTGAACCCAAACCCAAAACCCAATAGAAAAAGGTCAAAATTTCACAAACTCCAAACATATCAAAGATTATACTCAAAAAGACCGCAAACTCCATTTTGGAATCAATGGAGGTAGTTTCGAGTTCCAATTCGGCCATTTGCAAAAAGTAACATTTCGGACCCCAAAAATCCGAATAACGACGCTATATTTAAATCAAACATTTAAATATAAAATCGTTAAATATGCGGGTTGTTACAATAAACCAATAATTATAAGAATTATTTTGGAGTAAAATGTTTTAAAATTCGCACAATATTGATCGGATGAAGGATCAACTTAATCGGTTAAATAAAACGAGTAGTATGAAATGCTTGCGTTTATTTTACCAATTAATTCTGGACTCATTCGACCGAACCTTTACTACACACGAGTGGAGTTTATTATCATATAGTAAACATTAGGTTAACACGTGCGGTATGGGACTCATAGTCATCACCTATTCAGTTGCTATATGAAAGTATATAGAACTTATATCTCGATGTTTATAGGACTCGTTCCTATCTTGTTGTTATAGGTCTCGTACCTATCTTGATGTTTATATGACTCATTCGTATCTCGATGTTCATAGGACTCGATCCTATCTTGATGTTTATAGGTCTCTACCTATCTCGATGTTATAGACTTATACATCTATCTTCGAGTTACATGTTGTAGGTAAATTTATTCACCAATTTTGGAGTTTGGTGCCTATCCCCCTTTTATGAGATTTTCTGGATTTCTAGCTGTGATTTCCAGAATAGGATGTTATTTATTTTATCACCGAATCATTTTTCAAAACCTTCAACTTATGTTCAATGATAACAACTATACAATTATATACATATATAGATATTAGCAAGATTGTAGGTATATACTACAAGAAGACATCATGCTCGAAGATATTGAGACTCGGAGAGAAACAAAGATTCATTGACCCTACTAAGGTTATTTTACTGTAAAAGAGTCATAGATAAAATATTGTTAAGGTCTCCTTGAGTATATATGAATGCACGATCACACACAATTTCATATACATCAAAATCAAGTGAAAAGCCGTTTTTACACCTCATAAACGTCTGAGTTATACTCACAAACGTCTATAACAAGTCTCGGGTTAAACATTAAATAAGTCACAGATATCTAAGGATTCTACCACAGACGTCTGTCATGACAAAAATTGTCATCTCCAAAAAGACACGATTATTTTGAAACTAAAGAAAAATCATCTTTCAATGAAGAGTTGTAGCCATTAAAACGAAAAGACTTCCTCGAAGAGTGATAACTCTTCATCTGCATCTTTCTGATTCTATAAATACCATTTTGATTGAGAAGTAGAAACCACTTAACTTAATTGATCTATCCTTTATTCTTTTGATTTCTAAGCACTATCCTACATATAAACTGTTTACATACTCAATCCATTATAATCAAAAAAGAATTTTGGTTGAATCACTTACTATAACTCAAAGCATTCATATTGATATACTCAAAAAAGATCATAGGAAGATTTGTACCATAAGTCAAAAATGGTGTTATTTAGAACATGAGTGTGACGACCCACCTTTTAGATAGTTTAAATTGACAATAAGCCACACATGTCAATTCAAACCATTCAAAGGGTATATTATCAATGGGGTAAATAAGAAAATAAGAGAAAAGAAGGAAAAGAAAATACAGAATCTCACAGCGGAATGATAAAATATAATAATCAAATAAAGAGTCCATGAAGCTGTTTTACAAATAATATTTGATTGCACTTTTACAATACAATCAGAGTTTTACATACAACAGGTATAATAGGATACTGCAGCGGAACAACATGATGTAGGGGAATAAATATAATAAATAGTATACACATCTCCGTCTTCATCCTCCAAATAAAATGGTCTTCAATGCACTAAAAATCTTAGACTGACCGAGCATAATGGAAAGACAAAATGCTCGAGTTAGAACTAAAATATTCTCATGTAAGTCAAATCAATATCACGTGGAAAATGAATGTAATGGCGTCAGAGATGTTACGAGGTTTTTATCTCATATCTGGCGTATAACGTGAGTACAATAACTTAAGAGATGTTACAGAATTTTTCCATCTCTTAAGGATCCGCCAATATATATATATATATATTATATTATATATATATATATGTAGTAGTATACGCTATATACATAGTGTTTATCAGTAAAGTATAATATTTAAAATATCATTAAGGTGTTATCCATATCTCCCTTAACATATTTTATATAAGCATCATAGTCTATACAGTACCGTAAAATCCACCGTAAACTGGTGGGCTATCAAGGAGAATTCCATATGTATGACACAAACCAAAACGGTAGTGGGCTCGATAAGGCATATGAAGGCACGTGAGGCAATATGCAGGGTAGGATTCTACCGTTTTGCATGCCTGGACTGGTGGTAACGCATAGCAGCTACTACTGCCCACCTTGAGACACACTCTCATAATTAAATCGAGGGTAGCCACCAATCAATCACAAAGTAACATATATGGTATCAAAAAAGCGTGTCCGATATGAGGAGCGACCTCACTTGGCTCGGGATAGCTCTTCTTTTATTCATATCAAGCTGACTTGAAGGTCAGGGCTGCATCCTTACCTCATACCAGTACAGCTTGCCAAACCATCCTACTTCGTTATAGATTCTCCACCACGTGCACGGTTGTTAAAGTGGTTTCGGAATTGGCAGTGAGTATGACAATTTCTGATCGCAGTCTCTTTAACAAGCAAACACTTATTTTCCACCATGGTTATTTTATAAACATTTCTAATAATAAATCTAGAAAACAGTTTATACCTTCAAATCAAGATATCCATATACTTATTTCAAAAGTATAAATATATTCATAAATATCGAGGAAGATTCTTTCCATCAATATCGAAAATAATTTGTAAATCTAAACCATTTATAGACTATTTATATGCTTTAGAACCATTTATAAAGCTATTTATAGATCCCAAAACAATTTACAACTCTTTCCTTTTTCATAAATGTCTATGCAAATTACTTTAAAATGCTTCCTAATCCCTTTACACTAGTTCTTTTATAAAACCCTATATAAAATCCATTAAAGCCTTTATAACTCCTTTATGAATCCTAGGGGTTTACGGTTGTGGTAACCATCATTATTACCACCAATCGTAACCGTTGTTAATGGTTATAAATTCTTATAACCGTTACCGCAGCCGTCTATGATGGTTAACTGTTGTACTTTCAATTTTGAAGCATGTCGTACATGTATTTTCAATTATATACAATATCAATGATAAATAGATATAGCTCTAACTGGTTTTTACAAATTTATTTATTTGTTTATAAAATGACCATTGTGCATGCACATGTTATTAGTTCATTAAGACACATATATTATTAATGTACAAGCCATTCTCTATCTTAAATCGCTAATTTTTATACTTTAATGCTAAATATTACACAAAACAATCATGTATAGTTGGTATGGTTAACCGCGGTTTTCAAATTCTTCAATCATAACTGTAATCGTTATAGATGGTAACCGCATGAACGGTTGGTACGGTTGATCGATTCAACCGCAACTGCCCTAATAAAACCATTATAAAATCCTTTATAAATATCTTTTATAAAAAACCCTTTTATAAAATCCATTATAAAATCTCTTATAAAACTTTTATATATTTCATACAAAACCTTTTACAAAATTCTAAAATCTTTTACAGAAATCTTTTATCTATCAAAGTTATTATAAAAGTATATATTTATTTCTTAAATTAAATTTTTAAATAAATATTTTAAAACTATATTCAATATTTTATTAAATTAATATTTTAAAGTGTTTTTATTATATTACGTTATTTAAATTATATATTTTAAAATCTTAAAATTTAGATTTTTAAGACTTATATTAACTAATTTTAAATGAAATCTTAAAGTAAATTTTAAAATCAAATTTATTAAATCAAAACATACTTTACAATTTAGAAAATAATTTAAAACCGACCAACGGTGTCCGTATATAATTTTCTATCCTATGGTCAAGTGATAAGTTAATTTTAATTTTAATTTTAATTTTAATTTTTAGGGTTGGATATATATCATTTCAATCCTAATATGATGTCATAGGTATATATCATGTCAACCTATTTTTTAATTTATTTAATTTCAGATTTATTTGATGCCTATAACATCTAGGGTGAATAACAGGAATAGATCGGCATAAACAAACATCCAAACATCTAACAATCAATTATTAGGCATCAATCACAATCAACATCCAAAACAGTCACATATCATAATAGATTACTAATTATAAATTCTCGGGTGTTTAACTAGAAAAATTAAATTCCAATTTCAATTAAAACGTCAATTTCAGTTTCAATTTCAATTTAACTATAAAATTAAATTACATTATCGATGCAATTCAATATAAATGTCAATTTAAACTATCAAACAACAATCAAAAAAATTAGATCACTTCATGATTTCAATTTAATTAACATCAAAATATTTTAGCATTTCGTGAGTGGTTTTACATTGATTTTTAGTCGAATTAAATTCTAAAAGAACGCCTAAATTCCAACGGACTCAAAATGTAGCCAAACTAGTTTTAAATCGTCCAAAATTTTGATACGATCCCAACGGAAGAAAATGTGTCCAAATCCGAGCTCGTATGAATAAGTTATGGAAATTAGAACATTTGAAATTTAAATTAAACAGTTGAAGGGGAAATCCATAATTGTAGTACCTTCACCTTAACCCTAGCTCGAACGAATTAGAACTTCATGAAGCTACAACCACCACTTCAACCCACTGCCGCACATGAATCCACACCGCTACCTCTAGATCAGGCCTCGCCATTGCGAAGGCCACCTTCGGTCGCACCCCTATGCCCAGAATGACCGAATCCGGTCGCCTCGAGATCGTCCGCCACCGCTGCACTTCTTCGTCAATTTTTGGCGAATTGGCTGATGATCTTGACAACCCAACCATATGGATCGACCTCTTTTGACGCCCTCTACACTGCAACACTCCCTGATCATCGATTGGGTGAAGATCCACCATTGAAATTGAAAACGAAGAATGGACGGTCGAAAGTACTTCGCAAATTTCTGGCCAAACGAAGCCTCCAATCAAAAAAAATTGCAAATGTAGATTACGTTCGTCGAGAGATTTCCAACGATATAAAATTTGATATGGTTTGAGGAGTTTGAATTTCAGAGTTTGATTTAGAATTGGGGATTTAGGGATTGAGCTGCCATTGGGAAGGAAGAGGAGATAGAAATTTATACATACAGAAATCAGGAAAGAAGCTACTAGGTTTTCAGGAAATATCTATTTATACAGACAGGGATGGATAAGAATGGATGTACAGATCAATTTGGGTCGAAACGATAACAACGACCCGAAAAGCCCATTTTGTTCCCGAAACGAAAATGGGTCATCCAATATATCGAAATATATGTTTTCAGAACTCAATGAAACCAGTTTGAAACCCAAATTCTATCATATAAAGAAGTTAGCTTTTTAAATCAAATTATATTTATTTAAATTCATTTAACTAATTCTATGCATTTCGAGCTCGCACGATCAAACTATAAGTTTGATCGGTACGAAATTTGAAATCCTATAATAATCCACTATTATGGATCCGATGAAATTGGTTTCATCAAAATCCAAGATATAGCCAAAATGGCTATTTTCACTCGTTAATTAGAACAAGTATATTCCAGAAATTAATTAAATCACTTTAAATTCAATTTTTAAGCTTAACAATCTTTATTATTGTTTAAATAAAATTTAAATCAACTTCCCACATCATTTGCATTCATATTAAATCCAGAATTCAACTATTTAAATAATTGAAATATTAAATTTAAACAATTTTAATTATTCTACAAATTACACTAATAACCATTAATTTCAAATTAATTTCAATTATCAACAGATATTTTATTTCTATCTAAATAATCCAATATTTATTATTCAATTCCCGTTATAACAAACACATTCAATACATGGAATTCATTTCAATATTTGATATTGCCAAAATCTTTGGAATTATTTGTTTTCAAAAATTTATTATATCTAATATACTACAATAACAAATCATTAAATGTTTATTTCTAACCATTTTTATCTAATAATCACATTAAATTTAACAATCTAAAATAGTTAAAAATACAGGCCATTACACTCTCCCCCACTCAAAACTTTTCATCCTCAAAAAGGGGTTAAGTATGGAATTTAAGATTCAATATATTTTATTCAAATAATCCTTGTAAACATTTAAAATCTTATTTTCAAAACTTTTACTGCACTTATATTAAGCCACTCTGATATCGGTTTACGGAAATTACAACTTATAAAAACAAGTTATAAAAATTTTTAAAACCTCAATTTTTTTTCAAACATCCGGATTTACGAAAAATTTCGGTAGAGTCTCCTTTGTGGGGTCGATTGGAAATTTTTTAACATATAATTTATAACGCAAATATATATACCAAATATACCAATTATACATCTCATCTCAATAATGAGGCATCCCGAGGTGAAAAATATAAAAGCATGGTATGTAATATGAGATACGTACCTTTTTATTTTTAATATAAGAGAGTTCGTTCATATTAAGCAAGCAAAAGCAAAATATAAGCTGCATTTACGTCTAAATGGTCTCCGTATGTACCTATCTCAACTCAAATTAGAATATTAGTAACTTATAAAGGATTTAGCAACATATATGAGTCTAATGGAATCGTATAGCATGTATGTTGAATTCAAATCATAGGAACAATCAAAAATATACACAACATACAACAATCATATGCAATCAAATAGTTATAACAATGATTTATAACCAAAGAAACCATTCAACAATTATTAATATTCATTCCATTAATCCAAATTGTCAAAATTTACAATGTCAATATTAAATTTATACACTACATTCTTATTACACCCAATTTTTTTATTAACATTTAATCGGTTTACTTCAAATTTATTCGCATCTATTCCATTCACATTCAATTTATTCGATTCAATTTGTTGAATTCCAATTTTTTCACTTTCTGTTTACCATTATTTCATATAAATTCATTTATGAACCATTTATAAAATTATTCTACTTAACCTTGTTTAAGTTAAATTTTATTTCACTATCACTTTGTATATTCTCTTTAATACTAATATCATTTGCAAATCATTTCATAAAACCATTTATATTTATTTTACACATTTTATAAAATGCTACTCATTTTTATTATTATTTCATAGCTTAAGTTCATATTAATCCATTGGTTTACTTCATTAGTTCATTTCATTCATTCAAGTTCATATTAATAATTTTACTTAAGTAAATTTTATTTTATAACTCAATTCATATTAAAAAATTCTTTTTAACATAATCAATTCGTTCAACTTCTCTTAAATTAACTTCAATTTATAATTTATTCCATTAACTTATTTCATATTTAATTAGTTGCCATTTAATGTTATTGAAACACATTCTATTTCGATATAATTTATTTACATACAATTCAAATTAAATTCAATTACTCATATTAATTTTACATACACTCATTTTTCTCATTCAATTTCTTTCACAATTCAAATTAAATTTCATTTTATAATTCAAGTTGATATTCGTATCATTAATTCATTTTATTGCTTAAGTGGAATTAATTCACTTTACTAATTAATCTAGTTCCATTCAAATCCAATTCGATTCATTTAATCTTTATGAAGTTAAATTTATTTCATTTAATCCGTTACTCAGTTTATTTAACTCTATTTTAATTTTTTTCCCTTATCATTCACATTGAACAAATTTGAAATAGTGTTACCTTAATATTTCTCAAATCTATAAGCTATATATTCACTTAAAATTCATTTCGTTGTTTTATTTAATTCATTTTGAATACAATTCACTTTTATTTAAGCTTTCTTGAGTTAGACTTTATTTTATTTTCTTTATTTTACCAACTCAATTTATTTTGCTTTTCTTATTTTAATTATTTTATTTCATACCTAAAATTCAAATTTTATTTTGTTTGCTAAACCAAAAGATTCAATAGTTTTAAAATTTAAATCTTTACTTTCCTGTTCAAATCTGTAAGTTATAACTTATTTTTATCTATACTATTTTCAATTATAAGTTCAAAACTATTTTCATATATTCATCAAAATCATACATAGAATATTTCTTTCATAACCAGTACTTGTTTTAATCGAAAATAAATTCTTTTGGTAGCAACTATCACTCAGAAACTCTGAAATGAATACTAGCGATGCTGTTGTCATACCCATGATTATTTCCGAACTACTAGAGCGAGTTAAATGCTTTATTCCTTTCAAAAATATTTTCAAAATATATTTCTCGTCAAAACACTTTCAAATAATTTTATTATTAATTTTTTGAAGGCTTTTAAAACAAATTTTGAAAGAAAAAGGATTTAAATTCAAAAAAATTCAGTTTTTAAGTCCTTTCTATTTATAAACTATATTACAAATATATTTATACAATTTCATTACCTTATTATCAAACATTTCATTAATTTACAAATTTGTTATTGTAAACAATTCTTATTATTATTTATTTCAATCCAATTTAATTATCGAACGTTTTGTGAGATAGAGTTCACAAAGTATTCGTTTTTAAATTTAATTCAACCAATAATCGATGATAATTAAATATTATCATCTCCTAACTACTAACATTCATTGAGAATTATTATTTTGGATATATAAAATATAACTTAGGTAAAATTATTTCATTTGCCTAATTTTAAAATAATATTATGTTGACTTGCCCCGTTAAAGTGTTTAGAAACCCCTATCGATAATATGGCATCCCACGCACCGACAAGAATTCATAAACAACTCAACGGATAAGTAAACACAATGTAAAACATTTTATAACACTAACAATTACATGCTTTCATATGTATACGCTGAAATAAACTCATTCTAGGGTACTACTTCCTTATCTCTAATGAGTCAAACCCCACAAAGCTAAGGTTATCGCTAAACCAAAGCTCCGATACCAACTATGACGATCCACCTTTTTAGACGAACTAAATTGACAATAAGCAAAACATGTCAACTCAAACCATTCAAAAGATAGATTATCAATGGGGTATGTAACACCTTACACCCCTTAGTATACCTAAAAAGGCACGCTAAAAGATGTGGTATGTTGTAGGTATAGCTAAAAACTTACAAAGACTAAGATTCACAAGACAAAATAATTAAAACAGCGAAAACATTTAAATAAAAATCTCATTAGTCAAAATCAAACTTCATAAATACTTCGTTAAACCAAATACCAAATATTCATGTCTAGTGAAAAACATTGTCTCGGTAATAACATCAGAGTACATAGAATATCTATCTCTCTCAAATAGAAGTACCAGTACAACAAATGAAACAAAAACTGAAAAAGAAGAAGTAGAATACTTGAAAAAAGTCTCTGTAACTGAACCTCCAAGAAACTCTGAGATCTACTATCTCTGCCTTTGGTGGCCTATGGAGGGGGGAAGGGAAATAGAGGAGTGGGTTAGAATAAAAGTCTAGTGAATCACTACAACAAAAACACCCTTTAATAGCGTTTAAAAAACGCTATTAGAAGCTATTATAGCGTTTTTTCTTACGCTGTATATTAACATGTTGTAATAGGTCAGTAACCTATAACAGCAACATACAAAACGCTATAAGAGACGCTATGGACAAGGACATTTCATAGCGTTTTATGAGTGCTGTAAACATGACTTTTAATAGCCTTGGAAAGTCGCTATGAAGTGAAACTATAGCGTTTTCATGACTGCTATGTAAAAACAGCCTGGCACACATATGAAATATACAACAGCGTCTATAGACGCTATAAAACACAATATTTTACAGCGTTATCTGCTGCAATAGTACATTGTATGTATAAGTACAGCTACTTTCTATAGCGGTTTGCTATCTTTTATAGCGTTGTTTTTTTGTTATGAAAATTGTTTATAGCACTATCATAATGCTATAGTATATAAAACTGGAAAAAACAACCTTTCCATAGCACAGTTAAAACGCTATAAATTTTTATCCCTGCGGTTTTTTTACTAGCTACATCCAAGCTTACAATTCTACTAATATATTATAAAAACACGATTATCACATAATGATGTACGTAATGAAATGAAGACATAAAGCCAAACCACAATATATATTTAAATATATATCCATAATATTTCGTACACAAAGTTTCAAATATTTGTGATCTTAAAAAAAAACAATACATACAACCATAGCTGACCAAAACGATACATACTAAAAGCAAAGATATATGAACGTCAATACAAAATACGTTAATCCAAGCATGACCATTTTGAAAGAGAATGAATGCAGCAAAATATTTTTTCCATCCTTCCAGCTTGTAGTAACCCCGGTATGATCATACAGCACCTGTCAAAACGAAGCACATAAGCTATTTTTCAAATCCAAACATCATCCGCAAGTTATATAATTTTTCATAACAAAAAAGATAGACTGTTAGTACATCATTTTAACTAAATAGACTGTAGTACATCAGTTTAACTTTTCAGGTGAAACCGTAAACAAGGACAGGACACAAATTTTTGTACAATTTCAGGTGAAACAAAAACAACATTACCATGCACACTTTTCATATCTTTGTACGAGGACAGGTGAAACTTTTCGGGGGTACATTGAAGGCCTACTTTCAGGAATATCCATTGAAAGCAACACTGGGTATATCTTGTTCCATAATAATAATAATAATATCATAATGCAAAAATATCTGATCAAGTTGTGCACCACTTGCATGTTTCTTGGTGCTTTACCATATGTGTCACTTCTTGGAAGAATAACTAAAAATGTTTGATTAAAGGTACACTGAATATATTTATACCAGGAGCTAAGCTATATGCAATTCGTTCTACCAAAAATTTCTGACCCTAACTCATATTACCAAAAATTCAACAGAACATTATAAATCAATCAATATTACATATGGTGAATATAAAGTCGTTATTGTAGCTTTTATTTCGTTCAAACTTAGCTTACATGATTTTTTTTCTTCTTTTTATTGAAAAGACGTAAAGAAAAATAAAAACAAAAACGAAAATTTTCTAGTTACCTCAATTTTCTTCAACTCAGCTTCAATGGTTGCTTTCCTTGTGTTCTCCTATGCAGTAATAGTTGACATTTTCTTAACCGCCCTATTATAAAAAATTTCAAAATTTTCAGTTGAAAATTTTAGATTAAATCCAATAAATGCCACATTATGTTAACAATGAGGAACAACTTAAGTTTGAAATAAATAACTTATAAACATACTTGTTCTCGGCTTTAGTCTTTTCGTTCTCCTCCCAGGCTTTGATCAGGGACATTCTCTTTTCAGTTTCAACCCGAACAAGTACAGCATCTGCAAGTGTAACAGAAATACATCCGTAAGTCGAAAATGACAAACTTAAACTTTCAATTTAATTTAAAATAATAATTACACAGTATATATACCTCTATCAGCCGAAACATTTTTCTCAACTGGAGCAGGATTTTCAACCTCTGTTTTTAAATAAATTGTAGTCAGAATGTAACAAACCTACAAAAAGTTTGTTAATACTCTTCATTAACCTGATATTTTTCCTTAGCATGCTACATTGCTAGAGTTATTTTTTTAAGTTACGAATCCAAACACTTCCTTTTTTCATTTGTTTTATTTCACAAATTTTCATTAAATCTTCATGTTCTAATGAGCATGTTTGGCAACAACTAAAGAGTAGTTAAAACAACTTCTAAATTAACTATTACTATTTAAGTTACGAATCCAAAAGTGCTCTAAGATACAGTCTTGGCAAAAACTACTCCACTAAAAAACCACAAAATCATGGAACATACACCATATCAAAAATTTAACACGTAAAAGTTTGGTGATGATTCTCAGTTGGCTGTATTATCTAAAAAAGATCTCAATGGAATATAAAATAATTAAATAAATAAAAAGAATAAAAAATCGTTCAAAATATCTGAAAAGAGAATCCACTAGAATAGCATGGTACCTGATAGAAAACATCATATGACCACACCGTCAACAATACTTTCTGCGGCTTTTTAGACTAAATTGTTCTTGTGAACATATCTCATCAAGACAGGACCATACGGTAGAACTAGACAATTTAATAGAAATACGTGGAATGATAAGTCTAATTACAGATCTATAAAATTACTAGTTCATATTATTTAGTGTTAAATATATGAGCAAAATGAATATGATTTTTTCTTTTCTTTTCTTCTGTTTTTTAAAAAAAAAATTAGTCAGAGGGCAGAGGTATTAAAGTAAGTAAATGAAGCACCAAGAATTTTATGAAGCACGCAAACTTTGTAGTTGCCTACAATTTTTTTTTTTACAAAGTTCAACCAAGTTACTTGATTTCACTTGTAGTTGCAGAGAAAAGCAGTAAAGTATGTAGAAGTTTCAATTCAGAGCTACTTAGAGAGATTCAACAACATAGTAATAATTACTGAATAAACAAAGAAATAAGAACATGAACCATCATGAACTGAAAAGGCTCAAACATCTTCACATAATAATTACGAAATTCATACAATGAATTACGAAAATAAGCAGACATTATTAGGGTGTCGCATATGTATAGCAAAAATAAGTGTAACATGTAGTTAATTTTACATCGAAGCATGATCTGTGAAATGTACATAAAATTTAAAAACTGCTCGTCTTCTGCTATGTCAAAGCTGATAATATACAACATAAAGAGAAATTAAGTTTACTAATGATAACATTGATAAGCTTTAAAAATAAATGTAACTATATACATAAAGAGATGGATACTTACTATGTTGAGTACCATAAGCAGTCTGTATGATCCCATGTTGTGCTTAGTTGCTCTGCCAATCCATTTTTTGTGAATGTATTATCAGTAAGAGAGTTTGTGCTTTCAATGTATGAATTCCAAGAAAACCCGTTGATTGGTACCATTTTTGGGTATATTGTTGGAGTAGATACCTGCATGTTATATAAGTGATTTTCAATTGATTATAACTAATAAGTCCAAGCAGTTTTATAATGTTTATTGATGTTTTTGTATGCATATTACCATTTAAAAATACACAATAAACATTAAAAAACATACGTAAAAATAACTAGAATTCAGCAATCAAGAGCTTTAAAAAAATCCTGCTTTCGTACGCTAGGGATGTAAGAATTTTATTTAAACTTTGAATTACCTTTGCAGTGTTATAAACAACAGTTTTACAGTCGGGAAGAATGCTAACAGATCAAGCAGGCAAGTCATATTGCATTCCACTGAATGTCACAGTTGTAGAATTTTCCAGTCGATGTTTACAAGAAATGTCGCACATGATGATTTTGATCTGTATACAGAAGACTGTACCAAAAAAGAATAATTTATTAGCTTTTTAGGGTAACACCCAAAAGAAAGGGAAATACCTCAAGATTGTATCCAAGTTTCGTCACTACAGGATCACTAGCGACCAAAGACGGTTCACACTATTTTATTGCTTTATGGAGGTCCCTCGAATATCCCTATTTAGGCTGTCTTAGTATACCTTCAACCATAATAGTACCACTTGTAAGTTAATAAGAATTTAGCCTGTATTGATGCATTTTATTTATAAGTTTGAACAACCTCAGTTGATATTATGTATTTATCAAAAACAAATTGAATTTTCACTCATTTAACTCTCCTATTAAAAAATACACATTTAAACTACTTTCAAAACTGTTTACAAAAACCGACTGCTTTCTGCCACCATGGTTTAAAAAAATGGCATATTTTGCCATTTATGTGGAAAGTGATATGTTTTTGCTAATAGAGTTTTTGCTATAACGATTTCAGTCTTTGTATTATAGGAACTATTACTAATATATATGTTTAAACTTACTAAGTGTAACATGGTTTGCATGTATAGCACACAAGTTTGCCTCTTCCAAATTATAAAAAATTCAGCTGCCTGCAAAAAATGACATTGATAAGATATAACTGAAATGATGCCCCTATCGTGTAGGCAGGTGTTGTGTTTATCTATATCAAATATAGACCTGAAACTACTATCTTCTTATATAAAAAATACACACATTTAAAACAATGAGCATATTCTAGTGATCATGGCATTAATACTGGTAACTAGAAGAAAAAACTATTGGATAAAGTACTTTAAAACTACAAACAAATTTTTGTATGCAAGATATATACTGCTAAAGTGGCAGCATTAGGCGATGAGAAAGTTGTATTGGGCTTTTTAAAAACAGGGGTTTAGAACCGTGTGTATTAAGTAGGAGGAATAAAACAAAATAAAATATAAATTCAGCTTATTCTAGTTCAGTTCAATAAGAACTCATGTCAGTTGATATTATAACTAGAGTAATTTGAATTAAAACATCCAATGCAAA
Organism: Allium cepa; assembly: GCA_030765085.1. NCBI lineage: Eukaryota > Viridiplantae > Streptophyta > Magnoliopsida > Asparagales > Amaryllidaceae > Allium > Allium cepa. The sequence continues at coordinate 210,516,588 of CM060939.1, read as the reverse complement.
TTTACAATATTCTTTCTCAAAGGTTCTTGACTTGCTCACTTTTGAATTCATTTACATAACCCAAAGCAAATATGCAGGCCTATAACAGGCTATGAAATCATATAGTAAAACTTACTTATCCTTACTACTGGAGCATGCCTACAGAAAAAAGAAAATCAAAGTTGGAATACACACACACACATATACACAAACACATGCATATATACATACACACACACACATACATAATTTCTTTATTACAAAGTTAAGCTTTTAAAATGAAATAGTGGAAAAAATAGAGATCTCTAACACATTATACTAAGTAGGTACATTTTTTATTGCAACGTTAACCACATGGATTCAAGAATCATTCCTTCTATTGACAATATTCCTAGTAAAATTGGAATATCTATAACCATGATGAGAATATTGAAGCTTTGAAGACAAAATAATCATAATAACATGCATTTTTTTATATGTAGTGGATGACTACTCTTACATAAACAAATTAAGCTACAGTTGTATGCATATACATATGCAAATATGTATAGAATATGAAACTTCCAAAGGTATATTTAACCAAAATGTTTCAATTTTTGCATCTATACCGTTAAAAAAAATATTGACTTTTTGCGTTATGTTATAGGTCACCTTAGTCTATACATTGTTTGGCATTTTACAGCATATTAAACTCATAATCTTAAGTCCTATATATTAATAAATCATCTTAATTTTTGTTAAATGCATACCCTCTATGACCAAGCCAAGTATTCTAGCCAAATCTGCTCGCAACAAATATTTCGTGAATATTATCGTTACTTCTGTTACTCCATGATAAAAGTACTAAATGTGACACATGCATTGGTTGTTTGTAGGGATTATCGAATTAGTTTTACATCAGATATTGATGTCTATTTGACAAATTAGAAGCCTCGTTCACAAAAGTGTAAGGCATATCGATAAAACATATTGATATCTCATTTGATGAATTCATATATTGCATATCCAGCCCTGACCAATATTTCAATACACATATAAATGTGCAAGTCAAACACTCAGTTCAACTGAGCATAGCTCAGTCAAACACTCAGTTTTCAACTGAGCATGGGCTCAGTTTTCAACTGAGCATGGGCTCAGTTTTCAACAGATCACATGCTCAGTGTTCAACTGAGCAGATGCTCAATTTTCAGCTGAGCATTCTTGCTCAGTTTTCAACTGAGCATAGCTCACTTTTTAACTGAGAGAACGATAAGATATACACCCAATGTTTGGTACAGAGAGCGGTAAAAATGGTTGGACAAGAATATCATTTGTATATGAAATCGTGAGGACGTATCTCAGTAGATTAAGATCAAGAATCTATGTTTTTTTCATTCAGATCTGTAGCTTAGAACTTTTCAGTTATGACTTGAATTAATTTGAGAAATATTCCACTATACTACATTTTCCGAACTTCACACATACAGATTTTAACTTTACGTATCACCATTATATTAACTTGTAACATATGATTCAAAGTTGTATGTTATGAATTGATGGTTATCATAATTACAGGGTCGCAAAATGGTTGAGATGCCCTGTGAAGAACATGATAAGCATGCAGCTAGTAGCCAATTTATCACTCATACAATTGGAAGGTATTTTACACTGTCATGGTTATTTTCTAAAAATTCTTCATCAATAATGCGCCTTTTAGATTCATGACTTATAAACTTTCTTACACACATAATAATCAAAACTTTAAATTCATGCTCGTTAATAAGATTGAATATTTACAATTTAACAGGGTATTGTCTCGTTTAAACCTTGAATCTACCGCAATCAATACCAAAGGATACGAGACACTTCTACAACTGGTCATTCTATTATCTTATCCATCCAATTATTCTTAACTTTTTAATGATGTGATCGTTAATATTCATTTCCCGATTTTACAATGCGGACTGAAAACACAGTTAGTGGCAGCTTTGATCTTTACTATGGCCTCTTTATGTACAATATCAATGCAACTGAACAAGTTTCCATAATCACATGAAGCTCGACTGAAAAGACATTAATTTCAAATTACATTTTTCTTATTTGTAGAGTGGAGGGAAAGAATTCAGTGGAAAACTTAGTAGAATTTTATAAACTGATTTAGGTTTTAATTGAAGTTTCTAAACAGTTCATTGTGAGGAGTAACGGAACGAGTGTAATCAACAATATTATTTTTGTTCTTTCAAGTACCTATTTATCATTCATATTTCAGCACATTGAACAAGCCTTTAGAAAAAGAATTGATAGTAAACAGGTAATATGAGTCTGGTTGGACTTAGATATAACTAGTGGGATCAAAGACTACTGCTTTATCATGGATCTCATTTTGTCAAATAGGTGACTATTACTGCTTGGGATTCAAGGATCATCCCTGCTTCATTTATGATAAATAGGTGACTATTACTTAGATATAACTAGAAAACGAAGTTTGGGATTCAAGGATCATCCCTGCTTCATTTATGACTATTACCAATTTACTCAAGAAATTCTTTTGAAGGAAATCAACAGACAAGTGAATTAACAGTTGTTTGTTTTATTACCAAGTAGCAGTCTAATTATGTACCTCTTCCAGCTTATCTCCTCCTTTTACCAGAACAGAATAATACTTTTTCTCAGACTTTCCATCCATCATCTTTTCCCTCTCATCAATGTAAGCAACACGTAATGATGGATACCTACATTAACAAAGTACTATATGAATAGACATGGAATTTAGAAACCATATAAATAATATGATCGCATAAGATTTATTTACATTAACACCAAATTCAGAATATTTTGGTGGCAACTACTACCATGTTGTTCGCTAGATTTTTTCTGCATTCCATAAATCTGACATGAAACTACATAGGTGAACTTCATATCAGCAATAGCCTCATGACGTTAGTGAACACTGTCTGGTCAGAATGATTCTTGTCTGGAGATATTGTTCTATGCCCCCCTAAGATAGCTGTGAGACAAAAAAGTAGATTAACATAAATGTTTGAAGATGTCTTTTTTTAATCAATTTTCAAAGATGTCACCATTCTAAGTTTCTATCACGGTTACAATACCACAAGTTGTAGATTTACTTGGAGTTGAGAAATATATGTACAAACTAATATTCCTCTCAAGTTCTGCATGCTATTACTTTTCTCTAGTTCGACAAACTGAACACAACATATAGTATTTGAGTCAGATTTCTGTTTACTTTTGCATTAAAACTAGCTATATTACATTTCATGTATGAATGAAATAGTGCCAAGATAATGAGCAATTTCATAGTGGACTTTTTTTGCACAACTCGTTTCAATCATTTTTATTTTCATAGTCCAGAACATAATTTTTAAAGTTAATTTATTTTTATATGGTGGGTTTTCCCTTGCCACTTCGAAAACATTATAGATTTGCAGATCTACTTTTTTAATTTCTAGTTCTACTTTTGCATCATACTGAAATATAAAAGGTACACATACAGTAAGTAAATCTCCATTTGAGGATACTTATTATTAGTATGTAGCAAATAGAAATATGTAATTTCAATCTCCAAAAAGAAATATTTTAGTTTATTGTAAATTGAAAAGTAATTTGAATTATTTTTCAGATAAAAATAATATGATTTATATCTAGTTTGAATTTAAAATTTGTTGAAGGTAAAATTCATAAGATACATATTTTCATGGATTTTGAAGTAGAAAGGCTTTTATGAAACGAAGTGATTTATTTTTAAAATGGTTTGAATTGTGAAAATAGGTTAGAAATGAGTTTGAAATGCCTTTAAAACTTCTAGTCTTTTATATGGAAGATTTTTTTTATAGTAAGAAATGTTTTGTAAATAATGCTAAATGGTATGTTACTTTTGAAGTTTTTCAAAAATTTTGTCTTAAAATTTGTAATTGTAAAAAGCACTTTGAATAGATAAAAGATTTTAGACAATGTATTGAAAATTTGAAGCTTAAAGCATGCCTTGTTTGACCATAAATCTCAAACCGTCGATCTAGTTTTGACGACTTTAATTTTATTAGAAAGCTATGTTATTACATTTCAAAATGAAATTTTTTAAGGTTAACCATGGTTTAAATAAGAATTAAAAGGGAAGTACGTACAAATAAGTAGATTACAGATTTTATGACCAAGTTTATTATAATATCATTAAAATATTTCACTAAGAAGCATACGTTTATTTTTAAAAAATATTAGAGAATTCTCATAAGCATTTAATTTATCCAGTATTGACATGTCAACATACCATGATTTTGGCAATAATCTAACGTGTCATACTTTTTTGCCCATACTAATATTAATCATGATTCAAAAATACTTTATTGTATAAGTACTTATTGAACAATACGCGATATGAATTCACTAAAAGAACAATGCATGGACCAACATGATGAATCCAATTAGTGTGTGTAAACATTAAATAAAGGATACGTTTATCCTTCCCAACTAAATAGAAGGGAGAAATTGTTGTCACACATAATGATTTTTGAATCCATGTTGCAAGAATAAGCTCTGATATTCAATGAATTCTTTTGCACGTGAGAAAATTTGACCTACACCCATAGTAATTTAATCTTTAGAATATTGCTTAAAAACTTTTTCAGTCGATAGCCATAATTAGCAATAGTATTTAAACAAGAACTGCCATAGAATTGAGAACAATTGTCTTCGTATGATTCGTTGAATGAAGAGTACATATTCCTTTTCACGCGCCGCTACAATAATATGGGGTTTTAACCGTATACCCAGTTGAAAATGAATTTGAGTATTTAGTTGAATGAAGATGACATATTCTTACTATGTTGATGATCAAATCTATCCAGTTTCATGTTTAACACTGCAAAGTTTACATATATTATTTAGCAATTGGTTTAACTATTTTTGTATAATACATCATTATCAAATGACCATTTTCACATATTTATACAATCTTAAATAACAGTATACTGAATATTATCATGATCTTACCAAACATGGCAACGTTATCAGAAACACATATTTACAAAGATCAAACAACACATAAGATCAACTCAAAACTCCAATCTTAGTAACTTACAACCGTTCGGTTTGAACATTTGACTTTAATTTGGTCACAATTAACTTCCAGTACTTTTTCATCGATCCAAGCCATGTCAAGATCTTCAACCCAAGCATGACTACGTGGATCAATGTCACTCAAATTTATCTACACAATCAATTTTTTTTCAAGATTTTAAAAATGTCAAAAACCCTCAGCGAATTAAGTACCTTTTGGTCCTTTTCAACAAGGAAGCAACTAGTAACAATCGAAGATCTATGCAATGTAGAGTTGCCTATTGCCGTCTGATTAGCTGAAGTCTTCGAGTCCCTGTAGCCATGGGTCACCTGATTGGATTTGCATCTGATTCGAGTCACCGTGACATCAGCTAGTTGTCGTTGCATTTAAATCGCCACCATCGTCTGAGTCTGGAGTCGTGTGTTGTGCCTGGGCGTGCTTCCGCTCTAGCCTTTCCTGAGTAGCGAATCTGAATCAATTGCGATTTTTTTCTTTTTCCTCTTGGCTACGGATCAGGATATTTTTTTTTCCCATTTTTGGTTGCGTGTTTGATATACTAGGAGCTGAAGCTGGTGCCCTATGATTTAGGTCGCCCAAAGCGATAGCTTTACCAGCTTGATTATACATGATTTATTTTTATATTCACGAAGATCAATCCGATGATGTTGGATTCATGAAGAAAGGAGGAAATTAGGGTTCTTTAGAGAGAAGTTGAGGAAGAAAGGGGTTTTGACATGAAAGTCGAAATTTGATTAATGAGAGGGAATGAAAATTTTTGCCGCGTAAGTGTCTTATTTTCATTCTATTAACTTGGACCCAATTGATAGCATGAATATAGCGATTGTTTAAAATCTGAACGATGAGAAACAGCGCCTTGCTTCCCAACGCTGTTCATTCTTGTAATTAAAGAATGATTTTCTTGTAGTGAATGAAAGTAATTACTAATATTCTTAAGCAGGATAAAGGTAATAGACTTTGCAACGGTTCTAGTAAAAAGGAAATAAGGAATTTGCTTGCTTTGCTTAGATAGTTCGATTAGACTGTTTGCACTTTTCTTAGATAACTGCTTTGATTAGGCTAAACTTCAATCCTACTTTAATTAGGCTGAAGTTCTAATTCTACCCTTTGATCGGCATTCTATCTCTACTGTGCCTACTACAGACTATACCCATTGGCCCCTACGCAATAGATACGGACTAGATCTTGTTGGTCCCTACGCAATAGACATCTAATACTGCAGACTAGACCCTATTGGTCCCTACGCATTAGATACCTACTTGCGCTTAGAACTCAATAACGACTTATCAGCCAGCAATGAGGCTGCATGCTCGACCACCATTAGGTTCGCGCTATCTGTTGCTCCCTCTTATGACCTCTTATTTACCACAGCTCCAGCATAAGCGTGCCCTAGCCTCACCTGTACTATCGTGAGACCACCTGTGTTTAACTAAAAGGGAATGTTGTTGGTATGGGTTATAACAAGAAAAATCTAGTTGCACCCCTTGCCTAAATCCCCTAATTTGAGCTTCTGTTTATTGACCTCTTATTTACCACTACTTCAGCATAAGCGTGCCCTAGCCTCACCTAATCTATTGTGACACCTAACTAAAAAAGAGAATGCAGTTGGTATGGGTCTTACTTTTATGTTTGCTTTTTAACTTAGTATAAGTCTGTTTAAATAAGCCTCTACTATTATCCTTGTTATCTTTGCTTATTAACTTATTCTAAGTCTTAAAAACAAGCCCTTTCTGTTCTATCTCTAATTATAACTTGTGTGTTATAACTTTGCTTATTAACTTAACCCAGGGTCTAAGTTTAAAAATAAGCCATTTCTGTCATTTCTTCTATTTTCTCTTTTTAGTTATAAGTATATGTTATAACTAAGCTTGCAAATATCTTAAATTTGCCCATTTCAGTCTAAGTCCAATTTATTACAGTCTTCTTATTTTACATCCCATTTTCTATAAATTCAATATTCTTATACTTTAGTCCATATTCATGATTTATTCTATTCTATTTATTCCATTTGCGTAAAAAGGAAATTAAAAAGAAACTGACATTTACAAAGGAAATCCCAACGTAGAATAGATGTAAATAAATCGTAAATAACAGTGAATAACTATAAATACCGTAAATAACTATAAATAATTAGAAATCTATAATTAACAGTAAATAATTGCAAATAATTGAAATAGAATAACGAAAAGAAAATAGACTGGAAAACAAGTCTAAAACTAGTGTAAACCCGTACTATACACGCAATTGTCGTCAACTAACGTTACGTAGTTATGACATATTTTTTTGGATTCAGTAATTAATGGTGCTTTATTTATATTATCTTTGAATTACTTGATAATTAAGCTGGTTTGCTTTGAGTTTAAATGAAGGGACTCGTTATACAACTAGAACTTTTCATTATTTTCAAACGCACCACTCAACAATTTGGTTACGTGCTTTGTACAGAATACCATGTAATTGACAGCAGAGTTACATAGAGTTAAGATCATAAAATGTGACTTGAATAATATTAATATTTGGACTGAAGTAGTTTAAAGCATACGCTTTTGTGAAATGACACTCAAGAAATAGACCCAATGAATATGCAGATTATGTAAGTTACACAGCAAGAAATTTACAACAATACAAAGGTTAATTGTTGAATCACTGGTATTATAAAACAATGCATCATTATAGCTGCTTAAAGAAACCACCATTATTCAGTTCAATTAAAATAATATATAATTATTAAACTTTAAAAAAATAGCATAGAAAGATTAATATATCCTAATAGTGACTGAAGTGAAATTGTATTATCACTTCAATTAACATTAGGTTTGGAAATCCTGCTTGAAATGCTATTAAATTCAAGTGCTTCATCTCATATCATCTTGGAGTCAACGCCCCATCCTAGAATATATAAAATATTAGTAGCTTAAATAAATTTGTGATGCATTGTGTAAACATCAGCCCATAGTCCTTACGTCCATAAATAAATAATAATAAGGGATGAAATGAAATATTTGAATTGAAGTACAGGTACGCAAATATCATTGAAAACATTGAAAATATATGCAGTAAATTTTGTAAAGGGACTAATGTTTTGTTGAACAGAAAATTCTTCCAACACAGAAATAGTTAAAATTTAACTATTTGGTTAAATGTTCATTTACTACATTAGAAGTCATTTTCTACATTACAAAGTTATTTGTGTGCTGTAATTGAACGCGTAGTTTATAGAAAATTCCAGATTTTTAAAAAAGGAAAACAAATTCAAAATAGTGCAATAGAAGGGAGTCAAAAATTAAAGATAATTTGAATGATGCGTTGTTGAAGTACATTGGAGGAATAAGACAACCGAAACAAACTTAACAATGCCCGAGGACATGAGAAAAGTTTAAGTCACAAACATTTACTACTTCATACTGTTATCAAGTGTGTTTAACCTACATGTAGTCCACCATTGAATATCAACCATAACAAATGAAACATATACTTGATTACCTAAAATGCTATTGTGAGTTGAATCGTTTGTTTCAAGATGTAAATATTTGCTTTATGTGGAATTTACCATTGCAGCTATTTGCTTTATATTGATTTACTTGTATTACTGTCTGATTTTTACAATGCGCAGAAGATATCTGTCCCTAGGTATTATCATTTTTCAAGCACATGGTGTTTGTTCTAGCAATTATTGTGTCAATAACTACTTGTTTTTTTCTTTCTGTTTTTGTACCAAAATCCAATCCGTTGTTTACGTAGAAAAAAATCTCGTCCTTTATTATGTTTGAGTTTAAATTTGGTGGAACAAAACCAATAATCATTTTGTCTATATAGTAAATATTAATGAAAAATTAAGGCTTCTCTGGTATAATAATCTAAGCATATACTTTATTCTGTATATTTCTCACAAAATTAGGTACATAGTATCTAGCTGAACAAACACAACTTTAGGCATAATTTATTAAATAGTTTGGTGCATCATACTACACATAAAAATGTATACAACCATCATATTTATACAACACATAGGTGAGACTCTTTGAAATAAAATGGACTATATAGGTATTCGGCCTCTTCTCTGTTCTCTTTGGCACGACCCTATGGTTATTACCAATGTCAAAAAGCATGTTCATAAACCAATTATTTATTAAATCATATTCCATATATTATGAGTTAAATTATAATAAATAAGCATGCTTAGCTATGAGAATTCCCAAGCGTTGGGGGTCAAATGATAGATTTTTATTAGTCTTACAGGCATATGTACATCTTATTAACAATATTGTATGAAAGAATACCATCAGTATTAGAAAATTGTGTAGCCATCCCAACAAATAGTAATAGGAATTAAATTAAAAATAAAAAATTTAATTATTACAAAATGCAATAAAATTTACAGGTCACTTAACTACAGTCGCTTTAGAAAAAATCCAGTCAACGCTAACAGTCTTAAGAATCGACAATCCTAGTGCAGCTGCATGTTATTCTCTATGAGATTCTACTACCAAATATAAAGGACTAATTATAAATTTCAAATATATTTTGTATAATGCTTTTAGAAGTGTAGTTGGATCAGATGCTACGACTTTTTTCGGCATGAAATTATAAATTGTTCTTACTGGTATATCATATAATCAATTAATGCATTCTTAAGGAACATAAATATATGTTTCTGGACTGCTTGAAATATAATATTTGATTTCCAGATCATAGCACTTATAGGTCTTGGTAAAACCATGATCACCTGGTTAAGTCCAAGTTTCAATTGTTAGCCTGTACACATATCTACATACCCAATTAAAAGAAGAAAAAACTATAATTGTAATGGATCCATAATGATTCTATATATATAGTATAAAAGTTTCATCAGATGACTGTGACTCCTCAATAGTGTAACCCACCAAGTAATCAAAGTATTATTCTTATTCATATTGTGAATTATTTCCACATGTAAAACTTAAGTTGATTAGCCTTTTCAAATTCGAAAATAACACATGTTTTCAGTAATATAAATCAAATTATGGTGGTGGTTTTGTTCTACAAAAAGAAAACAAAAGTCACATTAAAAAAGAAGTAACATATAGGACTATAGAAAATTGACCTGATTCAGTCAATAATGAAAACTCGAATCCATTCAGACCTCTTCACACACAGGCAGAGGAGAAGTCATCCCAAAACCATAAAAGGAAAAAAATGTTATGAGACTTTTTTGATGATACATAATGAAACTGAAATTTTGAAAAACTGAATTTTTTTGACCTTACTGAATCAGGACAATCCCAATTATTTCAAAGGAGTTACCATGTAGAAATCAGTACCAAACATTATGAGCATGGAAAATAACAATGACATGATAACAGCTGAGGAATCCATAATCAGTGTGAATAGGTTTTGATTCCAATACAAATAAAGAATTTAGGATCCAAGGTTTTGTAGCATACAATTGGAATAGAAATATGGAAGATGACAAAGAGTTAGATATTTAGAAAATTTCACATGGAAGATTTGAATGGAAATGTTTGAATAGAAATGTGCTATAACATAAAGTTGAAACTTCAAAATATAATAAACTAAATGTTAAGATGCATACCACAACTTCATTACAGGTCCAAAATAACTAAAAAAAGGCTGAAGTTTTGAATGTTGTTGTGCTACATGTAGCCAGATTCACCTATCCAACTAATAGAACCATGACATCAAATATATTTGTATAGAGATTATTACTAATATATTATGTACTGGATAAAAATGTTTCCTTAACACATCAGATATAAAAAAAACATATCTCCAAATTCTATTACTACACTTCTTGAGAGTTTCTTAGCCATTTGTTACCTATATACAAAGTTTTAAGATGCAATTTTCGAATACACAAGGAAGTTTTAACAGTAAGTTTTCTAAAATTAATTCTTATATTCATTAAGGCTTCATTCTCATTAACATATCAGATTCAACACAGTTAACAATATATCACAAATATTTTTTTTGCAGCTTGCTTATGCACTTCAAAGTTAAAACATTCTATAATTGTAACAAAAGACATTTTTATTAATGAGATGTTAAAAAAGAGTATTAACTATATAAATCTGACCCCATCGTATTTATTAATTTAAAAGCATTCTTAAATTCTAGTAAGTACTTATATTGAGTATTAAATACATTAATATAATTCAAGGTTACAAAATAATTTCAGAATTTCAAGTTATAGTAATAGCACAAATGGCTGCGCAAGTAAATTTGTACCATGCCAAAAATTATAAATTCATATAATTAGCAGTCACCTGGATCACATGGTTAGGTGAAAGAAGTGGAAATAGCTAAAGTAATTTTTTGCGCACATTGATAGCCTGAAATATGTGATATAGGCGACTCTTAGAAACTGCACTGTATAGTTTTTGGCAGTCTATGAAAATAACTTTGTACAGCCTGAAATAACTTTTTACATATGGGCTGGTGAAATTGTAAGTGAATACGTTGAGAAGAATCGGTTGCTAGATATAGTTTTTGGTAGGTAGAGATAAGTTTGAACAAATATAAGAATTAGCGTTTGAGACCTCCACATAGTAAAATTGTAATTGAAAAATTCAAATTACTGCCTAAGACAATTAAATGGTAAATAAATGCCAATTAATAATTGGTAAGTGACCATTTATGCCATTTAATTTGCATAAACAAAAGTGAATACTTATCGAATTCACCTTTAAATGAAATTTAGAAATTAAGGTAAAACTATAACGACCTAGAATTTTAGATATTAAAAAATGAAATGTTTAATTACTTTTAAATAATCAAAAGTTAGTTTTTAACTTGAATTTCAAATATCACTATTTATTGAGTGATTTAATTATTGAATTTAACTATTGAAAATCGAGTAAAATATGAAATCTTGGTTTTTAAGCAAGTTAAAAATAAATAGAAGGCTTGTAAAATTTATATTGATAATACTGAAGGTACTAAAAGTTTTAAAATTGAAATTGGAGGTGATTTGGTCAGTTTTAAAAATTTACCGTTTATGTTGACATTTAAAAATAGCATTCCGAGGCATAGTCTCGGAATTTGATGAAACTAATTCTATTGGATCCGTAATATTGTACTATTATCGAATTTCAAATTTTATGGTGTTTGGAGTTATTGTTTTGCCGTACAGCATATAAACACGCTAAAATTTATATCGAAAATTCAATATAAATACTAGGTCTAAAAGCTATCTTCTCCACACGATCGAATTAGGACTCGAAACCTTTTCCATTGCGTTCGGAATAGGGGTATAACATTATAAACGCCCAGCGGCATGCCTCGATAGAAGATCAAGATTTTAAGTTGCATTTATCGAGACAGTTTGAATTTGAATTAATATATATATTTGCATATTATAGTCAACCATCAGCTGAAATTCCATCACATCAGTTTTATGTTTGTTCAAATCGCTATAGCCCTTCTCTTATATGCCAATGTCACTTCTTATCTCCCTCCTGGTACACGCTACCATCATCTTTTCAGTCTTTTAAATCGTGACTTGCCTCCTTCAATCCGTAGAGAGAAAAATACTACCGTGCCTTCTTCTTCTCTTCATTTTCAAAATCGAATTCAGAAAAAATAGCAACGACCGCTATCAAAAGTCGCAAGCTTACTCCTCTTTCCTCTTTCAGTTCAAACGAACAAAGAAAAATAAAATCACGCTCTCGTCCTTCTGCTATTCAAATTCTCGGCATCGATTCAAAAAAAAGGGAAAGTAAAAGAAGATTGATCTCGCTCGTGAGCACATGGGTGAGGAAGCGTGGCAACGGCGATGCTTGGCCACAATGGAGACTGCGGCGGCTTCAAGTCAGAGGAGACTCAGGGGTGAGCAGCGACGTGGTGTGGTTGGACTCGTCCCCGTTCGAAGGCGTTGTAGTGTTTGTCGATGTCGGAGGAGGGGTGTGGTAGAATTGTGAAGTCGAGCTGCTCCTAGGGTTTAGTGTGTGAGAAAAGCGGAATACAGATCTTAAGGCTAGGATTAACACTAGAGGGGGGTGAATAGTGTTTAAAGAAATTACTAAATCTTTTTGAGTTTTTATTAATTTGAACACAGATGTATACAATATTCAGACACAGATATGATCACAGAATCAAACACAGATGCAAATATAAAGTAAAAGCAGTAAAGGAAAGAACACACCGCATTTTGTACTGGTTCGGAGTTACCCTACATCCAGTCCCGCACACAAGTACAGATTTCCTTTCAAAAAGCAATTGTACAATTACACCCTCGATTTCAAGTCTATGAGGTACACCCTCCAGATTCACAATCCTCTGGGTAGAGATAGTTGATTTCCCGGGCAACAAGTTCACCCAATTGATTTCCAAGGCTACAATCACACCTTTTCTCACTAAATTGATTATAAAGAAGCCTATAACTATGAATAGCACTGAGGATCTTGTTGAGATAGTGATAGAGAATCAAACCAGAAATGAACTTGTTAGATTCAATGTTGATTTCGACAGAGTAATGGTAAGAATATGTATAAAGAAATATAGAAGAAGAAGAGGAGTGAAAACCAGAAAATATGATTAGAAATTCGTTGAAAACAACCCCTATTTATAGAAGAACAACAACCATGTCCATTCGTGAAGGGATATGACGAATAGACAATTCTTTTGAAATTCAAAATTTTGAAATCAACTGACACTATGTCGACATGGGTAAATTGGGTATGTCGACGTCCCGAAGGAAATTTTGGTGTTTTGTTTTTCTTTGAAAATAACTTTTATCTTATGTTAAAACTATTTTAAACTTTTATAAATATACTTAACTATAGTTAAAATACAAAAATAAATATAGAGAATAATATTTTGGTATAAATAAAATTTTACTTATAATTTTATATTTAAATCTAAGTATAAATATTTAAAAGTTAAATATATTATTATTAAAAGATAGTTTAAAACTAAGGATAATTTAATTTTGAAAATAAAGATTATTTTGAGGCTAAAAGTATTTAAAACCAGGATAGATGATTTTGATTCTTTTAAAAGGAAGGTTTTGAAATCATTTTGAAAATAAGATATAATTTTGTAAAAACATTTTGAATAAAAGTTAGTAGATACAAAACAATGTCCCACTAGATTTTTTGTAGGTTCCATCCTACTTTGGGTTCCATCACTTTAACGGGCTCGAAGTGGATTCCATTCCACGAATAAATTAGATTTTAAGATGCCAGTGCTTTTCTAGGAGTTTTAACAAAATTTCTAATTAAATTACTTATTTTTGCAATCTTGAACTCTTGATAATCTTGATATTTTTGATACTCATGAGTCTTCAATTTTGATATCTCGAATCTTTATACTGTACAGTCTTCATTCTTGGTACCTGCATGGTTAAATCCTGCATATACATATATATCTAAAATATAATGTTAGTATTTATATTTTATAATTCTATTCTAAGGTTGTTGTCATCAAAACCATCATCTCAAGGACTAACAATCTCCCCCTTTTGGATGATGACAACCTTTGTTTGTAAAATATTACTTCTATCCTATTAACTCCCCCTTAATCTAATAACTCCCCCTTAATCTATGCCTAACTATCCTATTTTATATTTCTCCCCCTTTGTCATCAACAAAAACTAACTCCAAACTATATAATCTCCAAACTATATAACCCCCCTCATTCTTAGACTAAAGTACCTGCATTTATAAACTATACAATTGAGTATATAATAGATAGATTAAGATATAATTATACTAATAGACATGATAATTAATTAAGGATCATATAAATATCAATGCATATTTATACATGTTTTTCACACCAAATATCAATCCAAATCAAATCAAATCAAATCAAATCAAACAATTCAAATCAACTCAAACAGTTTAAATCAAACATTACAAGGAACTTCCACCAATCCTTCTTCTCCAAATATAGGGTTTGTTTTAATGGCATCCCAATTTTCATTATCATTAGCGAGAGAGACTAGAGGATGTGCTTTGTTATCATCCTTGTACAGGGAGGAAATCATCCATCATATTGCATCAAATGCCTTTCTTGCTCCTTGATCATCTGCATTTGACTCAACTCTAAATGCCGCTGGTTTCGAAGAATGAACGAAAGAATATTCTTGAAAGAATTAAGAGTCTTTTCAAGATTTTCGGATAAATTATGAATTGGATTGGCCATATTCGAGTTTGTGAGACGAATGAGAGACAAAGTGAATAAGAAATAATATTGAGTGATGAATTCTGAAAGAAATAGGTATTTATAGGTGTAGAAATTCGTTTGAAATGAATGGACATAAGGTAGTTATTCAAATTTCAAATTTAAAATGAAGTGTCATTTCTGACCAGTACATGTCGACATGGTCATAGGGGGGATGTAGACATGGTGTAGTGAATTTTGATGGCTTATTTTGATTTTGTGAATAATTATATGTGTGTATATATATTTATATAATATACTAACATTTATTCTGGAGATAAAATAGGCTTAATAACAGAAAGGAAATTCAATTTCATTGCATAATAGATCAATGCAATGATTTAACATTAAAACTACATGAACATTCAAATCAAAATAAACTAAAACAATTACAATGAGATACGAAAAGGTAGAACTAGTTAGAGGATGACGAAGATGAAGATAATCCAAGCTTCTTGCCGACTTTGGAAATAAACTTGTTCATCTTGGATGAAATTTTGTCTAACTTCTTACTAACGGATCAATTAAGAATCCGTTGATTCTCAACAATGGTCTTTTGGTTTTTAAGAAGGGTTTTGTTGGTTGGATTAGGAGGATAATCAATGCCTTCCAAAGATGTTTCACCTTCTTCTTCTTCTTCAATTTCCATTTCATGCCCTTCTTCTTCCTCTTCCTCCTCTTTCATCTCCTCATGAGCCAAACGCTCTTCCTTTTCGGCAAGAGTCTCATAAGATTGAAAAACAAATGGAATTTTCATAAGAGAAATATTTGAGTGATTAAAAACCTTTCTTGAAACAAATTCTTCTTCTTTGAAATCCACTCCAAAATAGTTAAAAATTCGAGTGAGATAGATTCCATGATACAAAGTATTCTCACCCATTTCAAGATTTTTGGGACGAAGTTCATCCAAAATAACTTGCACCCAATTAATATCATAATTTCCAAAAATAGCAAAAAGTGCTTTGCAAACTGTTGAAGTAGGATTGTTAAAATTCCCCGGTCTTGGTGTTGAATATGCGCTTATATGATTTTTGTTTGGTGATAATAAACATATACATATATATATTCATTTAAATGTATTTGTTAATGTACTATTTTATTTTTCATAGATTAAATAAATATTTGTTGAATAAAATAAATTACACAAAATTTGAATTCAAACAGAAATTTTATTCAAACAAATATTTATTACAATCTTGAATAGTACAAATTCAAGTTCTCACTATACGTATACAATTTTGATTCTAATTACATCACAATTCAATTTACATAAATGCCTCACTACATATCACTCACACTCGTAGTTTATCTTCAACTACATTCTAGTTAGAATCCAACATCTGAGCAATCTGCAAAAATACTCACTAACGCAGTAAAATTGAAAAAGAAATATTTTTGCAATATAAAATAAAATATGGATTTTTGAAAATATTATTTGCCTCAGTTATTTGGGTTGTTCGTCATCATTTACATTTGAATTCATCATACACGAAAAATGTGACATGCACAGTGTATCACTGTACATGCCACAAGGCCGTGCACACCAATATACACATGATAATGTTACAGGGACAGGTGAGCACAAGGTCAAACCCAAATATAAAGACAGATTCAACTCAGGTGCGATATAAATGAAATCTCGTCATCAGCACAAGGTCAAACCTGAGTTTTTAAAACTGGGTTCAACACAAGGCACAATAAAACTGAAGCATGAAGCAGTACAATATCCAAGCAACATTGGAAAAGCATGACCAGACACACATGAATGTGAAGACCACAAGGGCAATGCACCAGTGCAACAACTCAAGCAATGACCAGAACACAAAGGCAGTAGTGTACATGAATACAACTACAGTTTTGCAGTGATACAAAGCAAACTGGCAATAACAAGTTAAAGTGAAACAACTCCAGCAGTTTTGAACAAGAAATGATCAAGCACCATCAAGAAACCACTGCAATGATGCAAACTGACTCGAAGAAATGCCACCAAGCAAACAAAATGTCAAAGACCAGACAATAGTGAAGAACACAAGGCATAGCAACTGCATAGCGACTGTAACAGTGACAAACATCATATATAGGACTGCAACAACCAAATGAAAATGCAAGACCAAACTACACAAACTTCAATGACCAGTTCATGCATGCATCAGTGACCAAACACAGAACAACAAGCTCAAACCAAAGTATAGTGAAGCAACTCGACTACAAGTCAGTAAATAGTTCAGTGGTAAAGATGAGTGCAGACTCAAATGTATAGTTCAAGTGCGTCAACCAAACAACTGAAATGCAAACTGTATCGAACATGATATAGTGACAATATGAAGACAGCAACTCAATGCAACACAGTGGCAACCACAAGATGCAGACATAAACAACATCAAAGAAACAAGTCTCGACCAAACTCAATGAAACTCAAGCAAGTGCAGACCAAAAGCAATGACCAAGAACTTATACAAAGCAGCAGAATCAAGTACATCATGAAGCAAAACCCAGTTCGGTTCGAAGTTAAAATGAAGCATGAACACATGGCCGAGGTCAATGAAGCCCAAAGCAAACAGAACGGATGAATCAGAATACAAATACAAGTGAACAGAAGACAATTGAATAGTGCAGTAATGGGTATGCAAGCAAATGCAGCAACATGTACACAATATCACATACATATGTACATGAGCAAATACACATGAAATAGTGAAAGCAACTATATCAGAAAGAGTAGTGCGCAACAATAACCTTGCATCAGTGTACAAAGAAGATAGTGGCAACTACACAAAGCAACCAGACTTTGATGCAAGCATTTTCATGAACACAAACTAAAGTTCACAGTGAAGCCAGAAGAAATTATCAACTATATTAAGGCTTAGTGGTGAAGCAACAATATTTAGTGATATTGAACACACATGAAATAATATCAAAGAAATGGTGATGGTCGAAAATAATGCAGAGTCGTGGAGTGGTATACACGAAATCAAGTATGTATAAAAATGGAAATTGCTGAAAATAGGAAAGTCAAACAAATCAAAAGAGGAAAGTCTCTGCCGTATTAATCAAGAAAAATCGAACGTTTGAAAATCAAAACCGTGTGTATCAAGTTGTAACAATATTAGGAAAGCAAAATTTAGGAAAGTATCGAATTGATTAGGGTCTCGGAATTCATATAAATACCAAACCCCAAATCATCATCAGTTGTGTGGAAAAATCAAATCAAATCCAAATATAAACCCAAGTTCATCATCGGCAATGCAGAGCTAACAAGAACAATCGGATTAAATCCTGACAAAGCAAAAAATACGAACAACGTACCAGAGGTAATTTGCAATCTCGAAGTCAATCAAGCAGCCGATCTCAAGAGACGATCAATTACAAAGAAAGGAAGTCAAGCAATTGTAATCGCCATCAACGAAACCCTAGTTTCTGAAAAGAAGACCGAAGCCCTAATTTAGTTGCAAAGAGGAACGACCGCCGTTATAAAAAAGGAACGGGCCAAAGAAAAGAAAAGAGGAAATAGGGCCGGCCTATTTTTTAAAAGAGATTTCTCCTTTTTATTTAGTTTATTTTTATGGTTTATTTTTATAAAGGGGGGTTTTTGTTTATTAGTTTTATTTTTTATCTGTTATTTTCGAATCAGTTCTTGGTAAATCACCACCTAGGTTTTATGTTGTGTCAGATTGTCTAGTTAGAATTAGTTCAGTGAGCAGGGTGTGCGAGTTTGCAAAACTCTATAGGCGGTAGCAGGGTGTGCGATTTTGTTAGAGTGTTTGTAAGCGGGAGACTGTTTAATTCTAATAGAAATTTGGGAATGCAGCAGTAGGCAGGGGTCGCCGAAGCTGGGTAAATTTTGTGTGTGATTTACTTTCCAGCAATTTATTTCTCTGCAGTTTGTTTTTGCGTTTAACTCGAGAAAATTTGCTATAACCCTATTCACCCCCCCTGTAGGGTTAATCTAGATCCTACAAGTGGTATCATAGCGAGGTATTTTTCTTTAACTCTAGAGTCATGAATCCACCAAATAATGCTTTTTCTGAGGTGCAATCTATTGTTAAGCCACCCATATTTGATGGGAATGATTATGCATATTGGAAAGTTAGGATGGGTATTTATCTTAGTTCTGTTGATTATGATGTTTGGGACATTATTGAAACTGGCTATAAATCTCCCACTATAACTATTTGTGATACTGAGATTCCTAAACCTAAGCATAGGTGGGATGCTAACGATAAGAGATTAAAAACTACAAATGCTAAAGCCATGAATACTCTGATCTCTACTCTTGATAAAACTGAATTTAATTGAATTTCTCATTGTAAAACTGCACAGGATATCTGGCATACCTTGGAGGTGACACATGAAGGAACTTCTCAAGTCAAGGAGTCTCGTCTAGCCCTATTCAGCAATGAATACGAGAACTTTGTGATGGACAAAGGCGAGAGCATAAAGGACATGTTTGGACGCTTTTCAACTTTGGTGTACAACGCTAGAGCGCTTGGGAAGGTATTCACTGAGGTAGAGCTTGTGAGGAAGGTGCTACGAGTCTTACCGATGAAGTTTGAGGCAAAAGTCACCGCAATACAAGAATAGAAAGATCTGAGTAAATTAAGCATGGAGGAGTTGATTGGCAACTTGATGACATATGAGCTTGAGCTAAAAGCAAAGGAGGAACGCAACAACTCCGAACCAAAGAAGAAGACGATTGCCTTAAAGAGCAAAGAAGAGAGCGATGAAGAAGAAGAAGATCCAATTGAAGAGCTTGCAATGGCTGTCAATAATCTTGGAAAATGGTCAAGATTCAAGCCACGCAAGAAGAAAACAAGTGGTAATAGGTCAAAAGATTCTGACAATTCCGATAATGAACTGACGTGCTTTAGTTGCAACAAGTCTGGCCACTTCAAACAAGAATGCCCACTTCTCAAAAACAACCAAGGAAAGATAAAGAAGAAGAACGCCTTTGCAGCAACTTGGGATGATGAAGAAGGAGAGGAAGTTTCGAATAATAGCTCAGAGGATGCTAACTTGTGTCTTGTGGCAAAATAAGATTCAGAAGCAAGCTCAGAGGAATCTAGTGAGGTAGGTGACTATTCTTCTAAAGAACTTGTTTTTATGTGTCTTGATCTTACAAAAGTAGTTGATACTCTTGAATCTAAAATTGAAAAACTGAAATCTGATAAGAGAGAACTTGCTCGTGAAAATTTTAGGTTAGAAACTGAACTTGAAAATATTCAAAACCTAGAATGTAAATAATGTAAAATTTTAGATTCAGAATTATCAAGACTTAAGAATAGCTCTGAGAATCTTGAAAAAGAAAACTTGAGTCTTAAGGAAATCATTGACACTAGGAAAAAGGATTTTATAAATAGATGCACCTCACTTGTAACTGAAAACACAACACTAAAAACCAAAGTCCAAAATCTTGAGAAATCTCTAAATAACTTTTCAAGAGGCGAAAAATCTTTCAACATGCTATTAGGAAATCAAATTTTAGCTAACAACAGAAAAGGACTAGGCTTTGGGAAAACACAAGTTGAGGATAATGCAAAAGGTAAGAGTGTCTTTGATAGATGTGAAATAATTGGACATCGTGTTGAAAATTGTAGTAATAGGAACAAGAACACAAAATTTATACAAGTTTGGGCTCTTAAGAATTCTACAAACAAATTTCATGTCTATTGGAACAAGAATGAAAGGACAAAACAAGTTTGGGTTCCAAAGGGTTTGGTTATTCACAATGCTTCAGCCACTAACAATCATGGACCTATAAAAACAAATAGGTCACAAAAATCTTTCATCGTGTAGGCATGGTGGTAGGCTAAGGAACAACAACAGTGTTCTCTGGATTTTGGCTGTTCCAGAAACACAACGGGCAACAAAGCAAAGTTCCTTAGCCTAGTATAAGGGTGACAGAATCACAATGGGCAACCACGAAAAATTATCGTAAAGGTAAAACAGGTGAAGGTATATTTATTTGATCGATAAATTAAATGTGATAATCTGCACCATATTCTGAATGAAATCAGCCAATATTGAGATCTTGTAAAGATGATGTTTTTTGATTCTGACTTGTTCGACATAGTTGGCCAATTATATTTATGCCAAAAACACTATTCTTCGAATTACTTCATACATATACGTTTGGATTAAGCATAGTGTTTTGTTGGATGATAATGCATTAGGTTATAATTCGGCTAACTCTATATTCACAGTTTCTGATTATTTACACGACTTCAATTCAAATTCAAGAATGCTGTAAAAATTTGTGAGTTTGAGTTTTCATCACACTTCATGATCTGGTCTATCAAATTTAGTTAGTGATATTTTAGAGTGAAAGAGAAAGTCAGATGCAGATCACACTGGTAATCTAGTTGACAGAAAACTTACTAGTTGAACGTGATTTATGGTGAGACATTTAGTAACTGCATCGTTTTTCAAAGAAAATATCTGCATATTTTTCATTACAAATAATTTTCAAATAGCAGAAATTTTTCTCATATAACCCCTTCGAGAAAATCATTGTTGACCATATTTTCAGATTAGTCATTTTTATTTGATTTTAAATGACAAATTTTGACTAATCCGACTCCCTACTAATTATCAAAAATATAAATAGTGATTGAAAAGATGATAAGTGTTGATATTTAACATACATTACTCAAGAAAGTATATTTGGAAAATTTCTTTAGGAATTCAAACAAGAGTTATAAAACTTTTTGTTGGGTAAAGATTCCATGACCATTTCTATATCTATCATATTTCTATCGACCATGTTTTCCAAAAATTCAATATAGTTTGTCGATATGTGGTACTATAATCAGGGATCATTTGTTTTTCATTTCACATTTTTTTGTAAAAATAAATAAATATCCAAAGTATTCACTCTCATTTAAAAGTCCTCACGGTTATGCATCGGTGAATTACTTGGATTTTTGATTATGTGCTTCCATGCTCATTTAAAAGTCCTTATGGTTATGCATGTATGGAATGCATATCAAAATTAATTGATTAAATAGAATTCTAATCCCATTTAAAAGTCCTCACGGTCATGCGTGGTTAGAAGATACTTGATTTCATTTTTTAAAATTAAATTGGAATACTACTAATCTCATTTAAAAGTCCTAACGGTTATGCATGATTAGTAGATATTCAAATTCCTGATATAAATGTACCACAAGTTGATACAATTGTATGATTTTATATTAGAACATCATTTCCATTCTTTCTAAAAGTGGAATATGCGCCTAACAAGGGTAGTTATGATTTTTGTTTGATTTTTATTGAAGTTTAATATTTATATTCAATTTGAGTTTAATGTTGGATTAATATTGATCACTTTATCTCCACTTTCTCTAACACTATTATTCTTTTGCTGATAACAAAAGGGGGAGAGAAAAGTTAAGATTTTGTCAAATAGAATCAAGCAAAGGTCAAATAATTTTCCATTTGCATCTAGGCTTATTTATATATTTCTATTTATATGCATATATGTAAGGGGAGCATCGTGTAGAGAGGAAGCATTTAAATAGGGGGAGCAATTAGAGTATATCATTGATCAAATATATTTAACATAGTCAAAATCTTAAATATATGTTTGTTATCATCAAAAGGGGGAGATTGTCGAATATGCGCTTATATGATTTTTGTTTGGTGATAATAAACATATATATATATATATATATTCATTTAAATGTATTTGTTAATGTACTATTTTGTTTTTCATAGATTAAACAAATATTTGTTGAATAAAATAAATTACACAGAATTTGAATTCAAACAGAAATTTTATTCAAACAAATATTATTACAATCTTGAATAGTACAAATTAAAGCTCTCACTATATGTATACAATTTTGATTCTAATTACATCACAATTCAATATACATAAATGCCTCACTACATATCACTCACACTCATAGTTTGTCTTCAACTACATTCCAGTTAGAATCCAGCATCTGAGCAATCTGCAAAAATATTCACTAACGCAATAAAATTGAAAAAGAAATATTTTTGCAATACAAAATAAAATATGGATTTTTGAAAATATTATTTGCCTCAGTTATTTGGGTTGTTCGTCATCATTTACATTTGAATTCATCATACACGAACAATGTGACATGCACAGTGTATCACTGTACATGCCACAAGGTCGTGCACACTAATATACACTTGATAATGTTACAGGGACAGGTGAGCACAAGGTCAAACCCAAATATAAAGACAGATTCAACTCAGGTGCGATGTTAATGAAATCTCGTCATCAGCACAAGGTCAAACCCGAGTTTTTAAAACTGGGTTCAACACAAGGCACAATAAAACGGAAGCATGAAGCAGTTCAATATCCAAGCAACAATGGAAAAGCATGACCATACACACATGAATGTGAAGACCACAAGGGCAATGTACCAGTGCAACAACTCAAGCAATGACCAGAACACAAAGGCAGTAGTGTACATGAATACAACTACAGTTTTGCAGTGATACAAAGCAAACTGGCAACAACAAGTTAAAGTGAAACAACTCCAGCAGTTTTGAACAAGAAATGATCAAGCACCATCAATAAACCACTGCAATGATGCAAGCTGACTCGAAGAAATGCCACCAAGCAAACAAAATGTCAAAGACCAGACAATAGTGAAGAACACAAGGCATAGCAACTGCATAGCGACTGTAACAGTGACAAACATCATATATAGGACTGCAACAACCAAATGAAAATGCAAGACCAAACTACACAAACTTCAATGACCAGTTCATGCATGCATCAGTGACTAAACACAGAACAACAAGCTCAAACCAAAGTATAGTGAAGCAACTCGACTACAAGTCAGTAAATAGTTCAGTGGTAAAGATGAGTGCAGACTCGAATGTATAGTTCAAGTGCGTCAACCAAACAACTGAAATGCAAACTGTATCGAACATGATATAATGACAATATGAAGACAGCAACTCAATGCAACACAGTGGCAACCACAAGATGCAGACATAAACAACATCAAAGAAACAAGTCTCGACCAAACTCAGTGAAACTCAAGCAAGTGCAGACCAAAAGCAATGACCAAGAGCTTATACAAAGCAGCATAATCAAGTACATCATGAAGCAAAACCAAGATCAGTTCGAAGTTAAAATGAAGCATGAACACATGGCCGAGGTCAATGAAGCCCAAAGCAAATAGAAGGGATGAATCAGAATACAAATACAAGTGAACAGAAGACAATTGAATAGTGCAGTAATGGGTATGCAAGCAAATGCAGCAACATGTACACAATATCACATACATATGTACATGAGCAAATACACATGAAACAGTGAAAGCAACTATATCAGAAAGAGTAGTGCGCAACAACAACTTTGCATCAGTGTACAAAGAAGATAGTGGCAACTACAAAAAGCAACCAGACTGTGATGCAAGCATTTTCATGAACACAAACTAAAGTTCACAGTGAAGCCATAAGAAATTATCAACTATATTAAGGCTTAGTGGTGAAGCAACAATATTTAGTGTTATTGAACACACATGAAACAATATCAAAGAAATGGTGATGGCCAAAAATAATGCAGAGTCATGGAGTGGTATACACGAAATCAAGCATGTATAAAAATGGAAATTGCTGAAAATAGGAAAGTCAAACAAATCAAAAGAGGAAAGTCTCTGCCGTATTAATCAAGGAAAATAGAACGTTTGAAAATCAAAACCGTGTGTATCAAGTTGTAACAATATTAGGAAAGCAAAATTTAGGAAAGTATCGAATTGATTAGGGTCTCGGAATTCATATAAATACCAAACCCCAAATCATCATCAGTTGTGTGGAAAAATCGAATCAAATCCAAATATAAACCCAAGTTCATCATCGGCAATGCAGAGCTAACAAGAACAATCAGATTAAGTCCTGACAAAGCAAAAAATATGTAACGACCCGTATTTTACGTGTCGATAAATCGTGGAATTTACCGGTCGTTAGTGTTGTTTATGTTGTCTCTAGCCTGAGTCGTATGGAGAGTAACACGTGTGTTGAAGGGTTGAGTCGTGACCGACTCATAGGTTGGAACGAGTTATGGAGTTAACTCGTGACCGAGTCATAGAGTTGCCGACTTAGTGTCTTAGGTCGTGTGGGCGAGTTAGGGAAGCCAGCGACTCAGGAGTAGACGACTTAGAGTGTGACCGAGTCATGGGATAAGTCGTGACCGACTTATAGAAGCAGCGACCTAAAGGTTAGACGACTTAGTGTTGGACCGACCTAAGAAGTGACCGACTCATGGGTTAGCGACTTAAGGGGTTAAGGCTTAGGTCGTGGGGTCTTGAGTTGGTAGGGGCTTGGGTCGGCAGGGTGTTATCTCGTTAGGAGGTTGAGTCGTTAGGGGCTTAGGTCGTTGAGTCGGCTAGGAGTTAGGTCGTATGACCCTGTGTTCTGTTAAGTCGGCAGCGACCTAAATTAGGTCGCTAGGGAAGATAGGTCGGCAGGGTCTTAGGTCGTAGGTCGGCATGATAGTTAAGTCGTCAGGCGACCTAGGACTTAGGAAATGCGGCAGTGTGTTGAGTCGTGTGACAGTTGGGTCGGCAGTGCGTTGAGTCGTAAGTCGGCCTTGGTTGTATGTTGTGTTGGTTAGGTCGTAGGTCGTAGGGGCTGATGAGTCGGCAACGACTCATAGTTAGGTCGGGGACGACCTAAGGGGCGACGACCTAAGGAGTTTCCAGCCTATAAATAGAGGGGTTCGGCTCACTTTTTGGCACCGGTTTTTGAAGCAACGAAGTGCTGCCATTTTGAAGACACGACTACAACATTTCTTCATCTTCTTTTCTCCATTCCAATCTAATTCTAACATCCATCCAAGATCGAAGATCGAGATTGAAGATTCAAGCGCCAAAGTTGAAGATCTTCATCCAACAAAGCTAGATTTCATCGATTGAAGCGAGATGTTGCCGGATCAAGCCTTGATCTCCGCTGTCCAGATCTGAAGTGTTTAGTTTTTGAGGTGTTTGGGTGATTTGGTGAGTGGTAGTTATCTCTCACGCGGATCCAAGGGAGTATATTGGATTGGTGGCTTGTTTGAGTGTTAAAGTTAGAGATTTCATGCATTTTTCTTAGATCGAAGTCTAGATCCATGGTTTTTGAAGATGTTTACTTATGCAAGTTTGTTTAATAAGCATTAGAGACAAATCCCATGTTTTATAATTGATAAATCTATGCTAAAAACCATGATTTCACATATGTTGGACTTTTGCTCGTTTATTTACGAAATTGCCATTATAGTTGATATTGCTTAAATTGCTTAATAGATCTTGTTTGAATGATTGATTATTTGAATGTATGATTGATTTGATTGTTTCCAAGTTAGCTAGTAGTTGATTTGGAACAAGATGATGGAAGAGGATTCAAAAGCTACGGAAGAAGGCTCTTGAATGGTGAAAGCTGCTTAAGGCATATGTAGCGGATGTTGAAGCTCATATGTATAGATTGGATGATGTTGAGATGGGACTTTGCCATGATTTGATGAGGCAAACCATGTTGTTGAGTTGAGACTTTGCTTTGATGCGATGAAGCGAAGTATGATGTGAGTCTTGGCTTAATCCAAGCAGGGATCATTCCAAGCATGTTGATAACTTGAAGAGTAGTTCAAGTTGGTTGATAATGGATTGTTCAAGAGGTAGCTTGAGCTTGTATGAGGATAGTCGTCAAGAAGGATGGCTAGGAGGCTTGGATTTCATCGTTGTTGAAGGTTCTAGCATGCTCAAAAGCAAGAGTACATGGGGCGCCCATAACGACTACAGGTAGGTAGTCGGGACACCCAAAAGACTACAGGTAGGTAGTTGAGTACTCTGGGCAAAGTAGATAAGTCCTAGGCACAAGGCAGTGTGCGGAGTTATGGTTAGAACCGGGGTTACCATTAGCCCTTGACAGATGGTCATTCAACTAACGGTGAAATCGAGGCAAGGATGACAGTGATAGCCAGAGTCATGGATGTTTGGTTGTATTATCATTCGGCTTCAAGAGCGGTGTTTTCTGGGTGCTTATCTGATCTTGGTTTAGGCCTTGGGGGTTTGTATTTGGAAAACATCGTCCTTGACTCGAGTGGTATTCGCTTTACCTTAATTGTCTATGTTGTTATGCTTGCTTCTCCTTAGTGTATGTCTGGGGCTATCACTGTAGAAAGAGGTGGAGTGGGATGGTTTGGTTCCTATTCCTTTTATCCTTTATGCTCTTTTGGTATGTTGGATAGTTAATTTACTGCTCACTAAGACTTTGTCTGACTCAAGGTTTTATGTCTCCTCTTATTACCTTGGGCTGTTCATCCATGTTTGGGATGGGCAGACTAGGTAGCAGGTGACAGGTGCTGTGCTAGGAGTTCTACGCTGAAGATGACGAAGACGAGCAGGAGGCTTTGCATATTAGTTTTCTTACTATATGTACTGGGTATCCGCTGCTGTATTTGGTTGAGTGATTTGTAGTGAGGCTTTCATGTATGGATTTGAGTAGATGATTGTACAAAACTACTGTGATGCTTATATGATGATGTTCTGTTCTATGGAGCTTCACTATATTATATTTCTCTATTGTATTTTATCCATGCGCTGTGAGTTGTACGACAGAGATTCTTTTGTTTTGTTTTACCCTGACTATCGTCCATGGCTGCCTGGCACGCCTTTCAGCGCATTATTTCCTTGTTTTGGTGCGGGAGTCATGGGCGGTCGTCACATTTGGTATCAGAGCTTTGGTTAATCGATTTTAGCCAACGCTCGCTGATGTAACTACGTAAGAGAGACGTAATTGTAATTTGATGGATGATTACTATATAATATAGTAGTTTAGAAGGGTTTGAACTCCTTATGCAGTTGTTTCTTAAGGTGTTCTAATCATTCTTATTTACAGATATTAAGGATGAGTCGAAGTGAGAGACAAGCTGCGAGGGGTAGCCGTGATGCTAGGGAAGCTGTTGATTATGCTCCTATGTTTGAGGCCATGATGACTTCAATCATGAGGAGAATACCAGCTTCAGGATCATCTGTGGATGTAGGAGTTCAAGTCCAAGCTCCGAGACCGGTGGATTTTGCCAAGCTTTGCAAGGATTATACTGCTCTTGGAGGGAAAGTTTTCTTGGGGACGGAGTCGACTATTGAGGTGCAGAGATGGATTGATGCTTGCAAAAGAATCTTTGGTGACTTAGGGATTGAGGATGCAACTAAGAGGAAGCTTGCATCGAGACAGCTTCAGGGAAGAGCTGCTGATTGGTGGAATTCTATCACCATCGATACTCCAGAAGAAGAGATTACTTGGGAGCAATTCCAAGTTAGATTTGAAGCTAAGTTCATCTCTACTGCTCAGAAATCTGTCTTGTTTAAGAGGTTTGTGGAGCTCAAGCAAGGGGGAAGGCCTGTTCTTGAGTACATTTCTGAGTTTGAAGCTTTGTCTAAGTATGCCAGATCATATATTGATTCTCCCTACCAGAAGAATGAAAAGTTTGTGACTGGTCTGGATGCTTATCTTGGGAGGCAGTTGGTGGATCATCTGGACGATCCATTTGAGAAGCTTGTGGAAAAAGCTTTGAGGCATGAGAGTTTGTTCCCTAAGGAAAGTTCTGTTGTTGCTGTAACCAGGGAAGTATCTAAACCACAGCAGAGTGGCAACAGGAAGAGGAAGCAGCAGCAACAGAAGGGTAAGGATGGCCAGAAGAAGCCGAAGAGCGAAATGACTTGCTATAACTGCCAGCAGAAGGGCCATCTTTACAAAGATTGTAAGAATCCCAAAGTGCCGGGAAAGTGTTACAACTGTGATAAGCTGGGACATATCAAGAAGGATTGTCCAGAACCGAGGAAAGATAGGCAGGTTGTGCAAGCCTATGCTTTGGGGGCTGTTCCATCGTCTTCGAAAGCTCCTACTGCTGAAGAGAAGGGGAAGAGTGTGGTTGTTCAAGGTACTCTTTCTATTTGTGGTGTTCCAGTTAGAGTGTTGTTTGATACTGGAGCGTCGCATTCTTTTGTTTGTGATGATTTGGTAAGCCGGTTAGGTATGAAACCGGATATTGTTGATAGGCCATTGGTTGTGACTAATCCGGTAGGGGGTTCGTCATGTTTGTGTATGTTATGTCGTGGTCTAGTTGTGTCGAGTCATGATTGCTCGTTTGTTTGTGATTGCTTTGTTCTGAACTTTGCGGGGTTCGGAATTATTTTGGGTATGGACTGGCTTAGGAAGTATGCGGCAAGGATTGATTGTGAGAGGCTTGAGGTGACAGTCGGGAATGTGGAAGGGCGAAAGGTTGTGATACGATGTAAGCATGAAGAAGGCGTCTTCATGAGCTTCATGTATTCGCTAGTTGTTCCACGGGATGGACTGTCATCGGTGCCTATTGTGAATGAGTTTGAGAATGTCTTTGAGGAAGTCAAAGGGTTGCCGCCGCATAGGGAGATCGAGTTTCGTATCGATCTAGTTGAGGGAGCCAGACCTGTTGTGATGCCTCTTAGGCGGATGGCACCGAGGGAGCAGCAAGAGCTGAAGGTGCAAGTTGATGACCTTTTGCAGAAAGGATTCATTCGGAGAAGTGTGTCCGAATGGGGTGCGCCAGTTGTGTTCGCAACCAAAACGGATGGATCGTTGAGGTTGTGTGTTGATTATCGTGAGCTGAATAAGGTAACTAAGAAGAACAAGTATCCATTGCCGAGAATAGATGACTTGTTTGATCAGCTTCACGAGGCTAAGGTGTTTTCTCAGATGGATTTGGCAACGGGATTTCACCAGTTGAGAGTGGCAAAGGATAGTGTGCCGAAGACTGCTTTCAGGACACCATCCGGGTTTTATGAGTGGCTGGTAATGCCGTTTGGATTGACTAACGCGCCAGCATATTTTGTGGATCTTATGAATAGGGTATTCAGAGATCAGTTGAATAAGTTCGTGCTTGTGTTCGTGGATGATATTTTGGTTTACTCCAGAACCGAGGAAGAGCACAAGACGCACTTGAGGATTGTTTTGGGAATTTTGTGGAAACATCAGCTGAAGGCTAAGTTTTCGAAGTGTCACTTCTGGAAGAGTGAAGTGAGGTTCTTAGGCCATGTTATCTCTGGAAATGGAATAGCGGTTGACCCCGCTAAGGTGGCAGCGATCCAGGATTGGGTTAGACCTAAGAATGCATCTGATGTGAGAAGTTTTCTTGGATTAGCAGGATATTATCGTCGGTTTATCAAAGACTTTTCCAAGATAGCTGCACCGTTAACAGGATTGACAAAGAAGAACCAGGTGTTCAGATGGGATGATAAGTGTGAGCAAGCTTTTGTAATCCTGAAAGAGCGATTGACGAGTGCTCCTGTTTTGACTATTCCAAGTGGGAATGATGAGATGGTGGTTTACACCGATGCATGTGGCACTGGACTAGGAGCGGTGCTAATGCAGAAGGATAAAGTTGTTGCGTATGCAAGTCGACAACTGAAGCCGCATGAAAGGAATTATCCGACTCATGATTTGGAGTTAGCGGCGATTGTGTTTGCTTTGAAGATGTGGAGACACTATCTATTGGGAGTTAGATTTGAGCTGTTTACAGATCATAAGTCGTTGAAGTATCTGTTTTCCCAAAAGGATTTGAATCTTCGACAGCAACGGTGGCTAGAGTTCTTAGCATCGTATGATTTTGGTATAGCCTATACTCCAGGGAAAGGTAACGCAGTGGCTGATGCGTTAAGTCGAAGACATGCAGGATTGGGAGCCATGTTTTCGGAATGGAAGAGTCTTGAGTATTTGGCTGGATTTGATTTCAGGCCTAGATGTGAATTGGAACCTGAGATGTTGGCAAACTTATCGATAAGGCCTACTCTTGTGGAAAGAATTGGTGAGAGGCAAAGGGGAGATGATAAGCTTATCAAGATTATCCGTGATTTGGAATCCGGATTGGATCCAGAAAAGGATAAAGGATTTGAAGTCGATCGAGAGGGTTGGCTTCGAAAGCAAGGGCGACTAGTTGTTCCCGATGTAGATGGATTGAGAGATGAAGTTCTGAGGGAGAGTCATCACTCGAAGTTGACAATTCATCCAGGTGGAAATAAGATGTATCGGGATATGAAGAGAACCTACTACTGGGAAGGTATGAAGAAGGATGTTGGAAATTTTATTTCCAAGTGTATGAATTGCCAGTTGGTGAAAGCTGAGCAGAAGAAGCCCAGTGGATTGCTTCAGCCATTAGAGGTTCCTACATGGAAGTGGGAGCAAGTGTCGATGGACTTTATCGATGGTCTACCTAGGACAAGAGCAGGGAATGAAGGGATTTGGGTCATAGTAGATCGTTTGACCAAGAGTGCAAGGTTCATTCCTGTTCGATCGACTAGGACTGCATCGAAGTTGGCTGAATTATATGTGAAGTGGATAGTTCGTTTCCACGGTGTTCCGAAGAGTATAGTGAGCGATCGAGATCCATTGTTCACTAGTAGATTTTGGAAGAGCTTCCAGGAAGTTTTGGGAACTGAGTTGTGTTTGAGTACAGCTTATCACCCTCAAACAGATGGTCAGACTGAGAGAGTCAACCGAGCTTTGGAAGATCTTCTTAGAGCATGTGTCTTGGACTTCGGAGGATCATGGGAAGATCATCTTCATTTGGTGGAGTTTGCTTATAATAACAGTTATCAGTCGAGTATTGGTATGGCACCATATGAAGCATTATATGGAAGACCGTGTAACTCTCCGACATGTTGGTTGGAAACTGGAGAAAAGCTGATACTTGGGCCAGAGATGATTCGACAGACTTCAGATTGTATAGGGATCATTCGGCAACGAATGAAGGCAGCCCAAGATCGTCAGAAAAGTTATGCCGATAATCGTCGTAAGGATTTGGAATTCGACGTAGGTGATATGGTTTTTGTGAAGATTTCTCCTCTGAAGAGTGTCATTAGATTCGGGAAGAAAGGAAAGTTAACTCCGAGATTTGTTGGACCATTCCCGATTATCGAGCGAATTGGAAAGCTCGCTTATAGATTGGAGTTACCGGAAAAGATGGCGGGTGTGCACAGTGTTTTTCATGTATCTTATCTACGGAAGTATGTGCATGACCCAACTACTGTGGTTTCTGCTGATAGCTGTGAAGACTTAGAGGTTGATCCAGTGGTTACGAGACCTCGTAAGCCGCTTCGTATTGTTGAAACCGATACGAAACAGCTTAGGAGGAAGACGATTACGTTGCTCAAGATACAATGGAGTGAAGATGTCAACGACTGTACATGGGAGGAGGAAGAGAGGATGAAGGCAGCTCATCCAGAACTCTTCGAGGTATGACCCTAAGGTGTCGTGACATCTCATGAATTTGCATCTTGATTTCTATCTTAGAATTCTGCATGCTAGGCTAGAATTGGATGCATGGTTTGTTGATTGCTATGGATGGTAGGCATGCGGATTATCTTTGATTGCTGTTGTTTGCTTGGAATTTCGGGGGCGAAATTCCTAAGGGGGAGAGAATGTAACGACCCGTATTTTACGTGTCGATAAATCGTGGAATTTACCGGTCGTTAGTGTTGTTTATGTTGTCTCTAGCCTGAGTCGTATGGAGAGTAACACGTGTGTTGAAGGGTTGAGTCGTGACCGACTCATAGGTTGGAACGAGTTATGGAGTTAACTCGTGACCGAGTCATAGAGTTGCCGACTTAGTGTCTTAGGTCGTGTGGGCGAGTTAGGGAAGCCAGCGACTCAGGAGTAGACGACTTAGAGTGTGACCGAGTCATGGGATAAGTCGTGACCGACTTATAGAAGCAGCGACCTAAAGGTTAGACGACTTAGTGTTGGACCGACCTAAGAAGTGACCGACTCATGGGTTAGCGACTTAAGGGGTTAAGGCTTAGGTCGTGGGGTCTTGGGTTGGTAGGGGCTTGGGTCGGCAGGGTGTTATCTCGTTAGGAGGTTGAGTCGTTAGGGGCTTAGGTCGTTGAGTCGGCTAGGAGTTAGGTCGTATGACCCTGTGTTCTGTTAAGTCGGCAGCGACCTAAATTAGGTCGCTAGGGAAGATAGGTCGGCAGGGTCTTAGGTCGTAGGTCGGCATGATAGTTAAGTCGTCAGGCGACCTAGGACTTAGGAAATGCGGCAGTGTGTTGAGTCGTGTGACAGTTGGGTCGGCAGTGCGTTGAGTCGTAAGTCGGCCTTGGTTGTATGTTGTGTTGGTTAGGTCGTAGGTCGTAGGGGCTGATGAGTCGGCAACGACTCATAGTTAGGTCGGGGACGACCTAAGGGGCGACGACCTAAGGAGTTTCCAGCCTATAAATAGAGGGGTTCGGCTCACTTTTTGGCACCGGTTTTTGAAGCAACGAAGTGCTGCCATTTTGAAGACTCGACTACAACATTTCTTCATCTTCTTTTCTCCATTCCAATCTAATTCTAACATCCATCCAAGATCGAAGATCGAGATTGAAGATTCAAGCGCCAAAGTTGAAGATCTTCATCCAACAAAGCTAGATTTCATCGATTGAAGCGAGATGTTGCCGGATCAAGCCTTGATCTCCGCTGTCCAGATCTGAAGTGTTTAGTTTTTGAGGTGTTTGGGTGATTTGGTGAGTGGTAGTTATCTCTCACGCGGATCCAAGGGAGTATATTGGATTGGTGGCTTGTTTGAGTGTTAAAGTTAGAGATTTCATGCATTTTTCTTAGATCGAAGTCTAGATCCATGGTTTTTGAAGATGTTTACTTATGCAAGTTTGTTTAATAAGCATTAGAGACAAATCCCATGTTTTATAATTGATAAATCTATGCTAAAAACCATGATTTCACATATGTTGGACTTTTGCTCGTTTATTTACGAAATTGCCATTATAGTTGATATTGCTTAAATTGCTTAATAGATCTTGTTTGAATGATTGATTATTTGAATGTATGATTGATTTGATTGTTTCCAAGTTAGCTAGTAGTTGATTTGGAACAAGATGATGGAAGAGGATTCAAAAGCTACGGAAGAAGGCTCTTGAATGGTGAAAGCTGCTTAAGGCATATGTAGCGGATGTTGAAGCTCATATGTATAGATTGGATGATGTTGAGATGGGACTTTGCCATGATTTGATGAGGCAAACCATGTTGTTGAGTTGAGACTTTGCTTTGATGCGATGAAGCGAAGTATGATGTGAGTCTTGGCTTAATCCAAGCAGGGATCATTCCAAGCATGTTGATAACTTGAAGAGTAGTTCAAGTTGGTTGATAATGGATTGTTCAAGAGGTAGCTTGAGCTTGTATGAGGATAGTCGTCAAGAAGGATGGCTAGGAGGCTTGGATTTCATCGTTGTTGAAGGTTCTAGCATGCTCAAAAGCAAGAGTACATGGGGCGCCCATAACGACTACAGGTAGGTAGTCGGGACACCCAAAAGACTACAGGTAGGTAGTTGAGTACTCTGGGCAAAGTAGATAAGTCCTAGGCACAAGGCAGTGTGCGGAGTTATGGTTAGAACCGGGGTTACCATTAGCCCTTGACAGATGGTCATTCAACTAACGGTGAAATCGAGGCAAGGATGACAGTGATAGCCAGAGTCATGGATGTTTGGTTGTATTATCATTCGGCTTCAAGAGCGGTGTTTTCTGGGTGCTTATCTGATCTTGGTTTAGGCCTTGGGGGTTTGTATTTGGAAAACATCGTCCTTGACTCGAGTGGTATTCGCTTTACCTTAATTGTCTATGTTGTTATGCTTGCTTCTCCTTAGTGTATGTCTGGGGCTATCACTGTAGAAAGAGGTGGAGTGGGATGGTTTGGTTCCTATTCCTTTTATCCTTTATGCTCTTTTGGTATGTTGGATAGTTAATTTACTGCTCACTAAGACTTTGTCTGACTCAAGGTTTTATGTCTCCTCTTATTACCTTGGGCTGTTCATCCATGTTTGGGATGGGCAGACTAGGTAGCAGGTGACAGGTGCTGTGCTAGGAGTTCTACGCTGAAGATGACGAAGACGAGCAGGAGGCTTTGCATATTAGTTTTCTTACTATATGTACTGGGTATCCGCTGCTGTATTTGGTTGAGTGATTTGTAGTGAGGCTTTCATGTATGGATTTGAGTAGATGATTGTACAAAACTACTGTGATGCTTATATGATGATGTTCTGTTCTATGGAGCTTCACTATATTATATTTCTCTATTGTATTTTATCCATGCGCTGTGAGTTGTACGACAGAGATTCTTTTGTTTTGTTTTACCCTGACTATCGTCCATGGCTGCCTGGCACGCCTTTCAGCGCATTATTTCCTTGTTTTGGTGCGGGAGTCATGGGCGGTCGTCACAAAATACGAACAACGTACCAGAGTTAATTCACAATCTCGAAGTCAATCAAGCAGCCGATATCAAGAGACGATCAATTACAAAGCAAGGAAGTCAAGCAATTGTAATCGCCATCAACGAAACCCTGGTTTCTGAAAAGAAGACCGAAGCCCTAATTTATTTGCAAAGAGGAACGGCCGCCATTATCAAAAAGGAACGGGCCAAAGAAAAGAAAAGAGGAAATAGGGCCGGCCTATTTTTTAAAAGAGATTTCTCCTTTTTATTTAGTTTATTTTTAGGGTTTATTTTTATTAAGGGGTGTTTTTGTTTATTAGTTTTATTTTTTATCTGTTATTTTCGAATCAGTTCTTGGTAAATCACCACCTAGGTTTTAGATTGTGTCAGATTGTCTAGTTAGAATTAGTTCAGTGAGCAGGGTGAGCGAGTTTGCAAAACTCTATAGGCGGTAGCAGGGTGTGCGAGTCTGTTAGAGTGTTTGTAAGCGGGAGACTGTTTAATTCTAATAGAAATCTGGGAATGCAGCAGTAGGCAGGGGTTGCCGAAGCTGGGTAAATTTTGTGTGTGATTTACCTTTCAGCATTTATTTCTCTACAGTTTGTTTTTGCGTTCAACTCGAGAAAATTTGCTATAACCTTATTCACCCCACCCCCCTCTAGGGTTAATCCAGATCCTACACTTGGGGTCAAAGTATGTTGTAGAAGAAGACTAACAATTTTAGCTTTTGGTCGAAAGTTTCGATTTTTGAATTCAAAATTATCAATTCCTTCGAAAATGTGATGAAATGTCTCACGATCATTTTCGTTGATTTTAAAAATAGAAAGATCCATTCCTGTACTCTTGCAATTGAGAATGGTACCCAAAAGATCACAATTCCAAACAATTCTAGTGCCTTTGACACTACTCCAAATTTCATCATCATTTCCAATATAAAATCCGTGGTTTAAAATTGCGTAGAAAATTTTAACAAGATTTGGATAACAAACAAAATCATTTTGAGAAGCATCAACAAGACTAAGAATTTGATTGCTTGCAAAAAGAGAATCAATTTCATAAGAAGAGAAATCTAGAAATATAGCAAACTTTTTGGATGGACTTTTGCATAGTTGGCATAATTGATGTATGCTTTTATAGCCTCTGGATCATTAAGGAGTTGTTCGTTTGTCTTTCTGGAAATTCTCATGGTGGAAGGGTTGCTTGAAGAAGCCATTAGAGTAGAGAGTAGAGAGCTTGAAGTTTTGAAGAGAGAGTTTGAATTTGAAAATGAGAGTGAAAAGATGTGATAAAAGATAGTGAATAAATAGATTCTCAAAGGACATGTTCTCTGGTCAAAAGATGCCTTTTCAGAGAATTGAATGAGGTGATAAGGTGGAGGTAAATTCAACCATTTGAATTCAAATTTCAAATTTCAAATTCTATACCCATATCGACATCATGATGGGGACCATGTCGACATGTATCTTTGAATTTCTAAGATTTATTTTTCCTAAGTATTCTAATATATATATATACTTATTATTTTTAATGTATATATATCTAGAATAATTATGAAATTACAGTATATTCTATAAAATATTATAATACTATTAAAAATAAAAATAAAAATAATAATAAAATAATGGAAAAAAAATAAAAATTTTAAAATTCAAACAACACACTAATTCAAAATCTACAATTCAAGCAACCAATTCTAAGCATGCAATTTTAACCAATTGTATTGTAAATGTATACCTTTTTCTGAGTCCATTTCTCTGAATTCGTCGAAGTCTTGAACTGCTATGAAACGCATATTTGAATTATCTATCTTCTGATCATCATCGCTTGAGGACGAGTCTGAGTCATCTAGAGTAGCAGTAAATGCACTACATTGTTTATTGGAAGATTTTGCCTATCTGGATACAGACAGTCTCTTTTGATATGGCCTGGTTCGTCACAGTTGAAACATTGATATTGTTTGGCACTACATTTTGATTTCCAGAGTTCTTATAGTTGTTTTTCTTGAGATTGTTCATCTTTCTGTATTTCAGGAATTTTCGAAAATTCTTGGTCATTAAGGCTATCACTTCATCATTATCGCTGTTTGAGTCTGATCCATCGGTCAATGCATTGAATGCTATTGATTTCTTTTCAGATGCTTTGCTTTCTCTTCTCTCAATCATTTGAACTTCAAACGACATTAGATTTCCAATTAATTCTTCTATCTTTAAGGTATTGATGTCATTTGCCTCTTCGATCGCAAGTGTCTTGTGATCCCATTCTAGAGTAAGAGAACTTAAGATTTTTCTGACTTGATCTTCTTTCGAAAATTCCTTTCCCAAGGATATTAGAGAATGCACAATATCCTGAAATCTACTATACATATCTGAAATAGACTCATTAGAATTCATTTTAAATAATTGAAACTGATTTGCGAGCATGTAAATTTTGGTCTATTTAACTT
The DNA here is from genome assembly GCA_030765085.1 of Allium cepa. NCBI lineage: Eukaryota > Viridiplantae > Streptophyta > Magnoliopsida > Asparagales > Amaryllidaceae > Allium > Allium cepa. The sequence goes on along the minus strand of CM060939.1, from coordinate 210,478,740 downwards.
TTCTTGTTCCTTCGTGAGTAACTTGCAAAGTTTTCCAGATTTCATATGCAGACTTACAAACTGATACTCTATTAAATTCATTCCTATCAAGTGAACAAAACAGAATATTCATTGCTTTAGAATTATTTTGTGCAACAGTCTTTTGCTCAATGATCCACTATGCAAAATCAGTTGTGGGTTCAGAATATTCAGTCTGTGTGATATTCCAAGTGTCTAATTCTACAGATTGTAAATATATTTTCATCCCACATCCCCACTATGCATAATTACTACCATTAAAAAGTGGTGGTTGATAGTAGATTGGCCTTCTACAAATGAACTAGTGATAGGGATGATAGAACTAGTGTTGGTAGTGTTACCAGTACCAGCGTTGCTAGCCATTTTGGAAATTTTTCAAAATTCAGATTATGAAAACTTTGAAAACCTTGCTCTAATACCAAATATGAGAAATGCGGAATACGGATCTTAAGGCTAGGATTAACACTAGAAGGGGGTGAATAGTGTTTAAAGAAATTACTAAATCTTTTTGATTTTTTGTTAATTTAAACACAGATGTATGCAATATTCAGACACAGATATGATCACAGAATCAAACACAGATGTAAATATAAAGTAAAAGCAGTAAAGGAAAGAACACACCGGATTTTGTACTAGTTCGGAGTTACCCTACATCCAGTCCCACATACAAGTACGAATTTCCTTTCAAAAAGCAATTGTACAATTACACCTTCTATTTCAAGGCTACAAGGTACTCCCTCCTGATTCACAATCCTCTGGGTAGAGATAGTTAATTTCTCGGGCAACAATTTCACCCAATTGATTTCCAAGGCTACAATCACACCTTTACACTTGATTGATTTCCAAGGCTACAATCACACCTTTTCTCACTAAATTGATTGCAAAGATGTCTATAACTCTGAATAGCACTGAGGATCATATTGCGATAGTGATAGAGAATCAAACCAGAAATGATCTAGTTAGATTCAATGATGATTTCGGCATAAGAATATGTATAAAGAAATGTGGAAGAAGAAGAGGAACGAAAACTAGAAAATATGATTAGAAATTTGTTGAAAACAGTCCCTATTTATAGAAGAACAACAGCCATGTCCATTCGTAAAGGGATATGACGAATAGACACTTCTTTTGAAATTCAAAATTTTGAAATCAACTGACACTATGTCAACATGGGTAACTTGGGTATGTTAACATCCCAAAGCAAATTTTGGTGTTTTGTTTTTCTTTGAAAATAACTTTTATCTTATATTAAAACTATGTTAAACTTTTATAAATATACTTAACTATAGTTAAAATACATAAATAACTATGGAGAATAATATTTTGGTATAAATAAAATTTTACTTATAATTTTATATTTAAATCTAAGTATAAATATTTAAAAGTTAAATATATTATTATTAAAAGATAGTTTAAAACTAAGGATAATTTGATTTTGAAATTAAAGATTATTTTGAGGCTAAAAGTATATAAAACCAGGATAGATGATTTTGATTCTTTTAAAAGGAAGGTTTTGAAATCATTTTGAAAACAAGATATAATTTGTAAAAACATTTTGAATAAAAGTTAGTAGATACAAAACAATGTTCCACTAGATTTTTCGTAGGTTCCATGCTACTTAGGGTTCCATCCCATTAACGGGCTCGAAGTGGATTCCATTCCATGAATAAATTGGATTTTAAGATGCTTGTGCTTTTCTAGGAGTTTTTACAAATTTCCTAATTAAATTACTTATTCTTGCAATCTTGAACTCTTGATAATTTTGATATTCTTGATGCTCATGAGTTTTCAATTTTGATATCTTGAATCTCTATACTATACAGTCTTCATTCTTGGTACCTGCATGGTTAAATCCTGCATATACATATATATCTAAAATATAATGTTAGTATTTATATTTTATAATTCTATTCTAAGGTTGTTGTCGTCAAAACCATCATCTCAAGGACTAACATAGTGATCGAGAAGCTGGGCGGGTTCGTGGCCATGCGGTGGAGCTGCTGGAGTTAGCGTAGATGGTTTGGTTCGCATTTTTGCAGTAAGGTATATCTGCAGTTTATTTTTATTCTTCATTTTTTAATCTAATATAGTAATATATAAATATGTATATATATACAACGAAAGATATTTTAAAACCAGATTTTTATTTCTACAAATGTATGTATATATATAGGTTAGAAAAAAATAATGACTACAGTAAGGTGAAAACAATTCTATTTTAATTTAATAAATATATATATATAGGAAACAATAAATATATGTATATATATACAATTTTGGTAAATATAGGAATTTATATAAAAATTTGATTTTTAAGTCTATATAGGTTATATTTAGTGTACGTAGTTTCAAGGAAAAATAAAATAAAACAAATATACATATACAAATTTTAAATTTGCTAGTTTATTTTAAAATAGTGTTGATTAGTTTGATTAATTTATTCATTTAATTATTTAGTTACTAAAATTTATTTATCATAGAGAAATTAGTTTAAATTTAATTTTTAGTTAATTAAATTTATTAAAAAGGATATTTGACTGTTCGATTATTTAAAATGTTAATAAACCGTATAATATTTATACAAGGTCTGAAATCGGGGAGAGACAAGCCGGTTTGGATCGGATTGCAAATTAAAAGTCAAAGGTGAGTTAATCTCACTCTAATTGGATTGCTGGTTAATTTAATTGGTTAAATTTAAATTATGGGATGGCTAATTGAAATTGATAATTATTATCAGTCTGGATGTGATATTATACATAGTAGTATATATATACATTGGAGTGATTGATATTCCCGCATTATATAGCGGATGAGACCCTATGCGCCCCGCATAATAGCGGATGAACCTATATACCGTGGTATCCCCTCGACGTGGGATTGGTATTTTTTTATATTGTGCTAACATTTGTGGATGCTGGGAAACAGGTTTGAGGAATCCAACTGGATTCCTCAAAAATGTTGGATTTATTTTCATATTCAGTTATATGGATGTTGAATAATCTATGATAGGTTATGTTGAAGAATTTAATTTATCGGATGCTAAGATATTGCTGGGTATTTTTTGCATTTTATAAAAAAATATAAATATTGAATTTTAAAGGGGAAATTCCAACCATCATAATATACGAAATGGATCATATAATTTGATTTGTCATTGAAAATCATGAATTTTAGAGGTAGTTTGGGATTTTTCTGTGTAGTGTGGAGTGGGAATTGCATAGATGAATTGTGTTGGGCATTTCATCAAGTTCCGGCGACCCATACGATTTCATGACTTAAGGCTTGGCATAGGGAAGGCTTGGAGGATGGGGCACTCATGAAAAATAAGGCGGCATTTTTCAAATGGTTGTGGTGGCTTGTCGAGGCAAAAGTAGGGTTTAGGTTGGCCTAGGTGTTGGCTTCGGTCACGAAGCAATGGTGATGTGAAGGAGGTGATCGAGATGTGCAGTATAGGGGAAAAGGTAAGAGGAGGCCATGGCATAGCTTTTGGCGAGGTCTGGTGGTGAACAACCGTGTGTGGTGGAGTGACAAGGTGGGTAAGTGGCAATGTGTTTTCTTTAGTTTAGGTCTGTAGTCGATTTTTCGAAATGGTGGTCGTTCGTGCTTTTCTCGTGGGTGGACGAGGCAAGAGGGTAGCGAGTGACTTGGAGAGATGTCGGCATGGTTATTGTCATCGACGACCGATGTACATGCATAACACAGTTGTGCACACTTGTTTCGTGCAAATGAAAGTGATAGGAATGAAAAGGAACTGGGGAAGAAGAGGGAGGAATGGGCTTTAGTATTGGGTTTGGCCCAGATCTAATATGTTTTGGGCTGGGTTGGAAAACTAATAAAGGAATTTATATAAAATTTAATAATTTAATAAGCTATAAACTTAAACTCTATTTTTCTCACCCATTCAGAATGCAAATGATGAGCCGATTGTTGTACCGAGACCCTATCGCTAAGTAGTTCTATCTGAACTAGTATTGTCAAATTTTTCTATATGAAGAACTAAATGATTTAAGTGAAATAAGAAGAGATACCTTATTCGATTTATTATATGTTAATAAATCAATTAATTATTTAACAAGCTATTAATTTTAAATGAATTAAGAAATAAACATTTATTAAATTTCTTGGGTTAACAAATAATCTGGATTTAAATATATCTCGACTCGATTAAGTTAAAACCAGTTTCAGTTCTGATTTATAAATTGGTTTAATATTGATTATCGATTGTTGACTGAGTTAATGATCTATGTTTGACTGATATTGTTCTTGGTATTTCTTTCAATTTTCTATTATTTTTACTATTAATTAGATAAACAAATTTAAAGTAAATAGAATAAAATGTTAACATGTTTTATTGGCAAGTAAATCGACTGGAACTGATCGCTATTCTGATTTCGAAAATGAAATGAGTACAAGCAAATAAATCTCGATGGACCGCACATAAAGTAAACATATGAAATGAATTGCCATTTGTAAATATTAACACCTTGATTGTGAAATTGTTATTTAAACGACCCGACTTTTTAAATATATCATTTGATTTCGATGAGACCGAAAATCGGATATATGCATTATCCAAAAACCACTTCGATCAAATAACCACTACGAATCTTTACGGGTTTGATATAGAGTCTAATATGTTGTAATTAAATTAGGGTAACAATTTCGGCTATTTGATAAGTACATGTACTTAGAAACTATTATAATATTACTAAATTTTCTAAAATGAGCGTTTTGGTTATCATAAGATAAAAAAACCATCGTGTTTATGTGTGACACGTTCTTACGAAATACCTTTATTTTCGAAGGATTTTGACAACTTAAGTGTTTCAAATTAAGTGTGCTTACTCATGCTGGTTTTTCATCCTGACTTGGGTGTTACTTTATTCTAATACTCGGGTTAGACCGAGTGTTACAAAATTCAGGTTAGGATGCTTTGGAGCTCAGGAAACGAGCTGGATGGCAGAGACGTATTAGACATACTTGATTATATTCGCTGTGTATTGTAGGATGTATTTCCAACATTTTTTAGGACAAGTTATTTTAGCTGTCCCGATTTATATGTTGATGATTGTACTCTGATAAAATTGTATGTATATTAACAGTTACAGTTCTTTGTATAAAAATCTGTAATTATATTATATTTTGTTCCACTGAGATTGTGAGATTCTGTGTTGTGTTTTCTGTTTCTTCTTCTATCTTTTTCTTCTATAACCCTAATGATCTGGTATTTCCGGCGCTTGACTATTTGGCATGTTATACAGTGAACATATTAGTGTCGATTTTCGAGGGTCGAAAACTCTCAATCGTTACATGTGGTACCAAAGTTGAAGGTTAAGCGAGAACCTTGGCTTTGGTGGGGATTACTCATTAGAGATAGGGTAAGTAGTACCCTAGAATGAGTTTGAATGTATATGCGTATAAGAGAGAGCATATTTGTTAGTGATATAAAAATATTTTGCTGTTAATAAGTGAAATGATTTTAACTTGGATTTTACATAGAATACAAAAGAATGAATTCTATAAACCGATAAAATCATTCGTGACTATTGATGATGATTAGATGTTATCCCTTGGTTGATTGATTTTTTGATATGAATATGCATATTATCGCTTATTGATTGATGAGTCATACTCTGCCAGTTTATGTGCATCGACTATTGACTATTGATTTGAGCATTTGACTATGGTTGGAAAACTTTAGTTTTGAAAAATATTTGACCAATTAAGAAACTGCATGTTTAACATGTTTTTGAAGTGAATACATATTTAGATTTCCCCCTGTATCATTTTAAAGAGTAATGGATACCATTTGAAAGTGATATATGAAATATGGTTTATTTAGACATGGTTAATAAATAAACAAAAAGAAATCCAAACTGAAAATTTGAGAATCTGAATTCTGGATACTTGAAATTGATTTCAGATTTTGAGAAAATAATAATATATTATATACTATTTGAAAGGTATTTTTTTGAATAAGAATTCTCAAAATGATTTCAAAGAAAATAAAAGCCTGATTTTGTTTCCAAACCCTAAAGTATGGTTTGATATTCGAAAGATATACGTATATATCTATTGGAAATGAACCTGGTGTTCAATTCTCGAGTTTTCGGATTGAATGATATTATGAACGCTTGTACCCTATGCATTGGGATTGATTAATTGATTGATTATGCATCTTGTTGAGATGATTGAATGCCGATTATAATTTTGAATTGGAATTTGTTTTTTCGACTATTCTGAATAGTCGAACACTTCCAAATTCAGAATTAATTTTTAAAGCTAAGCATTTTCAAAAAGTATAAAAGTATTTTGGAAAGTATATAAAGTTAGTTTTGAAAACTTAAAATAAAAACTAATGGAAGTCGAACAAGTTTTAAAAAGCAAAATATTTTGATAAGTAAATTGTATAGCCTATGTTGTATTATTTAAGTATGAAACTTGTTTTGAAATGTTTCGAATGAAATTTTGCTTTAAGAAATATTCCCAAATAATAAAGGGATAAAAAGATAAAAAAAACTTATTTATTTTACAAATTTCTTTTAAAATAAATTTTGATTTATAAATTTTATTTATTTGCAAAATGATTTGAAGGCAAGTTTTAATTATCTACAAACATGAAAACTAGTTTTGAAAAGTTTTATAATGAATTTGTTTGAGAAATGTTTATGAAGAAAAAAATTAATAATAAGAATAATAAAATAAAATTTTATAAGGTCGGTTATGTATAAAGGATTTTTTTTAAAGTATTTGATTTTGAAAAGAAATTGTGGTTTTAAACTTAGATACTTACAAAGTGATTTAGAAAGAAAGTTGATTTTATATAAATACGGCTTTTGATAAGTATGAAATTGAAATAAATTTTAAAAACTAATGATTGGAATTTTAAAATATATGAATATTGAATAATATTCAATTTGAAAAATGATTGTTGAAATCGTATATGGATTTGAAGTTGGTCCAATATTTGAAAGTGATTGATTTCGAGAACCTTTGACTATATAAAAATGTTGATTCGAAAGTTTTCGAACTTATATAAAATGAATTGTATAAGTATGAAGTTATTGCGAAAACTATTGATTTTGAAAGGTACTCGATTTGAAAATCGATGATCTTATATAACGAAATTATATAAGAATGATATATTAGAAATTAATGATATGAAAAGGTACTATGTATAGTATGATATACATTTTGAAATTGAAGATATGGGAAGTACCTTCTGCTTGATTATCTGCTTTGTGGCCACATTGTGGATACATTCTATTGATCGGTTTGGGTCTTCCGGACATAAACTCATGAGTTCCTTCAAATTCCATAGCATAACCTATGGTCATACGACTCGGCTGTATAGCGAAATTCGCAAGGCTGTGAAGGCTTACGGTTACGGATGTTTTCTGGGGGAACCAGACGAAATCGTTGTGTAACTGCGATCTATGGTCAATTTTGCGTAATCCGCCTGGGTAGAGGATTGCCCTAAGGTACGGATGTTTCCTGGAGGAACCAAGAAAAATCATTGTGTGTCTGCGGTCCACGTGGCGTAATTCGAGAAGCAGATGATTGTCTTGGGTCTATGGGTGATAGCGACGTAACCACTAGTGTTACTATATATTAAGTAGAATACGATCCATGTGAGTGTTTTGCATAGCGAAATTCGTAGAGCAGTGATTGCTCGCAGGTACGGATGTTTCCTTAGGGATCCAGGAGAAACCATTGTGTATCTGCAATTTATGGTTGTTTTGGATGTCATAGCGTAAGACGTGGGGAAATGGCTGCCTAAAGTCACCGAGGCCGCGTCGCTCTGTCCTTTCGACTTAGTGAGAGAGCGACCTTAGGGACCGTGTCCAATGATGATCCCGTTCATTTGATTTCGGTGATTGAATTTTACTTTCCATATCTATTTTTAAAAGTTTTTCAGGTATTTTCACTGGGTGTTAAAATGGGTTTACAAAGTACTTAGGGATTTATTGTCTTGCGCCTAATTAACATATTACTAGATTCTGTTAGAATGAGGATAAACTTATGGAAACATCGAGTTACCAAAAGTATTTGCAATATAAATTTTCATTGTAAAATATTTTTTAACAAAGAAATTTTTTCAAGCATTTAAAATTTGAATAAAAAAAACCTCTCGAATTATCTTTTGGTGTAATTGAGAAACCAATAGAATAAATATGTAAGTTTTATGTAGACCATTCTAATTGCATTTACAGTTTTGATTCAGATTTGAATACATGATTTTAAGGTAATTCATACCTGTCCGATTTAGGATTGTTCACTCGATTCTTCACAACGAACACTAATATGGATTTCGATACGAATCTGAAGTTCTCTATCATACATTATTACCATGTAAGGAGGATGGAAGTTTCTAATTAAGAAGTCGGATTAGATTACGCACTATAGTAGTCGGGTTACCAATACTAGTTCGGAAAATTACATACTCAAATAAGAGATCGAAATTCTTATATGTACGAATGGTATATATATCGTACGTATTCAAATAAAATAATTGTATGCTATGGTTGCTAGCTACGATTAATTCTTGCTTAGGATTGCTATGTTATTTAGTTGCATGTAGTTTGACATCATCCCTATTAGTTCATTATATTTATGAGTTAAACATAATTGTATTAATGATCTTATGTTTTATAAGTTAATTATTTTGAGTAAAATATACCGTATGTTAAATTTCTTACTTAGTTCCTTTTCGAGGACAAAATTTTTTAAGTGGAGTAGATTGTAACGACCTGAAATTTTAACTATTTTAAATTATTAAATTTAATATAATTTTTGAATTAAAATGGTCAACAATAAAGTTTAATGATTTATTAATGTAATTTATTGGATATGAACTTAGATAAAAATTTAAATAACAAATTTCGATATTAGAAAAAATGATTAACTAATTTTAAATATTGAGATATTAATTTATATAAGTCAAATAGATAAATTTTTTGATATTTAAAATATCTGAATTTATAAATTAATTAAAGTATATTTAAGTTTAGATTATAATTTTCGAATATGATAAATTTTATAGATATACGTATATACACTCCACCATTAAGAATTTAAGATAGAATATCCGTATTTGTATATATAAGCATATACAAGCTTTACGATGTTTAAAAATTTATATAAGCTATATATGTGCATGTATGTTTATGAAAAATATTGTATATGTAAATAAATAAATATACATGAATGTATAAACTTCATAATGGCAAAAATTTCAAAATTATGACTATATATATATATTGGTATATGTTATAAAAATAATGCATATGTAAAGTATAAATATATTTATATATATATATATATATATGAAAAATACATATGTATATCCAAAATATGTATATGTGGATATGATAAAAGTGTGTATATATGTAAGTATATGTATATGGTATTTAAAAATAGAGTATATGTAATATATAAATATATACATACATACATGTAGGATATATATTACATGTATAAGAATCATGATGGAAAAACATCAAATCACACGCAAAACATATTATCAAACACATATATGAAATCAAGTCACATAAGAAATCAAATCAGCATACAAAAATCACATCGGGAAAAAACTAGAGGAATTTAAAAAAGAGGAAAAAGAGTAAAAGAGAAGCCTATACACTCAGCTCCCACCCACTTCTATATATTTACACGGCCTATACCTATTCATACTTGTACAAGAAAAAAAACAAAGAGATGCCATTAATTCAAATAGGGCTAAGACAGTAAAAGCTTGAAGCAATAAACAAACAGTGTGTTCATCTCTTAAAAATGTTTGAACAACAACTTAAATTTTGGTCACTGGTTATTATTTATGAATGTAGATATACATATATGAATGAGTTATGAATAGATCATCAGTATTTATAAAGTATTTATGGCTGCAATATGAATATGTATAAGTATGGGCATACTGGACATGACGATCTACCTAAAAGCCTATAAAGAACCTCCTCTATTCCTTATTTTGTAAAATTCAGTTAAGATTTTCAACTTCAAAAATCATTAACATAATATCTAATTTGTTTTAAACTTTGATTTCAAAACCAAAGTTTCTTGTTTTTGAATGTTGGACATTTTAAAATTTGTTTCATAAAACTTTATAAAGCATACAGAGAGAAATGACGTTTTATAGTAAATGAGTTTTACATGGTCGAAATTCCAACCATCATAATAAAGGAAATGGATCATATAATTTGATTTGTCATTGAAAAACATGAATTTTAGAGGTAGTTTGGGATTTTTCTGTGTAGTGTGGAGTGAGAATTGCATAGATGAACGGTTTTGGGCATTTCGTCAAATTTTAACGATCCACACGATTTTATGACTTAAGGCTTGGTGTAGGGAAGGCTTGGAGGATGGGGCACTCACGAAAAATGAGGTGGCATTTTTCAAACGGTTGTGCTGGCTTGTCAAGGCAAAAGTAGGTTTTAGTGGTCTTGGTGTTGGCTTTGGTCATGAAGCAATGACGACGTGAAGGCGGCGATCGGGATGTGCGGTATGAGGGGAAATGCAAAAGGAGGCCGTGGCATAGCTTTTGGCGAGGTCTGGCGGTGAACGATCATGTATGGTGGCATGACGATGTGGGTAAGTTGGAATGTGTGTTCTTCGGTTTGGGTTTGTAGTCGATTTTTCGAATTGATGTTCGTTCGTACTTTTCTCGTGTGTAGTCGAGACGAGAGGGTAGCGAGTGACTTAGAGAGATGGTCATCGGCATGGTTACGGTTGTCGACAACCAGTGTATGTGCATGACACACTTGTTTTATGCAAATGAAAGCGAGAGGGAGGAAAAGAAACTGAGGAAGAAGAGGGAGGAGTGGGCTTTAGTATTGGGTTTGGGCCGGATCTAATATGTTTTGGGCTGGGTTAGTAAAGAATTTATTTAAAATTTAAAATTTAATAAGCTATAAACTTAAAATCTAATTTTCTCAATCGTTCAAAATGCAAATGACGAGCCGATTGTTGTACTGAGACCCTATCGCCAAGTAGTTCCATCTGAACTAGTATCGTTAAAATTTTCAATATAAAGAATTAAATGATGTAAGTGAAATAACAAGGGATACCTTATTTGATTTATTATATGTTAATAAATCAATTAATTATTTAACGAGCTGTTAATTTTAAATGAATTAAGAAATAACATTTATTAAATTTCTTGCGTTAACAAATAATCTAGATTTAAATATAACTCGACTTAGTTAAGTTAAAACCAGATTTAGTTCTGATTTATAAATTGGTTTAATATTAATTATCGATTGTTGACTGAGTTAATGATCCATGTTTGACTGATATTGTTCTTGTTATTGATTTCAATTTTCTATTGTTTATACTATTAAGTAGCCAAATAAATTTAAAGTAAATAGAATAAAACTTTAACACATTTTATTGGTAAGTAAATCAGCCGATACTAGTCGCTATTCCGATTTCAAAAATGAAATGAGTATAAGTAAATAAATCTCAGTGGACTGCTCAAGATAAAGTAAACATATGAAATGAATCTCCATATGTAAATATTAACACCCTGATTGTGAAATTGTTATTTAAACGACTTGACTTTTTAAATATATCATTTGAGTTCGATGACACCGGAAATTGGACATCTGCATTATCCGAAAGCCACTTCGATCAAATAACCACTACGAACCTTTACGGGTTTGATATAGAGTCTAGTATGCTGGAATTTAATTAGGGTAACAATTTCGGCTATTTAATATAAGTACATGTACTTAGAAACTATTATAATATCACTGGATGTTCTAGAAAGAGTGTTTTGGTTATCGTAAGATAAAAAAACCATCGTGTTTATATGTGACGCGGCCTTACGAAATACCTTTGTTTTCGAAGGATTTTGATAACTTAAGTATTTCAAATTAAGTGTGTTTACTCACACTGGTTTTCCATCCCGACTCGGGTGTTACTTTATTGTAATGCTCGGATCAGACCGAGTATTAAAGAATTCAGGTTAGGATGCTTTGGAGCTCAGGAGACGAGCTGGATGGCAGAGACGTATTAGGCGTACATGATTATATTCCGCTATGTATTGTAGGCTGTATTTCCAGCATTTTTGAGGACAAGTTATTTTAAATATCCCAATTTATATGTTGATGATTGTACTCTGATAAAATTGTATGTTTATTAACAGCTAAAGTTCTTCGTATAGAAATCTGTTATTATATTATATTTTGTTCCACTGCAATTGTGAGATTCTGTGTCGTGTTTTCTGTTTCTTCTTCTATCTTTTTCTTCTATATCCCTAACGATCTGGTATTTCTGTGGCTTGACTATTTGGCATGTTATACCGTGAACGTAGTGTCGATTTTTGAGAGTATACAACCCCCAGTCGTTACACACATCGTCGAGCAGTAAAACAGATTTTACAATATTTTACCAACACTAAAGATTATGGTTTATTTTATCCAAATGGCAGTATGCTTGAACTTGTATCTTACAGTGATGCGGATTTTAGAGGATGTAAATCAGATAAAAAATACAAGTGGAATGTGTCACTTTGTTGGTCAATTGTTAGTTTTGTGGTTTAGTAAAAAAATAAAATTGTGTTTCTCTTTCAATATGTGAAGCCGAATTTATTTCTGCTGCAGGCACTCAAGTAATATATATGCAACAAACACTCAAAGACTATGGAAAAACAATAAATAAATCTCCAATATATTGCGATAATACTAGTGCAATAAATTTATCTAAAAATCCAAATAATCATTCTCGAACAAAACATATAGATATTCGTCACCATTTTCTGAGAGATAATGTTAAAAAAGAAATAATAATTTAGAATTTGTTAACACCAAAAATAAAATAGCTGATATTTTTACAAAAGCATTAAGCGAACAAACTTTTATTAAGTTAAGACGGGATCTAGGAATTTGTTCATATAATGAACTGATTAACTAAAGTTGTAGAAATATTGTTTGGTTCACTTAAATCTACAATAGCTTATATGCAACTTGAACTAAACAATTAATTTTATAACTTTGAATTAATCACAACCACATAAATATTTTTTTACCACCATTTAAAAATAAACTAACATATGTTAAATTTCTAAGATTTAACTCATTTTCCTCAACTAGTTTTCTAAACAAAAAAACTCTTATCTTATAAATTAAGATAATAGTCTACTTAAAATAAGTAAACACAAATAAATTTTTAAAAGAAAATAATACAGTATCTTCTGATCCAACTCTACCTATTCAGTTATTGACTATAAGCCCCCCTTATCCGATAGCACCTATGTATCACTAACTAAGTCAACACCTACATCAACTTATTCTCTAAACATTATTGCATCACATGCCGACTTTTCTCCAAAAGGAAAGAAAGCTAAACTTTCAATTGATCTGAAATCAAAATCTCTTTCCAACAAAGTCGATGAGATATATCACTATCAACAAGAAATGACCGGCTTTCAACGTGAAATATATTATCAGCAACGATGTAAAGGATCTCATATGAATTTTCTCTAAAAGTGTATTCTTGTAATTTGTGGTCATTTTCCGAAAAAAATTGCATATACCAAAAATCTCCTCGATTATGAGAAACTGCTACAAAAGCGCATAACATTTCTTTGAGAAATCTATGCAAACTAGGACCATCGAACCAAGCTTGGACTAACATTCTAGCTCATCCAAGTTGGTCTCCACTAAAGCCATTACTTGATGATACAAAAGTTGAACCAGATTTGTGGGATATTCAATAAAACGATAATTATGAATTCTCTGACAAACAATAAAACTTTTGTTATATATCATATAAATTATATTTATTTATTAATGGTTGATATGTATTTTTTTATTATATTAAAATTTAATAAAATTTTCGTCGATATTGAAACTTTTTCTATATATATTAGAATTTACGTATCATAGACGTTTGTGAATATACCAAAGACGTCTGCCAACACTTACGAGAAAATTTTTCATGTAGCCACAAACATCTGGTGATAACACAGACGTCTATGATGATTCTCCATTTAATACTTTTTCCTACATACGTCTGTGGAACCAACACAAACTTGTCGAAACTCTCAGCGTCATTTTAACTGGAGCCACAGATGTCTATGACTTCTTCACAGACGTTTGTCACTGCTCAGCCATAATCTTCCCAGTAGCCCTTTATAAACAAATTTACTCCTCTTTTCACTTTACCTTCATTCCAACTTCTATTTTCTAAAACCCTAGTATTTTAAACGTCCAAATTTTCAAATCAATGGCTCCTAAGAAAGTTTCAGTCTCCAAAAAGAAAATGCAAGGCCAATCGTCATCCTCCAGCCAAGCACCGATTACACAAGCTCACATTAACCAACGGCTTCGCAATAATCCCAATGCAATTAGACAATTTGAGGCGCTTACCTAAAAGAATATCCACTCTGGTCCTTTTTATCGCCTGCCAATGTGATGGAATATGAAAATTTTCGAATTATAACGGATGTTGGATGTTGCAACTTGATTAGTTACGATCCAAATAAGCTAATCATTGATCCTCTAGCTATTTACCTCTTCTACTTCAATCTATGTAGTATAGAGATTTGGAATCTAGAGAATGATGATGGTTGGTTGTGGTCAAGTGTGTACGGAAAAGAAGTTAAAATAGATGTATATACGATTGGTCATATTTTAGGATGTTCTTATGAGGGGATTGATTGAACTAATATACCAGATCACTGTCTACTACTTAAGGATGAAGCTACCCATCAAATATGAGAAGATAGAATGCCAAAATAGAAATCATTTATCTTCGACCTCATGCTAGACTATTAAATCATATGATAATTAATACCAACATTTTTGTCTAAGTAGTCATAAGCAAATTTATCCCAATGACCATCGAGCTTTGTATGCTATATTTGGTCGCCTACCAGTTAATTAAGCAAAATTTATTCATGACCAAATTAAAGGATTTTGGTCTCAGCATCATTGTTCCATTATTTATGCTCCATATATAATGCACATCTTGCAAAATCTTGGAGTTCCTTTATACATCTCACAATATGAAGAAATTTCCACAAAAAACAGTGGTCCATGATATCTATCGTCGATGCATCTTCCCCAAAGCCCTACTCGTATCATTCCCTTCGGCCAATGGACTCAATAACTATAAGAACAAGAACAAGAACATCATGGGTCTCCTCCAACTAACACACCTTAGCTAACCTACTCCCCCCATTCTTCCCAAGAACCACCTTCCTCTAGTCATCATATCGAAAGCTTGCGTTGAACAACGCCTAACGAATCTCTTTATGATTTGGCAATTAAAAAACCAAAGAATTATCATGGCCAATCATTAAGTTTTAAACTGAAAGATGATGGGATTGGAATGTTCCTTCTCCACTAGGATGACAAAGATGGAGAATACGTTGGACAAAGTGGTGTCTACTTTAGGAAAAGTGATGCGCAAAGTACGTGGTCGATCTTCCTCACGCTCATCATCTTTGCCTTCCCCACCACCACTCGGGTTCAAACACTAGTTTATTTCTCTTAACCCTCTCCCAAAAGTACATCACATGATAGAGGTGCTCAAGGGAAGACTCCTATTGACACACAACCTGAGGAAGAGGAAGAAGACAGTAATGAAATGCACGTGTCTGAGACTCCACATTTTATACAATCATCATACATGGTATTTCAAAGCCTTTCTATTGATGGAGAAGAGGAGTACAACAACCACACGCAGTGGCTGGGTACATATGAGCAGGATTCATCTTCTTACTGAGTATTAGGGGAACTACAGAGGATTATCTTATTCTCAAAATCAGCACAACTAGAGCTTGTTTTCTTTTATTCTATAACCCTATGCTTTTTGTTCCCCTATTTACAGCTTTTGTTTCTAATTTTAATTTGAACTTTAATATTTTCTTTTCCATGATCTGAAATGATAACATGCAATGACTATTTACTATCTCCATATCTTATATTGTTTCCCTCCATCATGATAATGACAAAGGGGGAGAAATCTGTGCATACACATAAGAGGAGATGTATATACATAGAGGGAGACAAAACATATGTTGATTTGTATACTTCCATTCTATAGTCGATATTTGATTATATGGTTAATATTTGAATATATAGTTGATTTGTGATTGTATAGTTGTCATCATCAAAAAGAGAGAGATTGTTAGAACCATCAACTTACATTTCAATGATAACAGCAATACAATCATATATATATATGTATATACAGATATTATCAAGATTGCAGGTTTATACTACAAGAAGACACCATGCTCGTAGATTTTGAAATTCAAAGAGAAATGAAGATTCGTTGACCATACCAATGTTATTCTACCATAAAAGAGTGATAGATAAAATATTGTTACGGTCTCATTGGGTATATATGCATACACGATCACACACAATTTCATATACATCTAAATCAAGTGAAAAACTATTTTTACATCTCACATACATTTGAGATATACTCACAGATGTCTGTGACAAGTCTTAGGTTAAAAACTAAACTAGTCACAAAAGTTTAAGGATTCTATCACAGACGTTTGTCGTGGCAAAAACTGTCATCTCTGAAAAGACACGTCTATTTGAAACTAAACGAAGTCATCTTTCAATGAAGAGTCGCAACCATTAAAATGAAGAGACTTCCTCAAAGAGTAACAACTCTTCATCTGCACCTTTATGATTCTATAAATACCATTTTGATTGAGAAGTATAAATCACTTAATTTAAATTGATCTATTCTTTATTCTCTTGATTTCTAAACACTTCCTTGCACATACACTGTTTGCTTACTCTCAATCCATTATAACCAAAATGGAATTTTTGTTAAATTACTTCCTACAATTCAATTGATATACTCAAAAGAGACCATTAGAATTTTTTTAATATAAGTCAAAAACTGTGTTATTTAGAACATAAAATTGTTAGAGATACTTTTGTATTAGCCTATTCCTCTAGGTGAAGTGGGGGTAATTTTTTAAAAGGAAATATCGAAGGGGACCTTCAAAACTGGACATAGGATGGGAGGTTCGGACCAGTATAAAAACTCTGGTTTGCATGCTTTTTATACTTTACTACTTGTTGTTTACTATTGCATTGATTTATGTACTTTCATGCTATACACAATTTAGGCAGTATACAATCCCCAAGACTTTCATCGTTTTGGGGTTTTTCTTTTAAGAAGCTATTTGATGTTTGATCATTATGTGATTTCATATTTGAAGTTGTTTAAGTATGCACAATATTTGTGGGTACTTAACTTTATAATCACATTTGAGATCTAGATCACTTTACCCTTCATTATCGTGCTAACTCGTTTTTTTTAATCTAGACCGAACCTTTTATTATTTTATAATACTTAGGTCAGATCAAGATGTTTCAGATCCTTCAGCTTGAGGCTTTAGAGTGGATATCTTACCTCTTAGCTAGCGTTCTCTTTTGTCATCTTATGTATATATCAACATCATGTTGTATCTTGTATTGAGATTATACTCCTTTTGCGTACATATTCATTTTGAGATGTTGTAATGCCCCATATTTTTAGTAATACTATTTAGGATATTTAATTAGCTAAAATAAATTAAATAATGTGATGATTAAGAGATTGAGATTTGATTCAACCAAGGGTAGCCGTGCCATGTTAATTTGTAAATCAAAATGAGATATGTAACAACCCGAAATTTAACCCATAATAATTAATTCGTTAATTAATGAAATGATAAAATAAGTTTGTAAAATTATCATAATTAAGCCACAGGAGTTGCACCATTGTATTCGTGGTAATTATTTAGTCAATTTACCTATATAGAACTTTAGAATTCGAGTCCATATGAAGAAGTTATGCAAGAAACAAGAATCAACCAAAAAATGGGTCAGGTCGACCAGGAGGTCGACGCAACCACAACCTAGGTCTACCGGCTGGTCAACCTAGGGAAGGACAGGTCGTCTTGGTGGTCGCCCCGCCCTACGTGGCGAGCGAAAGAACATTTTTTTCATTCCAGCAAGTTTTGTACACGATTGTTTTATCTTTGGCTCCATCTGGTCCTTCCGTTCTTCCATCCGATGGCTCCTATTCAGCCTGTGACGTGGTTACATCCTATTCAATCTCCAAATCCAATAGTCTGAGATCCACTTCTACCCTTCTAAATAAGACCCTAGGCCTAACACTTTTTCTCATTCTAGATTTTCTCCGCTTGGGTTCACCTTTTCAGGTAGGACCCTAGAAAGGAATAATTTTCCAAGGAGAGAATCTTTTTAATAAAAATATTTTAATACCCTCAGGTGGATCCGGGAAGACCAAAAGGGAAGAGCTTAGGACCACAGGTGAGTGATTGTAATTATTTTAGATTTCTTTAAGTAGTTTAAAATAATAGGGTTTCCAATAGTTTCAGTTCTACTACAATTTTTGGAATAATCTTTTTAGAGTTTATTTATTTTTTAGAATTATTTTCAGTCTATTTCTTTTAGCAATTCTTTTCAGTTAATTTTAGTTTATTTCTATTAGTTATTGCCTTTTCATTTATTTACAGTTTATTTATGGTATTTTAATTTATTTACTGTTATTTATGCGTTATTTACATCTTTTTCCTACACTTTGGATTTTCTTCTATTTTTAGTTTTCTTTTATTTCTCCTTCTTCTTCGCGTATGGATTAGAATAGATTAAGCGTGAATATGGATTAAATTTTAAGAATATTGAAATAACGAAAGACAAAATGTAAATTGTTAAGACTGTAATGGAAACGAAATTAAGACTAAAATTGAGCCTAATTATGATATTGATGTTAGAATTGGACAAATTAAAGATAATTGGCCTAGTTATAACTTAGAGTTTTAATTAAAAGCAGTATAAGATGAAATGAGCTTATTTTTACACTTAGAGCTTGGGTTAAGCAATAAGCATGATTATAACATAGGTTATGATAAGAAATAGAATAGAGTGAGGCTTATTTTAAGACTTAGAATAAATTAATAAGCACAGATACTAAGAACAAAAGTAAAGACTTATTTAAATAATTTTTCTAAGTTAATAAGCAAAGAATTAAAGTAGGGTCTGTACCAAATAACATTCCCCTATTTCTATGGACATGGTGTTTTACACAACCAAGAAGTGAAACGAGGTGTCTCACATAACCCTGGAGCGAGACGAGGTGTCTCACATAATCCTTAACTGAGATGAGGGGAATACTTATGTTACTAACGGTAATAAATGGTCAATAATTAGAAGTCCAAATCATGGGGATTTGGGTAAAGGGCGCAACTAAATATTGTTTGGATGACGAGCCAGTGCCAACAGCATTTCCCCAATTATTTCTATAGACACGGTGTTTCACATAACCCTAAAGTGCAATGAGGTGTCTCATATAACCCTTAAGTGAGACGAGATGTCTCACATAATCCTGAAGTGAGACGAGGGGCATGCTTATGATAGAGCTTGAGGTAATAAGAAGACCCAATAGATGGAACAACAGGTAACATGAGCATGTTGGTGGTTATGCGTGCGACTTCTATTCAGGTGCTCAGTAATCGTTATGACTTCTAAGCGCTTAGTGTGTGCCTTTCGTAGGCACCAAAGTCTACTGCGTAGGGAGCTTTAACGTTCGGCCTATAGTAGATTCTATAGAGTAGCAGGACGATCAAAGGGTAGTATTAGAAATTCAGCCTAACTTAAACTACTATAAAAAACAAGTGCAAACAATCAAAGTTAATCAATTGTGTCGATCTAGTCAATTCGTATTTATTTCCAGCTTATTCCTTCTCTCTATTTCCTTTGTTTCCTTTTATATACTAGAACTGTTGCAAAGTCTATTACTTTTACATTGCTTAAAGATTCTAGTAATTACTATCATTCACTAGACTTTCAATCTGACCCACTCCTCTATTTTCCCCTCTCTCCTATAGGCAATTAGGGGCAAGGTCGGTAGACTGCAAGCATTTGGAGATTTCTTCGGAGGAGATTCTATCATGTATTTATTTTCTTCAGTTTCGGTTTTTAGTTCTTTTATTGAGCTGGCATTTTGGGCGGGATGTATTGTACTCTAATATTATTGATACTATGGATTCTATTTCACAAGACACATAAGGTTATTTTTACATTCGTTGTATTTGGTATTTGGCGACTTATTTGATTTATGAAGTAATTCTGGGGTTTTCTTCTAAACAAATTATTATTATTATTATTATAATTGTTTCCGTTGTTTATATATTTTTGTCTTTTGAATCTTAGACTCTGCTAATTTTAGTTATACCTATAATGCACCACATCTTTTATTGTGCCCTTTTGGGTATACGAACACTACACCAAAACAGGCAAATCCTAACATTTATAAGTGTTACAAATATTTCAGTAACACTTTTTAAGTGTTACTAATGGACTGTGAGGAATGAATCAGCCAAATTTGTGACACTTATAAGTGTTACGAACATACGTATTACTAACACTTATAAGTGTTGGTACCTAAATATACGGTAACACTTATAAGTGTTGGTACAGAAATATGTGGTAACGCTTATAAGTGTTGGTACAGAAATATCCGGTAACGCTTATAAGTGTTGGTACAGAAATATCCGGTAATGCTTATAAGTTTGGTACAAAAATATACGGTAACGCTTATAAGTGTTGGAAAATGATTATTTAGTAACACATATATGTGTTGTTACACATAAAATGCTTTGCTTATCATTTAGGTTTGTGACGTAGATAAGTGTTGTTATCCAAAATATTAGTAACACTTATATGCGTTACTAATTGAAATTATGTTTTTACACTATTTTATACATAATTAATATTAAATTCTTTAAGTAAATGAATATAATATCTCATAAATGATGATGTCCATATCATATATAATTCATCATATCAATCCAATATGAAGTCTAAAATACTTCCATATCTTAAATGCAACAATATCATATTTAGATAATACTATAATATGAGCTACAAACTTTCCAATTTCAAAATACCACAATATCATATCCAAATTACAAAAAAGCAATTTCATATCTAATTTTAAATATGCAATATAATACGAGCTACTAATAAATAGAATTTTAGATACTGCAAAGACGAAACACAGGCCATATCACAAAGCCCCCATCTGAAAATTCACAAAGCTCGTGGTGCCCATTTTGAGGACCATCGTAAATTGGTGATTTCGTGTACCGACCCAGGATTTTTGATAATTTGAATTTGAATATTTAATTTATTTTAAATATTAATAAGTGGAAATTTTTAAGTCGAATAATTTATTTATCAAATATTTGGATTTAATTGGACAATTAAATCGATAATTGAATAGTGAAAAATACGTAAATAATTGAAAATTGGGTTTAAATATGATTGAAATGATTTGGAAAATTTTATTTTATCATATTGAACTTATAGTAATGTTATAGAACTTTTAAAATCGAGTTTGAAATTATTTGTGAAAATTGAATATTTTAATATTTAATTATCGACTGAAAATAGCCAATTTTCGAACAGTCTCGGAATTGGACGAAACTAGTTCCATTGGATCCGTAATAGTTAGTTCTTATCGGATTTCAATTTTCGTAGCAATCGGAGTTGTCGTTTGACCGTGGCAGCTCGAAACGCATCGAAATTGTTTTAATATTAATTTTGCGAGTTAAAATAGTCATTTTTCAAACGGTCTCGGATTTTGACGAAACCAGTTTCATCGGATCCATAGTGTGATATTATTGTAAGATTTCAAATTTCAAGTCGATCGGATTTATCGTTTGTCCGGTGCAAGCCAAAACACCTAGAAAATCGTTTCATCGGTTTAATTTTAAATCGATCGTTTACTTCCATAACTCGCACAGATGTTCGAATTAGCTTCCGAAATCTGTTCCATTGTGTCAGGAATGCGAAAAAACCCCAAGATTTCCTGTCGGAACGCGTAGTTTGGAGGTCGTTTGCGTAAACTGTTAATCGAGAGTTTTATTAATTAAATAATATAAAAACTATTATATTTATTCATTTTCTCCTAAACCCTAACTATTATCTTCGTGGCCGCCAGTTATAATGTCAATGGCCGAAAACCTTCCTCGTTCTTCCTCGATTTTCTTTCAATCCATCAGTAATTAGGGAAAACTCCTAACTAGAAAAATGTAGAGCACTCTGAGATCTCGAGATCCAACGGTCGAGATTGGAAACGGTGTAACATTCGAAGCGCTATGGGGCCGCGTTCCCTGGGAGTTGCGCATGTTTTTTCTTGATGGTGGTGGGGCCGAGCTCTATGCCCCTCTGGCCGAGCGTCGAGCACGAGATGGACTACACGATGGCGCATCCTGATCGCCTTCAACTCGCGTGTGGGGGCTGCAATTCTTAACCCTAGTTGTGAGCAATATGGGTTCGAACATACGTACAAAGCTGGATGCTCACGCGATGGAAGAAGAAACAGCAATACGCGGCCTTGATTCTGCTGAACGTAATCCAATGGTCCATATGCTGAGAGGTTTAAAAATTGAAATGAATTTGTTTATTAAATTATATATAAATGTGTGCAAACTTTATAATGGTGTAACTTTTGCATACGAGGTCGAAAAATGCTGAAACAAAGTGCGTTGGAATCGTGTGGGCGAGCTCTTCGCGATGCAACCAGTTTGGAGTCGATTGGAACTAACGAAAATTTCGGGTAAAATTAAACGTCCGTTTAATTTTATTCGAAACAAACGCTGAAATCAGATATAAAACCAAGGTGAGAACTCCTCACTCAATCGAACAGTTCGGTTTAAAATTTTAAATAGTTAATGTTGAATATGATGATTGCTGTTTGATTGTGATATTAGATATAATAGGATATATCTATATATAGCAATATATATATATATATATATATATATATATATATATTGGCATATGTATATATTGTAATTGATTTCCCGCCTTTTATAGCGGATGAGACCCTGTTGCGCCGCCTATTAAGCGGATAATATTTTATAAAATCCCATATACCGCGATATTCCGTCTTGAAGCGGAATTAGTATTGTGCTAACGTCTGTGGATGCAGGGAAACAGGTTGGAGGGATTCAACTGGATTTCTCATAAATATTATTTCATTTTAAATATTGTGATGATTGTTAACTATCATATCGATATATGATGTTTGTCCCCGTGATTGACTATTTGATGCTGTTGCATATCGGATTCATTTTTAAAGTTAAAAATAATGATTTTGAATTTAAAAAGGGATTTTAAAGTGATTTTTCAAAGTATATGTTTTTATTTAATTTTTGAATTGATTCATTTGAAATAAATTAAAATTTTAATTGTAAAGTTATAAAAATTATATTTTTGTGAAAGATAACCAAGAGATGACTTTTATGAAAAATTAATTAATTTGTAAAATAATTTAAATTGGATTTCTGGATTATTATAAAGGATGAATATAAAAGATTTTATAAATTGATATTTTTAAATAAAAATATTGGAATTATAAAACGAGAGTTATAAGTATTATAAAATGAACGATTTTGAAAATAAAAGATTTATAAGTAAATGGGAATTTTAGATTTATAAATAAATAAGATGTAAAAGAATGGAGTTGTAAATAAATGGATTTTAAGTAACCTACTTATAAACTGGATTTTGACATATAAATGAAATATAAAAGAGAATTGGTTAATAAAGGAGATTTACAACTCGAAGTTGTTATAAAATATAAAAGAAGCTTAAAGGTATTAAGATTAAAAATTTGTGAAGTTTAAAGGAACGATTTGGTAAATAAATAATATTATAAGTATTTAACTTATAATATAGATTTTGGTATATAATTGGGTTATGTAAATTGAATTGGATTAATAAAAGAGATTTATAAATCGAAGTTTATAAATAGGAATGGAATTTATAAATATTGTTATAAATTCGAAAATAAATGGAATTTGATAAATTGAGTATGGAAGTTTGTTAAAGGAGTTACATTCACTATTTTGAACGGTGAATATAATATTATATTAAATGGTCATTTTTTGGGAGAGGGATGTTTTAAATAGAATTTAAAACGATTTATAGATGCTTCAAAATGCATTAAGTATCGAATACTTGGATTTCAACATTCATTGTTGAAATAGACGTTTTCGAGAAAATAGAAGGAAATGAATACGTAGATTTCAACATTCATTGTTTCAATAGGCGTTTTCGAGAAAATAAGGAAATGGTGGACTATAAAACTATTGTTATAGTAAATGGTTTCCAAAAGGAAATATTTTGTATAGTATTGGGATTTATGTATCTATTTTTATTTCGAATCCCTATACTAGTGATTTTGGGTTGTCGTAACGATGTTTTACGCAACATTCGTTTTGAACCAAATAAATGTGAATAAGAGAATGGTTTTCTTAAAAGAATGAAATATACACTTAACTATGGTTTAAGTATATTGAATATTTTCAAATTGTTGAAAATAAATAAAATTTGTGAATTACTTATTATTAAATAAGTATGGAAATGCTTTTCCAATATGAAATGGAACGTTTTTAAGAATTTATCTTTTAAAGATAAATTGAAAGCGAATATTTGAAATCTATTGAAATCGTACATCAGTAGATATTTGGAAATTTGAAATTCACTATGGAATTTGTAAAGGAAAGGGAAATTTGTTTTAAAAAAATATTGATTTATTTTGAAGTATGGGGATGAATTTACGAATTTGGAACGTAAGTTTAAAATAAATCGGTAAGGATTTATTTGATGATTTGAAATTTGTTTTCAAAAGGTATAAAAGATGAAAAGTAATTTGAAATTGGTTTTCAAATGATTGAAGTGTGGAAATTATACCTTGTAAAGATATTTTGGTAAAACAAATAATTTGGGCAATTATTTGGAAGGTGTATATATTAAATAATTTGGAAAATTATTTGGAATCTGATGATGTTGCGCATCTCTATTGATAGTTAAATAACCGACTATCAGTATTTACCATTGGATGGTATTTGTTGTGATTGTTTGAAATTGAATGCTACACTTATTTTAAAATAAGCGCTCGCTATTCGGTTTAGTCGGGAGAGGACCTTTGTGTCGTATAACCCATTTCGAATATGTGATACGTCGTTATGGATAGCATTTGAAGACCGGTGTTGAAGACCGGGTATTTGTGAAAACGATGGGATGACCTGTCGATTGTCTCCGCACCCTTAGCTACGGTATGGAGATTTCCTTTGTGATGGGAAATTTTATCGGGATTGTGAATACCCGGATTGCAAGGGCTTCTTTGGAAGTGCCTTCGGTTCTGTTCGAACCCGGAACAGACTTGTATGGTTACGTGTCTGACATTACATTTTGAGATATAAAGCAGATTTCTTTTCAAATACATTTCTGTTGGTGGCGGAGAATTTATTCTCTTAGCTTAACACCCTTCTCTGAGACGTACGAGCTCAGAGGTTATGTAGTTGAAGGTTATCAGCGATATATTCCCAATCTGGTAATGTGGCATGCTGAGTGTTGTTGTGTGATGATCATTGTTTGATCATTTGTGATATGATCATTTGTTTGATCATTTATCTTTGTGATCATTGCTTTGGTCATTTGTTGACCCAAAGCATGGCTTTTTGCCAAAGCGTAGCTTTGTGGACGAGACTTCGTCAGACCTCACTCCCCGGAAATGGTCGAAACAGGAATATGCGGCAAGGTTATGAGGGTCGCGCCCTTTAGGGTATGTCATTTCCTTCTGGAAAAGGGTGGTATCATGGTATGGAGCCCAGATACTTACTCATGTTGATACACTATATCTATTACTGTGTGGTGTTGTTGGAATCGAGCGCTCGGATAAAGGTCCCAAAGGACCGGGGGATGACATATTCGTGTAGTAGTTACCTAGTTACAGAGGTAACCCGGCCTTGTGTTGGCAGAGATCTAACCGTTAGTTTCTCGGGACGTCCCGCCAGAGGCGATCCCATGTG
Organism: Allium cepa; assembly: GCA_030765085.1. Classification (NCBI taxonomy): domain Eukaryota; kingdom Viridiplantae; phylum Streptophyta; class Magnoliopsida; order Asparagales; family Amaryllidaceae; genus Allium; species Allium cepa. The sequence continues at coordinate 210,452,837 of CM060939.1, read as the reverse complement.
GCAGTAGGAAGTTCCTTAGCCTGACCATTTGTTGGAAATCCATTCATCCAATACGCGCCTTGTACGGTTTTAGAAGTAGAACCTGCCATTTACTTATGGTGGTCACCACTGTTTAGATGGTAGCTATAGTAGGCATAGTTCGGAATGTCTATGCTGGCTAGGATTTATATTCTACTTTCGAAGTTGTTTTCTGCACTATGCACTAATAATAATATCAAAAAAAGATTTGATTTTGCGTAGTAAGCATCTTTGACTATCATAAGGAGAAATCTCCTCCAATTCTGCGTTTGCATTGTGTGTGTGGCGGGAGGCCTTATGGTAGTTTCATTTTCAAAAAGCATTGCGAATTTACTTTAAAAATATTTCTTTGTTTGTTTTTAAAGATAAACTGTTTTGAGTTCTCACACCAGTCCCATGACTGACCTGGAGTTTATTGTTTCTTTCCTAAACTCTGGGTGCCCACAAATTTCCACACGGGCAGTCTAGAGTTAGGTTATCAGGTTATTCTGGATTCGGGAGTTGCTGTAGCAATCTGGAGGCGAGTAGGATGGCGTAGTCTATTATCTATTGTATATAGTATTTCTTTCCGCTGTTTTGTTGTTGTACACTCTGATGATGTAATGTAATGTGATGAAATGTATAAAATGTATAGTTCTTTTGTTTTAATGATTATTCATCTATCTATTATATGTTGTTCCGCTGCGATTGTGAGATTCTGATATTGTTATCCTATTCTGTTGTTTGTTTCTGTTTCTTCTCTCTTTTCTCTCTTCTTATACCTCTTTCTTCTTCTTCTTTAACCCTAACGGTTCGTTTTTTCGGCAACGAAAAATCGCAAACGTTACATTTGGTATCAGAGCATATGGTTAAGCGACAACCATGGCTCTGTTGGGTATTACTCATTAGAGATAGAGTCAGTAGTGCTCTAGAATGAGTGTGAGTGTAATAATAGATATGAGCGCGTATTTGTTAGTGAATATAAAATTGTTTTATATTGTGATGATTGGTTTGTTGAGTGGTATATGGATTCTGGTCGGTATTGTCCGTACAACTCTATAGATAGGGATCTCTAAACACTTATACAGAATAATTCGACATGATATTGATTTAAATTGGGTAAATGAAATAATTTTACCTTGATTATATTTTGTATATAAAGGAAATAATTTTTTGAGGATTATTAAGTGTATATAATTGATTGCTTGGTTGTTGTAAATAATATAAATATATAAGACAATCAAAGTTGTTTGAATGAGTTAAATAAAACTTATTGTAAAAGAATAATTGTATAAGCTAATGAATTATAAGTATGAAATTATAACTAATATGATTTACAATTGTAAAATGATCTTATATATATAAGAAGTGAAATTATATGAGAAAAGAGTTTATAAATGTGATTTATAAATAATAGAAAGGAACTTTTTGAAAGAATTTTAAGGCACATGATTCACTATTGTCACTGGGAAATAATAAGGATGATGACTGCAGCATCATCAGTATCATTTTCGAGTTTCTATGTGATGGATTTGCTACAATAATAAATTTAAAAATTGAAGTTTTGTTGTAATAAACAAATTTGAAATTAAAATCCAACTCGAAGTTGATAAATATAAGTGAAATAAGTTTTGAACTTACAATATGAGTTAGAGGTTAATAAAGAAGTTGTACAACTTATAAAATGAGAAAATGTAAGTGAAATCAATTATTAAAAGTGGTTAAACAATTAAGTTAAGCAAAATGAAACATGAATTTGAATATTGATATGAATTTGGCTTAAGTAAAAGTTAAATGGAATAGAATTTGAAATGAATTAGGAGTGTACTTAAGTTGAATAGTGGAAGTAAATGAAAATGAAGTTGAAATGGAATATAACTTAAGTAATGTTGAAAGAATTGATGTTGATATCAAAGTAAGTGAATAAAGTGAATTAATGAAATGAAATCGTTAAAAATGTGAACTTGAGTTATATAAATGGAATTCAATTTTATTTGTAAAAGAATTAGCAATTGAATTAAAGAATTGAGTGTTATTCAATCGAATGTAAATAAGTTGATATGAAATGATGTATGTAAGTGTAAATTCATTTCAAGCTAGTTGAATAATTGAATGAAAATCAATTGAATGCTAAACCAATTGGAATTAAAACTGTTGAACCAAATTGAATGTAATGAGAGAAAAATTAATAATTTGGTTTTATTGGATATACATTGGTTGTTAACTTGTTGTTAGTAGATTGTATGTAAATTCATTAAGTGTAATGAAATTGAATTAGCACGATTGAAAGTTATGTAATTGAATTCAAATTGAAAGTGAAGTAAACGAATTTGAATATGAACTGAATTTGATCCAATTTGGAAGTAAACTAATGTGAATTTAATTAGTAAATGTAAACTAATCCGAAACGAATGAAATTGGATATGCAACTTCAATAGTAAACTAAAAAAAAGGGTATAAGAAGCATATGTTGAAAGGTTTTGTAATTGAATTGGCAAAATAATTTGAATGTTGGAATTGGATACTACTACTAGCAGGATATACAGGTGTATAATGGAATTGGAATTTTGGTTTCAAAGAATTAAATTGAATTGCTCGACAAAAAGGTACGTATTTCAGTTTTAGTATCAGATTTGATGATTTCCTTCTCCAGCCACTTGGCTTTCTCTTTTCTTTTTGATTCTGAGGGGTCGTAGTGCCATTTTGTAGTTGTACCGAGCTAGCCGCGCAAAGGAGACGCTGGCGAAATTTTTCAAAAATTTCGGGTGTTAGAAAAATTTTGAGAAATTTTGAAAGTTTGGAATTTGAATTTCAATTTAAATTTGAATTGTTAAGTAAACAATGTTGTTTGAAACCTATAATTGAAGTTGGAAAGCTAATTGAAATGATGGTGAATCTTTAATAAAAAGATTTGTGTTAAAAAGTTGATAAAACTAATTGGTTTTGGAAAAATAATAAACGGATTAGGATCGTTCTTCCTAACTCGCAATTTCGAGGACGAAATTCTTTTAAGGGGGGAAGATTGTAACGACCCAGGATTTTTGATAATTTGAATTTGAATATTTAATTTATTTTAAATATTAATAAGTGGAAATTTTTTAGTCGAATAATTTATTTATCAAATATTTGGATTTAATTGGATAATTAAATCGATAATTGAATAGTGAAAAATACGTAAATAATTGAAAATTGGGTTTAAATATGATTGAAATGATTTGGAAAATTTTATTTTATCATATTAAAGTTATAGTAATGTTATGGAACTTTTAAAATCGAGTTTCAAATTTATTTGTGAAAATTGAATATTTTAATATTTAATTATCGATTGAAAATAGCCAATTTTCGAACAGTCTCGGAATTGGACGAAACTAGTTCCATTGGATCCGTAATAGTTAGTTATTATCGTATTTCAATTTTTGTAGCAATCGGAGTTGTCGTTTGACCGTGACAGCTCGAAACGCATCGAAATTGTTTTAATATTAATTTGGCGAGTTAAAATAGTCATTTTTCAAACGGTCTCGGATTTCGACGAAACCAGTTTCATCGGATTCGTAATGTGATATTATTGTAAGATTTCAAATTTCAATTCGATCGGATTTATCGTTCGTCCGGTGCAAGCCAAAACGCCTAGAAAATCGTTTCATCGGTTTAATTTTAAATCGATCGTTTATTTCCATAACTCGCACAGATGTTCGAATTAGCTTCCGAAATCTGTTCCATTGTGTCCGGAACGCGGAAAAACCCCAAGATTTCTTGTCGGAACGCGTAGTTTGGAGGTCGTTTGCGTAAACTGTTAATCGAGAGTTTTATTAATTAAATAATATAAAAACTATTATATTTATTCATTTTCTCCTAAACCCTAACTATTATCTTCGTGGCCGCCAGTTATAATGTCAATGGCCGAAAACCTTCCTCGTTCTTCCTCGAATTTCTTTCAATCCATCAGTAATTAGGGAAAACTCCTAACTAGAAAAATGTAGAGCACTCTGAGATCTCGAGATCCAACGGTCGAGATTGGAAACGGTGTAACATTCGAAGCGCTATGGGGCCGCGTTCCCTGGGAGTTACGCAAGTTTTTTCTTGATGGTGGTGGGGCCGAGCTCTGTGCCCCTCTGGCCGAGCGTCGAGCACGAGATGGGCTACACGATGGCGCATCCTGATCGCCTTCAACTCGCGTGTGGGGGCTGCAATTCTTAACCCTAGTTGTGAGCAATATGGGTTCGAACATACGTACAAAGCTGGATGCTCACGCGATGGAAGAAGAAACAGCAATACGCGGCCTTGATTCTGCTGAACGTAATCCAATGGTCCATATGCTGAGAGGTTTAAAAGTTGAAATGAATTTGTTTATTAAATTATATATAAATGTGTACAAACTTTATAATGGTGTAACTTTTGCATACGAGGTCGAAAAATGCTGAAACAAAGTGCGTTGGAATCGTGTGGGCGAGCTCTTCGCGATGCAACCAGTTTGGAGTCGATTGGAACTAACAAAAATTTCGGGTAAAATTAAACGTCCGTTTAATTTTATTCGAAACAAACGCCGAAATCAGAAATAAAACCAAGGTGAGAACTCCTCACTCAATCGAACAGTTCGGTTTAAAATTTTAAATAGTTAATGTTGAATGATGATTGCTGTTTGATTGTGATATTAGATATAATAGGATATATCTATATATAGCAATATATATATATTGGCATATGTATATATTGGAATTGATTTCCCGCCTTGTATAGCGGATGAGACCCTATTACGCCGCCTATTAAGCGGATAATATTTTATAAAATCCCATATACCGTGATATTCCGTCTTGAAGCGGAATTGGTATTGTGCTAACGTCTGTGGATGTAGGGAAACAAGTTGGAGGGATCCAACTGGATTCCTCACAAATATTTATTTGATTTTAAATATTGTGATGATTGTTGACTATCATATCGATATATGATGTTTGTCCCCGTGATTGACTATTTGATGCTGTTGCATCATCGGATTCATTTTTAAAGTTAAAAATAACGATTTTGAATTTAAAAAGGGATTTTAAAGTGATTTTTCAAAGTATATGTTTTTATTTAATTTTTGAATTGATTCATTTGAAATAAATTAAAATTTTAATTGTAAAGTTATAAAAATTATATTTTTGTGAAAGATAACCAAGAGATGACTTTTATGAAAAATTAATTAATTTGTAAAATAATTTAAATTGGATTTCTGGATTATTATAAAGGATGAATATAAAAGATTTTATAAATTGATATTTTTAAATAAAAATATTGGAATTATAAAACGAGAGTTATAAGTATTATAAAATGAACGATTTTGAAAATAAAAGATTTATAAGTAAATGGGAATTTTAGATTTATAAATAAATAAGATGTAAAAGAATGGAGTTGTAAATAAATGGATTTTAAGTAACCTACTTATAAACTGGATTTTGACATATAAATGAAATATAAAAGAGAATTGGTTAATAAAGGAGATTTACAACTCGAAGTTGTTATAAAATATAAAAGAAGCTTAAAGGTATTAAGATTAAAAATTTGTGAAGTTTAAAGGAACGATTTGGTAAATAAATAATATTATAAGTATTTAACTTATAATATAGATTTTGGTATATAATTGGGTTATGTAAATTGAATTGGATTAATAAAAGAGATTTATAAATCGAAGTTTATAAATGTAACGACCCAGGATTTTTAGGAATTAAAAATTTAATATTTAATTTATTTTAAATGTTAATAAGTGAATTTATAAGTCAAATAAATTTTATTTTGAATTTTTATATTTAATTGAATAATTAAATCGATAATTTAATATGTTAAATTATGGTAATAATTGAAAATTGAGTTAAATATGATTGAAAATGATTTGTAAAATTTTATTTTATCATATTGGAGTTAGAATGATATTTTAGAACTTTTAAAATCGAATTAAAAGTTAATTTGTGAAAATTGAATATTTTAATATTAAAATCGACTAGTGAAAATAGTCAATTTTTGAACAGTCTCAGAATTAAACGAAACCAGTTCCATTGGATCCGTAATAGTTAGTTATTATCGGATTTCAATTTTCGCGTCAATCGGAGTTATCGTTTGATCGTGGCAGCTCGAAACGCATCAAATTATTTTTAATTTTAATTTGGCGAGTTAAAATAGCCATTTTTCAAAAGGTCTCGGATTTCGACGAAACCAGTTTCATCGGATCCAAAATGTGATATTATTGTAAGGTTTCAAATTTCGTGTCAATTGGATTTACCGTTTGTCCGATACGAATTAAAACGCCTAGAAAATCGTTTAAATCGGTTTAATTTAAATTGAACGTTTATAGCCATAAATCGCACAGATGTCCGAATTAGCTTCCGAAACCTGTTCCATTGTGTCCGGAACGCGGGGTAAACCCTAGAAACGCTGGTTACGGCGCGTAAATCGGAGTTCGGAATTTCCGAAATGAATAGTGTTTCGTCGTTTCCTATAAATAGACCCCTACCTCTCTCATAAATAAAAAAAAAATATAAAGCAAAACCCTAATCTATACAGGCCGCCGCCACTCCCCTATCTAAGGCCAGAAAACACCCACGTTTCCCCCTCGATTACTCCAAATCCGTCGACAATTAGGCTAAACTTTCAACTAGAATATTGAAGAGGGCGATGAGAGCTTCGATGTGAACGGCTATGATCAAATATGGAGAGACAAGGAGGGAGCTAGTGGGGGCCATTTGCAGCGACTTGCGCACGCAACCCTAGGAGCATCAGGGGGCCGAGCTCAGGGTGCTTGGGGCCGAACATAGAGGAAGTTAGGGGCTACGCAATGCAACTACCTGATCGAGCTAGAAGTCGTTGTGGTGATCGAATTTATTAACCCTAGTTTTGTGTTTGGGTTCATATGCGTGTTCTTGTGCCTGTAGCCGAGCGTGAATGAAGAAGAAAGAAAGGAAAGGGGAGAAATCCTACGGCTTAGATGAAGAAGGTTAAAATATAAAAGGAAATGTTGTAATTTATATATATATAAATTCGTAAAACTTCAAATAATCATAACTTTTTCATACGAGGTCGAAAACGCGCGAAACCAGTTGCGTTGGAATCGTATGGACGAGCACTACGCGATGAATTTGGATTGGAGTCGTTTGGAGTTAGTGAGAATTTTGGGTAAAATTAAACGTCCGTTTAATTTTATTCGAAATAAATCGCTAAAACGAAATTGAAATCAAGGTGAGAACTTCTCACTCAATCGAATCAGTTTCGATTTTATTTTAAATAGTTAGATTTAAAATATTTGAATGCATGTTTGAATGATGATTGTTATCTATTGATTGTTAAAAATAGACATTATACGCCGTTAGTAAGCGGATGTTATTTATTAAAAACATATACCGCGAATATTTCATAAACAGTGAAATTGGTATTATATATAATAGCAATATATATATATTGGCATATGTATATATTGGAGTTATTGATTCCCCGCATTTTTTTTAGCGGGTGAGACCCTATTACGCCGTTATTAAGCGGATAATATTTAAATCCCATATACCGCGATAATTTCGTACTGGAGCGAAATTGGTATTGTGCTAATGTTTGTGGATGCAGGAAAACAGGTTGGAGGGATCCAACTGGATTCCTCAACAGTATTTATTTGATTATGGATATTTTGATATTCGTTGATTATCATATCGATATATGATATCGTTGTTGTCGTGATTGGCTATTTGGTATGTAGCATCATTGGACCAAACTTTGAAAATTAAAAAAAAAATGATTTTTTAAAAGTGATTTTTGAAAATATACTATATTTTTGGAATTGATCCATGTTAAATAAATAAACGTTATAATTTTCAAAGTTATAAAATTTTGGTTTTTGTGAAATATAGTTAAAAGCTGATTTTTGAGAAATAAGGGTTAATGATTTTACAAAATAGTTTAAATTGGATTTTTGAATTTATTATAAAAAGTTTAAAAAAAATAGGATTTATAAAATTTGATTATTTTATAAATCAAGAGAATGGTGAAATAATAAAGGAGATTAAAGACGTTTTAAAGGATAATATAAATTGATTTATATTAAGAGATTTATAAATGGATATTTATAAATTGAAATATTGACGTTATAAAACGAGTTTTTATAAGTGTTTGAATGAAGTGAAAATGAATTTTGTAAATGAATGGAATTTATAAAATTATAAATGGTGAAGTTATAAATGAAATTTATAAATAGTAAGATTTATAGATTTTGTGAAATTATTAAAGAATATATTTGGATGAATAATTGAATCTTATAAGTTATAAGATTTATAATTATGAAGTTCAAAGGAACGATTTTTGCAAACAAATAAATTATAAGTATTTGACTTAAAATATGAACCTTTGTTTTATAATTGAGTTATAAATCGAATAGGTTAATAAAGGAATTTATAAAAGGAAGTTGTTATAAAATAAATAGAAATGGAGTTTATAAACGTTGTTTTATAAACTCGTAAACGACTTATTTTGATAAGTAAATTGTTGAAACTTATTAATGGAGTTATATTCACATTTTTGAACTGTAAATAATCCTTTAAAATGAAATGTATAAAAGGATGAAATTGTTAATTGAAGTATATTCACGTTTTTAAATAGTGAATAATATGTTAAAGAAAATGTTTAGATGTGATATTTTAAACAGAATTAAAACGATCTAACGATGTTTTAAAATGTGTTGAGATTCGAAACCATAGATTTCAACATTCATTGTTGAAATAGATGTTTTCGAGAAATAAAAGGAAATAGTGGACTATAACACTGTTGTTATAGTAAATGATTTCCGAAAGGAAATGTTTTGTATAGTATTGGGATTTATATATCTATTTTAATTTCGAATCCCTATACTAGTGATTTTGGGACGTCGTAACGATGTTTTACGCAACATTCGTTTTGGCCCAAATAAATATGTTTAAGAGAATGATTTCCTTAAAGAATGAAATATATACTTAATCTCGATTTAAGTATATTGAATATTTTCTAAGTATTGAAAATAAATAAAATTCGTGAATTACTTATTAAATAAGTATGGAAATGTTTTTCCAATATAAAGTGAATACTTTGAGAATTTATCTTTTTGAAGATAAATTGAAATGAATAATTGAAATCGAATATTCATAGATATTTTGGATTATAAATTCACTAAGGAATTTATAAAGGAAAGGGGAATTTGTTTAAAAATAAATATTGATTTATTTTTGAAGTGTGAAATTATATATCTAGTAAAGATATTTTTGGGAAATAAATAATTTGGAAAATTATTTGGAAACTGGTGATGTGTGCATATCCATTGATAGTTCAATAAACGACTATCAATATTTCCCTTTGAATGGGTAATTGATGTGAATTGTTTGAATTTGAATGCCACACTTATTTTTGAATAAGCGCTCACTATTCGGGTTAACCGGGAAAGGACCATGGGGTCGTATAACCCATTCCGAATATGTGATACGTCGTTGTGAATTGCATTTGAAGATCGGTGTTGAAGACCGAGTATTTGTGAAAGCGATAGGATGACCTATCGATTGTCTCTACACTGGGTAGCTCCTGGTATAGAGATTCCTTAAGTGATGGGAAATTCGATCGGGATTGTGAATACCCGGATTGCAAGGGCTTCGTAAGAAGTGCCTTCGGTTTTGTTCGAGCCCGGAACAGACTTGTATGGATTGTATGTCTGACATTACAAGTTGAGATATAAAGCCGATTTCTTTCAAATATATTTCTGTTGGTGGCGGAGAATTTATTCTTTTAGATTAACACCCTTCTCTGAGACGTACGAGCTCAGAGGTTATGTAGTTGAATGTTATCAGCGATATATTCCCAATTTGGTAATGTGACATGCTGAGTGTTGCTGTAAATGATCATTGTGTTGATTATTTGTGATAGGATCATTTGTTTGATCGTCTATCTTGGTGATCATTTCTATGATCATTTGTTGACCCAAAGCATGGCTTTTGTATAAAGTATGTTTTTGTGGACGTGACTTCGTCGAGCCTCACACCCCGTGAATGGTCAAAACAGGAAAGATGCGGCAAGGTTATGAGGGGTAGCGCCCTTTAGGATGTGTGCATTTCCTTCTGGAAAAGGGTGGTATCATGGTATGGAGCCCAGATACTTACTCATGTTGAAAACACTTTGTTATGATTGTGTGAATTGATTACGAGCGCTCGATGAAAGGTCCCAAAGGACCGGAGGATGGCATATTCGGTCAGTTGTTACTCAGTTAGGGGTAACCCGGCCTTGTGTTGGTAGAGATCCGGTTTGGTTCTCAGGGATGTCCATCCAGAGGCATTCTCATGTGGCAATGGGAAGTTCCTTGGCCTGATCATTCGTTGGAAATCCAAAGAAACAATACGTGACTTGTACGGTATTAGTTGTAGAACCTATCATTCACTTATGGTGGCGCCCCACTGTTTGGATGATAGCTATAGTAGGCATACGATAATGGTCGTATGTTGGCTAAGATTTATATTCTACTTTCGAAATAAATTTTTCCTACACTATGCACTAGTAATAATATAAAATGTTCTTTTTAATGCGTATCAAGCATCTTTGACTATCATAAGGAGAAATCTCCTCCGATTCTGCGTTTGCATTGTGTGTGTGTGCGGGAGGCCTTATGGTAGTCTCATTTTTAAAAGCATTGCGAATTGACTTTAAAAATATTCCTCTATTTTGATTTTAAAGATAAATAAACTGTTTTGAGTTCTCACACCAGTCACATGACTGACTTGGAGTTTATTGTTTTCCTTCCTAAACTCTGGGTGCCCACCAATTTCCACACGGGCAGTCAAGAGTTAAGGTTTATCAGGATATTCTGGAGTTGCTGGAGGCAAGATGGATGGCATGGCGTGTTACTATTATATAGTATTTCTTTTTCCGCTGCACTGTTTGTTGTTGTATGTTGTTGTACACTCTGATGATATGATGTAATGAAATGTAATGTGATGTAATGTAATAACTGATATAGTTCTTTGTTTAAAGATTATTCATTTATCTATTATATGTTGTTCCGCTGCGAATTGTGAGATTCTGATGTTGTTCTGTTGTTTTCTGTTCCGTTCTATATTTTCTATGTTCTATTCTCTTTTTCTTCTATTTTAAAATGTTCTATTTTTCTTTCCCCTCTATTTTCTCTATTTTCTTTCTGTTCTATTTTCTGTTTTCTTTTCTCTCTATCCTCTCTTCTTCTTCTCTCTTTTTCTTTTTCTTAAACCATAACATTTCGGGTTTCCGGTCTTCGATTTCTCGGCAGTCGATAAAGTGAGTATCGATGTTGAATTTTCGAAAGTCGAAAATTTCCGGGGCGTTACATTTGGTATCAGCGCATATGGTTAAGCGACAACCATGGTTCTGTTGGGTATTACTCATTAGAGATAGAGTCAGTAGTACTCTAGATTGAGTTTGAGTGTAATAATAGCTACGAGAGCGTATTTGTTAGTGAATATATGAAATTGTTTTATATTGTGATGATTGGTTTATTGAGTGGCATATGAACTTTCGTCAGCGTGGTCCGCAAGACTATGCCGAAGGGGTTTCTAAACACTTGAATAGAACAATTCGGCACAATATTGATTTTAAATTGGGTAAATGAAATAATTTTACCTTGATTATATTTTGTATATAAAAGAAATGATTTTTTAGAGTTATTAAAAGTGTATATAAGTGGATTGTTTAGTTGTTTGAATAATCTAAATTAAAGAATAATTGTATAAGTAAAAAAAATTATAAGAATGGAATTATAATTAAAGTAATTTACAATTGTGAAATAAACTTATATATATAAGAAGTGAAACTATATGAATATATTTATGAATATGAGTTGTAAAATAAAAATGAATTTAAAGTTAAATGGAATATAACTTAAGTGTTGTTGAATGAAGTTGATATTAGTATCAAAGTAAATTAATAAAGTTAAGTGATAAATATAAACTTGAGTTATATAAATGAAATTCAACTTTAGAGATTGAATTGAATGAATGAATGGAATGTTAATCAATTAAATTAAATTGATATGAAATAATGAATATAAGTGTTAATTCATTAAAATCTAATGCTATTGAAAGTTGAATAGTTGAATAAAAATCAATTTAATTAAACCAATTGATAAGTAAAGGAATATGGTTGTTAGTTGATTGATTGTATATAATTCATTAAGTATTAATGAAATTGGAAGTTAAGTGAATCTTAAATAGAATTGAATTTGAATTGGAAGTGAACCAACTTGAATATGAATTAGTGAATATAAACTAATTGAGAATGAATGTTAGTAAAAACATCCACTGTTAATGAATCAAATATGATTTAAATGGAAAACCAATTCATTGCATATAAATGAGAATATGAATGAATATTATTGGTTATGAATGATAATTGGTTGATGGTCGAATATATATTGCATTTGTTGTTTAGTTGCATTTGCTATGTGACATATATAGTTGTTATGGAGATATATGTTGTATATTGAGATTATTTTCATATATACATGTTTCTCATGTTGTTTGTTGAGTGTTTAGTAGGTGCGGATCGCGTTTGCTTCGCATTTGGAGCTCGCTTTCGCGCTATATTAGCCGTATATGCTCGCTAATAAAATATAAGGTACATATCTCGGATTAAATACCGTACTTTTACATTTTTCCCTGCGGGATGCCTCATTACTTGATGAGATGTATATTTGTGATATATATACTGTCATTTTTTTTCGGATCGAGCCGCGCAAAGGAGACTATGGTGAATTTTTCCGGAAATTTAAGGCGTTAGAAAAAATATGAGAAAATTTGGAAAATTTTGAAAACTTTAACTTTGATTTTGAATTGAAAGTTAAACAATAGTAGTTGTTTTTGAAAAGATAACTAAGTATGATTGGAAAATTTAGTAAAGTATTGTAAGAAGTTTAACTATGAATTTTGGAGAAAATTAATAAATTCTATAACTTTTCTTACTTGATAATTTCGAGGACGAAATTCTTTTAAGGGGGAAAGATTGTAACGACCCAGGATTTTTAGGAATTAAAAATTTAATATTTAATTTATTTTAAATGTTAATAAGTGAATTTATAAGTCAAATAAATTTTATTTTGAATTTTTAGATTTAATTGAATAATTAAATCGATAATTTAATATGTTAAATTATGGTAATAATTGAAAATTGAGTTAAATATGATTGAAAATGATTTGTAAAATTTTATTTTATCATATTGGAGTTATAATGATATTTTAGAACTTTTAAAATCGAATTAAAAGTTAATTTGTGAAAATTGAATATTTTAATATTAAAATCGACTAGTGAAAATAGTCAATTTTTGAACAGTCTCAGAATTGAACGAAACCAGTTCCATTGGATCCGTAATAGTTAGTTATTACCGGATTTTAATTTTCGTGTCAATCGGAGTTATCATTTGATCGTGGCAGCTCGAAACGCATCAAATTATTTTTAATTTTAATTTGGCGAGTTAAAATAGCCATTTTTCAAAAAGTCTCGGATTTCGACGAAACTAGTTTCATCGGATCCATAATGTGATATTATTGTAAGGTTTCAAATTTCGAGTCAATTGGATTTACCGTTTGTCCGATACGAATTAAAACGCCTAGAAAATCGTTTAAATCGGTTTAATTTAAATTGAACGTTTATAGCCATAAATCGCACAGATGTCCGAATTAGCTTCCAAAACCTGTTCCATTGTGTCCGGAACGCGGGGTAAACCCTAGAAACGCTGGTTACGGCGCGTAAATCGGAGTTTGGAATTTCCGAAATGAATAGTGTTTCGTCGTTTCCTATAAATAGACCCCTACCTCTCTCATAAATAATAAAAAAAATATAAAGCAAAACCCTAATCTATACAGGCCGCCGCCACTCCCCTATCTAAGGCCAGAAAACACCCACGTTTCCCCCTCGATTACTCCAAATCCGTCGACAATTAGGCTAAACTTTCAACTAGAATATTGAAGAGGGCGATGAGAGCTTCGATGTGAACGGCTATGATCAAATATGGAGAGACGAGGAGGGAGCTATGCGGGGCCGTTTGCAGCGACTTGCGCACGCAACCCTAGGAGCATCAGGGGGCCGAGCTCAGGGTGCTTGGGGCCGAACATAGAGGAAGTTAGGGGCTACGCAATGCAACTACCTGATCGAGCTAGAAGTCGTTGTGGTGATCGAATTTATTAACCCTAGTTTTGTGTTTGGGTTCATATGCGTGTTCTTGTGCCTGTAGCCGAGCGTGAATAAAGAAGAAAGAAAGGAAAGGGGAGAAATCCTACGGCTTAGATGAAGAAGGTTAAAATATAAAAGGAAATGTTGTAATTTATATATATATAAATTCGTAAAACTTCAAATAATCATAACTTTTTCATACGAGGTCGAAAACACGCGAAACCAGTTGCGTTGGAATCGTATGGACGAGCACTACGTGATGAAATTGGATTGGAGTCGTTTGGAGTTAGTGAGAATTTTGGGTAAAATTAAACGTCCGTTTAATTTTATTCGAAATAAATCGCTAAAACGAAATTGAAATCAAGGTGAGAACTTCTCACTCAATCGAATCAGTTTCGATTTTATTTTAAATAGTTAGATTTAAAATATTTGAATGCATGTTTGAATGATGATTGTTATCTATTGATTGTTAAAAATAGACATTATACGCCGTTAGTAAGCAGATGTTATTTATTAAAAACATATACCGCGAATATTTCATAAACAGTGAAATTGGTATTATATATAATAGCAATATATATATATATATTGGCATATGTATATATTGGAGTTATTGATTCCCCGCATTTTTTGTTTAGCGGATGAGATCCTATTACGCCGTTATTAAGCGGATAATATTTAAATCCCATATACCGCGATAATTTCGTACTGGAGCGAAATTGGTATTGTGCTAATGTTTGTGGATGCAGGAAAACAGGTTGGAGGGATCCAACTGGATTCCTCAACAGTATATATTTGATTATGGATATTTTGATATTCGTTGATTATCATATCGATATATGATATCGTTGTTGTCGTGATTGGCTATTTGGTATGTAGCATCATTGGACCAAACTTTGAAAATTTAAAAAAAATGATTTTTTAAAAGTGATTTTTGAAAATATAGTATATTTTTGGAATCGATCCATGTTAAATAAATAAACGTTATAATTTTCAAAGTTATAAAATTTTGGTTTTTGTGAAATATAGTTAAAAGCTGATTTTTGAGAAATAAGGGTTAATGATTTTATAAAATAGTTTAAATTGGATTTTTGAATTTATTATAAAAAGTTTAAAAAAAATAGGATTTATAAAGTTTGATTATTTTATAAATCAAGAGAATGGTGAAATAATAAAGGAGATTAAAGACGTTTTAAAGGATAATATAAATTGATTTATATTAAGAGATTATTTATAAATTGAAATATTGACGTTATAAAACGAGCTTTTATAAGTGTTTGAATGAAGTGAAAATGAATTTTGTAAATGAATGGAATTTATAAAATTATAAATGGTGAAGTTATAAATGAAATTTATAAATAGTAAGATTTATAGATTTTGTGAAATTATTAAAGAATATATTTGGATGAATAATTGAATCTTATAAGTTATAAGATTTATAATTATGAAGTTCAAAGGAACGATTTTTGCAAACAAATAAATTATAAGTATTTGACTTAAAATATGAACCTTTGTTTTATAATTGAGTTATAAATCGAATAGGTTAATAAAGGAATTTATAAAAGGAAGTTGTTATAAAATAAATAGAAATGGAGTTTATAAACGTTGTTTTATAAACTCGTAAACGACTTATTTTGATAAGTAAATTGTTGAAACTTATTAATGGAGTTATATTCACGTTTTTGAACTGTGAATAATCCTTTAAAATGAAATGTATAAAAGGATGAAATTGTTAATTGAAGTATATTCACGTTTTTAAATAGTGAATAATATGTTAAAGAAAATGTTTAGATGTGATATTTTAAACAGAATTAAAACGATCTAACGATGTTTTAAAATGTGTTGAGATTCGAAACCATAGATTTCAACATTCATTGTTGAAATAGATGCTTTCGAGAAATAAAAGGAAATAGTGGACTATAACACTGTTGTTATAGTAAATGATTTCCGAAAGGAAATGTTTTGTATAGTATTGGGATTTATATATCTATTTTAATTTCGAATCCCTATACTAGTGATTTTGGGACGTCGTAACGATGTTTTACGCAACATTCGTTTTGGCCCAAATAAATATGTTTAAGAGAATGATTTCCTTAAAGAATGAAATATATACTTAATCTCAATTTAAGTATATTGAATATTTTCTAAGTATTGAAAATAAATAAAATTCGTGAATTACTTATTAAATAAGTATGGAAATGTTTTTCCAATATAAAGTGAATACTTTGAGAATTTATCTTTTTGAAGATAAATTGAAATGAATAATTGAAATCGAATATTCATAGATATTTTGGATTATAAATTCACTAAGGAATTTATAAAGGAAAGGGGAATTTGTTTAAAAATAAATATTGATTTATTTTTGAAGTGTGAAATTATATATCTAGTAAAGATATTTTTGGGAAATAAATAATTTGGAAAATTATTTGGAAACTGGTGATGTGTGCATATCCATTGATAGTTCAATAACCGACTATCAATATTTCCCTTTGAATGGGTAATTGATGTGAATTGTTTGAATTTGAATGCCACACTTATTTTTGAATAAGCGCTCACTATTCGGGTTAACCGGGAAAGGACCATGGGGTCGTATAACCCATTCCGAATATGTGATATGTCGTTGTGAATTGCATTTGAAGATCGGTGTTGAAGACCGAGTATTTGTGAAAGCGATAGGATGACCTATCGATTGTCTCTGCACTGGGTAGCTCCTGGTATAGAGATTCCTTAAGTGATGGGAAATTCGATCGGGATGTGAATACCCGGATTGCAAGGGCTTCGTAAGAAGTGCCTTCGGTTTTGTTCGAGCCCGGAACAGACTTGTATGGATTGTATGTCTGACATTACAAGTTGAGATATAAAGCCGATTTCTTTCAAATATATTTCTGTTGGTGGCGGAGAATTTATTCTTTTAGCTTAACACCCTTCTCTGAGACGTACGAGCTCAGAGGTTATGTAGTTGAATGTTATCAGCGATATATTCCCAATTTGGTAATGTGACATGCTGAGTGTTGCTGTAAATGATCATTGTGTTGATTATTTGTGATAGGATCATTTGTTTGATCGTCTATCTTGGTGATCATTTCTATGATTATTTGTAGACCCAAAGCATGGCTTTTGTATAAAGTATGTTTTTGTGGACGTGACTTCGTCGAGCCTCACACCCCGTGAATGGTCAAAACAGGAAAGATGCGGCAAGGTTATGAGGGGTAGCGCCCTTTAGGATGTGTGCATTTCCTTCTAGAAAAGGGTGGTATCATGGTATGGAGCCCAGATACTTACTCATGTTGAAAACACTTTGTTATGATTGTGTGAATTGATTACGAGCGCTCGGTGAAAGGTCCCAAAGGACCGGGGGATGGCATATTCGGTCAGTTGTTACTCAGTTAGGGGTAACCCGGCCTTGTGTTGGTAGAGATCCGGTTTGGTTCTCGGGGATGTCCATCCAGAGGCATTCTCATGTGGCAATGGGAAGTTCCTTGGCCTGATCATTCGTTGGAAATCCAAAGAAACAATACGTGACTTGTACGGTATTAGTTGTAGAACCTATCATTCACTTATGGTGGCGCCCCACTGTTTGGATGATAGCTATAGTAGGCATACGATAATGGTCGTATGTTGGCTAAGATTTATATTCTACTTTCGAAATAAATTTTTCCTACACTATGCACTAGTAATAATATAAAATGTTCTTTTTAATGCGTATCAAGCATCTTTGACTATCATAAGGAGAAATCTCCTCCGATTCTGCGTTTGCATTGTGTGTGTGTGTGCGCGGGAGGCCTTATGGTAGTCTCATTTTTAAAAGCATTGCGAATTGACTTTAAAAATATTCCTCTATTTTGATTTTAAAGATAAATAAACTGTTTTGAGTTCTCACACCAGTCACATGACTGACTTGGAGTTTATTGTTTTCCTTCCTAAACTCTGGGTGCCCACCAATTTCCACACGGGCAGTCAAGAGTTAAGGTTTATCAGGATATTCTGGAGTTGCTGGAGGCAAGATGGATGGCATGGCGTGTTACTATTATATAGTATTTCTTTTTCCGCTGCACTGTTTGTCGTTGTATGTTGTTGTACACTCTGATGATATGATGTAATGAAATGTAATGTGATGTAATGTAATAGTTGATATAGTTCTTTGTTTAAAGATTATTCATTTATCTATTATATGTTGTTCCGCTGCGAATTGTGAGATTCTGATGTTGTTCTGTTGTTTTCTGTTCCGTTCTATATTTTCTATGTTCTATTCTCTTTTTCTTCTATTTTAAAATGTTCTATTTTTCTTTCCCCTCTATTTTCTCTATTTTCTTTCTGTTTTATTTTCTGTTTTCTTTTCTCTCTATCCTCTCTTCTTCTTCTCTCTTTTTCTTTTTCTTAAACCATAACATTTCGGGTTTCCGGTCTTCGATTTCTCGGCAGTCGATAAAGTGAGTATCGATGTTGAATTTTCGAAAGTCGAAAATTTCCGGGGCGTTACAATAAATAGGAATGGAATTTATAAACATTGTTATAAATTTGAAAATAAATGGAATTTGATAAATTGGGTATGGAAGTTTGTTAAAGGAGTTACGTTCACTATTTTGAACGGTGAATATATTATTATATTAAATGGCCATGTTTTGGGAGAGGGATGTTTTAAATAGAATTTAAAACGATTTAAAGATGCTTCAAAATGCATTAAGTATCGAATACTTGGATTTCAACATTCATTGTTGAAATAGACGTTTTCGAGAAAATAGAAGGAAATGAATACGTAGATTTCAACATTCATTGTTGCAATAGGCGTTTTCGAGAAAATAAAGAAATGGTGGACTATAACACTGTTGTTATAGTAAATGGTTTCCAAAAGGAAATATTTTGTATGGTATTAGGATTTATGTATCTATTTTTATTTCGAATCCCTATACTAGTGATTTTGGGTTGTCGTAACGATGTTTTACGCAACATTCGTTTTGACCCAAATAAATGTGAACAAGAGAATGGTTTTCTTAAAAGAATGAAATATACACTTAACTATGGTTTAAGTATATTGAATATTTTCAAATTGTTGAAAATAAATAAAATTTATGAATTACTTATTATTAAATAAGTATGGAAATGCTTTTCCAATATGAAATGGAACGTTTTTGATAATTTATCTTTTAAAGATTAACTGAAAGCGAATATTTGAAATCTATTGAAATCGTACATAAGTAGATATTTGGAAATTTGAAATTCACTATGGAATTTGTAAAGGGAAGGGAAATTTGTTTTAAAAAAATATTGATTTATTTTGAAGTATGGGGATGAATTTACGAATTTGGAACGTAAGTTTAAAATAAATCGGTAAGGATTTATTTGATGATTTGAAATTTGTTTTCAAAAGGTATAAAAGATGAAAAGTAATTTGAAATTGGTTTTCAAATGATTGAAGTGTGGAAATTATACCTTGTAAAGATATTTTGGTAAAACAAATAATTTGGGCAATTATTTGGAAGGTGTATATATTAAATAATTTGGAAAATTATTTGGAATCCGATGATGTTGCGCATCTCTATTGATAGTTAAATAACCGACTATCAGTATTTACCCTTGGATGGTATTTGTTATGATTGTTTGAAATTGAATGCTACACTTATTTTAAAATAAGCGCTCGCTATTCGGTTTAGCCGGGAGAGGACCTTTGTGTCATATAACCCATTCCGAATATGTGATACGCCGTTATGGATAGCATTTGAAGACAAGACTGGATATTTGTGAAAACGATGGGATGACTTGTCGATTGTCTCCGCACCGTTAGCTACGGTATGGAGATTTCCTTTGTGATGGGAAATTTTATCGGGATTGTGAATACCCGGATTGCAAGGGCTTCTTTGGAAGTGCCTTCAGTTCTGTTCGAACCCGGAACAGACTTGTATGGTTACGTGTCTGACATTACATTTTGAGATATAAAGCAGATTTCTTTTCAAATACATTTCTGTTGGTGGAGGAGAATTTATTCTCTTAGCTTAACACCCTTCTCTGAGACGTACGAGCTCAGAGGTTATGTAGTTGAAGGTTATAAGCGATATATTCCCAATCTGGTAATGTGGCATGCTGAGTGTTGCTGTGTGATGATCATTGTTTGATCATTTGTGATATGATCATTTGTTTGATCATTTATCTTTGTGATCATTGCTTTGGTCATCTGTTGACCCAAAGCATGGCTTTGTGCCAAAGCGTAGCTTTGTGGACGAGACTTCGTCAGACCTCAGTCCCCGGAAATGGTCGAAACAGGAATATGCGGCAAGGTTATGAGGGTCGCGCCCTTTAGGGTATGTCATTTCCTTCTGGAAAAGGGTGGTATCATGGTATGGAGCCCAGATACTTACTCATGTTGATACACTATATCTATTACTGTGTGGTGTTGTTGGAATCGAGCGCTCGGATAAAGGTCCCAAAGGACCGGGGGATGACATATTTGTGTAGTAGTTACCTAGTTACAGAGGTAACCCGGCCTTGTGTTGGCAGAGATCTAACCGTAACGTTAGTTTCTCAGGACGTCCCGCCAGAGGCGATCCCATGTGGCAGTAGGAAGTTCCTTAGCCTGACCATTTGTTGGAAATCCATTCATCCAATACGCGCCTTGTACGGTTTTAGTTGTAGAACCTGCCATTTACTTATGGTGGTCACCGCTGTTTAGATGGTAGCTATAGTAGGCATAGTTCAGAATGTCTATGCTGACTAGGATTTATATTCTACTTTCGAAATTGTTTTCTACACTATGCACTAATAATAATATCAAAAAAAGATTTGATTTTGCGTAGTAAGCATCTTTGACTATCATAAGGAGAAATCTCCTCCAATTCTGCGTTTGAATTGTGTGTGTGGCGGGATGCCTTATGGTAGTTTCATTTTCAAAAAGCATCGCGAATTTACTTTAAAAATATTTCTTTGTTTGTTTTTAAAGATAAACTGTTTTGAGTTCTCACACTAGTCCCATGACTGACCTGGAGTTTATTGTTTCTTTCCTAAATTCTGGGTGCCCACAAATTTCCACACGGGCAGTCTAGAGTTAGGTTATCAGGTTATTCTGGATTCGGGAGTTGATGTAGCAATCTGGAGGCGAGTAGGATGGCGTAGTCTATTATCTATTGTATATAGTATTTCTTTCCGCTGTTTTGTTGTTGTACACTCTGATGATGTAATGTAATGTGATGAAATGTATAAAATGTAAAGTTCTTTTGTTTTAATGATTATTCATCTATCTATTATATGTTGTTCCGTCGCGATTGTGAGATTCTGATATTGTTATCCTGTTATGTTGTTTGTTTCTGTTTCTTCTCTCTTTTCTCTCTTCTTCTACCTCTTTCTTCTTCTTCTTTAACCCTAACGGTTCATTTTTTCGGCAACGAAAAATCGCAAACGTTACATTTGGGTTCTAGAACTTCTGTTATCCAAACAACTTTCTCAATATTTGGAACTATCTCTCTGAATTGACACATAGTTTGTGTTCCAATATAAGCTTTTGCTACATCCTTCTTCGTATCCTGTGATTGTAGCATTACAAATTGTTTACCTCTTGTAGATGATCCAACATCATTTGACGGAATACTCGCAACTCCAATATTCAAAGGAGATTTATTCAAGTTAGAAGCCGTTTCAGTCATAGGCGTCACATTACCACCATTAAGATTATGTTGTAACCCCGGTACCATAGTTAAGAAAGATGAAGCAAATGATTTAAGAGCCTCATTGATTTGGCTCGACACTTGATTCGCCACTTGATTGGCAACTTGATTTGCCACTTGGTTTTGTAATTCCGATGACCATTGACGAAAATCTTCCTTTTTATTCTTATCGGCAATTGCTTTTGAAGCTTGCATCAACTTTACTTGTTTTGCAGAGGAAGTGGAGCTAATTGCACGACAATAGTTTTTCTTTCTATCGGACCCAAAAACTTTAGAGATGGGATCATTGTCAAGGTCGTATGTGTTTGCTTCCTCGTTACTGCTACATTCCAACTTCTGTTTTTCTTCCTCTTCCTCCACAAGTGCCTGCATTCAATACGTACAGAAGATTAGCGGTTGAGAAGCAATAAGATAAATAATAAACAATTGGACACGTTGGGATTATATCAAATGACATAAAAGTTTTTATTAATTTGAGGGGGGCGCACACAATAAATTGATTCCAAAACAGGTTCAATAGAAGAAAATGCTGAAAGTTTGTATTAATTTAACAGGTTGAATAAATTCAATACCAGAACAGGTTCAACACAATAAATCGATAGCAGAACAGGTTCAGTAAATTGATACCAGAACAGGTTTAATAGAATAAAAGTTTGTATTAATTTAACTAAATGCCGTGCTTTGGAAAAGGTGTGGATGCCCAAAACAGGTTTAGTAGAAGAAAATGCTGAAAGCAACATGGACATAGAAACTAATATTGATAATTCTAGTGCAATCCATATCAACTTGGAGTCAAAGGAATATCCAGTAGAAACAAACTTCAATAATACTCAACCAGGATAACATAGAAACCATTACAAGAGTAAATAAGAATAAACTACAGATATATCATTGGCAGACATAGATACAATGACATTCTCGATTCTGAAAGAACAAGTAACGGATTGCAGCTCCTAAAGTAATCTCGTAATTTAAAAGAGAACAATTCTATAGCAGCACCATAGCAAAACGAAGCAGACTATCTCAAAACCTTTTTCAAAGAACGGGCAATATATAATCCAAAACAAGTTTAGAATATACATCCAAAGAGATTGCAAATTCAACATTAGGATAATGGACAAGAACATTCTAAAGAAACAAAGAAAGAGCTTCAAATTCAACATTAGGATAATGGACCAGAACATTCTAAAGAAACATAGCAAATACCAGAAACAACCCAAAAAGCAATGAGGAGGCAAGGCCATAATCAGATCGAAACTGCACCAAAGGATAAAAATAACTGGAAGCAACCAGCTATAATGCCAATTTGAAGCATGACAACCATTAAAAGTAGTGACCCTCATTGTAAGCAGCCATAATCCATTACTTATTCTTTCAGAATCGAGAATGTCATTGTATCTATGTCTGCTAATGATATATCTGTAGTTTATTCTTATTTACTCCTGTAATTGTGTCTTTATATGGTGATTATTTAAGGGATTGCCTTGTACAAGGCAGAGCAATTTGGAACCAAAAATTGTTATTAATAACAATATAAATAACGAGCTAAATATCACTGACAACCAGGATAACATAGAAACTACCATCCATCATGCAAGCTCAGCAAATAGTCAAGATGCAACAGATAAAAATCTTCATAATACTCCAGAGGTATTTACTAACATGGGTGAAAATACAACTAGCAGCAATTTGGAGTTTAGGTCCAGTTAAAATTGCAAAATGGTGGAAATTCAAACCTCAAACACAACACATGCTCGTGACATATTAGACAATCACCCTTTCATTTTAAGTTGGTCCAATATTTTAATCCTCTTTCTCTTCTCCTCCCATTCATTCAACGCCATCATCACCAATTTTTACTTCAATCCCCCGGTCTTGGCTACTACTTTTGATCTAACTTCAACTCACAAACTTTTCAATGTGGATTTGACATGATTTCATCATATATGAGAAAATCTATCTCTGTCTAATTGACCGAAATTAACGGATTTATTTTTGGAATTCAATATGGATGTTATTGTACTGAATTGTACTTTTTTCCTTTTCGAATTAACGACACTGGATGTTGTATTGTTTGGTTAACATATTGTACAGATTGTTTTTACTAAACAAAGTTTTACTCCATTTTTAAATCTGGTAATTTTGCTTCTTTTCTGCAGGTATGCTTGGCAGTAGTATACCTACATAATTAATGCTAAATTGATTCCCCATATTGGACCAGATTGTTTCAACACAATAGGCATCAGTTTTATTTATGTTTGATGTGACAAAAATTACCATGTTATTGTATTTAAAAACAAATATGTTATTATTTTCATATGAAATTCACTTTGATTACTTAACTAATGTACAAATAATGCCATGTATTTGAACAAAACATTTGAACTAGCATTCATACAATTTTTATTCCTGTTGGTTGCAGTACTTTTTTACACAATACACATAAACTCAATCGACAAAGATAACATTAAATGTTTAGGGTCTATTCCCATTTTAAATTACATATCTATAGAAGATGCAGGAACTATTAAGACACTTATGCATGAAACATCACATGGGATAATAGAACAGGCACATGCATCACTCCCTCTTAAACAATTGACATAGCAAATTTGGGGTTAAATTTGGGGTCTATAGGCTTATTTTGAATGACAATTACTGTCGAGCGTTTTAGTTTCATGTCAAAAATTTTATGTAATAATTAAATTAAGATTAAAAAAGGTTATATCCATACCAATGAGCATATGAGGCGGGCTGAAGACTATTAGTTCATATGATCATCTTCTGGTAAACCACCATACATGTTGATAAGTATACTAAATGACCAATTATTTGCAAATTTCCAAATCGACGATGTTTTTATTCTGTGTATGCTTGGATTTAGATGATCTGATTCCGATGTATTCTAGGATTTATTTGCAGATAATCTGTTCAGTGTTGTGAGCAATATTAAAACTATATTTTTCATTTCATGCCATATACACCACACATAGTTTAATTATTCATGCGTCTGGTGAATTTAACAACCTGGCTGGCAGTTCATATTTAACAAGAAAAACTTCAATATTGCAGTTCGTGTTTATGGCAATCAAATTGTACTATCAAAATAATGCTAAATAAGGAAATCAACTTTTTACAATCGATCAGTAATTCGTACTAAAATAAAAATACTTACATAGGCTTTTGCCGCAGATGGAAGAACTTGTCCAGATTTTTTAATTATATGTCCCGCCTTCCAAACCATTGTCCGCGTAACTTTCTCTTTCGGATTTTCCTTGACCTGCAAGAACAAATATTTTTAAACTAATTAACTATTCATTATTAATATTTACAAGAAATATTTTTTATACTATTTCTTACCATTTCGTCGTAAACTCTACGGTATGATTTTCTTCCTAGTGTATGAGTGATAGTATTTTTAGCTTTGGCTTCGGCGTTTTTCCTATATTGCTCTATCTGAATATTCATTATCTATAAACTTTTCCCACCATACTCTGTCAATGTCCACGGGACATCTAGTAATAGCAATATTCTTGGGTATGGTGGTTCCTCCGACTCTGAGCAATTTATTCCGCGTAGTAGACTTTACCGTACGATAATATCATGGAATTTTTTTCTAAAATTGGCCGAGCTAGATCGGGATCTATATCCATGTCAAATTCATTCTGTTTAACAAAGAAATTTTAGTACTAAGGATAAATCTTGTGCAAAACATAAATGACTAAATAAGATGAATTCGTGACGTACCAATAGCTCTTACCATGAAATATTCTTGTAATAATCATCTACTTTTCTCCACTCGTCATAGCCAATCGGTATATGACAACGAATTAGGGCTCCGCATCTGGAGCTCCATTTAGCTTCATCTTTACCTTTAACACCCTCAAGATCAACACTTATTAAGTATTTTTTATCACTTGTATGAGGAGGATTATATGCTTCAAGCTCTACATTTGTACCTTTAGATGCACTAGCATTGCAATTATTCGACATTTAGACCTGCATAAAAAAGATTATAGTATACAATGAAACTTAAAATGTCATTTCAAAGTACAGGCATGACATCTTCGCTGAATTCATTCCAAAAACATGCTTCAAGCTCTGCATTTGTACCTTTAGAGGATTTTTATTTGTTTTAACCATGCAATTATACATTCAAAATGTAGTAAAGTGTATAAATTCAATTTAAGGAAAGAAAAATAAAATGTAAATGAATGCTACAATAAACAGGAACTGGTTGAAAAATCATCACACAAATATATCACTCAACCAAGTGCCAAGCATATCAAGCAACACAAATATTCATTTCAAAATGATATCTATTTCATTTCAACACATTTTAATAATGGTCCTAAGTTAGCTTGTTCTTTCATAGCAGACTGAAAATCGGTCGGTACTGTGTAGTCATCTATGTTATCTGTCATGCGCTTCGGAAAACGTCGAATAACGGACCAATTAGGATTTTGAGTGTCTTTTACATAGAAAACTTGACCTTCTTTGGTTGCTAGAATAGCTGGCTCATCATACCCTCCATTAGAATTTTTGAGCTTTTTCAAGTTCACCATCAACAAATGTGAATCGGTACAAATCTTACAACTATTTGTCTTATTCGCGATGTTTATCCAATTACGATAGAATACTACATGTTGAGAATCATAATAATTGACTTCTATGATATCTTTAATGATGTCATACCAAGCAGTGTCATCGTCTGTAGGATTTATATCTTTTGCACTTGCAACAAATGTGGTGATTGCATCCATGCAAACACCGCTAGCTTGGGTCAAAAGATTGTCGTCGTAATGTTGAGGAGAGAATATATATCCATTTACTCTATACTTGAGATAGCTTTTGGCTTCTCACTTTGGACCACTAACATATTGCCACAACATTGTGTTCATGCATTTTTCTTCTAGTAGCTGTCAAGAACAAAAAAATCTGCATGACTAACATAAAAGGAACAAAACCTACAATTTTCATATTGAAATAACTTGCTTTTTTGTGCAACCAATCAATAAATTCAGTTTGTACAACTACTTCTGCCATTGTGGTAACTTTCCTTTTACCACGAGACACACCTTCTAAAGAGGAGCGATATGCACTACAAATTAGATATTATAATGTGAATACATTCGCTATTTTATGTAATCGGTATTTATCATAACATGGAGAAAATTCATACCTATAATATTCATCTCTCTCGGGAACATCGATTCTAAAAAGTATCCACCTTCGAATTTGAACACGTTGCATCCTAGTTAGCTTAATATATTTGCCTTCAATGATGGGGCGTTCATATATATATCATCACCATCATCTAAAAAGTATGCTTGTGTAGAACTATGATTTCCATCACGTGGGTTCGGCATATATTCCATTGCATATCTAACTGATTCTGAAACAAGATATGCTTCAGCGATTGATCCTTCTATATAGCGTTTATTACTAGGTATATTTTTGCATTCTTTCATAGCCCTACACACATTTACACATGCACATATATTTAGAAATTGTCATTTTGAAATAATGTTTACAAACCTTGTAAAAATAATATCTCACCTTTCAAACGGATACATCCATATATAGTTTGTAGGTCCGCATAACAAAGCTTGGTCAGCTAAATGCACCATAAGATGAACACTTATATCAAAGAAGTCTGTAGGAAAATAATGTGCTAGCACACACAATGCCTTGGAAATCATATCTTTGGCGGCTTGAACATGTTATCGAACTAAAATTTTCGAGCATATTATGTTAAAATACAAACTCACTTGTAAAATAGTTCGTCGTAACTCACGAAGCTTTGGATATGCATGTTGAATCATTATAGGAAGCATACATTGCATAAATATATGATACTCATATGTTTTTTTTATGTGCAAAGTAGGTGGTTGAATGGTAACAAGGCTACCATATCTTGTCCCAAGACACGATGGAATTTGGCATCTTTTAGAACTTGACAACATTTCATTTTATGAATCTTGTCCCATGCAAACTTAGATGATTGATTTCCCTTGTCAAACATTAGGTTGATAAGATGCTCTGCAACATTCTTCTCTGTATGCATCACATCAATAGTATGTCGCACTTTATGACTACTCCAATAAATTAAGTCATAGAAAATTGACTTCTTATACCAAGACAATTTTTCTATGTCACCATCTCCAACTGTAAAGAAACTTTTATCGGTAGCTTCATATATCGTTCGCTTCTTATTCTTTGGTAATTTTCCAGGAAAATATTTTATACAATTAAGCTTTTCCAAAACGGATGGTCCACTTAACCTTGTTGGCGGTTCTTTATCTTCGGTATCCTTATACCATCCATGTTTTATTAATCTATATGGATGGTCATCCTTCAAAAATCTTCTATACTTTGGATAAACAACCTTGTTACCAATGTACTCTGACTCAGTCTCCATAGCACAAACTGGACATGCTTTATAACCATGTGTCACGCAACCAGATAAATTTCCAAATGGTGGTAAGTCATGGATTCCCCATAATAGTATTGCCTTCATTGTAAACATTTCTCCCCTGTCCATGTCAAAAGAAGCTACTCCTTCCATCCAAAGTTTCTTCAACTCATCGACAAGAGGTTCTAAGTATACATCAATGTCTTAACTTGGTGCTTTCGGTCCAGGAATTAATAAACTTAGCATTTGAAATTGTGATTTCATGCATAATGAAGGGGGTAGGTTATAAGGAATCATATATACGGGCCAACAAATGTAACTATTGGAGAGAACCCCATTCGGATTAAATCCATCACTAGCGATACCATGCCATATATTACGTCATTCATTTGCAAATTCTGGCCACTTACATTTGATTGATCTCCATTCGGCCGAGTCAACGGGATGGCGCATGAAATTCCAAGAAGGATCGGCATGCTTATGCCACTGCATTTTACGAGCTATACACGGTATAGTGTACAATCTAGTCAGCCTTGGAATTATAGGGAAATGTCTTAGAACTTTCCTCGGTTGGGTTGTCATTTTTTTATGCCTAACGCATTTGCCTTATCTTTAAATCTTGGTGTATGACAATGAGGACATTCTACTATGTTAGCGTTCTCTTTCCAAAATAACATGCAATCGTTTTTGCATGCATGAATGCTTTTTACCTTCATTCTCAAATCTTTTAACATTTTTTTCATGGTGGGATACTTGTCGAGTAATGTATTTTCTTTTGGAAGACATTTTTTAAATAATTTCAATAATTCTGTCATGTTATTTCCTGACCAGTTAAATTATTTTTTCAAGTTCTGAAGCTTAACCATTAAACCTAAAGTTGTAAGTCCATCTTCACAAAAAGGATATTTTTTCTCATTTGCTTTGCTTCTGTATTCATGGTACATTTTCTGAACATGTATCTCTTCAAAGTTCACTTCACCGCTAGCCTGTGGCATATCATGCACTCTAAATGCATCATTAACGAGATTTCCAAGAGCGCCCTCAATAAGCTTTTCTACTTGCATTTGGTCTTGAATAGGTAACTCTTCGGTGGAATCTGATGCACGAGTCATTTGTATTGTAGCATTGTATCTCTCTCCTTGAAAGAACCACACATCATATGTCGAAAGCATACCAAAAGCTATCAAGTGTTTCTCAACTGTTTCTATTGAGATTTTTTTGGAGTTTTTACACTTCTTACAGGGACACACACATAACTGGATATCTTGTGGTGAGTGTTGCTTTAGAAAGTTGATGAAGTTCTGAACACCTTGCTTATATTCATCCTCATTTCTACGTGGATTTTTAATCCACCCTCTTGACGTTTGTTCTATCATAACTAAAATAATATATAATATTATGTTAGTGCCATATAGATTTGCAAAGAAAATAATCATGTTTTCTGATATAATATTACGTTAGTGCTAAGCTTAGATTTTGTTGTGTTATGATATGTCAGTGTGACCAGATTGAGCATGATACATGAACAGAGCTATGTATATTTTATAATTGTAGCCATATCTATTAAGGGTTCAGTATAGTGGAAGAAAGACTAAAATTGGCACAATTGAACATGAACAGAGCTATGTATATTTTATAATTGTAACCATATTTGTTAAGGGTTCAGTATAGTGGAAGAAACACTAAAACCGGCACAGTTGAACATGAACAGAGCAAGAGACACATTAAACTTTCTCTTTAGTAAGCTCTAGAGCCTGTATCATTTGGTTTTTGTTTCTTTGAAAGCTCGTGCTATAGTGTACTGCATGAATAAAATAAAGATGTAACAAAATTTCCATCACTATGATTTTCGGTAATTAAATCCGGACCACCATGCAGTAGTTCTCAAGCTGATTCGGTTGCCACACCTATAAAATGACAGATACTGAAAATGATTATTAATTTTGATATTAAATCAACTGAGATATCTCAGTGACAAGGTAATCTCTTGACTTTTTGGGGATCTAGACATACTATATAGTTTTGTTATCCTTTAAACGTTTTAAGTTTAATTATTTTCCATAGTCAACCCTCGGTATTTGTACATTCTAGAGATCAATATATAATATATCAACACACACTACTGTTAGAACTATAATCAAACAAAATCTAGCAATAGCAGCAGTAGGAGACATATTTCTATTTTTAGATTGATTCAAAGAAGAATTCATGCTGTTCCTGGCATGTTGATGCAAAGATCTAAGAACATAGTTCCATCTGCAGAATCCAGCTTGATCTTTAAGTGCTTCTACTGCTGCTACGCTTGCTGCCATAACCCAAGCAGTTTTGGTTACTTTGCTTGCCATCTCTTTTTCCAAGCCGTTTCTTGTTTTATGTTTGAGCTTATATGTTTATTCGATGAGGAATGTCAGATTGTCAGTGCATATGATGTGTATTTATAGGCATATCACAGGAGTATGGTACTAAGATACCACCAGATTTTTTAGCTGCTTGTTTTAGGAAGTTAGGTTGAGTATACTGGTGACTACTTGTACATTTGTTTAACGAAACATGGTTTATGTTTATCAGTTTGTATGAGATATTTTGTTCGACAGGGATATCAAATTATCATCTTCTTTAATTGTTATTGTTTTGTGAGACATAAGGTCTGCCATTTCAGAAGCAATGAATTT
The DNA here is from genome assembly GCA_030765085.1 of Allium cepa. Taxonomy (NCBI): domain Eukaryota; kingdom Viridiplantae; phylum Streptophyta; class Magnoliopsida; order Asparagales; family Amaryllidaceae; genus Allium; species Allium cepa. Next base: position 210,421,941 of record CM060939.1, on the reverse strand, counting down.
CTAATTAAATGAACACAGTGGCATTTATGTACACTAATTTGACAAGAGTAACAGACCAGCTTGACAAAAATATCCGTTCGCTGAAGAGGGAAGCGTTCTGAAACATTGTCCTTACACGCTCGCGGGGTATAATACCACGAATAATTTTATTCAGATTTGCCTCATATTTGTGATGGAAACGCTTCCAAGTTTTTCCCATAATATTTTTCGACCATCCTTTTAGCATTTCATGTTTCATATTACAACAACACAGAGTGGTAGTTTGCTGACTTTAATTTTGTAAATTGTTTCTTTCACAACTTAAATAAGTTTTTTAATATTCTTTTACGTGCCTATTTCATGTACATGGAGGCAAGATTGATATCAACGTGCAGTTGAGGAAGTTTATTAACATGCATCTGCATGCTGACTTGGACAAAGGATAAAAGAAAAAAGATGGCTACAATCTAATCCTTGAGTATACATCTAATGACACTTGCTACGACGCACTAGCAAATAGTTAATTGATGTCTACGAACTCTTTAGTATATCCATAACTTATCTAACCATATTTTGTTCACAGTTATAAGCAAAAGTTGCCCACTCTCCCATTTTCTCTTCAATCTTTATCACACAAGCAGTTTCCAACCCACTCCACCACCATGCATTCATTTCAAAACTACCCATTGCCAAAATCCAAGGTAATTTTCTTTATTTTTTTTATCTATTGCTATTCTCTATTTCAATTTTTTAAAACTTATTGTAGTTCATTTTCATGGTCTTTGATTGTTGATTTCGTTTTTGATTTGGAATTTATGACGGAATTTGTCAAGGATGATTACAGTAATGAATTTCAAACATGTTATCCTTCAATTTGGTGGTTTCCATTCTTTAACTGTTGTCAGTATGGGTTTCAGAATAGTAAAGCATTTTCCAACGTCGATGACAATATAGAAGTTCATGCTTTGTTTACTGAAATTTCTATGCATACAAATTGTTCATGTTCCATTGGACACCTTTTTCACGTATTGTTAATTCTGTTATATTTTTCAGTTATTATTATCAATGGATTTAAACTCAATATCAACATACATGTTCAGCTCAATTTTACCTCTCTAGACATAAACTCCACTTTTCCTCTTTTACCAAAAATAACTTAACTATCTTGAAATGAGTAAGTATTTGTGTTTGTATGTGATTTTATTATTTTTGATGGTTTTGTAAAATACACTACATATGTGAACCACCCGACTTTACATCCAGACTTGATAACCTTAATGTTTAGTTCATGTGTTTCACAACCACATGTAAACTTTCAAATGTTCATGACTAATACCAGTATAATAATCTGATTAATTGGAACTCGGACAAAAAAAACTAGACTGCAGTTCGTTCTTTGAACATTTACATATATAGATGGATAAACACCGCTCACCGCATTTAACCTAAAAACCAATAATATCGAACAATAATTATTAAAAAAATGAGAATTCACCGATACGATGATAGCATCTCTCATCTTGAAGTTAAGTTTACACGGTGCTACAGACTAATTTATTGTTGTTTTGTATTATCTTACTCCTATGATTTCAGGCACTTCAATGCTTCAGTATCAGATGCAGAGCCTGGAAGCACCTCTAAAAGGTCAACATACTCCTGTGTATGAATGAATGGGAACAAAATATTCAGTTTTGCTTGCCATTACTTCACTATGAAAATGCTATGTTGGAAAGAGTTGTCAGTTTTTGTTTGTCTTAAAACGTATTTCTTTATCATTTTGCTAGATCTAAAACTCTTGTTCCAGAATGCTGACACCAATTCAAATTGTTAGTCTAACCTGAAAATGCAACTGATGTGGATTTGTATGTGTTCTGAAATTTGTTAAAATGCGTTTCCTAAGATTGTTGACAAAATTTTATATAAGATTACAAATCGAACAAATATAAACTGTGGAACGCTGGAACCCTAATTTTATACAAGATTACAAATCGAACAAATATAAATCGAACAATCATAACTAAAATAAAATACCTGATTCAAGGTTTGAAATCGAACAAGAGAGTTGCGAGAAGAAATGAGTTGCGAGAAGAACTGGAGAGTTGCGAGAAGAACTGGAGGATGCACGAATGGGAAAGCATTAGAAGATGGTGATGGAACGAGGGAACCCTGATTAGATTAAAATTAGGCAGCCGATAGTGGAGATTGAAGGGAAAATGTTAGAAAAACGCTGCATGCACAAGATTAAAAAGGAACCAATTTTTAGTGAGTTATTTACAAATTTACCAACTGTTCTAACTTTTTTTTGTGTTGTAAATTACAACTGATGTGTTGGAAAGTCAATAAAAAACATTATTTATATTTCCTAACACTTTTTCAGGTATCCTAACATTTTTTTATTGTCACTAGGCTGTAACACTTATAAGTGTTAGAAATTAACAAATATAAAATGTTGCAAAATCACTATTTTGGTGTAGTGTAAGGGGTGTGGGGTATTACAAGATAGCATGGGGATAAAATGTGTTAGGAAATAAGTAAGGGATAAAATAGGAAAAAGGGATCTATAATACCCTAAATCCTTAGCCGTGAGAATCACTTGTTCCATTTACAAAATTAAAAATAAGGAGAGGCCGACCGCCATTTTCAAGAGCAAGAAAAAGAAAGACAAAGGGAAAGATTAATCAACATCAAATTCATTCAAATCTCACATCTTTAATCACAAAACTAAGGTAAATAATTACTACATCTCACATTTCTTATGGTTTTCTATTTTAAGGATAATCAAAATGTTTTGCATGATAATGCCATATTTTGAATGATTACAAGTTTATATATGCTTATTGATGACTTATGCATGTTCATATTGACTTTTATGATATGTTTTGATATGAGAACCCTATGAAATGACATATAAATGCCCAGCGATTTTAGATATAGATAAGAAATAATATTTTAGGGATGATTTTCAATTTTCATAATTTTCTAAATTAATGTAGATTTTGTATTAATTTTCTAGTAAAGAAAATGGTTATTTGAATTTTAAATTATTTTTGGCTAAATAAATAATTATTTGGGTCTGAAATTTATTTATGTTAGAAAACATACTGAAAAGAATTTTCTGGAATTATTATAGAATTTCCTAAGTGTTTTGATGAATATACAAAATTATTTAAGGTATGGGACTTAAATGTTTTATATATTTATTTAAGGAGAACGAGTGTTCTGTAAAATAAAATTATTGTTTATTGGCTGCATTTTTGAAAAAGATATTTAGCAACCAATGAAAATTTGGCAAACATAGCAGGTTAGTTGAAAATTGTTTCTCTTTTAAGTTTAAAACAAAATTTGCATGATTTTAGCATGTTCCGCCACTTTCGTCACCAGGGATTCCGACTAGGACATTTTGCCACCATGCTTTTGAAACCAATGCACATGGTATCAAGTTACTTGGTATGTAATGTATTAGATAGAGGCGAAAGGTGCTGGATCGGAACACAGGGTTCTGAAGAGGTTGGAGCATGCCTTTGTTTTTAATTAAAATAGCGCCTGCTTTGCTTTTGAAGGGATAGCTTCTGACTCGGTTTGCTTTCGACTGAGTCAAATGTTTTTAAAGAAAAGGTTTTAAACGGGTTGCGGTCTTTTGTTTTAAGTAATGCTTTCGAAGGGATCGAAACCCCTAGCTGCCGTCTTTCTATCCTTAAAATCAATGGTTTCAAAAGGTATACTTAACTTTTAAAATTGGTCACTTCTCCAATGCTTTCGAAAGGGTGGTTTCAACACCATCATTTCTTTACTTAGGAATAGGTTTCATAAGAATGGCTTTCGACTTAAGTTTTTTTAAATGGCCCTTTGCTTTGTTGAAGGCAGAACCTAATGGTTTCGAAGGAGACGGTTTAATGGTTATGAAAGGTGTTTTTCCACAAGTTTAAACTGAACCCAAGCGCTTTCGAAAGGTTTGAGTTTATAAAGTTTTGATGCTTTCGAAAGGTTTGAGTTTATAAAGTTTTGATGCTTTCGAAAGGTTTTAAAATGATTTCGAAGTGGTGGTTTCCAAGGGTTTCGAACGGGTAGGTTTTTCTAATTGTTTCGAAAGGGTTGAAAGGGAAGGTTTTTTCAAGGATCTCTAAAGGCAATGTTTTGAAGTGTTTTAAGATATGATGTCTAAGGTTTTAAAAGGTTTCAGAAGAAGGGTTTTTTAAGGGTTTCGAAAGCTCGTTATAATGCTTTCAAAAGGAAGGTTTTGGCCTTTTGACCTAGATAAATGAAGGGTTTTACTTGGTTGCGAAGGAGGTGCTTTCAAAGGTTTAGAAAGTGGTACTTTCAATGGATTTGACAGGGGTACTTTCAAAGGTTTAAATGTTTCATTAACTATGGTTTGAGTAAAGTCTCTCTCTCTCTGTGTGTGTGTATAACATGGCAAGGTGATTTTGAGTAAAGCATAGAGTATACGTATTTTCCTTGTGTGAGTTTGATTTAAGGGTTTTAAATCATTTTGAAAAAGGTTTTCAAGGAAAATTATAGGAAGGGATCCCTAAGTAAAATATATTAGATATTAGAATTCCAGATGGGGCTAGTATAGCGTCGCTCCCTATGCATTAGCTATCGGCCCTAACTAATTTTGTCCAAAATTCCAGTGTGTATGACTTAGTCGTGGGTAAGACAAAAATTATGATTACTTAGAGAAAGGAATATATATTTGTATACAGATAGGTTATTGGTGAGCCTGTAAAACCATTAGGATCAAGGAACCTGGGGAGATGTTAAATTAGGGATAAGACTGTCGAAAAGAGAATTATTTAACATATAGTTAGGGACAGACCATCCGAAGAGGAGTGTGTAATAGATGTTAGATAAATTTTGTTTATATTGTCTGGTAGGTCTGAGTCAGCCCAAGGTTAGTAGTTATCCCAACAAAGCTATAGAGTTAGAATAGATAGTTCATTTATTACTTGATATGTATGTTTACATAATGATGCTTTACAATTTTTAACCTAGTTTTGGGTTGCAGGAAAAGATTTGCAAAAGAAAGATATATTTTAAAAGAATGTTAGTAAGGGGAAACCCGTCCCGCTAAGCAGCATCTCTCATTTAACATTAATAACCGAGATGTATAGTATTATTCACACCAGGCTTTATGTCTGACTCGAAGTTTATGTTTTTCCCCTTAAACTCTCGGGTGCTTAAAGTTGATTTGAATAGGCTGAGGGTTGAGGTATACAGGTTCTTAGTAGGATGAAGACTAAAGCTACGGGAGACGAGCATGAGGCTAACAAATAGCTATTTAGGAGTTGCAGTTCTTGTTTTTGGTATTTTATTCCGCTGTGTGTATTATGTGTTGAATATGCAAGTGTATGATTGTTGTTTGATGATAATAAAAATATATATATTCATTAAAATGTATTTGTTAATGTACTATTTTATTTTTCAAAGTTAAATAAATATTTACTAAATAAAATAAATAACACAGAATTTAAATTCAACTGGATATATTATTCAAACAAATATTTATTATAATTTTGAAAAGTACAAATTTAAGCTCTCACTATAGATATACAATTTGCAATTACAGTACATTTCAATTTACATAACTGTCCTTACTACATATCACTCGTTCACTCAAAATTGATCTTCAACTTCATTCCCAATTGAATCCAGCATCTGAGCAATCTGCAAACTAAACTTTAGCGAAGTAAAATTGAAAATAAAATATTTTTGCAGTGTAAAATAAAATGCAATTTTGAAAATATTATTTGCCATATTTATTTGGGTTGTTCGCGATCATTTAATTTTGATTTCATCATACATGAACAGTTTGTGACATGCACAGTGTATCATTGTACATGCCACAAGGCTGTGTACACCGATATGTAAACTTGATAAAATTACAGGGACAGGTGAGCACAGGTCAAAACCAAAATGAAACGCCGGGTTCAACTCAAGTCCAATTCAAATAAAGTCACAACACGAGCACAAGGTCAAACCCGAGCTATAAGATGGATTCAACACACGTGCAAATTCAAATGAAATGGTCAAGACACAAAAATCAAGCCTCGACCAAAGTTGAAATCATACACATGAAAACATAGGCTAGACAGTTGAACTTGTCACGACCTAAATTTCAGCGTTCGAAAATCGACACCCGTACTTCACTTGTACTCGAATGCTGTAGATTCAATCGTTGAAATCTAACTCGTGCCGGAGCTTATAACACATTAAGTATAATAACACTGCGGAATAAATAATATCATTGATATACAGCATTTGATACAATATTCTGATACAATGAATATCTAATATTAGAGCCAAGAGATATACAACAGCGAAAAGATAACGCCAATAGAATTCCAAATGAGAAAGCTAGAATCCAACGTCTAGCGACTCCATTGCCAAAGCTCCAAAGCTAGAAAGGCTCCAAACCAGAAAGTGAGAATCACTATCCATGCTGAAGTGAAGCAATTCGATCCAAATGCGATTGCTAATATCCAGAGATTGAATGCTGACGAATCTACACCTACTATTTGATTATCTGAAAATCCCAACTCTAGACTGCCGTGTGGAAAATTGTGGGCCCCCAGAGTTTAGGAAGGGAACAATAAACTCCAGGTCAGTCATGGGACTGGTATGAGCAAACAAAAAATAGTTTATCTTTATCAAAAACAAAACAACAAAAGAAGTATCGGATGATTGGATTTCCAACAACGGTCAGGCAATGGAACTTCCCACACAGAATGGAACGCCTCTGGAGGGACGAACCTAACTGGATCTCTGCTAACACAAGGCCTGGTTACCCTTGCCCGGAAGTAACTATTGACATGAGCATGCCATCCCTCAGTCGTTACCAACCTTTATCCGAGGTACCTATACACCAACAACCACAAAGTTAAGTATCTGGGCTCTATACCATGATACCACTTATAATCCAGAAGGAAATGGACATACCCTCAGGGGACGCTAGCCCCAAATAAACTTGTTGCAAAGATTCCTGTTTCGACCATTACCGGGTTATGAGGCTTGACGAAGTCTCGTCCACAAAGCTACGATTTTCACAAAAGCCACGCTTCGAGCAAAAAATGATCAGTAGCACTTCGTATGCCACATTACTAAATTGGAAATATATCACTGGTAAATATCAACTACATAACCTCTGAGCTCGTACGTCTCAGAGAATGGTATTAACATAAGAGAATAAATTCTCCGCCACCAAACAGAAATGTATTTGATAGAAACCAGCTTTACATCTCAAAGTGTGATGTTAGAGACACATCCATACAAGTCTGTTCTGGGTTCGAATAGAACCAAAGGCACTCCAAAGAAGCCCTTGCAATCCGGGCATCCACAATCCCAATCGGACTGCCCATCACATATGGAGATCTCTATACTGGAGCAACTCAGTTCAGAGTCATTCGACAGGTTATCCTATCATTCTCGAAGACACATGGTCTTCACCACCGTTTTCAATTGCTATCCATTTCGTCGTATCACTATTCAGAATGGGTTATATGACATATGGTCCTCTCCCGGCTAAACCGAATAATGAGCGCAATATTTAAAAATATATGGATATTGGGATCTCAGTTAAGTCACAACTTATTACCCAAAACTTTTCTTTCAGATGGTTTAAACAAATTACAATTTCCAAATCTTTAAACAAAAAGATCCACTTCACGAAGTTCACCAATCTTCCACAAAGATTCATTCACGGTTTTCAATTTCAAATTGGATTAACTCATCCAATCATTAGATCAAAGACTCAATTCATAGCTTTCAAAACCAATTTTCAAAAATTCATTCGTAACTTTCAAAATAATTTCCATTTCAAATCTTTGATATAAAAGATACACCATTCAAAATCCTCTTCAATTTCAAAACAAGGTTCGACCATCTTTCATAAAGATTAATTCACAGCTTTCCAAAACTATTTACGATTCCAAACTTGAAATCCGTTCAACACAAATTGGAAATCCTTTCTTTATATGAAAGCTATTATTATTTGAAAATAAATAATTTTCGTTTTGGAAAAATCCGATTACATTTGCACAAGTAAATGCTCTTCAAGTATAAAACTTGGATTAAATCCAAATTTCCAAAATAATATTTTAAAATGGTCTAAAATCCATATAAACACATTTATGACTTGTATAACCTTTTAAAACCATAATTTCCAAACATAGAACTAAATTTCAAATCTTGAATTCAAATCAAACTATTTAAATTTCAAAAACTTTATCAAGTTATTTAAAATAACTTTTATCTTAAAAACTTCTTTTCAAAAACTTTTCAGTCCAATTCCATTTCCAAAACCAATTGAATTCAAAATCCACTTTTAAACAAAATAATATTTAAATTCAAATATATGTGACTTAACCAATCTCCTCATGCTATCCATATTTGTGTGTGCATGGTGTAGTCTAGGGGTTTTACACAATAGTGAAACATCATCAATCATTACAATCCAAACACAGCAATATCGATAAGCGGTATATTCTTATAACGCTTATCTTCATTCACAGATTCACAGATAAATATATAAATGAATCATAGATAAATAAGTCATAGATCACAACTTAAACATACAATTCATATCACATAATAACCCACATCAGGGATATCAAACAATTCAACATTCAATTGAATCCAAACATTCATAAGTAAGATTAATTAATCATCTGATTAATTTAAGTCAGATTGATCACTAATCCTGGTTAATTAATCATTAATTAATTACAAACCATTCTGATTAATTGTCCTTTAATCATTTATTAATTGACCTTTAACAATAAACTAATTAACCTTTAAATCATTAAATAATTAACCTTTAATTATTTAATTATTCTTTGATTAATTAATTACATTAATTACCATTTAATTTATTATCCTTAATTAATTTCAATAAGTGATTATCCTAATCACTTATATTAATAAATCATAAATTAATTGAGTAATTATTCTTTAATCACTTGATTAATTAACTTTAATCATTAATTAACTTTTAATTAAGTAATTATCTTTAAGTAATTAATTACCTTTAATTACTTATCATTAATTAATCTTAATTAATTAATTATCCTTTATTGTAATTACACAAAGTAATCAACCCTTAATTACATTAAGTAATAATTACATAAATAAACTAATCACATGGACAAAACCGTCTTTCTTTAAATTTCAAGTAATAAATTAATTGATCCCAAATTTATTAACAAATTAACCCTTTTAAATTAAGTAATTTTCCTTAATTACCTTTATTAATCACATTAACAAATTTTACCTTACATAAATTAATTAACCACGTAGATAGGTTAGGTCTTGATTGATTAATTAATCATCTCCATCAATTGTCCCTTAATTAATTTAGTCATTAATCCTTTAAAAACTTATTTGAAAATCTTATTAAATACATTTACCTTAAAAACTTTGTTTATTTTAAATTCTAACTTTGAAACCTTGTTTAAAACTTGTTTTCAATCTGAGACTTGATTTATTTTCCTTTAAAAACTTATTTAGTTTAAATATACTTTGGAACTTTGTTTAAATAAAAATTTACTTTATGAGTAAAAAAACCGTGGTATTATAAAACTGGAAACATGTTTGTTTTTTTCCTTTTAAATTGAAATCTGGTAACAAATTAAACAAGCCCGAGCCAAATCTTGTTTAACTCGAGACAATACCTGAGAAACTCTCGATCATCACATTACTTCAAGGCAACCCTACTTCGATCTCGAGCTGTAACCCGAGCATTTCCTTTCTTCCTCAAATTTCAACATCATCAGACATTGATGATATCGTGTGCACATGAACCATCAATTGGCCCTCCTTCGACCAAGGTTCTGACCACCATCGAGTCGCCAACCTTCCCCTCTAACACCACGACTACTCCAATCAACGAGAAAATTCGAAAATCGAATTTAAGCCACCTCGGCAACCTTCTGGAACAACAACTCCTCTAAAAAATACCTCGCCAGACCACCTCTGGCCACCAGAATTCACACGGATTCGACCAAAGCTTCATCTTTGACCCACGCCTTCATCCCCCCAGGTGCGATAGCTTCCAGTTCACCCACGACAATGAAAAGGCCTCGATTTCAACCACGACCAAACAGTCCCTTGAAACCCTACTATCACGTCGTCTAGTCACCATAGCTATCTATAATTCAAACGAGTATTGATCTCACCTCCTCGAACTTCCTCTAACATCCAGCATGACGAACCCATCATCGCGTTTCGTTGGAATTTTTCGAATAAACGAAAATCGATCATCTTGAGATATTTCAACATTCACAATGTTAAAAATAATGATTTCCGCATCTAAATTCATATTTTTCCAACACAAATCAAATTGTATAACCAAAACACACAATTTAAACATTGATTTTTTGATTCATTTTGATTTTTATACTGTATTTTCGAATAAATACCTAACATAAACATTTGAAATTATTTTTAAAATTTGAACCAGGTGGGCATGAACACTTTTCTTTTAAAGATTATTACATAAATCTTTCTAGATTTCGAGATATGATTTTTTTTTATGAAGAATGACTGCCTATAAAACAACCGAGAGGTGTAGGGGAATAATATAGACATGCACACCTCAATTCAGACATAGACATATATATCTACTTGCAGATATATACACATTCATACCATATTTCCAAATCATTATCATCACAGGCATGAAAAACAAAAGTAACTGGTTTTAAAAATAATGTTTGCTCACCTGTCATGATGAACAGAGCCTGGAATTTGAAAGTGCTTTGGATTTTGTGACGACCCGCCTTTCTCTCCACAGAAATACGCATCATTATTAAGAAAGAAAGGGATAGAGAAGAGAAAAGGTATAGAAGAACGAAAGAAACAACATCAGAATCTCAAACAGTGGAACGAATAAATTATATCAATCACATAATATATTACATAGTATCATATACATCAGAGTTACACAGCATAAACAACACATACTAGATAGTTATAAACTCCTGTCTAGTTATACAACTCAATAAACAATAGACAATACAAGGAAACAACTCAGAGAAACCCACACAGCGGAACACTATATAACTATAACGCAGAAGCCTGCTACTCCATTGCTCCTCCAAAATTCGTCAAGCCAACCTGAATCCCTTGGCTACTCGTAAAACTTTGAATACCCAAGAGTTTAAGAAAAACAGAATAAACACCGCGTCAGACATGGGTCTGGTGTGAGTAAACGGTTAAAGTTGCTTAACTTTAAAAACCTTTGAAAGAAAAGGTATCACGTAAGACTTCCCACACATAAACATGGAAAAGTTTTTACCTTACGCTAACCAAAACATTTGATAGGAAATCCTGTGATATTATAATAGGTCTATGGTTTTCAAGTAAATATGAAATAGCCGAAATTGTTACATGATTAAATTCCAGCTACTAGCCACAAAAGTGGGTAATACAATCAAATCCAATGACACTTATTGGATTTTGGATTCCATACAATGGCAGGGCTACCGGGGTACCGCCCGTCATAGTAAGGGGCCTAGATCACCGTACCGAGGATCACTCCTAATCCCCTGCAACACAAAGCCGGAACCATTCTTTAATGAACGGTTTCGAATAAGATAACCCCGCGGTTGTAGCTAGCAACCGCCCAAACAGCCGAATAAAAAGGGACTCTAGATAGGGGTTCATCTCATCCTACTTGGACATGACCCACTTAGCCTTGCGGCACCTCCGCTGTTTTAGCCATTCTCGGTTGATGAGGCTTGAGGCTACGATTACCTTTATGGAACACATCCTTTAGAATGCTTATCGTCCTCCTGACGATGTTCTGAAAGCATTCAATCCACACAAGTTCGTTCCGGGTTCGAACGAAACTGAAGGCATTATCTCGTTACACTCGTTTTGGAATCACCCTCAGAGTTAACGACAATAACCCTTGCACTCTGAATCTTCATCTTCACTTGAGATTCACGACCTATCGTAAATTTGGATCAATGTGGTTTTCGGATATCCAAATCTGGAAACCCGATCCCGGTCTCATCAAAATCCAAAACGTATCTTTTAGGTCCAAGTTATTTAAGGTCAAACAATTCAATTCTATTATCTATATACATACAGATAGATAATTCAAAATATCATAATAGATAATCTACTTATCATCACAACAGATAATTCATATTATCATCACAATTCAACCAAATCATCTCATAACATATATCACACATATCTCATCAGAGATATCAAACAATCAAGCTATTCAATATGAATATCATCCATCCATCCATACATAAGCAAGGATCTATAAATAACACCATTTATAATTAATTTAAAATGAATTATATTAATTACTTTATCTCTTAATTAATTTAAAATAAATTAAATTACTTACCTTCATCACAATAAATCTTGCTTACGTAAACATTAATTAAACCAATTAATTAATCATCATCTTAATTAATCATCTTTGATTAATTATCTTTAATTACATTAAGTAATTTACCTTAATTAATTATACAAATTAATTATCTTCAAACCATTAAGTAATTAACCTTAATTACTCTATTAATTATAATTAATGACATTAATCCTTAATTAATTACAATTTAATTACCTTATAATAACTTATTATGGATTAATTAATCCTAATTAATCAATCCTTAATTATTCTCATTAATCACATTAATTAATGAACCTTAATTAATTACTTCCATTAATTAATTAACTATAATTAATTACATTATTCCTAAATTAATTACATTAATTAATCATGCTTCAATTAATTAAATCAACTTTAATAATTATAAACAGTAATAAATTACTCTTAATTACTTCTTAATTACTTTTATAAATCCTTTGATTTATTACACCAAGTAATAAATCCTTAATTACTTTACCAAGTAATTATCCATTTAAAATTACTTCCCATTAAGTAATTTCCCTTATATCAATTACCTCCAGTAATTTATTCATCAATTACTTACCTTAAGTAATTACTCTTATCAAATCTCATTAAGTAAGCATACTCAATCAATTACCTTGTGACTATCTTTAATTAATTAACAAATTAATTAACTTAACTCGATCACATTCACCTCATAAATCATAACTGAGTAATTCATCCCTAAATTACCCTTTAACCAAATTAATCCTTAATTATAGATTAATTATCCTTCAACTATTAATTAATAAATCTTAATTATTAATCAATCCTTTAATACAAAGTAATCAATCCCTAATTACTTTTATAATTATTTAATTATCCTTAATTAACTAATTAATTATCTCTTAATCATTAATTAATAAAACTTAATTATTAATTAACAACCTTAATTACAAATTAATTAATCCATAATTATAATTAATCAATCCTTAATTACAATTAGTTAACCTATAATAATAGTTAATTAGTTCTTAATTAACTTGAATTATAGATTAATAACCTCTTAATTATTAATCAAGAAAACCCAATTATTACTTAATAAAACTTTATTAAATATTTCTTAATTACTAGTTTAATTAACCCTTGATTTCTGAATTAATCAATTTCTAATTACAAATTAATTAATATCTAATCATTAATTAATCCATCATAATTATTAGTTAATTAAATTAATAATTATCCTTAATTATTACCTAATTAACCCTTTTTAATAATTGATTAAATTAATTAATTAAACTTAAAATTTCTTAATTAACTTAATTAATTACAACTCATTAAAAACTAAATTATCCTTAAGATAAAACATTATCTTTAATTATCCTTGAAAACATTACTTAATTTAAATCATTAATTAAGTTTAAAATATAAAGTAATCATTAATTACTTACCTTTAGTTATTAATTAGTAATCCTAAATTTCAAGTTAATAAATCACTTTGAAAATTTTAATTGTTAATTTATAAATCATTAATCATTAAATAATTCAATTAATAAATCACTCTTTAATTATTCCATTTATTATCAAACTTATATTAAGATTTTAAGATAAATCATTTCCTTATTAATTTTCTTTTATATTTCAAATTAAGTTTGAAAATCACTTTAAGGATTTAACTTAAAACATTTAAAACAAATCATACAAATTTATTTATACAAACAATTCATTTCAAAGAAATGAATTTCAAGAAATTGATTTAGCTTAATTATTTAAAATCTAAAGCTTACTTTATTTAAAATTTTTAATCTGGTTAAACATTTAACTTTGGGTTTAAACCATGTATACTTGAAACAAAAACCTAATACATCATCTTTTTTTTAAGTTTCAAAGGTTTAGTTAAGATTTTAAATTTTAAGAACCTGTACAATTAAAATTACAGGCTACCACACCAAGACTACTCGAGTTTAAACTCGAGACATTAACCCAAAAACACAGAGCTTCCTTCGAGTCACCCACTAACCATCTTCCCAAACATGCGAATCAACATCGTGCACTTGCACCAACGCCGGAGCCTCCTCTGACCATCGACGACCCCATCGCCAAGTCACCGAACATCCCTACGAGCACCTACGATCAACAAAGCATCATCTCATGCCTCGATTCAAAATCGAGTATCCCAGAATGAACTGAGACCCAAACCCATCATCAGGAAATCCTCTAGACCCTCGCTACCGATCACGATTACTGCCCCGATTCCCGCTATGGTTTGCCGAACCACCGCGCTTGCACTTCCCAGAATCTTATGCAACTCGAATCACTAGAAGTAAAGCAGTGATTCAAATTTGCAGCTTGACCCAAAACTAGGTTAAAAACTTAATTCTTCCTATCGCCGTCGCCACGGCGAACTACCTCCACTTCTACCATTTTTGCCCGCTTCCCTGATCCTCCTTCTAGCTCCAGCAAGAACCACGAACTCCCTAGACACATAGATCATCAGAATTCGCCCAAAAAAAAGATTCCAGTCAAACCCCAAATACACATTCAATACAATATTAAAAATTTTGATTTTTGTCTTAAAAATTTTTATTTTCAAAATGTATTCGAATTAGAATCCTGAAACAACAAACCAGGATGTTTGAATTTTAACATATTTGAAATTTTATCTGTAAATCAAATTTCCCAGAGAAACTTTGCTTTGATTAACTCTAAACTATTTTTAAAATTTGAATCAGGTTAAAATTCACATCTTTTGTTTAGAAACTATTTTCTAAAATAAATCATAGAAATAGGAAGAGATTTATGAACATATTTGATGTCTGTAAGCTTGGGAAAATTTTCATTTGTTTGTTATATTCGGGTATGCTCAATCAATACTCAACATCTTCCTATATATAAATATGTTCTAAAATCGTAAAATCATTATGCAAGCATATTTTCAAACTTACATCACAGATTTACTTTAACCATATGTCAATGCATCAAATTTAAAGTGGTTCATGATTACAGATTCAAACAGAGGTTTAAAATATAGGAATAGAGATGCTTCAAATTCAACAGACAAGCACTCAGAAACTCACATATAAACATTTCATTCAGATCAAACATCAGACACAGTAATTCATAAGCAACGCATATTAGCTACTAAATTTTAGTTTAAAAGTTTATTCACATTAAAAATACAGAGACCCCTTTTTGAAGCTGGAATGGAATTTGCATGCTCGTGTTTTTGAAGCTTGGTTGATTAACTGGAACAGAATGATGAGGACTCAAGACTTTTGAAAACTTGTTTGGTTCCAGGTTTTGAGAAAATGATTACAGGGTTTGCTCTGAGTTTCTCAAAGATTTGCTTTTCAGATTTGTTCTCTGGAAATCACAGGGTCTTGATATTCCAGGATTTGAAAATTGATTTACAAGTTTGAGCATTTATTTGAAAAGAATGTTTACAGGCTTTTTATTTTGGTTTGGAACAGGCTTGTTTTTGAATTCTGGAAAATGAATTTACAGGTTTTGATGATCTTTTGGATTTGCATTTGAACTTGAGGAATTTGTTACAAGCTTAATCTAAGGAGTGTTTTGATCTTGTATTACTGGTTTGAGAAGATTACAAATTTGCTTTGAAAATTGGTTTACAGGTCTGGTTTTTCTTAGCTTTTGAGAAGAAGATAATAAAAAGAAAATGAGAAGGAAAATTAGGAGTGTATATAAGTAAATTTATATTTTATTAAAATTAAAAGAAAATTCAAATAAGGTGACTTTTGTCTTTAACTTATATTAATATGTTAACACTTGTTACGTAAGAGATTTAAAGTTTTAACACTTATCCTAATTTATTTTTATATATTTATAAATGATTTTAAAGGCTTTTAAATTAATTTTTTCCTAATTAATTAATACATATATTAATTATAATTGCTTTCTTATTAAATTTCTAATTAACACATACATTTAATAATTTTATAAACACTTTTCTAAATTTTATATAAAAAAATCTTTAAAAGAAAATAAAATAAAAACCAATTTTAATTTAAATAAAAATCACATATAATATTTTTAACTCATTTTTAAATCTATTCAAAAAGCTTATGTATTTATTCCTATTAAATAAATACTTTTCCAAATTCCTATCAATAAATTTCTTTAAAGAGAATAATATAAAATAAATCTTATTTTTAAATAAAAACATTATCTATATATTTTAAATCCAAACTATATTATTATTTTTATTTTAAGATGTATGTATATTCCCTTAAATTCAAATTTTATATTCAAATTCAAAGTCAATTTAAAAATTCAAATTCAAAGTCAATTCAAATAAATATAATATCAATTTTAAACAAACACATTATTATTTGTAAATAATTATCCTATTTAAAATCAATTTAAATACACTCATATATATATATATATATATATATATATATATATATATTTAAACACACTTATTAATTTTGAAAACAATAAGTCAATTTTAGAATTTATTTATACAATAACACAAACTAAATAATTATTCTTATTACAATCAATCTATAACCATAATTAAGACATCATATTTTAAATTGGTTGGATATTTATATTTGAAAATAACAATTTTATCAAATTTTAAACAATTTAATTAAAAGATTATCATATTTTAAATTCCTTTAAATTTTGGGATATTATAGATATTTTTTTGGAAATGTTGAACTCATCTGATGTTGATCTGAATGCCTGATTCCACTTTGCTTTGAATTGTCTTAGGCTTTTGAATTTTTTGATTTAAATTTGCTTGCCTTTGAGTTGATTGCTTTATTATTATTTTTCTTCCTGACTTTGAACTATAGTTTTATTTTGTTTTCAGATTCCTTTTTTTTTCTTTTCTGATTTTGGATTAGCTTGAGATGATTTTGATTTTGCTGATTTAAGTCTGAATTTTGATTTATTTTTAGATTTGAGAAGTGAAGAGAAAATCAGCCTGGTTATCCTTTTCATTTATTTTTTTATGTTTTAATTTTAAAAGAAATGAAGCCACTTGTTAATTAGTGTTAACACTTGTCAAATTTTCTTATTACATGGTTTACAAATGTTTTGATGCATTTTTAATTATTTCCACCAGTGTCTAAGTCCATAATTCAAGCAATATTATATCTAAGTCCTTTAGTTTAATTAATTTTTTAAAATTTAGTTTTGAACCCTTATGTTAATTTATTTATAAATCATGTTTTTATAAACATCTTATTTACATATGTATTATATTTTAAACACTTTAAATTTTCATGTTTATTATTTAAATATAACTTTATATTTATATTTTCTATTCATATTCCGTTTATACTATTTATATATGTTCACAACTTTAAAGAATAAAATTTAATAATTAATTAAACACTAATTCATGTATATTTGAATTTAACTCCTTAAATAGATTCTTGAAAATTGTTATATTATTCTCAAATAAAATCTAAAATCAATAAAACATTAATAAATAAGTGCAAAATATGTATATATTTGAATTTAACTTTGTAAATAGCTTTTGTAAATCAATTTCAAAATAAAATTTTCAAATCATCATATTATAAATACAAAACAAATTTTCCTACTAGTATTAAATTTTTAGACTTTCCAAATCCAATATATTATTCAAAACATTTATTTCTCAATTTTCCAATTAGAAATCCTATTTAAAAATCAAATTTATATATACATATATTTATATTAATAAACAAATATCTATTTAATTTGGAAAATAACAAATTAATTCACAATTTAATTTCAAAAATTAAATTATTTACAAATTTAAATTATTTTTTAAATCGGGGTCGTTACAGATTCCATCCCTTAAGAAAATTTCATCCTCGAAATTTGCCAGGGAGACAACAAAGGACGGATACACAAAGATAGAGAATTGCCCCATCAATCAAGCTGATTATCTATTCTGTATTTGGCTCACCAAATCAGAATATCACCAATAATTATGAGAACAAACTCATTTAATATCTCACAAGATACTCGGGTCATCCGGCCTGCGAAATATGCAGGGGAACTGGTTAATTCGAAGGGATAACTAACCGCTCGTAGAACATATCGAGACCCCAACGAACAGACAAATAGATTCAATCTTCTAAAACTCTCAAACACTAGGCATGGATTCCAAATTCAGGTTGGAAAACCCCAAAATTTACACCGGCTTGTCCCTTTTCGGACTTTGATCCACACAAGAAATTACAATAGAATTTCAAATTTGGGTTTTAACCGAAATCTTTTTATTGATACAATCCAATTTAACTTTATATTTTGTTTACCAATTTATCTCAATTGAAATTTCAAATTGATTAAAGTTAAAACGAGAAGTTGATAGAAAATTAATGAAGAGAATACGAAATAGGAGTGTTCTACACGATTCGCAGGGCCTCCACCATACCGAAGCTTCTCTCTCGAGCTGCCACGAAGCCATCCAAAAGAATTGAAATTGGACGATGATCAAAAGAAGATTGATAGAGAAAGTTGTTTCCGTTGTTGTAGGGTATTGACCATTTGTAGTGGTACTCCCGTGTCCCCTATCTCGTCCTCTTCTTGCACTCATACTTACTATCAGTGGATAGTAAGAGAATTTACTGAGGCATACGAACGGATATCTTAGGGAATACTCATTCTAGGGTATTTGTAACCCTATCTCTAATGAGTTACCTAATGTGTTATACTCCAATAGATAAAGTTAAACTTTTAGCTCTGATACAAATTTGTCACGACCCAAATTTCAGCGTTCGAAAATCGACACCCTTACTTCACTTGTGCTCGAATGCCGCAGATTCAATCGTTGAAATCCGACTCGTGCCGGAGCTCATAATACATTAAGTATAATAACACAGCGGAAAAATTAATATCATTGATATACAACATTTGATACAATATTATGATACAATGAATATCTAATATCAGAGCCAAGAGATATACAACAGCGGAAAGATAATGCCAATAGAATTCCAAGTGAGAAAGCTAGAATCCAACATCTAGCGACACCATTGCCAAAGCTCCAATGCTAGAAAGGCTCCAAACTAGAAATTGAGAATCACTATCCACGCTGAAGTGAAGCAATTCGATCCAAATGTGATTGCTAATATCCAGAGATTGAATGCTGACGAATCTACACCTACTATTTGATTATCTGAAAATTCCAACTCTAGATTGCCCATGTGGAAAATTGTGGGCACCCAGAGTTTAGGAAGGGAACAATAAACTCCAGGTCAGTCATGGGACTGGCATGAGCAAACAAAAATAGTTTATCTTTGTCAAAAACAAAACAACAAAAGAAGTAAAAGAAATCCGCGATGCTTTTTTATAAAATGAAACTACCATAAGGCCTCCCACCGCACACACAATGCAAACGCAGAATTGGAGGAGATTTCTCCTTATGATAGTCAAACATTCTTGATACGCAAAATCCTTTTTACATTATTATTAGTGCATAGTGCAGAAGACCTTTCGGAAGTATAATACTAATCTTAGCCAGCATACAACCATTATTGTATGCCTACTATAACTACCATCTAAACAGTGGTGACCACCATAAGTAAATGACATTTTATACAACTAAAACCGTACAAGGCGCGTATTGGATGATTGGATTTCCAATAATGGTCAGGCAAAGGAACTTCCTACATCGAATGGAACGCCTCTGGATGGACGCCCCCGAGAACCTAACCGGGTCACCACTGCCCGAGAGTAACTACTGGTCGTTACCAACCTTTATCTGAGGTACCTCTACAACAACAACCACAAAGCAATAAGTTTGCAGCAACCACAAAGTTAAGTATCTGGGCTCCATACCATGATACCACTTGTAATCCAAAAGGAAATGGATATACCCTCAGGGGGTGCTACCCCTAAATAACCTTGCTGCAACGATTCCTGTTTCGACCATTACCGGGTTGTGAGGCTCGATGAAGTCTTATCCACAAAGCAACGCTTTTCACAAAAGCCATGCTTCGATCAACAAATGATCAGCAACACTTCGTATGCCACATCACCAAATTGGTAATATATCACTGGTAAATATGAACTACATAACCTCTGAGCTCGTACGTCTCAGAGAAGAGTGTTAAGCTAAGAGAATAAATTCTCCGCAACCAAATAGAAATGTATTTGATGGAAACCTGCTTTGCATCTCAAAGTGTAATGTTATACACATCCATACAAGTCTGTTCCGGGTTCGAATAGAACCGAAGGCACTTCCAAAGAAGCCCTTGCAATCCGGGCATCCTCAATCCCGATCAGACTCCCCATCACATATGGAGATCTCTATACCGACAGGTTATCCTATCGTTCTTGAAGACACCCGATCTTCACCACCGTCTTCAATTGCTATCCATTTCATCGTATCACTATTCAGAATGGGTTATATGACATGAGGTCCTCTCCCAGCTAAACCAAATAATGAACGTAATATTTAAAAACATATAGATATTGGGATCTCAGTTAAGTCACAACTTATTACACAAAACTTTTCTTTCAAATGGTTTAAACAAATTACCATTTCCAAATCTTCAAACAAAAAGATCCACTTCACAAAGTTCACCAATCTTCCACAAAGATTCATTCACAGTTTTCAAAACAATTTCTCTTTCAAATTGGATTAACTCATCTAATCATTAAATCAAAGACTCAGTTCATAGCTTTCAAAACCAATTTTCAAAAATTCATTCATAACTTTCAAAACAATTTCCATTTCAAATCTTCGATATAAAAGATACACCATTTAAAATCCTCTTCAATTTCAAAACAATGTTCGACCATCTTTCACAAAGATTAATTCACAGCTTTCCAAAACTATCTACGATTCCAAACTTGAAATCCTTTCAACACAAATTGGAAATCCTTTCTTTATATGAAAGCTATTATTATTTGAAAACAAACAGTTTTCGTTTCGAAAAAATCCGATTACATTTGCATAAGCTAAAGCTCTTCAAGTATAGAACTTGGATTAAATTCAAATTTCCAAAATAATATTTTAAAATGGGTTAAAATCCATATAAACACATTTATGACTTGTATAACCTTTTAAAACCATAATTTTCAAACATAGAATTCAATTTCAAATCTTGAATTCAAATCAAACTATTTAAATTTCAAAAACTTTATCAATTTATTAAAAATAACTTTTATCTTAAAAACTTCTTTTCAAAAACTTTTTAGTCCAATTCCATTGCCAAAACCAATTGAATTCAAAATCCACTTTTAAACAAAATAATATTAAAATTCAAATATCCATGACTTAACCAATCTCCTCGTGCGATCCATATTTGTGTGTGTATGGTGTAGTCCAGGGGTTATACACAATAGTGCAACATCATCAATCATTACGATCCAAACAAAGCAATATTGATAAGCGGTATATTCTTATAATCCTTATCTTCATTCACAGATTCACAGATAAATATATAAATGCATCACAGATAAATAAGTCACGGATCACAGCTTAAACATACAATTCATATCACATAATAACATACATCAGGGATATCAAGCAATTCAACATTCAATTGAATCCAAACATCCATAAGTAAGATTAATTAATTATTTGATTAATTTAAATCAGATTAATCACTAATCCTGTTAATTAATCATTAATTATTACAAACCATTCTGATTAGTTATCGTTTAATCATTTATTAATTGACCTTTAATAATAAACTATTTAACCTTTAAATCATTAAATAATTAACCTTTAATAATTTAATCATTCTTTAATTAATTAATTAATTACTTAATTCTTAATTAATCATCATTTAGTTAATTATCCTTAATTAATTTCAATAAGTGATTATCCTAATCAGTTATATTAATAAATCATTAATTAATTACTTTGAGTAATTATACTTTAATCACTTGATTAATTTACTTTAATCATTAATTAACTTTTAATTAAGTAATTGCCTTTAAGTAATTAATTACCTTTAATTACTTATCATTAATTAATCTTAATTAATTATTTATCCTTTATTGTAATTACACAAAGTAATCATACCTTAATTACATTAAGTAATAATTGCATAAATAAACTAATCACATGGAAAAAACCGTCTTTCTTTAAATTTCAAGTAATAAATTAATTGATCCCAAATTTATTAACAAATTAACCCTTTTATATTAAGTAATTTTCCTTAATTACCTTCCACACGTTAATTCAAGCAATATTATGTCTAAGTCCTTTAGTTTAATTATTTTTTTTTAAAATTTAGTTTTGAACCTTTATATTAATTTATTTATAAATCATGTTTTTATAAATATCTTATTTACATATGTATTATATTTTAAACACTTTGAATTTTCATGTTTATTATTTAAATACAACTTTATATTATATTTTCTGTTTGTATTCCCTTTTATACTATTTATATATGTTTACAACTTTAAAGAATAAAATTTAGTTATTAATTAAACACTAATTCATATATATTTGAATTTAACTCCTTAAATAGCTTCTTGAAAATTGTTATATTATTCACAAATAAAATCTAAAATCAATGAAACATTAATAAATAAGTGTAAAATATGTGTATATTTGAATTTAACTTTGTAAATAGCTTTTGTAAATCAATTTCAAAATAAAATTTTCAAATCATCATATTATAAATACAAAACAAATTTTCCTATTAGTATTAAATTTTTAGAGTGTCCAAATCCAATATATTGTTCAAAACATTTATTTCTGAATTTTCCAATTAGAAATCCTATTTAAAAATCCTATTTATATATACATGTATTTATATTAATAAAAAAATATCTATTTAATTTTGAAAATAACAAATTAATTCACAATTTAATTTCAAAAATTAAATTAATTACCAATTTAAATTTGTTTTAAAATCGGGACCGTTACAGTACTCGACCAAGACTAGACTGCAATATCAAACTAAAGAAGCAACTCATCATAATTCAAACTGCAACAGACTTCAATATGCACATATCAGACTACATGAAGTCCAAACATGAATCGGTGAATATGCTACAGACATGAACCTGATATGCAAGGCACACATGCACTGACAACAAACCACCTCAATGAACTAACTACATAAACAATGGCAACAAACATCAGAATTCATATGCAATCAGGTCTCAACAGCACAGACTCGAAGAAAAGAAACTCAAGATGAATGCATATACATCGATGTGCAGAGCATCTATCCAGTGCAAGCTCGGATGAGCAAGTGCACCAGAGATAGCAGCAAATAAAAGATACAGTCAATGATTCAACGCAGGAGCAAAGCACATAAAGGCACCATAGAGCATGCACAAGTAACTCGAAGTAGTGAGTTAAGTACAAGTCAAGACAGTGGATTCATAAAGAAACAAACCCATGATTGAAAGCATTTTAAGTTCATATGCAAAAATAGTTCAACAGACTTCAACATGAAGTGATAAACATGATATATATACACATGTAACCATATTCGAGTCAATAATTTCAAATTGAACAACAACAATGCAACAAGACAACTCGGCTATCATGCACACAGGAGCTAGGATGAACTCAACAAGATATATATATATATATATATATATATATATATAATGTTGAACTGCATTCAAGCATCAGGTAAAAAATACAACAGAGAAAATGACAGTTTATACAAAAGTCGAAGTCCGAGACATAATGGTCGAAGTCAATACACAAAGAAAATGCAAAGTCATTGCCGTGATGACCAAGGCAACGAGAATTAAATAATGTCATCAGCAGTGTCAAAGCCGATATTGAACAAGTCAGTGCTAAAATCAACCAAGTCAGAATCAAAGCTGTGACAAGCAAGCAATCAAATATATGATATTGACAAAGTCATAAATTATCATCAACATCCAAGCAACATCGAACGGTCGAGCAACAATATTGACGAATTCAAATGAATTCAGACAAATGAAAATAATGGTATTCGACCCCTATATAAACGATTAACATCACCGGCAGTTGATCATTTGAGTTTGAGCTAAACAGAGAAGAATAATCATTCAACTCGAATCAGGATCGAGTTTAAGCAAGCAAATCAGAAGAAGCAAAAGGTATAAATTATATACCGAAGTCACGAGACGAACTCGATCAAAAATTGGGGCAGCCGTGTACAAAGCAAAGAGATCGTCAATTGACAAAGCAAAGGACACTAAACCATCATTCAATCGAGAAATCGAAGTCGACAGCCTCAATTTTACAAGCCCTAATTGCATCAGAGAGAATCGAACGAGAAAGAAGTGACGAGCCACCATTTTTCACAAACAAGGAGAAAGCAGGCCGAATAATATAAAAGGAAGGTGGCCTTCCTTGTTTTTCTTTTAATAATATAAAGGCTTTAGTTTAAATTAGGGTTTTATTGTTTAATTTGTTTTTAAATTTGAATTCTTCTTTTAAACAGTTGTATTTTCTAGTCGTGTGACTAGGGGATGAACTATGGTGATGTAGTTCGAGAATGCGCAACTTCGTGGCTGAGTTGTGGCATGGTTTTGAGCGTAGAATTAAGGTTAGTCGATAGCGGGTGTTGCGAGTTTACATGTGTAAGCGTCTAACTGCTTAATTTCTAATAGAAACCTTAGGGTCAGTATGTAGGCAGGGTTTTGCCGAAGCTGGGTAAATCTGTGTGTTCTGTTTTTATTATTCTGTTATTATCTGTGCTATTGATATTCTGATATATCTGTGTTGAAAATATTTTATACTTCAGCATTAAATTTTTATAATTGGTAGTGTTACCCTATTCACCCCCTCTAGGGTGAAAGCGATCCTACAAGTGGTATTAGAGCCAGGAACAAAAGCCATTTTTGTTTTAAAAAGTTTGATTATTCAAAGACCAATTTTTCTTACAAATTTGATTTTGTTTTAAAATGGCTTTTGTTAATAATGTTTTTACTGTGGTCGGTCCAGTATTATCTCTTCTATTTTCGATGGAACAGATTTTTTTGAATTGGAAAGTGAAAATGGAATTTTATTTAAAATCTGTTAATGTTAAATGTTGGGATATTATTGAAAATGGGTGTGATATAACAAACGAGAAAATTATCTCGATTAATGCTCTTGCTATGCTTATAATATATTCTCATTTTAATCAAGATAATTTTAGCTTTATCTCTCATTGTGAAAATGCACAGGAAATATAGAATATTTTGATGCAATATATAGTGCAAAAGTCAACAGCAATGAGAAATCCTCCATAACCGACTTAGTTAAAGAAATGTGCTTAACAGGATTGGTAAAAGGCAGTTGTGATGAGAATGATGATGATAGAGCAGCTGAGGTGTTGTTACTAATGAATAGATTCAAAAAGTGGAACCGCAAATATAGAAATCCAGCTCTAAATCAAAAATTGAAAAGCAGAATAGCCAAAGCACCAGAAAACCCAAAAGAATGGGAGATCATCTGTCACAAGTGAAACAAACCCGGACACATCAAGCCCAATTGTCCTCGAAATCGACATGGCCAAGAAAAGAATTCAAAATGGAGAAGTTTTGCAGCCACGTGGAATAAAAGCGATAAAGATTATAAAAGCACTAGCAGTGAGAGTGAGAAAGCAGATCTGTGCTTTAGAGGTGATATAACTGATAGCGATGATGATGAGCCAAGCAAGGTATCAAAACTCACTCACTCGAAATTACTTATATATTTCCATAAAGTAAATGGCTCTTTTGAAAGACTTGGGGAGAAATACACTAAAATTGAATCACAAAGAGATACTTTGATAGAATCAAATAAACAACTTGACCAATTAGTTAAAAACTATCAAAGTAGGATCCCTAAGTGTGATAAGTGTCCAACATTCGAAGAAGAGATTAAAAATCAGAAATCACAATTAAATCGCTTGAAATTGAAATTCTGATTTTGAAAGAAAGTGAAAATACAAGGAGAGAAAATTCCATTAAAAAGTGCACACAGTAATCAAATGAAAATGAATATCTCAAAACACAAGTCCAACAACTGTCAACGACTTTAGGAAAATTTTCCAAAGGAGAAAGATCGTTGAATATGCTATTAGGGAAACAAACTGTTAATACTGTTAGACAAGGACTTGGGTATAATCAATCTGAAAACGTTAGAAACGAAATTAATCAAGTCAATTCCATGTGCACAATTTGTAGAAAATTTGGAAAAATCAAAATAATTGTTGGTATAGACCCAAACACGTGAAAACTATTCCAATTTGGGTTCCAAAAGGCACAAATATAAAATCCCTCAAAGTTAAACAAATTTGGGTGCCGAAAGGAACATATATAAATAGTTTTGAGTCTTCACAAACTTATTTTTCTAAATCTAGTGCCACTAACAACCATTGACCTATAAAAACAAATAGGTCACAAAATCTTTTATCGTGTAGGTGTAGTGCGGGCTAAGGAACTACAATAGTGTTACTTGGATTCTGGTTGTTCCAAGCACACAACGGGTGGCAAAGCAAAGATTCCTTAGCCTAGTACAAAGGTGACAAAATCACAATGGACTACAAATGAAATATTATCAGTAAAGGTAAAATAGTAACGGTATATCTAGTTTGAACGATATATTTAATGTGAAAATCTGCACCATAATCTAATCAGCCAGTTATATGATTATAAAATAAATGTTGATATTGATTCTGACTTATTCATATGTTCTTATTTGACTTGTTCTTATTTATGACTTTGATTTGTGCTTAAATGTCGACCAATCATATTTTCATCTTTGAACTAATCCATATAAATTTGTTCGGTCAAATAATGGTGTTTTATTTGTTTCTGATTGCTCATGTTACACGTGGATATATTTGTTTCGACACTATGGCCACTGTTTGTAAATTTGCACGGTTTCAATTCAAATTTAAGAGAATTTCATATGGAAGCTATTAAAAATGATTTTAAGAAATTTGTTGCAACTTTACGGTCTGGTCAATAACATTCAAATGATAATCTTGAGTGAAAGAAAAATTCAGATGCTGATTACACTGGTAATCTAGTTGATTGCTAGTGGAACGTGATTTAGGTTAAGACATTTCAGTAGCTGCATCATTTTTTAAAGAAAATATCTGCATATTTTTCATTTCAAATATTTTCAAATAGCAGAATTTTTCTTGTAAAACCCCTTCTAGAAAAACATTTTTTGACCTTGTTTCAAATTAGTCACTTTTAGAAAATTTGGTAATTATTTTTGAATTTGAGCTTAAATGATTACATTAACTAATCATACTCCCTACTGATTATCGAAAAGATAAATAGTGATTGAAAAAGTGATGAGTGTTGATATTGATCATATATTATAACTCGAAATAGTATAATTAGTAAATTTCTTTAGAAATTTAAACAAGAGTTATAAACAATTTTTTTGTTAAAAATTACATGATCATTTCTATTTCTATCATATTTCTATCGATCATCACTCATCATAATACAATATGGTATGTCAGTATGTGGTATTTTAAATGGAAAATTATGCACTTTCATTTTATTATATTTTAGCAATAAAAACATCCAATGTTTTCACTCTCATTTAAAAGTCCTCACGGTTATGCATGGGTGAATTACATGGGATTTGTGATTATGTGCTTCCATGTTCATTTAAAAGTCCTCACGATTATGCATGTATAGAACGTGTATCAAAATTGATTGATTTAATAGACAAGTTGATTCTAATCCCATTTAAAAGTCCTCACGGTTATGCGTGGTTAGAAGGTACTTGAATTTATTTTTTAATAAAAATTTGGAATACTACTAATCTCATTTAAAAGTCCTAACGGTTATGCATGGTTAGTACATTTTCTAATTCCTGATATAAATATACCATAAATAAACACAACTATATGGTTTTATATGATGATATCATCCCTATCATTCTAAAGAGGAATATGCCTCAAACAGAGTATTTATGATTTTTATTTGATTTTTTTATTGTAATTTAATATTTATACTCATTTAAGTTTTAATGTTGAATTAATTTCTATCACTTTATCTCTATTTCTCTAACAAAATTACACTTTTGCTGATAACAAAAGAGGGAGAGAAAAGTTAAGATTTTGACAAATAAAGGTCAAATATTTTCTATTTGCATCTGGGCTCATTTGCATATTTTTATTTACATGCATATATGAAGGGGAAGCTTTGTGTAGAGAGGAAGCATTCAAATGGAGGGAGCAAATTGAATGACCAAATACATTTAATAACTTCAAAATCTTAAATATATGTTTTTATCATCAAAAGGGGGAGATTGTTGAATATGCAAGTATATGATTTTTGCTTGATGATAATAAACATATATGTATTCATTTAAATGTATTTGTTAATGTACTATTTTATTTTTCATAGATTAAATAATTATTTGCTGAATAAAATAAACAACACATAATTTAAATTCAAACGGATATTTTATTCAAACAAATTTTATTACAATTTTGAATAGTACAAATTTAAGCTCTCACTATAGATATACAATTTGCAATTATAATACATTTCAATTTACATAACTGTCCCCACTACATATCACTCGTTCACTCAAAATTGATCTTCAACTTCATTCCCGATTGAATCCATCATCTAAGCAATCTGCAAAATAAACACTAACGCGGTAAAATTGAAAATAAAATATTTTTGCAATGTAAAAAAAATTGTAATTTTGAAAATATTATTTGCCTCGGTTATTTGGGTTGTTCGTCATCATTTAATTTTGAATTCATCATACATGAACAGCTTGTGACATGCACAATGTATCACTGTACATGCCACAAGGCCATGCATACCGATATATACACTTGATAAAATTACAGGGACAGGGAGCACAGGTTAAACCTAAATGAAACGCCGGGTTCAACTCAAGTGCAATACAAATATAGTCATGACATGAGCATAAGGTTAAACTCGAGCTATAAGCTGGATTCAACACAGGTGCAAATTCAAATGAAATGGTCAAGACGCAAAAATCAAGCCTCGACCAAAGTTCAAATCATACACATGAAAATAGAGGCTAGACAGTCCAACTCGACCAAGACTATATTGCAATATCAAAGTATAGAAGCAACTCATCATAATGCAAACTACAAAAGACTTCAATATGCACATATAAGACTACATGAAGTCCAAACATGAACCAGTGAATATGCTACAGACATGAACCTGATATACAACGCACATATGCACTGATAATAAACCACCTCAATGAACTAACTACACAAACAGTGGCAACAAACATCAAAATTCATATGCAATCAGGTTTCAACAGCATCGACTCAAAGAAAAGAAACTTAAGATGAATGCATACACATCAATGTGCGGAGCATCAATCCAGTGCAAGCTCGGATGAGCAAGTGCACCAGAGACAATAGCAAATAAAAGAAGCAGTCAATGATTCAACGTAGGAGCAAAGCACATAAAGGCATCAGAGAGCATGCACAAGTGACTCGAAGCAGTGAGTTAAGTACAAGTCAAGACAGTGGATTCATAAAGCAACAAACCGAGGATTGAAAGCATTTTAAGTTATATGCAAAAACAGTTCACCAGATTTCAACATGAAGTGATAAACAATACATATATATACATGTTACCACAACCGAGTCAATAATTTCAAATTGAACAGCAATAATGCAACAGGATAACTCGGCTATCATGAACACAGGAGCTAGGATGAACTCAATAAGATATATATATGTAATGTCGAACTGCATTGAAGCATCAGGTTAAAAATACAAAAGAGAAATTAATAGTTTTGCCAAAGTCGAAGTTAGGTGACAATGAACAAGTCAGAGACATAATGGCCGTAGTCAATATACAAAGAAAATGCAAAGTCAGTACCGTGATGACCAAGGCAACAAGAATCAAATGATGTCAACAGCAGTGTCAAAGTCGATATTGAACAAGTCAGTGCCAAAATCAACCAAGTCAGAAATCAAAGCTGTGACAAGCAAGCAATCAAATATATGAAATTGACAAAGTCAGAAATTATCATCAACATCCAAGCAACATCGAATGGCCGAGCAACAGTATTGATGAATTCAAATGAATTCAGACAAACGAAAATAAAGGGATTCGAACCTTATATAAATGATTAACACTTTCGGTAGTTGATCATTCGAGTTCGAGCTAAACAAAGAAGAATAATCATTCAACTCGAATCAGGATCGAGTTCAAGCAAGCAAAAGGTACAAATTACACACCGAAGTCAGGAGACGAACTTGATCATAAATTGGGGCAGCTGTATACAAAGCAGAGAGATCGTCGATTGACAAAGCAAGGGACACTAAACCATCATTCAATCGAGAAATTGAAGTCGACAGCCTCAGTTTCACAAGCCCTAATTTCATCAGAGAGAATCGAACGGGAAAGAAGCGGCAGGCCACCATTTTGCACAAACAAGGAGAAAGCAGGCCGAATAATATAAAAGGAAGGAGGCCGGCCTTGTCTTTGTTTTAATAATATAAAGGATTTAGTTTAAAATTTGGGTTTTATTGTTTAATTTGTTTTTAAATTTGAATTCTTCTTTTAAACAGATGTATTTTCTAGTCATGTGACTAGGGGATGAACTACGGTAGTGTAGCTCAAGAATTCACAACTCAGTGGCTGAGTTGTTGCAGGGTTTTGAGCGTAGAATTAAGGTTAGTCGATAGTGGGTGTCGTGAGTTTACATGTGTAAGCGTCTGATTGCTTAATTTCTAGTAGAAACCTTAGGGCAGCACGTAGGTAGGGTTTTGCCAAAGCTGGTAAATCTGTGTGTTCTATTTTTTCTATTCTGCTATTATCTGTACTGATGTTATTCTGATATATGTGTGTTGAAAATATTGTATAAACTTCCGCACTAAATTTTTATAGTTGATTGTATCACCCTATTCACCCCCCTCTAGGGTGAAATCGATCCTACATTAAGTTAATTTCCACTACATTACTTTGGTCAACAAAGAGGCATCATCATATGTTACTCTTGGCGTATTTTGCAATGAATATATTTGATCATTGCCTGGGAAACATTTTAGGATTGTATAATTTGAATATGGAACATGTGTTTTGAAATGTAATGGAAAAATTTTGTTTTAAAATTTGTGATTTGTTTCTTATTCAAGTGCTTCTAATATTATAAATACCCTTAACATAGCGATATTTAGTCACTGGAAGTTAATACTATAGATGAATGCAACATCCGTAGTACTTAGTTTTGTTCGTCTAGATAGGGGATGTTACAACTTAATATCAGAACATAGGTTTATGAAATACTTTAACTAAAAATGATTTATGAAAACATAATCCTAAGAAATTAGAGTTAAGATCGGGGTGTGGGATAACGCTATAGTAACTACTTGTATATGCTATATATAAGTATATGCTATATCTCTATTCTCCTATGTCTCTTAGGCTATTCTTTTATATCTCACGAGGCTTGAATACAGATATGGATGGATGAAGAGACAGAGTTAACCTAGGAGGGGGCAGCATACCATAAATGGAAATGCGCGACCGAATACTAGAAGGAACCAAGGTCATGCTCAGGCTGAGAACATTGGTGTTGGGGTGCCAAAAGTGGATATGGGAGCCATGGATCAATTTTTTATTAACATGATGCAAGCTGGAATTGCAGCTAGAGTTGTTGGAGGAAATTCTGTTGGAGGAGGAGTTCAAGAAGCTCTGATGGTCAACCATTATGCTAACTTAAGCAGAGGTTGTGCTAGGCTTAGGGGAAAGCCATTTATTTGAATCGAGGATGCTATCGAGGCGGAAAACTGGCTGCTACACTATGAATGGATTTTGCTAACTTGGGGCTCAACGATGAGAAGAAAAGGAGACTTGGTGCAAGACAGCTTTAGGGAGCCGTTTTGTTTTAGTGGAATACAGTGACAGCTAGTGTGGATAAGGAGACAATGACATAGGCAGAGTTTAAGATAAGATTTCAAGAAAGGTTCATGTCGGTGATGGCATTGTCTGTTTTGATCCGAAAGTTTGTTAAGCTAGAACAAGGGGAGATGTCTGTTCTAGACTATGCTGGTAGGTTCGAAGAGTTGGCCAGATATGGTTATGTCGCTGTTTATAAAGTGATGAAAAAGAATGAAAAGTTTATCGGCGGATTGAAGCCAGAGTTGGCAAGGGCAACCTTACCGCATATTAGAGATCCCTATGATGTGGTAGTGGAAATGGCATTAAGACATGGAGAGATGCTTGCTTTTCTGGAGAAGAAGAAAGAGAAGGAGGTCCAGGTTGGGAAAGGCCAAAAAAAAGAAGTTCTTCCATAAGAAGAATGCTCAGAAAGGAGGAGCAGTGAAGAAAGGACAGTCTGAGGTGGTTTGTTTTAAGTGTGACAGGAAAGGACATTATGCTCATGTGTGTCGTACTAGAAAGGGAAAGGAGGTGATCGAAAAGAAGAACATCAGGTGCTTCAATTGTGGCCAGATCGATGATTGTAAGAATCAATGCAAAGAGTCCGATAAGGATGGAAAGGGCAAGTTGTATGGATTGGAGCCCGCTACTTCGAGGCCAGTAGTGCAGCAGAAGGGAAACGCAGTTCTAGGAGGTATGCTTCAGATTCACGGTATGTTTAATAGCATTCATTTTGATACTGGTGCATTGCATTCTTTTATATTCAATGTTTGGTAGATAAGCTTAACCAAGAAACCTCATATTTAGTTACTTCCTTAAAGGTTGCAAATCCAATAGGATAGTATGCGACACTGGGGATGAAGTGCGACCATTTAGAGTTTGATTTGCTAGGTCGTACCTTTGTTTTTTGTTTGCATGGTTTGACTTTGAAGGGTTCAGAATTATATTGGGTATGGATTGATTAAGTGTGTATGATGCTAGGATATTTTTCCATGATAGCAAAATATCACTTAGACATCCTAACTTTAGTGATTAGATAGTTTATACCATAGAAAACCCCAATTGTGAAGTGAATGCTTTATTGGGTGTTATGGAGTTGGAAGACAAGTTGAATCGAGTTTTTATGGTTAGAGAATTCACGGATGTCTTCGAGCCGGTGGTTGGATTACCACTGAAATTAGCCATTGAGTTTCGGATAGATTTGGTGCCTGGAGCAGAACCAGTAAGTAGGCCACCAAGCAGGATGACACCTACAAAGATGAGGGAGTTGAAGGCGCAGTTGGTGGATTTGGAAGGTAAGAGTTTTATCAGACCAAATAGTTCACCTTGGGGAGTAGCCATAGTATTCGTAGAGAAACCCAATGGATCGTTAAGGCTGTGTATTAATTTCCATAAGTTGAATGAGAGGACGATAAGGAATCGATATCCATTGCTTAGAATTGATGATTTGTTCGATCAGTTAGTAGAGCCAAGGTATTCTCTCAGTTGGATTTGGCGATAAGTTTCCATCAGCTCAGACTAGTAGAGGATGGTATACCTTTAATGGTGTTTAGGACAAGGTATGTATCATACAAATGGTTAGTTATGCTGTTCGGACAATCTAATGCGCTGATATTCTTTGTGGATTTGACGAACCAAGTTTTCCGAGAGCACTTGGATAGGTTCGTGTTTGTTTTCATAGATGGTATTCTGATATACTCTAAGGATGAGAAGGAGCATGAACTTCATCTTAGAGTTGTGCTTGAGACGTTGAGGCAACATCAACTGAAGGCAAAAAAATTTAAGTTCCATTTCTGGAAGAAGGAAGTAAAGTTTCTTGGTCATATAGTCTCAGAGAAAGGGTTGTCTGTATATCCGACTAAGATTGAAGCGGTGGATAATTGGAAGAGACCCGAGATAATGACAGAGATAAAGAGTTTCTTGGATTAGCTGGGTATTATCGAAGGTTTATGAAGGATTTCTCGCGGATAGAAACACCTATAACCAAGCTAACGTGAAAGGATGTGAAGTTTGTGTGGACTGATAATTGTGATGAAGCATTCCAGGGCTTGAAGCACTTATTGACCCATGCACCTGTACTGGTTTTCCTGGAGGGGAATCAAGATTTGGTAGTTTATACCGATGCGTGTGGAATTGGATTAGGAGATGTGTTGATTCAGAGAGGTAAAGTGATTGCCTATGCTTCTCGATAGCTTAGACCGCATGAGGTTAGTTATCCAACGCATGTTTTGGAATTAGCTACAGCGATATTTGTTTTGAAGGTGTGGAGGCATTACCTTTTGGGAGAGCAATTTGAGCTATATACGGATCATCAGTCGTTAAGTATTTGTTCTCTCAAAAGGAGCTGACATGAGACAACAGAGATGGTTGGAGTTTATTGCTACTTATGATTTCAAAATTGGGTATACATCAGGAAAAGGTAAAAAGGTAGCAGACGCACTTAGCATGAAACATCAGAATGCAGTATTGGCGATGATAGCTGAGTGGAAGGATTCGGAAGCATGTCAGCTAGTAGAGTTCAGTGGAGATCCGAGGTCGAATCTAGTGGAGAAAGTGTTATGTTGTCTTGTTTAGAAGTTCGACTAGTAATGATTACGAAGATAGCTTCTAAACAGGAGGAGGATTGGGTATTAGTTGAATGGATCAGGAAGTTAAAAGAAGGAACAGAGAGCGATGACTTGAAGGATTTCAGTCTTGACCAAAATGGGTGGTTGAAAAAGAAAGGGAATTGTGTGTTTCGAATGTAGGAAGCATTCGAAAAAAGTTTTGGAGGAATGTCATCGTTCGAAGTTCACCATTCATCCATAAGGTACTAAGACGTATCAGGATATGAAGAGAAGTTTCTTCTCAGAAGGTATGAAATGAGGTATTGGCTTATGGTAAAGCAGTGCTTGAATTGCCAACAGGAAAAGGTTTAACACTAGAAGTCAAGTGGATTGCTTCAATCATTGGATGTTCCGGTTTGGAAATAAAATTCTATTTCTATGGATTTTATTGATAGGTTGCCAAGATCTAGAAGGGGAAGTGAAATTATATGGGTCAAAGTGGATAGACTGAGCAAAATCTCCATTTCATTCTAGTGAAGTAAACTAAGACGGCATCTATTTTGGCGAAGTTATTTATGAAGGATATGGTTAGACTACATGGAATTCCTAGTAGTATAGTAAGTGATTGAGATTCTTTGTTCACTAGTGAGTTCTGGAAGAGTCTACAGGATACTTTAGGAACCAAGTTCAAGATGAGTACTGCTTACCATCCACAAACCGGTGAATAAATGAAAAGATTTAACAAAATTTTGGAGGATTTGTTAAGAGCTTATGTGTTAGATTTTGGGGGATCATGGGAAGACCATCTGTATTTAGTCGAGTTTTCGTATAACAACAGTTATCAGGCTAGGGATGAACCATTTGAAGCTTTGTATGGAAGGCCATGAAAATCTCCCGTTGGTTGGAGATCGGGGATAGATTGGTTCTTGGTTCGGATATAGTGAGAGAAGCCACAGAGAAGATTGAGTTGATTAGATCTAGAATGAAGGAGGCTCGGTCTAGACAGAAAAGTTATGTAGATAAAAGAAGGAAATATTTAGTGTTTTCCATGTTTCTTATCTAAGGGAGTGTGTTAGAGACTCAGAGACCACTATAGCACCGACCATGTTAGAGGATCCAGCAGTAGAGCTGGACTTGACTATAGTTAGAAAGCCGATTCGTATAGTTATGAGAGATGAGAAGAGGCTAAGGAATAAGACAGTCAGACTAGTGAAAGTCCAGTGGAGCGACGATGAGAAAGATTGTACTTGGAAGACCGAGAGCGGGATTTCGGATGCTTATCCTAATTTGTTGGATGGTATGTTTTACCTTTTTGATTGATTTTTTATGTACCTTATCGTAACTTCGGAGACGAAATTCTTTAAGGATGGGAGTCTGTAACACCCCATATTTTTAGTAACATTATTTAGGATATTTATTTAGCTAAATTAAATTAAATAATGCGATGATTATGGGATTGAGATTTGATTTAACCAAGGGCAGCTGTGACATGGTAATGTGTAAATCAAAACGAGATTGCATGAATAAAATGTGTTAGGAAATAAGTAAGGGGTAAAATCAGAAAAATGACATTCTAATACCTTAAACCCTTAGTCGTGAGTATTACTTTATTTCATTTACAAAAATTAAAACTAAGGAGTGGTCGGCAACCATTTTATAGAGCAAGAAAAATAAAGATAAAGGGGAAGCTTAATCAAAATCAAATTCATTCAAATCTTGCATCTTTAATCATAAAGCAAAGTTGAATAATTATTACGTCTAACTTTTATTATGGTTTTCGGTTTTAAGGGTAATCGAAAGTGCTATTGCATGATGATGCCATGTTTTGAATGATTATGTAACGATCCAGATTTTTTGTCGTTTGATTTTTAATTGGATTTTGAATTTTAATTTAGTTAATAAGTTTTTGAAACTAAAATTTCAAGTGATTTCAGAATTTTCGAAATCATCGATTTAATCGACGTGTTAAAATAGAGATCTGGGGCATGGTTTCGGAATTTGACGAAACCAGTTCCATTGGATCCGTAATAGTGTATTATTATCGAATTTCAAATTTC
The DNA here is from genome assembly GCA_030765085.1 of Allium cepa. Classification (NCBI taxonomy): domain Eukaryota; kingdom Viridiplantae; phylum Streptophyta; class Magnoliopsida; order Asparagales; family Amaryllidaceae; genus Allium; species Allium cepa. Next base: position 210,385,246 of record CM060939.1, on the reverse strand, counting down.
ATGGTGTTTTGGATTAACGTTTGGTCGTACGATTTGAAAACGCCTAGAAATAGTTTAAATGAATTTGAGTTAAAAAGATGATTATAAAAGGCTATTCCGCATACAATCGAATTAAGCCCCAGAACATGTTCCATTGGGTTCGGAATAGTGGTATAACATTATAAAAGCCACACGACATGCCTAAATAGATGTGACTCCCTCCTCTATACTCATACTAGCCAAGCACACTACGGAATAATGCCGTCAACTAGCACGAAGAATAAGTCTGTTGAGGAGCGACCATCCGTGTAATTGCTATATGCGAGTACCGATATGCCAGATAGAAGATCACGTATTTCATTTAAAGAGGAAATCCGATATATCAAGTACAAAATCAAAGCTTCTACATAGTGGCTATAAGGACTTCGGAAACAAATATAAAATAAGCATAACACAAATCAGTCACAGATATTCATATCACAAAGGCGGAAACAGATATGAATATAACACATAAAAGTGTACATCAAAGTAGTGGTCATGGAAGATCCACTACATCACAAAAGAATAGGTACAAGTTCTAGACAAAAAAATGTGTACATTAAGCAGTCTCTATCTCCAATGTATAAAAGCAAAAACTACTATGCTAAAGTAGTTAGCCAAAAGTCAGATGACAGACTCTGATAAGAGGTCAAGTAGAAGCACCTGAAATACCTCGGTCTGACCCGGGTATTATTTAATAAGAAAATAATAAATGGATCAGTCTAGCTATAACTATCAGATAAAATGAGATATGATAAGAGATATGCCAAAAATGTATGATAACAATAATGCCATACCGTGTCAAGAATGCATTTAACAACAAACAAAATACCATACCATATCTCAAGAATCTCGTGCACGAAAAAGAATGTCATATTCTTTAGCATATTCACCAAACCACAAATATTGATAAAACTTATCAATGCATATCATCAAAATTGATGAAACACAAATTCTAGAAATCATCAACTAGAAATCCAAAAATCACAAAAAGGGAGGAGGCCTATCGCAAACGGGAGCACAAAAACTCATCAACACGTGTATTACAAATGGGTCGCTATCCCATGATCGCTAACCATAGAGCCGGTGCAACGACGTAGTACAGCAACGGTACGCCCGAGGAACCTAAAGCTCCAATAATTTGGAACAACGACGCAGTATAATAACGGTACATTCGATGAACCTAAAATCAAATAATTCAGAACAACGATGCAGCACAATAACGGTACGTCCAATGAACCGAAACTCCATAAAACCCATTGGTCGCTAGCCTATAAAAATGAGATGAAGCTCCACAAAACAAGGTACAGTCCCCCATGTGGACAAAGAGACATCGCATATCGCTAGTCTAAACCATAAAGTGATCACCATTGATCAACTAGATGTGTGAATTACACTAAACTAGTAAATAAATGAGTTTAGCTTCATGTCCCATAACCACTGGCTTAACTTAAGTATTTACGAACAAATTGTAGATTTCCACTCAAAAATTATCACAAGAGTTCAATCGAACAAGTCCAAGTATGAACTGACAAAGAAAACGCAAGCATTTCATACCACTTGTTTTGCCAAGTCGTTTAATTAGATTTCTCATACAAATGAGGTAAAGGTTTGTATATACTAATAGATTGGAAAACGGTTTTGAAAATGAGTTCTGTATTAGAAGTAACATTGAAATCGATTTGTGAAAGAGTTTGAATATTTACTGCTAGTGTGGAAACCTTTGTATTTTAAAGTGACAAATCACTGAAAATGATTGTAAAAGCAATCGATCACCAAAAATTCACATTCCAAGACGTGAATCAAATCCAAAGAAATCGATACAAAATCCATCAAAATGGATATTCCAAAAATCCAGAAAAAGAAGTCATCAAAGTCAATAAAAGTGATAACAACTAATCGGATCAACAAAAATCGATAAACATTGGAAATTTACTCAAAAAATAGGCAAATAGGCAAAAATGAACAGCTTCAGACGTCTAAGGGTTTATCCAGACGTCTGGATTTGGGTTCTGGAAATAATTTAGAAAACCCCCAGACATCTGAACCCTAACCAAACATCTGAACCAATAAATTAGACGCCTAGTATTTGTCTCTGCCATTTTTTTATTTTCTACCTAGACCATAACTAGACGTCTGGACTTGACCAACCAGACGTCCGATTGCCTGATTTGGGCAACATTTTGCCTAGGCCAATGAAGGCCAAATGGATTCGAAAGTGATTGGAGCGATGGAGGCTAGGGATTTATGCCAAGCGACAACCCAGTCTTATAGGCTCTTCGATACACCCCAAATAATCTGCCCACATATCCAAGCTAGGATCTTTAAAGATTTTGACTTCAAAACACCAAAATTTGAAAAATTCACTAAATCAATTCAAATTAAAAGAAAACGATTATGAATAAATGTTAAGAATTCAAATCTAACAACAATGAAAGTTATAGATGTAGAAGTGAGTTCAAAAACTCACCTTTAAACCCAAACACAACAAACGAGAAGCTTTAAACAAAGGAAAGATCAACCACTCTTCAACTCCAACTCTAGAAGCTCCAATCTAAGCTTCTGTTTGATTTTAGAACAAGAACTTGAATTTCCCAGCAAAATTAGGGTGTAGGAATTTTAATTTCCTATCTCTTCCTCCAATTTTCTTTTTAGCATGAGTGTTAGGAAATAATAGAATGAGTGAAGAGGAGTTGGATGAAGAGTTAGGGTATTAGATGAGTTTAAGGGCTGAAACCCAAACCAAAAGCCCAATAGAAAAACAGAAAAATTCAACTCAACTCCAAACATATCGATGTTTATACTCAAAAAGGTCCTAATTCGACTGTTTACAAAAAGTAGCGCTTCAGACTTTAATTCGACTAACGATGCCACATTTAAATAAAATATTTAAATATATAGTTTTAAAATACGCGGGTTGTTACAGACTCCCCTCCTTAAAGAAATTGCATCCTCACAATACATAAGAAGAAAATAAAGAGTAACAACCATAAAAGCATATCAACTCAACAGAAAATTTGAAATAAGAAGTTCACCTTAAAGGGCACGAGAGAGTAAGTCAGGGTGTGTTCGCTCGATGAATTCTCTAGATTCACAAGAGCAATCCTTAGGATTTGAGGACCATTGAACTTACACAGGAGGAACATCTTTATTTCGAAGGCGTTTAACCTCCGTAGCAATGATACGAATAGGATGTTGCGCATAAGTCAAATGAGGTGAAACTTCGATTTCTTCAATGTAACGACCAGATTTTTCGACATCCGAAAGTCGACATTTATACGTCCACTGTATCAAATGCCGCGCAATCGAATGCCGAAAAACCGAACTGTTAGGGTTTAAAGAAGAAGAGGTAGAAGAAGAATAGAAGCAATAACAGAATCTCACATTTCGCAGCGGAACAACATATAATATATCAATGAATAATCTTTAAAACAAAGAATCATATCTGTTATTACATTACATCACATTACATTACCAGAGTGTACAACAACAACAGCAGAAGAAAATATAACATGTACTAGTGATACGCTACGCCATCCAGCTTGCTCCGGATCTCCACAGCAACTCCTGAATTCCAGAATGACCTGATAACCTAACTCTAGGCTGCCCGTGTGGAAAATTATGGGCACCCAGAGTTTAGAAAGGGAACAATAAACTTCAGGTCAGTCATGGGAATGGTGTGAGATCTTAAAACAGTTATTCTCTACTAAAAGGAAAAAAAAAGTTTTTTTTAAAAAGAAATCCGCAATGCTTTTCGGAAAATATAACTACCATAAGGCCTCCCACCGCACACACAATGCAAACGCAGAATTGGAGGAGATTTCTCCTTATGATAGTCAAATATGCTTGATACGCAAAATCATTTGATATTATTATTATTAGTGCATAGTGTGGAAAACATTTCGAAAGTATAATATAAATCTTAGCCAACATAGGCATTTCGCACTATGCCTACTATAACTACCATCTAAACAGTGCTGACCACCATAAGTAAATGGCAGGTTATACAACTAAAACCGTACTGGATTCGTATTGGGAATTGGATTTCCAACAAATGGTCAGGCCAAGGAACTTCCCATTGCCACTTGGGTACGCCTCTGGATAGACGCCCCGAGAACCTAACCGGATCTCTGCCAACACAAGGCCGGGTTACCCCTGCAAAAATAGGTAACTACTACACGAGTATGCCATCCCCCGGTTGTAACAACCTTTATTCGAGGATCCTCAACATCAACAATCACAATGTAATATATTTTGCGATATTCATATAAGTTAAGTATCTGGGCTCCATACCATGATACCACTTTTATCCAGAAGGAAATGTGCATACCCTAAGGGGTGTTACCCCCTAATACCTAGCTGCATCCTTCCTGTTTTGATCATTCTGGGGTGTGAGGTCCGACGGAGTCTCGTCCACAAAGCTACGCTTTTCACAAAAGCCATGTTTCGATCAACAAATGACCAGCAGCACTTCGTGTGCCACATTACCAATTTGGGAATGTATCACTAGTAACCATCAACGACATAATCTCTGAGCTCATACGTCTCAGAGAAGGGTGTTAAGCTAAGAGAATAAATTCTCCACCACCAACAGAAATGTATTTGATAGAAACCAGCTTTACATCTCAAAGTGTAACGTCAGACACACATCCATACAAGTCCGTTCCGGGATCGAACGGAACCGATGGCACTTCAAAAGAAGCCCTTGCAATCCGGATATTCACTAATCACATCTGGAATCCACATCACAAAGGGTGATAAAATCTCTATACCAGAGCAACCCAGTGCAGAGACATTCGACAGGTATCCTTTCGCTTTCAAAAATACCCAGTCTTCAACACCATCTTCAAATGCAATCCCATTTCGTCGTATCGTTATTCGGAATGGGTTTTATGGCACAAGGTCCTCTCCTGGCTAATCCGAATAACAAGCGCTTATTTTAAAAATAAGTAATCATTCATATTCAAACAAATCACAACAATTTCACTTTGATCTTTTAAATAAAAGATCCATCACAATCACAAAGGTTGGATGTGGGCTTCGAATATCCATTTGGAATTCGATTCCCGGTCGCATCGAAATTCAAATGTCGTTTAAAAAGGCTAATATTGATAGTCGGTTATTTAACTGTCAATCATTATTCACAACAATTTCTGGATTCAAATAATTTTCCCCCAATTAATATTACTTTCAAAATATCTTCGCAACATAAAATTTCACATTTCAATCCTTAAAGAATATATTTCAAATCAATTTCCAAACATTTATTCATTTCCACAGAAAATCTGCCGATTTCAAATATTTTAAAATAACATAAAAATACTTATTCAAAATGTACTTGGAAACATTTAAAATAAATTATTTTAGAATATTTGCTTAAATATTAGTTATGAAAAGTATTATACTAATATCTCATATAAAATTCAAGTACAAAATTATTTTAAATAAAATTTAGATAGAGTATAAATATTTAAATACCTATTTTCTAAATCAAAAATCAATTTAATCTTTTTAAATAATCCTTATATAATTAATTAAATAAAAAATTTTACTTTAAACAATTTCCAAAACTAATTCCTCCAACAATTTTATTTTTAGAACCAAATCTAAAAAAATTTAAATTTTATTCAAAGGCTATTTTAAAAAAATATTCTCGGCTTTCTAGGGAAAAATTTCTTTTCCCAATATAAATGGGTCCATTCAAATAAATTACTAAATCTTCTCGATTTATTTTAAATTTACATTCCAAATACCAACTGATATATGAATTTAAATCGAATTCCATATAACACCTTCAAATCAAATCAAATCCCAATTTGATTTCCCCAAATAAATTTTCCAATAACAAATAAATTTTCAAATTGATTTCCTAAGTTATTTCCAAAACATCTAACCAAATTTCCAAATCGATTCCTAAGATTTATTCTAACTCCAAATTTATTCCCGAATCGATTTCTAAAATTAATTTCAACTCTAAATTAAATTCCAAGGTTTAGTTTCTAAATTTATTTCCTTTGGAAATAAATTCTTTATCTCTTTAAATTTTTTTAAAATCTGTATCTTAAATAAATTCTTCAACTATTTAACAACATTACTTGAAATTCCTTAATGAAAATATTTTCCCATATTTTTGGAGTTAATTCAATAAGTTTCTCAAAGATAAAACTTTATCTATTTAAATTTCCCTCTTTTAAAACTCACACGATTCCTTTGAGTGAATTCATTACAAATTTTCTATCCAAATTTCAAAATCAATTAACTATTTATTTCTGGTATCCTACGATACCAAAAATGTATTCGGCTGAATTACAGCCTTTGCGGTTTCAGTCACAAATAGTCACACGAATTAAAAAATAATCAACACACAACATACAAAACAAATTAAATATTTGAGGAATCCAGTTGGATCCCTCCAACCTGTTTCCCTACATCCACAGACTTTAGCACACAATTAAATACCCATTCCACTTCGAGGTGGAATATCGCGGTATATGGGATTTATAAAATATTATCCGCTATTATGCGGCGCAATAGGGTCTCATCCGCTATATAGTGCGGGAAATCAACAACTTCAAATACATATATAATACCAGTTCCACCTCAAGGTGGAATGTCGCGGTATATGGGTTTAATATAATAACCTCCGCTATTATGCGGCGCATAGAGTCTAAACTAATATAACTAATAATAAATATTATCCAAACACACAATCAATCAATTTTAATTTAACTATCACAATTCCACAACCAATCAATAACTGGAATTTTCAATTAGAATTTTGAGTGAGAAGATCTCACCTTGGATTATGCATGCAATACATTTCCATCTTGACTCGATTTTCTTGATTTAAGACCTTGCATAACAATTAAATGATTTTATTAATATTCGAATTAAATTCGAACAATTCAATTCACCATTTTAAAATTTTAATTCAACTAAATAAATTTTATTTGAAACTCGTGATTTAATTTTTTTTCTAAACAAATTTCCTTTTGAAAATTTTGAACTAATTGAATAATCACTTACCACAAATAATTAAATTTAACTGATACTTTACTTTTTAAACAAATCTTTCTTTAACCATTTCTAAAATAATCAAACAAGTAAATTAAACAAATTTATCTCCTTTATAATTTATTTTTAGTAAATGGAATAATTGAACAAGTTAATTCCTATTTTCTATTCCTAAAATCTGATTTTTATATAAACTTTCAAGTATTTTAAAATTCATATTTATTTTATTTGTTTCAAATTTCTTATAAAGATGAGCTAATAAAAATCTTATCTTTATATAGATAAATTAATTTTACTCTATAAAATGAGCTAATAAATCTTGTTCATGTATATATATAAATTAAAAAAATTCATATATACTTTTACTCTATATAACTATATACAATACAGCTACATTATTTAATTTTTCTTTCTTTCGTAAAATGTATATATTCAATTAAATAATTTAATAAATGAATTGTATGCATAGATACCTCACGGCCCTTCAGTTTGCTCACCGATGTAGTCGCACCCTAGCACGAGCCTCCACGCCCTAGTTCTGGCCACCGCGATCTCACCCAAGCCCTAGTTGTTGTCGTAATCGCCGCCCTAACGTCGCCGCAATCCCCATGTTCGAACGCGACAAGCCACCACTACATCTACGTTCGAGATCCCATCACGAAACCCACAGCGTCGCGAATGCCGCCGCCACCGAAGCCCCATCTCGCGGCCACCATCCATGAACTCAATTGGCTCCAGCGACTTGAAAAGTGATACGTATTGAATAAATGAAATTCGATTTAGGGCTTTGAATCAAAGGGGAACTTGATTAAGTCGTCCGCCATTTTCTCGATTTTTTTTTTATTTTGTTTGAATTTCTGTTTTGTTTTAGATAGAAGAGGAGGGTTTGCACTACTCGGCCATTGCTTATTTTATTTTTTTATTTTTTTTCTTGAATCAAACGCGTGTAACAATTAATCAGAAGATAGGAAACACGTGCTCGAGGGGTGGGAACAGGTGTCGAACGAAATTAATTAGTAAATTTAGGGGAACATATATGTTTATTTTTAAATTCAAATTTTAGATTGTTTTCAAATTTTGCAATTCAAAATCTCAACATACAATCGAAACGTGCCGCTTGGCGTTTATAAGGTTTTATCTGCATTTCGAACACACTGGAAAAAGTTCCGAGGCCAAATTCGATCGTATGGAGAAGATAGCTTTTTGAACCAGTTAAAATATCGAACTTCCAATTTAAATTTCAGTGCGTTTGCTTATCGTACGGCTAAACGACAACTTCGAATGCTACGAAAATTGAAATCCTATAATAATACAATATTACGGATCCAATGGAACTAGTTTCGTTGAATTCCGAGACTGTGCCTCGGAAGGCTATTTTTAAATATCGATTTAAACGATAAAATTTCAAAACTGAATAAAACAGTTTCAAATTCAATTCTGAAGCTTCTTTCATCTTCAGTATTATCAATATAAATTTTCTAAGCGATCAAATTATTTTTAACAAGCTTAAAATTGAAGATTTAAAATTTTACCCAAATTTCTATAATTAAATCTAATAATTAAATTGCTAAATTCATTGTTAAAATTAAAATTCAAGTTAAATTAACGATTCAGATTTTTGAAATAAATTGAATATTTCAATTTCAAACGTTGAAAATTTTGGGTCGTCACATCCTTCCCCTCTTAAAAGAATTTCGTCCCAAAGTTACTAGTTAAGAAGAATGGACCTTAACCCGTTTAATATTTTCCAACCCAAATCTTTTTATTAAAGATTCATTTTAACTAACTTTCCTAGTTCAATTATAAATTCCAAACAATATTATTTGTTTATCAATTCAAATTTAGGTTTGAATTCAAATTTCAAACTTTCAAAATTTTCTCAAAAATTTTCTAACACCCTAAATTTTCGAAAAATTTCGCCAGCGTCTCCTTTGCGCGGCTAGTCGGTACGACTACAAAATGGCACCACATGCCCTCAAATCCCAAAAAGAAAACAAAAAGCCAAGCGGCTGGACCAGAAAATCAGCAAATTTTGTACTGAAATTGAAATACATACCTTTTTGTCGAGCAATTCAATTTTATCTTTAAAATCAAAACCCCAGTTCCATTTCCTTTAATACACCTGTATATCTTGATATCCATAATATCCAATTACAATGTTCAAATATCATTTTGCACCTTTATTACAAAATTTTCAATATATATGCTTCTTGTACCATTTTTACTTCACTATTGAAGTTACATATCCATTTTTATTCAATCTTGCATTTTCAACTTTATTTGAATTCAATTCATACTTCACTTCTATTTGAATTCAGCTTAACTTCTGAATATTGAATTTTATCATCCAATTATAAATGATTCATATTATTATTTTAATTTAGTTTCATTCACTAATTTACTTCAATTTCCAATTTGAAATCGTTGGTCGCTAACAATTTTTTTCAAAAATTTTCTAACTCCCAAAATTTTCGATAAATTTTGGCAGAGTCTCCTTTGTACGGAGGAGCTTTTGCAATTTGACAAAAGATATAAATATATATACATCGACCCACCCGGTCGGAAAAGCAAAAACAGTTCATATTTCCTATTTTTATTGTGTAGGCGTACCTTATTAGCATTTTTAAGCAAAGCGGTTTATTATTAGCATTTTAGCACGACCAAATCCAGCCAAACGGCCCTCATGTACCTGTATTTACTCAATTTAAACACATAAGTGATATATATATAAGAAATTTATTCACATTTCACTTATTTCCAATAGTAAACACATAGTTTTCACAAGCAATATATTCAAAATAGTTCCCATAAGCAATTTATATGGTTCCGATACAAATTTAATTGCTTATAATAAATTCACATACCATTTCTATTCAATTCAAGTGATTTACAACTCACTTTCTTTCATTCAAATTATTTTTTTAAGCGAAGTGAACTCATATCTATTTCAATTGATTCAAAAATCAATTTGATTTGCTTTTATTAACTCTTAGAATTTTATGCAATCACGTTTGCGTTAAATAACAACCATTTCTATGCAAATTTTCGACGATATTCACTTAATAGAATATCCAATCTAGTTTATAACTAATTTAAATTGATACAAACTCAATTTACTCTTTATTCTTTTTCAATTCAATTGATTCCGTTCAATTCATTTTGCATTCCATATTCACATTCATTTTAATTAAAACCATTTCACAATTTCCAGTTTATCCTTCATTTAATAATTTAGAATATTTCCCAACTCTAAACTTTTCTTAAGAGTTTTACCATTTATTTCTTAAGTTTAAGATAATTATTCTATATACTTCTTATATTTATTTCCAATTCACCACTTTGGTTTATAACCACTTATATTTAAACTGGATTCCAAATTCCATATGAATTCATTTTACCTTTTATTTATAAATATTGAATTCAATTCATTTTGAACCATATTACATTTGTCATTCTTTTAATTAGTTTCACTAACTAATTTTAATTCCTTTATTAACATTTAGTTCCACTTGATCCAATATTTACTTAAGTTATTTCAATTCAAAACTCAATTTTTTTCTTCTTGTAACACTTCCCAATTTAAATCCTTGATTTGGTTTTCATTTATCAAATTCACTCCATCTACTAATTTAATTAAATTAGTTTTACTCACTTATCCATTTTAAATTTTCATTCTTAATTCATTTGAAATTTATTTTATCAATAGCAAGGAAATTTTCAATTTATTTTCTACTTACTTGAATTTTATCTGTAAATTCATACCATTTTTATTTAACTCACAATTCAAGTTTTGATTTAACTAATTCAACTTTCCTATTTCATGAATTAATTAATTGTCATATTAATTTACTTGAATTTAATCCATTTATTTTCTTTTTCCCCAAGTTTGGATTTTTATTCAACTTGATCCAAGTCAAATCTCATTTCAATTTACAAAATCCATTTACATATTCACATTACCACTTTCATTCCATTAATGAATTTTATTCCAAATTCTAAATTACATTTAAAATTTACATTTACAAATCACATTTGTATTTTTATTTTCTTAGCTTTTGGTTTTGATTTCAATTTCTCATACAACGATGATAATAATCTAATATTATCGCTTCCTAACAACCAAGCAACCATATATTATAATAATTCACAGAAAATCATTTCTTTTATATACGAAAATAGTTTTGGGTAAAATTATTTCATTTACCCTATTTTAAAACAATACTGTGTCAGTTTATCTTGTCTAAGAGTTTAGAAACCCCTATCGAAAAAGTTGGCCAGACTGCACCGACCAGAATCTATAAACAATCAACTGATAAGTCAACACAATATAAAATAATTTTATATTCACTAACAAATACGCGCTCATATCTATTATTACACTCAAACTCATTCTAGAGTACTACTGACTCTATCTCTAATGAGCAACACCCAACAGAGCCAAGGTTGTCGCTTAACCAAATGCTCTGATACCAAAATGTAACGACCAGATTTTTCGACGTCCGAAAGTCGACATTTATACGTCCACTGTATCAAATGCCGCGCAATCGAATGCCGGAAAACCGAACCGTTAGGGTTTAAAGAAGAAGAGGTAGAAGAAGAATAGAAGCAATAACAGAATCTCACATTTCGCAGTGGAACAACATATAGTATATCAATGAATAATCTTTAAAACAAAGAATCATATCTGTTATTACATTACATCACATTACATTATCAGAGTGTACAACAACAACAGCAGAAGAAAATATAACATGTACTAGTGATACGCTACGCCATCCAGGTTGCTACTGATCTCCACAGCAACTCCTGAATTCCAGAATGACCTGATAACCTAACTCTAGGCTGCCCGTGTGGAAAATTATGGGCACCCAGAGTTTAGAAAGGGAACAATAAACTCCAAGTCAGTCATGGGACTGGTGTGAGATCTTAAAACAGTTATTCTCTACTAAAAGGAAAACAAAAGTTTTTTTTAAAAAGAAATCGGCAATGCTTTTTGGAAAATGAAACTACCATAAGGCCTCCCGCCGCACACACAATGCAAATGCAGAATTGGAGGAGATTTCTCCTTATGATAGTCAAATATGCTTGATACGTAAAATCATTTGATATTATTATTATTATTAGTGCATAGTGTGGAAAACATTTCGAAAGTATAATATAAATCTTAGCCAACATAGGCATTTCGCACTATGCCTACAATAACTACCTCTAAACAGTGGTAACCACCACAAGTAAATGGCAGGTTATACAACTAAAACCGTACTGTATTCATATAGGGAATTAGATTTCCAACTAATGGTCAGGCCAAGGAACTTCCCATTGCCACATGGGTATGCCTCTGGATAGACACTCTGAGAACCTAACCGGATCTCTGCCAACACAAGGTCGGTTACCTTTGCAAAAATAGGTAACTACTACACGAGTATGCCATCCCCCGGTTGTAACAACCTTTATCCGAGGATCCTCAACATCAAAAATCACAAAGTAATATATTTTTGCGATATTCATATAAGTTAAGTATCTGGGCTCCATACCATGATACCACTTCTATCCAGAAGGAAATGTACATACCTTAAGGGGCGCTACCCCCTAAAACCTTGCTGCATCCTTCCTATTTTGACTATCCGGGGTGTGAGGTCCAACGGAGTCTCGTCCACAAAGCTACGCTTTTCACAAAAGCCATGCTTCGATCAACAAATGACCAGCAGCACTTCGTATGCCACATTACCAATTTGGGAATGTATCACTAGTAACCATCAACTACATAACCTCTGAGCTTATACGTCTCAGAGAAGGGTGTTAAGCTAGGAGAATAAATTCTCCGCCAAAACAGAAATATATTTGATAGAAACCATCTTTACATCTCAAAGTGTAATGTCAGACACACATCCATACATGTCCGTTCCGGGATCGAACGGAACCGAAGGCACTTCAAAAGAAGCCCTTGCAATCCGGATATTCACTAATCACGTCCAGAATCCACATCACAAAGGGTGATAAAATCATACCGGAGCAACCCGGTATAGAGACATTCGACGGGTATCCTTTCACTTTCGAAAATACCCGGTCTTCAACCCCATCTTCAAATGCAATCTCATTTCTTCGTATCGTTATTCGAAATGGGTTTTATGACACAAGGTCCTCTCTTGGCTAATCCGAATAACGAGCGCTTATTTTAAAAATAAGTGTTCATTCATATTCAAACAAATCACAACAATTTCACTTTGATCTTTTAAATAAAAGGTCCATCACAATCACAAAGGTTCGATGTGGGCTTCGAATATCCATTTAGAATTCGACTCCCGGTCGCATCGAAATTCAAATGCCGTTTAAAAAGGATAATATTGATAGTCGGTTATTTAACTATCAATCATTATTCACAACAATTTCTGGATACAAATAATTTTCCCCCAATTATTATTACTTTCAAAATATCTTCGCAACATAAAATTTCACACTTCAATCCTTTGAGAATAAATTTCAAATCAATTTCCAAACATTTATTCATTTCCACTGAAAATCTGCTGATTTCAAATATTTTAAAATAACATAAAAATACTTATTCAAAATGTACCTGGAAACATTTAAAATAAGTTATTTTAGAAAATTTGTTTAAATATTAGTTATGAAAAGTATTATACTAATATCTCATATAAAATTCAAGTCCAAAACTATTTTAACATAAAATTTAGTAGACAGAGTATAAATATTTAAATACCTATTTTCTAAATCAAAAATCAATTTAATCTTTTTAAATAATCCTTATATAATTAATTAAATAAAAAATTTTACTTTGAACAATTTCCAAAACTAATTCTTCCAACAATATTATTTTTAGAACCAAATATAAAACTTTTTAAATTTTATTTAAAGGCTATTTTAAAAAATATTCTCGGCTTTCCAGGGAAAAATTTCTTTTCCCAATATAAATGGGTCCATTCAAATAATTTAATAAATCTTCTCGATTTATTTTAAATTAACATTCCAAATATCAACTGATATATGAATTTAAATCGATTTCCATATAACACCTTCAAATCAAATCAAATCCCAATTTGATTTCCCCAAATAAATTTTCCAATAACAAATAAATTTTCAAATTTATTTCCCAATTTATTTCCAAAACATCTAACCAAATTTCCAATTCGATTCCTAAGATTTATTCTAACTCCAAATTTATTCCCGAATCGATTTCTAAAATTAATTTCAACTCTAAATTAAATTCCAAGGTTTAGTTTCTAAATTTATTTCCTTTGGAAATAAATTCTTTATCTCTTTAAATTTTTTTAAAATCTGTATCTTAAATAAATTCTTCAACTATTTAACAACATTACTCGAAATTCCTTTATAAAAATATTTTCTCATATTTTTGGAGTTAATTCGATAAGTTTTTCAAAGATAAAACTTTATCTATTTAAATTTCCCTCTTTTAAAATTCACACGATTCCTTTGAGTGAATTCATTATAAATTTTCTATCCAAATTTCAAAATCAATTAACTATTTATTTCTGGTATCCTACGATACCAAAAATGTATTCGGCTGAATTACAGCCTTTACGGTTTCAGTCACAAATAGTCACACGAATTAAAAAATAATCAACACGCAACATACAAAACAAATTAAATATTTGAGGAATCCAGTTGGATCCCTCCAACCTGTTTCCCTGCATCCGCAGACGTTAGCACACAATTAAATACCCATTCCACTTCGAGGTGGAATATCGCGGTATATGGGATTTATAAAATATTTTCCGCTATTATGCGGCGCAATAGGGTCTCATCCGCTATATAATGCGGGAAATCAACAACTCCAAATACATATATAATACTAATTCCACTTCAAGGTGGAATATCGCGGTATATGGGTTTAATATAATAACCTCCGCTATTATGCGGCGCATCGGGTCGACACTAATATAACTAATAATAAATATTATCCAAACACACAATCAATCAATTTTAATTTAACTATCAAAATTCCACAACCAATCAATAACTAGAATTTTCAATTAAAATTTTGAGTGAGAAGATCTCACCTTGGATTATGCATGCAATCCATTTCCATCTTGACTCGATTTTCTCGATTTAAGACCTTGCATAACAATTATATGATTTTATTAATATTTGAATTAAATTAGAACAATTCAATTCACCATTTTAAAATTTTAATTCAACTAAATAAATTTTATTTGAAACTAGTGATTTAATTTTTTTTCTAAACAAATTTCCTTTTGAAATATTTTAACTAATTGAATAATCACTTACCATAAATAATTAAATTTAACTGATACTTTACTTTTTAAACAAATCTTTCTTTAACCATTTCTAAAATAATCAAACAAGTAAATTAAACAAATTTATCTCTTTTATAATTTATTTTTAGTAAATGGAATAATTGAACAAGTTAATTCCTATTTTCTATTCCTAAAGTCTGATTTTTGTATAAACTTTCAAGTATTTTAAAATTCATATTTATTTTATTTATTTCAAACTGCATATAAAAATGAGCTATTAAAAATCTTATCTTTATATAGATAATTTTATATTTATATACATCCTATATTCCTAATTCTTGTTTATATATATATATATATAAATTAAAAAAATTCATATATACTTTTACTGTATATAACTATATACAGTACAGCTACATTATTTAACTTTTCTTTCTTTCGTAAAATGTATATATTCAATTAAATAATTTAATAAATGAATTGTATACATAGATACCTCACGGCCCTCCAGTTTGCTCGCCGATGTAGTCGCACCCTAGCACGAGCCTCCACGCCCTAGTTCTGGCCACCGCGATCTCACCCAAGCCCTAGTTGATGTCGTCGACGATGGATGCCAATCGCCGCCCTACCGTCGCCGCAATCCCCATGTTCGAACGCGACAATCCACCACTACATCTACGTTCGAGATCCCATCACGAACCCCACAGCATCGGGAATGCCGCCGCCACCGAAGCCCCATCTCGCAGCCACCATCCATGAAATCAATTGCCTCTAGCGACTTGAAAAGTGATACGTATTGAATAAATGAAATTCGATTTAGGGCTTTGAATCAAAGGGGAACTTGATTAAGTCATCCGCCATTTTCTCGAATTTTTTTTTAATCTGAACTTCTGTTTTGTTTTAGATAGAAGAGGAGGGTTTGCACTGCTCGGCCATTGCTTTTTTATTTTATTTTATTTTTTTTCTTGAATCAAACGCATGTAACAATTAATCAGAAGATTGGAAACACGTGCTCGAGGGATGGGAAAAGGTGTCGAATGAAATTAATTAGTAAATTTTGGGGAACATATATTTTTATTTTTAAATTCAAATTTTAGATCGTTTTCAAATTATGCAATTCAAAATCTCAACCTCCAATCGAAACGTGTCGCTAGGCGTTTATAAGGTTTTATATGCATTTCGAACACACTGGAAAAAGTTCCGAGGCCAAATTCGATCGTATGGAGAAGATAGCTTTTAGAACCAGTTAAAATATCAAACTTCCAATTTAAATTTCAGCGCGTTTTCTTATCGTACGGCTAAACGACAACTCCGAATGCTACGAAAATTGAAATCCGATAATAATACAATATTACGGATCCAATGGAACTGGCTTTGTCGAATTCCGAGAATGTGCCTCGGAAGGCTATTTTTAAATATCGATTTAAATGATAAAATTTAAAAAATGAATAAAACAGTTTCAAATTCAATTGTGACACTTCTATCATCTTCAGTATTATCAATATAAATTTTCTAAGCGATCAAATTATTTTTAACAAGCTTAAAATTGAAGATTTAAAATTTTACCCAAATTTCTATAATTAAATTTAATAATTAAATTGCTAAATTCATTGTTAAAATTAAAATTCAAGTTAAATTAACGATTCAGATATTTGAAATCAATTGAATATTTCAATTTCAAACGTTGAAAATTTTGGATCGTCAAATTCAATAACACCGGGCTCAAGAATAGAATTGGAATCCCTAAGGCAATTCCATAGTTGAGAGACGCGGACAACGTTATGAATAGCAGTAAATTGAGCTGGTAATAAAAGGCTATAAGCCACGGAACCAATGTGTTAGGTGATGGGAAATGGACCAATATATCGTGGTGCAAATTTTCTCGATCGATTAAAACGCACAACACCCTTCATAGGTGAAACAGAATGAACACCAAATCTCCCACAGAAAATTCTAAATTACTTCTTCGGTTATCGGCATAGGATTTTTATCTACTTTAAGCTTGTTTCATCTTATGACGAATAAGGTCAATCTTTTCTGTGGAATTACGAATAAAATCTAGACCTAAAACCAGCTTCTCACCGGCCTCACGCCAAGAAGAAGGAGATCGGCATGGCCTTCCGTAAGTGCCTCAAAAGGTGCTATACCAATACTTGATTGGAAGCTATTATTATAGGAAAAATCAACAAGAGAAATATGATCTTCCCAACTTCCTCCAAAATCAAGAACGCATGCACGAAAAAGATCTTCAAGAGTTTGATACACACTCGGTTTGTCCATAGGACTGAGGATGATAAGCGGTGCTAAAATTAAGCTTTGTTCCCAAAGGTTTTTGAAGACTCTTTGAAAATCCACTAGTAAACAATGGATCACGATCACTAACAATAGAAGTTGGAACTCCATGCAATTTAACAATTTCTTTAACATAGAGTTTGGCCAAAAGTTGTACGGTCCGATTGGACCGAACGGGAATAAAATGGGCGGATTTTGTTAGTTTATCTACAATCACCCATAAACTGTCATGGCCCAAACAAGATCGACGAAGACCATCAATAAAGTCCATGAAGACATGATCCCACTTCCAAACGGGAATGTCCAAAGGTTGCAACAACTCACCGGGCCTTTAGTGGTCGGCCTTTATGAGTTGGCAAGTTATGCAACGCTTAATAAAGTTAGTAAAATCAAATTTCATTCCATCCCAATAATAAAGTCGCTTCATATCCATGTACATTTTACTACTGCCATGATGAATGTTAAATTTAGAATGATGAGAATCTTCTAAAATGTCTTTACGAAGATCACTAATATTTGGCACGATAACTCTACCAAATTTTCGAATACCGCCACGAGCATCGATTTCAAAGTCATTCAAACCATCAATATTACTATCATAACAACTTTGGCTAAGATGAGCCAATTTGGGATTATGCTTTTGAGCATCAAGAATGCGGTCTAAAAGAGACGGATGAGCCTCAAGGCTACATAAAACAAGAGATGAAAATGAATCGGATTTGCGATCTCCAATCTCACAATTGGACAAAGTCTCGAGATCATTCTATTCAGATACCATCATAGAAACAACCGCTTGATGCTTTCGGCTAAGGGCATCGGCAACACGATTTCCTTTTCCGAGTGTATAAAGAATATCAAGATCATAAGATGCAAGGAATTCGATCCAACGTTGTTGACGCAAATTAACTTCCTTTTGAGAAAATAAATACTTCAAATATTTATGATCTATGTAGAGAACAAATTTCTCTTCCAAAAGATAATGACGCCTAATTCTAAGGGCAAAAACAATAACTGTGACCTTTAAATTATGAGTGGCATATATAGTCTCGGAAGGCTTCAATTTCCTAGAAGCATAAGCGATAACACGTTCCCCTTGCATGAGAACGGCTCCCAAACAAATACAGCTAGCATCGGTATAAACAATAAAGCATTGGTTCCCTTCGAGAATCACAAGAATAGGAGCATCAGAAAGAAGTTCTTTTAATTTCTGAAAAGAAGCTTCACATTTGTTTGACCAAATGTACTTAACTCCCTTCTTTGTCAAACTTGTAAGAGGCACATAAGTTTTAGAAAAGTCCTTTATGAACTGACGGTAATAGCCTGCCAATCCAAGGAAACTATCGAATTTTCGTAACACTCTCCGTTCTCTTTCAATTTTGAATCGCTTCAATCTTTGAAGAATCCACGGAAATTGCAGATTCAGAAATAATATGCCAGAGAAATTTCACACGAGATTGCCAAAAGTGGCACTTAGAAAAATTTGCTTTCAATTGCTCCTAAGATTTCCAACACAATCCAAGATGTTTTTCATGCTCTTCCTCGGTTTCAAAATAAACGAGAATATCATCTATAAAGACGAGAACAAATCGAGCGAGGAAGTCTTTAAAAACTCGATTCATAAGGTCAACGAAATAAACTGGAGCATTCGTTAACCCAAATGGCATAACAAGCCATTCATAAGATCCATAACGAGTGCAGAATGATGTCAAATGAATGCTATCCTCTGCAATACGAAACTGATGAAAACCAGTTGCTAAGTCTAATTGTGAAAAGACCCTAGCACCGCTAAGTTGATCAAATAAATCATCAATCCGAGGTAAGGGATATTTATTCTTGATGGTGAGATCGTTAAGCTTATGGTAGTTAACGCAAAGCCTAAGTGTACCATCGGATTTCTTTACACAAATAGCTGAAGCTCCCCATGGAGAGGAACTAGAACGAATAAATTGCTTCACTTCCAATTCGGACAATTGTTTACGCATCTCCTCATTTTCCTTATTAGACATACGATAACGAGGAGGAGTGATAGGTAGAGCTCCTGGGATTATATTTTAATTCTGAACTCAATTGCTCGCTTAGGTGGTAATCCTAAAACGGGCTCAAATATGTTGAAAAATTCACAAACAACGTAAATGAGGGAAATGACATCTTCCTCATCATCATTATCGTCATCATGTGGATTTCGAGAATATAAGAATGCCACCAAATTGGAATCCGAATCTTTAAGAACAATAGAAATCTTCTTAACAGATTGAGGATGTTGAAGATATATAATCCTCACGGGACATAGGATGTGGGATTCATAATGGTTATGCCAATCCATTCCCAAAATCAATCTGAAGCCTAAGTAACACATAACATGCAAATCGGCTCAGAAAGAATAATCACATAAAATAATCTCGACATCTTTACAAAGCAAACTGAGTGTTACGGATCTGCCAATCGGATTCGCAATTCTCAAAGAAGTCATCAAGCACATAACATTTAAAGACAAAGTATCAACAAATTCTTTTGATATAAAAGAGTGGGATGCACCCGTATCAAAATGAACTCGAATTGGATGATCACAAAACATAATAATGCCATCAAGGATAGAACGAAATATACCTTGACCAAGAGAAGTTTTACTAGGAGCTTGCACAATATTTAGCTTTCCCTCTTTCTTGCTTGGAAGTTTGGGACATGAAGATAGAAGATTGTCCGAACTTTTTCAATAACGACAAAAGAGGGGTTTCGGACACCCATTAGCATAGTGGTCCTTAGAACCACAATTGTAGCATTGTCCATGACTAGAGGTAGGAGTCTTTGCTACCGAAGTTGCTTATTTCCCTTTCTTATTGGGATTAGGCTTGAACTCAATAGGCCTCTTCTTGTTGATGTTGAAATTCTGTTGGGCACCAAAAAATTCAACATCGCCTTCTCTATCGGCCTCTTCAAGTCGATGAGCGATATCAACAAACCGATCAAAAGAAACTTCCAGTTTCAGGAGTAGAGGTTTTTGAGGTTCTTATTCAACCCATAAACAAAACTTTGATTTTTCTTCAATGGGTTATTAGTATAATATGACCCCATATTTAAAGAGAGATTCAAAAAATGCGACGTAATCCGTCACAGAAACTTCACCTTGAACAAGGTTAGTAAAGCGTCGGGCTAAAGTTACCTTCTCAGGCTCCGACACAAACTTTAATTCAAATCTATCCCGAAATCGCTCCCAAGTAAGATCTTATTCGATAATCTCCGAAATCAAAAGCTCATACCAATCTAATGCTCTTTTTTGGAGCATGCTAGAAGCCACTTAGACTCGATGGAGGTCAACAAGGTTCATGCAAGAAAAGATGCGGTCCCATGATCTAAGCCAAGATTGGATTTCTATAACACTTTCGGATCCCTTGAATGACCTTCCACCCAAATCGGTATAATCTCTACACAAGCATGCAAACCCAGATCTAGGATGAGTAGGATCTGGAATGGGTCCGATGGCTTGAGCATTCTTTACAAGATCTAAAAGCTGCTGGGCAGACAAGAACACTCAATCCTAAGGAGTAGCACTGGATTGACCGGCACTGGGATAGCCTGGTCTAACCATTTCTCTTCTTTAAGAAAGAAAGAAAAAAGAAGAAAAAGGTTGTTCTCAAAATGAATATCAAACAATCATGATTGATAATGCAAGGCATCATAAAAGAAAATATGATAGAACGGGTCCAATGACTCGAATAAATCCTAAGCTTGATTTCTAAGAAAGACTTAGGACAATGATCCTTGCTAGATTATTTTATATTGTTCCAAAGTTTGGCTTTGATACCATGCTATGATGCCCCACCTCTATGCTCACACTAGCCAAGGACACTACGTAGTAATGCCGTCAACTAGCACGAAGAATAAGGCTGTCGAGGAGCGACCATCTGTGTAATTGCTATGTGCATGTACCGGTATGCTAGATAGAAGATCACGTATTTCATTTAAAGAGGAAATTCGACATATCAAGTACAAAATCATAGCTACTACACAGTGGCTATGAGGTCTTCGGAAACAAATATAAAATAAGCATAACACAAATCAGTCATAGATATTCATATCACAAAGGCGGAAATAGATGTGAATATAACACATAAAAGTGTAAATCAAAGTAGTGATCATATAAGATCCACCACATCACAAAAGAATAGGTACAAGTGCTAGACAAAAAATATGTATACATCAATGAGTTTCTATCTCGAATGTATAAAAGCAAAAATTACTAAGCTAAAGTAGTTAGCCAAAAGTCAGATGACGGACTCTGATAAGAGGTCAAGTAGAAGCACCTGAAATACCTCGGTCTGACCCAAGTACTATTTAAGAAGAAAATAATAAATGGATCAGTCTTGCTATAAATATCAGATAAAATGAGATAGGATAAGAGATATGCCATAAATGTATGATAACAATAATGCCATACTGTGTCAAGAATGCATTTAAGAACAAACAAAAAATTATACCATATCTCAAGAATCTCATACACCAAAAAGAATGTCATATTCTTTAGCATATTCACCAAATCACAAATATTGATAAAACTTATCAATGCATATCATCAAAATTGGTGAAACACAAATTCTAGTAATCATTAACTTAAAATCCAGAAATCACGAAAAAGGGGGAGGCCCATCGCAAACGGAAGCACGAAAACTCACCAACAAATATAAAATAAGCATAACACAAATCAGTCACAGATATTCATATCACAAAGGCGGAAAAAGATATGAATATAACACATAAAAGTGTACATCAAAGTAGTGGTCATGGAAGATCCACTACATCACAAAAGAATAGGTACAAGTTCTAGACAAAAAAATGTGTACATTAAGGAGTCTCTATCTCCAATGTATAAAAGCAAAAACTACTATGCTAAAGTAGTTAGTCAAGAGTCAGATGACAGACTCTGATAAGAGGTCAAGTAGAAGCACCTGAAATACCTCGGTCTGACCCAGGTATTATTTAATAAGAAAGTAATAAATGGATCAGTCTAGCTATAATTATCAGATAAAATGAGATATGATAAGAGATATGCCAAAAATGTATGATAACAATAATGCCATACTCTGTCAAGAATGCATTTAATAACAAACAAAATATCATACCATATCTCAAGAATCTCGTGCATGAAAAAGAATGTCATATTCTTTAGCATATTCACCAAACCACAAATATTGATAAAACTTATCAATGCATATCATCAAAATTGATGAAACACAAATTCTAGAAATCATCAACTAGAAATCCAGAAATCACAAAAAGGGAGGAGGCCTATCGCAAACGGGAGCACAAAAACTCATCGACACGTGTATCACAAACGGGTCGCTATCCCATGGTCGCCAACCATAGAGCTGGTGCAACAACGTAGTACAGTAACGGTACACCCGAGGAACCTAAAACTCCAACAATTCGAAAAAACGACGCAGTACAATAACGGTACATCCGATGAACCAAAACTCAAATAATTCAAAACAACGACGCAGTACAATAACGTTACGTCCGATGAACCGAAACTCCATAAAACCCATAGGTCGCTAGCCTATAAAAATGAGATGATGCTCCACAAAACGAGGTACAGTCCCCCACGCAAACAAAGAGACATCGCATATCGCCGGTCTAAACCATAAAATGATCACCATTAATCAACAAGAAGTGTGAATTACACTAAGCTAGTAGATAAATGAGTTCAGCTTCATGTCCCATAACCACTGGCTTAACTTAAGTATTTACGAACAAATTGTAGATTACCACTCGAAAATTGTCACAAGAGTTTAATCGAACAAGTCCAAGAATTAACCGAAAAGGAAAACGCAAGCGTTTTATACCACTTGTTTTGCTAAGTCGTTTAATTAGATTTCTCATACGAATGAGGTAAGGTTTGTATATACTAATAGATTAGAAAACGGTTTTGAAAATGAATTCTGTATTAAAAGTAAAGTTGAAATCAATTTGTGAAAGAGTTTGAATATTTACTAGTAGTATAGAAACCGTTGTATTTTAAACTGAAAAATCGCTAAAATGATTGTAAAAACAATCGATCACCAAAAATTCACATTCGAAGACGTGAATCAAATCCAAAGAAATCGATACCAAATCCATCAAAATGGATA
The DNA here is from genome assembly GCA_030765085.1 of Allium cepa. Classification (NCBI taxonomy): domain Eukaryota; kingdom Viridiplantae; phylum Streptophyta; class Magnoliopsida; order Asparagales; family Amaryllidaceae; genus Allium; species Allium cepa. The sequence continues at coordinate 210,361,566 of CM060939.1, read as the reverse complement.
TTCCAAAAATCTAGAAAAAGAAGTCATCAAAGTCAATAAAAGTAATAACAACTAATCGGATCAATAAAAATCGATAAACATTGAAAATTTACTCAAAAAATAGGCAAATAGGAAAAACTGAACAGCTCTAGAAATCTAGGGGTTAATCCAGACGTCTGGATTCGGGTTCCGAAAATAATTCAGAAAACCCCCAGATGTCTGAATTACAAAGCAGGCGTCTGAACAAATAAATCAAACGTTTAGAATTTTTCTTTGCCGTTTTTTTATTTTCTGCCTGGACTATAACCAGACGTCTGGACTTGATCAACCAAATGTCTAGTTGCCTTATCTGGGCAACATTTTGCCTAGGCCAATGATGGCCAAATGAATTTAGAAGCGATTGGACGAGTGGCGGAGGCTAGGGATTTATGCCAAGCGATAACCCAGCCTTATAGGCTCTTCGATACACCCCAAATGACCTTTCCAGATAACCAAGATAGGATCTTCAAAGATTTTGACTTCAAAACACCAAAATTTGAAAATTCATCAAATCAATTCAAATCAAAAGCAAATGATCATAAATAAATGTTAGGAATTCATACCTAACAACAATGAAAGTTATAGACGTAGATGTGAGTTCATAAACTCTCTTTTAAACCCAAACACAACAAATGAGAACTTTTAAACAAAGGAAAGATCAACCACTCTTCAATTTCAACTCTAGAAGCTCCAATCTAAGCTTCTTTTTGATTTTATAGCAAGAACTTGAATTTCCTAGGAAAAATAGAGTTTAGGAATTCTAATTTCCTATCTCTTCCCCCATTTTTCTTTTTAGCTTGAGTGTTAGGAAATAATAGAATGAGTGAAGAGGAGTTGGATGTAGAGTTAGGGTATGAGATGAGTTTAAGGGCTGAAATCCAAACCCAAAGCCTAATAGAAAAATAGCAAAATTCAACTCAACTCCAAACGTATCGATGTTTGTACTCAAAATGGTCAAAAATGCCATTTTGGTCTCAAGTCCTAATTCGACTATTTACAAAAAGTAGCATTTCGAACTTTAATCCGACCGACGATGCTTTATTAAAATATATAATCATAAAATATGCGGGTTGCTACAATATGGGTTCGAAATTTCGAGATATGCAAACGAGATATTTTGAAATTATATATATATGTATGTATGTATATATTCATTCACATCAGCACTTGTTCCTTTACATCATAGCCACCGTAGGATTTAACATGCGCCACCCTATACAAAGCAGTCCCTTCCAGTTAAAATCACGCATACTTCCTTCCTCTTTCCAGTTTTAAATTCACGACATACTTCATCCAAAAAAAAGAAGAGAATGAAATAAAATTAAATAAAATCGCGAGCCTTCACTCCCTGCCTCTTCAGTTCATAATCAATGATATTAGAAAAACAAAATAAAAACGCAATTAAGTCACAACTCTTTATCACAAGCACGAGCTGAAGGGGGAGGCATTGGCGAACATGTGCGTTTTGAGGTGGAAAGGCGCAGTCGTGTTGAGGGAATGGTCGCCGTAAGGGTTGAGGAAAGGTCGATTTCGATGATCGGGTGGTGGATGCCTAGCAGCTCGGCAAGCAGGCAATGGCGGTGGAAGGTGGTGCGATTTTCGAGGTAGTGAGGAGCGTGCGAACTGCAATGAGGCTCGCGGGTTGGGTTGGCTGCGGGCAAGGGTGCATGGGAATGGTCGTAGAGGCTGATGAGGACGATGGCTACAGATTAGTAAGGTCAGTTGAGGCGGCAGAGGGGGTTTTAGGGTTCGATGAGGGTGGTGGAAGGTCGATGTCTATGTATAGGGTGGAGGGTAGGACGCGATTATTCATCTAGGCAGTGGTTTGATCAAAGGCTGACCGTGTGCTCGAGCATGGAAGGAAGAAATAACAATTGGTATGATAGTTTGAACGACACAAATTTTTTCGAGGTTAATTATAAAATTTAATTTAAGTAAAGTTAATTTATTATCTAAATCAAATTCTCATAAATGGTTTAACTATTTTATACGAGGTCCAAAGTTACGGAAATGAGTTGCTTAAATTCGCGGTGACAGAACAACCACAATGGATTTAATTTGGAATTGGAACGATAAACCGGTTTGAAAAATAAAGGTGAGTAAATCTCACTCATTTGGATGATTGGATTTAATTTAAATAGTTAAAATTATTTATTGACTGATTGGATGACTAGGTAATTATTATTATCCGTTGGATGTTATACTATATATATAGTAGTATATATTTGTAGTTGGATATATTTCCCGCCGTTGGAGCGGATGAGACCCTATGTGCCCTGCATAATTGCTGATGACCATATACCACGAAATCCCCCTCGAAATGGGATTGGTATTTTATGTTATCTAACATCTGTAGATGCAGGGAAAACAGGTTGGAAGGATCCAACTGGATTCCTCAAATATATTGATTATTTTCATATATATTGATATATGATGTGTGTGAATATCCTGTTATGAATTGTGATTTGTTTGACTATTAGATGCTATAATAGAACTGGCCATACTTTTGGGATTTAAAATACCATAAATATATTTTTTGAATTTTTACGAAATTAAAAGGAGATTTGAATATAAGAATAATTATATCGAAAATTGGATTATTTGAAAAGGAAATTTATTGGATAAAACAATAAATTGATTTGGGATGTGCTTAATAATTTCGTAAATTGTTTTAAATGGAGATTTTTAAAATATTTTATATAGGGAATTTTGAAATGATATGTTGAAAAAAATGGAAAGGAGTTGGAATCGATATTTTAGATAGATCTGCAAAATAAACGGAATTTATCGGGAAATGGATTTATAAAATGGAATTTCACTAATAAGTTTAATTTTTATAAATAACTAAGACCCAGGGAGTTTGAAAATTTATAAATGATGTTTATAAATAAGGAAAATGATATCAGTGATAAATTGGGAATATAAATTTCACAGTGTGAATTCATATCAAGATATGAAAATAGTTTCTGGAAAAAATAGTAGTGTCTATTTTTGGAAAGTGAAATGGCTAGGGAATTGGAAAAGAAATTGATGTGTTGTGGATCAAAAGGGATTTATAAATTGAAATTAGTTATTGAGATTTTAAAAATATATTTTTATTATAAGTTAAGTTTGTTTTTAAAAGGAAAATTTTATTTATTAAACTATAAAATTTTAAAATAGTTTGTATTGGAATATTTCAGAAAATAGATTATTCAGATATAAGCATTTATTGAAATAAATTCTAATTTTTATAACAAGCTTTGTAAATCGATTATTTTTAATTAAAGATGGATAGGAAATGATTTATTATTGTTTTATTAAAAAGTGTTCGATATTCAAATAATTATTGAACATGTTTTGAAAATAAATTATTAGTCTTTAAATACTTATTATATATATATATATAGTTTAGTGATGATTTAAATTTATTTATAAATCTTCTCATGGTTTGTAAACAAGGTTTACTCTGTAGATGAGGTTTATAGGAGAAATTCTCCACATGGAATCTGGGGAAATGCAATTTTCGAAGTATTTAAATAAAAGTGAACTTTGGAAAAATGAATTAGGATACATAAAAGAAGTTAGAAATGGATATTTGGAATTATAAACAAGTGTATTTGACTTTGGAAATAGTAAAGGAAATTTATTGAGGAATCTCGAAACTTATAGAATTCGTTATAAACAAGTTAAGGAATTAACAACTAAATTGTAAATGAACTTCGAGAAAATAGGAAATAGGACACTTCCTAAGTGTTGAACTTAAAATGGAGTTGAAAAAAAAACGTTCTAAGTATTGGAATGGTTGGAAATATTCCTTTTGAAAACAAAAGGATTTGAAATTGTTTTCAAATGTTAGAATAATAGAAGAAATTTGACTATATATATCTTGTAAAGATATTATGAAAATAAATTTTGGAAAATTTATAATAAGGCATGATGACTGCTTATGGATGTTATATTGATAGTTAAATAACCGACTATCAATTTTAGCCTAATTTGTTGATCGTTTCAAAGAGACCGGAATCAGATTTAATTATCCGAAAATCACTTCGATCTGGTTTGAACGTTACGAATGTTGATATCGTGATGATGGTGAAGATGACGACTCAGTTTGTCCAGACTTAGGACAACTTCTATGGACGAATGCTATCAGAACTTCGTCATTGGAGGACGATGAGCATTCTTGGTGAAATTGTTCTTGAAAGGTAAACGTAGCCTCAAGCCCCATCAACCGAAAATGACTAGAACAGGGGAGATGCAGCAAGGCTAAGTGGGTTGCACCTAGTAAGGGTATGTTTATCACCTTTCTAGATACCACTCGAAAATATATACAAATTATGGATATGGTTTGTGCATGGAAAAGTGAGCGCTTGATTTTAAGGGTGAGAACACCCGGGGTGATGACATATTCGGTACTATCCAGGTTAGGAGTGGGCCGATCTTGTGTTGGTAGGGGATCCCTGCATGGTCCTTGGTACATTTTTCTAGAAGTGTATTACGGCGGGTGCTACTTCAGTAGCCCAGTCATTGTATGGAATCCATTCTCCAATACGTGCCTTTACGGTTTTGATTGTAGAGCCTAGTATGTTGGAATTTAATACTGGTAACAATTTTGGCTATTTTAATAAGTATTTGTACTTAGACACTATTATAATATCACTGAATTTTCTATAAAAATATTTTTGGTTATCATAAGGGAAAAACCCATGGTATTTATGTGTGACGCGGTCTTACGAGATACCTTTGCTTTTCAAAGGATTTTGATAACTTAGTAATTTAAATTGAATGTGTTTTCTCATGCTGGTTTTCCAGACCGACTCGGGTGTTATTTTATTATAATGCTAGGGTCAGACTGAGTATCACAGATTCAGAATAGGTAGCTATGGAGCTTAAGAGACGAGATGGAGAATTTCAGACGTAGATCACGTACTTGGTTATTTCCACTATGTGAGTCATGTATGTCAAGACAAGTTATTATAACTGTCCAGATTGATTGATGATTTTTGCACTCTAATGATTGTATGTATATTAATAGTTACAGTTTCTTTTGTATAAAGATATGTTATTATATATTATATTTTGTTCTGCTGCATTTGTGAGATTCTATGTTGCTGTTTCTTTTCTTCTATCCTTTCTTCTTCACCCCTACTTATTCACCCTTTCGTACAATTTGGGCAAAATAAGTGTCATTATATGTCAGCTCACTGCGGGTCGTTACACTTGGTATCAGAACTGAAGGTTAAATGAGAACCTTGGCTTTGGTGGGGATTACTCATTAGAGATACGATCAGTAACCCTCTAGAATGAGTTTGAGTGTATTAATAGATATGAGCGTGTATTTGATAGTGAATATGAAATGTTTTACATTTTATTTATTTATTTGTTGAGTGGCATATAAATTCCAGTCGAGTAGTGGGATGCCACTAAATCGATAGGAGTTTCTAAACAGTTAAACACGATAAACTGACACAGTATTGTTTTGAAGAGGGTAAATGAAATAATTTTACCCAAACTATATTTTGATATAAAAGAAATAATTTCCTGAAATTATTATATAGTAAATTGATATGCTTGGTTATTATTATATAATTAAAACAAGATTATAAAAATTGCGAATGGTTTATAAAAACCAAAATTAAAATTGTATAAGTATGAATTATACAAATATGTCAGAAACTAAAAATTTACTCAAACTAGAATTCAGAAGTTTAAATCTTGGAAGGTTTGGAAAATATTTTTAGAAAGTTATGGAAGTGATGTTGGTGTTAGTTTAGAAATATTTTTGAATGGTAATATTATTGTGAATTGATTTTGAACAGAAAATGGTTTTAAAGGATTATAAATTGATAAAAGCACTGAACTCACTTCAGTCGCTGGAAAATAATCCTTATGATGAATACACAGCTTCATCAGTATTCATTTTTGAGTTTCTAATTGATGGTTGCTACTGTGGCTATTTGTTATGGAGATTTTTAGTGAAAAAGGTGTTGTTTTTAGAAATTCCGAAAGAAATTATTTTAAATAAAATTAGGTTGACTTTGAAAATTTCAAAGAAATGGTTTGTTAAACCCAAAAAGATATATATTGGTTTCAAAATGATTTGAAGTGAAACCAAGTATTTGAATTCTATAATTCTTATTTAAATGTTTAGGCAATACCAGGAAATAAGCTTTTGAACTATAAGTGCAAGATGATATTTATAAGGAAAGAAGTGTGAAAATTTAATTTTGGAATTAAAATTAAAATTGAGAAAGTTAAAATGGAATTTATCTTAAGTTAAGTTGAAGGAATTAAATTTTAGAAATTTAATTGATTGTGATTTGAATGGAATTAATGAAATAAATTAATGAAAATGTGAATTAACTTAAGCAAAGTTAAAAGAAATCAATAAATGAGATGATTGTAATAAATAAAATTAAATGAATAGAACGTGATGAAGTTAACTAAATATAAGTGCATATGAATGTGAATGATGAATGTGTATAAGTGAATGGAACAAATAAATATAAGTAAGGAAGTGTGGAGAAAAATTTGAAATTGGAATTAAATTCTTACTTGATTAAATTGAATGAATTAAAAATAAATTATTTGGAATGAAATTAATTTAAGTATGAATAATTCGAATATAGTTTGAATATTGGTTAAAAGGAACTGAAATTTAAATTAATTTGAATTGGATTAGATTTAATATGGAGTTGAAGTAAATATAAATTTTGAGTTGTGAAATTATTATATAATCACAAAGTATAAATTTGGAATGGTATAAAATTTAGGGGAAAAAATTATATAATGGTGAATAAATAAGTATAATGAAATTAATGGAATAAAAATATACTTAGGCTATAAAGTAATGTATGATCATGAGTTGAAAATAAATGGTGAATATATTCGGGTATAGAATTGATGAAATGAGAAAAGGAAATTGTAAAATCTATAAATTGAAAAAAATGAAATGGTAAAACTGAAATAAAAGCCAAACTTGAATTATAAAATGAAATTGAACTCAAGAAAGTTAAATGAAGTGATTTATGAAATAAAAATCGAAAATTGAATGTGGATCTTGAGTTATAAAAAAATAAGACTTAATTAAAAGCGAATTAAATAAAATTGAAAATATGGCCGAACAAAATGGAATTGGATTGAAATAGCAATGACTTGAGTTATAAATAAATTCGATTTAATTGTAAATAAATTGGATATGGCCTTGGATATCATTTTAATGAATTCGAGGATGAATTTGAGTATGAGAATTAGAATTTAAAGTGGATTATGCGAAGGAACTAATTAAATTTATTAGTAAATAAATGGAATGGAATTTGATTGCATAGGAATCAATTTAGATAAAATGGATATGAATGTGATGAGAATAGACATGAATGGAATGCAATTGAATTGATTGTGAACTAATTTGGAATGGAATAAAAACTGATTTGGAATCAACCCAAAATAGCTATAAGTGTAAGTGACTATTAGTTTAAATAAATATCACTAACTTGCATGGAAATATTGTCATTTGTCGTAAACAGAAGTAAATAAAATTTTGTAAAGTGAATAGATTGATTTTTGAATCAATTTGGAACAGAAATAATTATAATATGCGTAATTATGAAGTGAATGAAAATAATTGGTTTGTAAATCATTCAAATTGAATGAAATGGTATATGGACCGACTGAAAGTAATTAAATCAGTATTGGAAACCTTAAATTTGCTATAAATACATGTTATAACTTATTGGGTTATGAATTTATGTATTTATATGCGAAGTTATTAAATTTAATATATATGAAACTTACATGGTTTAAATTGAGGTACCCGAAGGCTATTAGGCTAGATTTTGGTTGCGTAATTGCATATTATATAAGCGACTCGCGTAAAAAAGCTAAAATAAAGGCATGTTTTTGCGTTAAATACGACAAAATATAAGTATTGATATATGTTTTGTTTTTCGACCGTGTTGATTGATGTATTTTTTTAATCTCTCTTCTCATATTGCAAAAGGTTCTTCGTACAAAGGAGACTCTGCGAAAAATTCGAAAATTTAAGGTGTAAGAACTTTTTTGAAAATTTTTGCTGACTAGAAAGTTGATTTTTGAAATTGAAATTGAAAGAAAGGTTTTGGAATCAGAAATGGGAAATAAATGTTGGATGAAACTAAAAGGTTTAGCAATTGAAGTATCGGGTTTTAACTAAGTGGGTGTCGAAAGAGTTAACGAGTTTGGAGCATTTTTCCTACTAGCAATTTCACGGACGAAATTCTTTTACGTGGGAGGAATGTAACGAGCCGGATTTTTCCTCATTTGATTTTTATTATTCAAAAGGTTTAAATATTGGATTTTGAATTTTAATTTAGTTAGTAAGCTTTTAAAACTAAAATTTCAAGCGATTCTGGAATTTCTGAAATCATAAGATTTAATCGACGTGTTAAAATAGCGATCCAAGGCACAGTATCGGAATTCAACGAAACCAGTTCCACATGATCCGTAATAGTGTTCTATAATCAGATTTCAAATTTGTAGCATTTGGGATTAACATTTGGTCGTACGATTTGAAAACTCCTAGAAATAATTTAATCGAATTTGATGTAAATAGACGATTTTAAAAAGCTATCTTCCGCATACGATCGAAGTAAGCCTTGAAACTTGTTCCATTGGGTTTAGAATAGCGGTATAACATTATAAACGCCAGGCAGCATGCCGAAATAGGGGGTCAAAATTTTGAGTTATGCAAATGAGATATTTTGGAATTTTAAATATGTATATTCATTCACATCAGCTGTTGTTCTTTTACATCACAGCTGCCCTAGGATTTAACACGCGCCACCCTTCATAGCAGCCTCTATCACGCGTGCTTCCTCCCTCTTTTCGGTTTTAAATTCACGACGCACTTTGTCCAAAAAAAGAAGAGAATGAAATCAAATTAAATAAAATCATGATCCTTCACTCCCTGCCTCTTCAGTTCATAATCAATGAAATTAATAAAAAACGCGGCTAAGTTGCGATAGTTTTTCATCGTCAAGAGTGCGAGCTGAAGAGGGAGGTGATGGCGAACGTGTGCGTTCTGAGGTGGAGAGGCACAGTCGTGTTGTGGGAATGGTCGCGCGAGGGTTGAGGGAAGGTAGATTTCGGCGATCTGGTGGTGGAAGTCTAGCGACTTGGCAAGCAGGTGATGGCGGTGATAGGTGGTGCGATTTTCGAGGTAGTGAGGAGCGTGTGATCTGCAATGAGGTCGCGGGTTGGGTTGGCTGCTGGCGAGGATGCATGGGAATTGTCACAGAGGTTGATGGGGACGAAGGCTGCAGATAGATGAGGTAAGTTGAGGTGGCAGAGAGGGTTTTAGGGTTCTACGAGGGTGGTGGAAGGTCGACGTCTGTGTATAGGGTGGCGGGTAGATGTGATTATTCGTCTAGGCAGTGGTTCTATCGTAAGTTGGCCGTGTGCTTGAGCCTAGAAGGAAGAAATAGCAGTGGGGATGATGGTTTGAACGACACAGATTTTTCGAAGGTTAATTATAAAATTTAATTTAAGGAAAGTTAATTTTATTATCAAAATCAAATTCTCATAAATGGTGTAACTATTTTATACGAGGTCCAAAATTTCAAAAACGACTCGCTTGAATTCGTAGCGACAGAATAATCACAATGGGTTTAATTTGGAATTAGAACGGTAAACAGGCTCGAAAAATCAAGGTGAGTAAATCTCAGTCATTTGGATGATTGGCTTTAATTTACATAGTAAAAATTATTTATTGACTGATTGGATGACTGGATAATTATTATTTTCTGTTGGATGTTATATTATATATAGTAGTATATATTAGTAGTTGGATATATTTCTCGCCGTTAGATCGGAAGAGAACCTATGCACCCCGCATAATAGCGGATGACCCTATATATAACCATATCCCCCTTGAAGTGGAAATGGTATTTTATGTTATCAAACATCTGTGGATGTAGGGAAAACAGGTTGGAGGGATCCAACTGGATTCCTCAAATATATTGAATGTTTTCATATATATTGATATATGATGTGTGTGAATATCCTGTTATGAACTACTATTTGTTTGATAATTAGATGCTATAGCAGCACTGGCCATAATTTTAGGATTTAAAATACCATAAATATATTTCTTGAATTTTTACGGAATCAAACGGAGATTTGAATATAAGAATAATTATATCAAAAATTAGATTATTTAAAAAATTTATTGAATAAAACAATAAATTGATTTTGGTTGTGATAAATTCATAAATTACTTGAAATGGAGATTTTTAAAATATTTTATATAGAGAATTTTTAAATGAGATCCTAAAAAAAGGAAAGGAGTTGGAATCGATATTTTAGTCAAATCTGCAAAATAAATGAAATATATTGGAAAATGGATTTATAAAATGGAATTTTATGAATAAGATTAGTTTTTTATAAAAAAAGTAAAACCAACGGGGTTTGAAAATTTATAAACGATGTTTATAAATAAGGGAATGATATCAGTGATAAATTGAGAATATAAATTTCACAATGTGAATTCATATCATGTTTTTGGGAAAAATAGTAAAGTCTATTTTTGGAAAGTGAACTGGCTAGGGAATTGGAAAGACAATCATTATGTTGTGAATCGGGAGGGATTTATAAATTGAAATTGGTTATGGTGATTTTACAAATATATTTTTATTAGAAGTTAAGTTTATTTTTAAAAGTGAAATTTTATTAATTAAAATATGAAATTTTAAACTAGTTATTATTGGAATATTTCAGAAAATGGATTATTCAATATAAATTTTTATTTAAATAAATTCTAATTTTTATAACAAGCTTTGTAAATTGATTAGTTTTAATTAAATATGGATTGGAAATGAGTTATTAATGTTTTATTAAAAGTGTTTGGTTATTTGGGTTTTAAATTATTTTCGGCTTGAAATAAATATTTGGGTCTGAAATTTGTTTATGTTAGAAAACATAATGAAACTGATTTTATAGAAATTTTATAGCATTTTCCTAAGTGTTTTGATTAATATATAAAACTATTCAAGGTATGGGACTTAAATGTTTTATATATTCATTTAAAGAGAAGGGGTATTTGCAAAACAAAATTGTTGTTTATTTTTAAAATATTGGTAGCACTTTTGAAAAAGATATTTAGCAACCAATTAAAATTTGACAAATATAGCAGGTTAGTTGAAAAGTATTTCTCTTTTAAGTTAAAAATAAAATTTGCATGATTTCAGCATGTTCAGTCATTTTCAGCACCAGGGGTTCCGACTAAGACATTTCGCCACCGTGCTTTTGAAACTAATGCACATGGTATCAAGTTACTTAGTACGTAGCATATTGGATATAGGCAGAAGGTACTGGGTCCAAACACAAGGTTCCGAATGGGTTAGAGTATGCCTTCGTTTCAAATTAAATCAACACTTGCTTTGCTTTCGAAGGGACAACTTTTGACTAGGTTGGCTTTCGAATGAGTTAAATGTTTTTAAAGAAATTGTTTTGAATAGGTTACGCTCTTTATTTTATGGTAATTCTTTTGGAAGGGTCAAAACCCCTAGCTGCCTCCTTTCAACCTTTTGAATCAATGGTTTTGAAATGTATACAGCTTTTAAAATTAGCCACTTCTCCAGTGCTTTCGAAAGGGTGGTTTGGACACCGTCGTTTCTTTACTTAGGAATAGGTTTCGAAAGGATGGCTTTTGACTTAAATGTTTCTAAATGGCCCTTTTGCTTTGTTAAAGGTAGAAACCAGTGCTTTCGAAAGAGATGGTTTAATGGTTTCGAAAGGTGTTTTTCCACATGTTTTAAATTAAATCCAAATGCTCTCGAAAGGTTTGAGTTTATAAAGTGTATTTAATAGATAGTTAGATGGTTTAATGGTTTACTATAGCTTTTTATTGTTGCTTTTGGAAGGTTTTGAAATGGTTTTGAAGGGGTGGTTCCCCAAGGGTTTTCGAAAGGTTCGAAAGGGTAGGTTTTTCTGATTGTTTCAAAAGGTTCGGATGGGAAGGTTTTTCCAATGATTTCTAAAAGCAGTGTTTCAAAGTGTTCTAATATATGATGTCTAAGATTTTAAAAGCATTCGAAGGGAAGGTTTTTAAGGGTTTTGAAAGGAAAGTTTTGGCCTTTCGGCCTAAATGAAGGGTTTTACTTGGTTTCGAAAGAGGTGCTTTCAATGGTTTAGAAAGGGGTACATTCAATGGATTCAAAATGGATACTTTCAATGGTTTAAATGTTTTCATCAACTAAGGATTGAGCAAAGTATATTTATACACACGCACACATACATAACATGGCAAGGGGATTTTGAGTAAAGCATAGAGTGTATGTATTTTCCTTGTGTGAGTTTGATTTAAGGGTTTTAAAACATTTTGAAAATCGTTTTCAAGGAAAATTATGGAAAGGTATCCCTAAGTAAAATGACTCAGATATTAGAATACCAGATGGGACTGGTATAGGGTCGAGCCATATACATTAGCTTTTGGCTCCAGCTAATTTTTTCCAAAATTCCAGTGTATAGGGCTTTGTCATAGGTAAGACTAAAATTATGATTATACATAGAAGGGAATATATATTTGTATACAGATAGGTTATTGGTGAGCCTGCAAAACCATTGGGATCAGGTGACCCTGGGAGATGTTAAGTTAGGGACATACCATTCTAAAGAGAAGTATTTAATAGATAGTTAGGGAAAAACAGTCCAGAAGAGGAGTGTATGTTAGATAAATTTTGTTTATATTTTCTACTAGGCCTGAGTCAGCCATAGGTTAGTAGTTAGCCAAACAAAACTGTAGAGTTAGAACAGATAGTTCATTTATTACCTAATATGTATGTTTACATGATGATACTTTACAGTTTTAACCAATTTTGGGCTACAGGAAAAGATTAACGAAAGAAAGATATATTTTAAAAGGATGTTAGAGAGGGAAAACCCATTCTGCTAAGCGGCATGTTGTTTGCACGAAAAATGGGCAAACACCTCCAAGTCATACGAATTAGTCGATTTTATGTTGTTCTTAGTGATTGGGTGATTCACGCAAATATGTAAAAAGAAGGGACTAAACTGTAAAAGACACACAGATCTATAGTTGTTCAGCCAGAATGTGCCTACGTCCACTTTATATGTTATTCTCTTTCACTGTTCAGATTACAAGTACAAAGCTTTTATCACAAGTGTATGAAAGTTGTTTGAAAGTTCTATCCGTGCTTTAGCTCTCAAAACCGTGTCCTGCATTGTCATACCCCTACCCCTCTATTTATAGAGTGAGGCTGGGGTAGGGGTCCTGCATGTATATAGCTGCTGGTGGGCCTGGGTTGACGTGATCTGGCCTGACAATGTTGGTTCGGTAATGCCTTGGTCCGGTGGTGAGTGGGGCGTGGATTGGTCCGGTAGTGAGTGGAGCGTGATTGATCCGGTAGTGAGTGGAGCGTGATTGGTCCGGTAGTGAGTGGAGCGTGATTGGTCCGGTAGTGAGTGGAGCGTGATCTGGTCTGGTAGTGGGAGTAGGTGATCTGGTTCGGTAGTGTCTTAGTCCGGTGGTGAGTGGGGCGTGATTGGTCCGGTAGTGAGTGGAGCGTGATCTGGTCCGGTAGTGGGAGTAGGTGATCTGGTTCGGTAGTGTCTTGGTCCGGTGGTGAGTGGGGCGTGATTGGTCCGGTAGTGAGTGGAGCGTGATCTGGTCCAGTAGTGGGGGTAGGTGATTGATCCGGTAGTGTCTTGGTTCGGTAGTGCCTTGGTTCGGTCGTGCCTTGGTTCGGTCGTGCCTTGGTCCGGTGGTGAGAATACGCCCAACATTTGCCCCCCCAAAGTGGGGCATATGCCTGCATATGTCGCGCTTTGTTTTAGATCATTCAGTTTGGACACTCTCATTCAGCCCAAGTGCCGAACTACTTGGACCGGTCATCCTACGCTCGCCTATAAGTATGGGCTTCACGCCTCTATTATTCTTTACAGTTTGAAATAGCCGAACCAAACTTTTGCCTGCCGAATCAATCATATCACCGAACCAGATTTTACTGCCGGACTAGGTGAGTCTTTCTTCTGCCGAATAAACTTTATGCTTGAACTACCGAATGAACTTCAGGGAGTATGAGTGCCGAATGGACTCTTAGCCTCGAACTACCGAATGAAACTTAGGGTGTATGAGTGCCGAATGGGCTTTTAGACTTGAACTACCGAATGAAAATTTTGTGCTTTGAATTATGAATGAGATTCTAGACTGTATATACTTGTTTGTTTATATCTCTTGTTCTAACGATGTGTTTTCTCGTGTTGCAGATAATGTCTCATAAAGTAGAAACTCGTTCTGACAAGAAGAAATCCAAGGACAAAAGGGAGTCCTCCATAGTGTCCCCTGTTCAGCCAGAGCCAGAACGACATGGACCGTCCCCGAGATCATTAGTAGATGGGTACGACCCTCAGGAGCTCCTGGACTCACCGCCTGAATGCTTTCCCAGCTCCCTCAAAGATGAGCAGCTTGACGTTATATCTAGATCCTTTAGGATTGACAGAGTGCATATGATGTTGCCAGGGAAAGGAGTGATGCCGTATAACCCCCTGAAGGATATTTTGCTTATAGTAGATATCACTGCATGCGCGGAGCCATTCCTCCGATCAATGCGTGGATAGTCAGCTTCATCACATACTTGAAGGTGGCCCCTTTCCAGCTTCAACCCAACTCCTATGCCATCTTGGTGAGTCAGTTCATTATCTTCCAGATAAAATACGGGCGTCCCCCTTCCAATCGGGAGTCCGGTACCTATACAACTTGAGAGGCTACAAGAAGGGGTCTCCATATATTAGCTTAGAATCGGCCGTGTCTTTCAAGCCAGTCCTGCACTTATATTCAAAATTTAGCATGTTCAAGAAGGAATGGTTCTTTGTCAAGGATGACTCTGTTTCTTTCCACCGCTTCACCTATGGATGTGTTGAATCTCATTTATAATTTCCGTTCTTTACAATGCTCCTCCTTATGTGCTTTATTTTTTGCTAGCGACAGGTGGCTTTGCAGTTGTAGAGAACGATCGTCTGGTTCAGATGGCTGCGGAAATAGAAGTCATTCCGGAAAACGAGAGGGCAGCTTCTTATTTGATCAGGAATGCTACTCTTTTGGGGCTCAACTTGATTCTTCCACATCAGTCTGTGGTCAAGCAAAGAGACACAGCTGAGGAGAGGGCCGCCAAAGCTAAAGGAGGGGCTACAGCGAAGAGCGGCAAAAGGAAACCCTTTTCGAAACATCCAATTGCCGGGGGAGGAAACTTAAGAAGTCCGATGGACACTCCCCCAGCACATGTCCAGACATCCCGGAGGAGGAAGACGTGGAGGAGGAAAGAGACGAGGATGAAGGAGGTGAGGTGGAGAGTGGAAGTGGTGGAGAAGGTGATGGTGATGGTCATAGCGATGATGGTGGCGACGGACAGAGTGGCGATGACACTGGGGCTTTGTCTTCTAAGCAAGCAGGTGTGATCCAGGAGTGGGCAGATGATGCTTTCCGCCTAGCCTTTGAAGGGTTGGAGGAAGGATCGGCTTTAGTGGAGAAGTCTAAGAAAGCTGACAAGGCCGAGACCAGCGTCGATTCATCTTCCAAGAGCGCTTCAGCTCAGGCAATTCCCGCGATTCAAGGTGAATTTTTGACTCCTACAGACTCCATTTATGATAAGGATTTAGGAATATTTTATGGTTAGCTCCCGTCCTGAAATGAGATCCAGGACTTATTGCAGTATCCTACTCCTCCCCAGGGTTTGTATGGCAAAAGCGTCTCTTTACTCTTCTTAACTTGATATATTTCTTGAATTATAGTTCAATGTCTGCTTGTAACGCTTGGTTTTTATCCCAGAAGCGGGTAAGGCGGCCAAGACATCAGATGTTCGGCACCGTCTTGAACAATACAAACTTCTCAAGGCTTCTACTAAATCAAAGCCTCCGACTAATCGCCCTAGAGACGTAGTCGGCTACCGCCCTCTTCTTGGAATTATCGAAGAGGACGTTCAAAGGAAGAAGAGGAGTCGTGCCTTGTTTGAATCCCCACCTGGTCCTTAGTCTCCAACCCAGCTTCTTCAGGATACCACAGAGGAGAATATTGAATTTGTACCTTCTCCGCACCTGTCTGAAAATCCTACTATTACTCGGATAAGTCATCCTGGCTTGGCTCGTAATCCGTTTGCAGGTCATCCGGATCTGGATCCGAGTTCTCGTGATATTACCTTTGATGAGGCTACCGGTGAGAACTTTCTCCCCCGTAATCCTATAGTGAGAGTATTGGATGAAGCTAAGTCCATGGACCTTAATTTGCTCACCACTCGGGTTGTAACTTTGGGGGACGAAGATAAGGCAAATATTGACTGGGTTGCTGAGGAAACCAAAAAGCTGATGGGGCATCATGCCCGACTGGTCAATGCTGGAGAAGAAATTGGGAGTGCTAACATTCGACTGCGGCTAATGGTTTCCAACCAGGCCAAACAACTTGCTGATCAGGCCATCCAAATCTCTCAACATGAGGCCGCCTCAAGACAACTAAAGGAAGCCATGGAAAAGGCCAGTCGAGCAGAGTTACGGAAAATGGAGGCTGCTTATAAGGAACGGATTGATATGGCTATCGCAACGGTGGATGAGGTCTGGAAAGAGGATCTCGAGCGGGTACAGGAGTTATCCGGGAAACTTGAAGCCGCAGAGCTTACTCAAACCAAGCTGAAGGAGGAGATGGAAGCAATGAGGAAATCCTTTCAGGCTGACTGCTCGCGATACCAACCGGAGAGGGATGCTGCTAATGTAAAGCTGTTGGCTTCTGAAGACCGAATAAGGGAGTTCGAGGAGAATGAGGGGATAATGGATGAGATGCTTCAAGACATATATTTTCACACTTGGAAACAGAGCAACTTACCTTGGATGGATGATTATCCCCGAGTCATGGCCAGGATTTATCTCAGGGCCCTGGAGGAGGCTAAGGCCAATGCAGATAGGGAGGGTGGCATGGCCTTTAGAATGGATGTGGTCACGGCTCAATTCACCAAGGAGGAGAAAGCGGCGGTGAAAGAGGGTATGCGGCTGCTTACTGTTGAGGAGGTTGGTGTGCAGTTAGAGGATGATGATCAAGGAGCAGACGCTGGTAAGTCTTTCCTTTTAGCTTCTCGTAACTTGATTGCTTATTGTTTTACGAGTATTAATGGATTCTCTCCCGAATTGGACAGGCGGGACCTCTGGAGCACCAACCACCTCTGGTTAACACGTTGAGAGTTCCAATCCCGCGGTCAAGGAGTTCTCGGAGGGCCAGTAGGATAGAGGTAAAGCTCCGACGCGGCCGATTCCTTGACTTAATCTGGATATCTTTTGGTTTGTTTGACATGGCTGCTTGTGTCAATCCCAAAACATTCTTGTAACCTTTAAGCTGTAATTGTGTTATTGATAACGAATGACTTTACTATATAATTTCAAAATTAGGCTGATTCTGTCATATTTGAATGCTTTTGTTAATTTGGTGTGTTGCATAAGAAATACAGCTGTGCACACGCCCGTGATTTTATTGCGTTTGATGTCAAGTTCTTGCTTAAAACATAATTTCTTATCTTGCAATATTAGTGTGATGTGAGAAAAATTATAGCTATGTATTCATATACAAAAGAAAAAAGTACTGCCCTTCATGTTTTCATTGTAGATGGTTGCTTTGAACGCTTTGTATGACTGAGTATGGAATGCAGCTGAGTGACCTGTCATCCAATTATGAGTTCCTGTCCCCATTAGTGAGCGTCTCCTATTTTCATGTCCTGTACTTTAGGGATCGTTATAGAGGATAGGAGGAAAGTTTTTAAATAAAATAGAAATATAAGAAATAGTAAAACTTCCAATCATGGAAGGCCTGCGATGTGCTTAAGTTCATGGCAAACGGGTTTTGTAGTCACTTTCCCTAGCTGTGGGTCTTGGAGACATTTTTCACCAATCTTACGCCTCTGCGGGGAGTTTCTCTTTTTTACCACAGACGTACTTAAGACACTCGGAGCCGAGATCGCGCACAGTAACTACCCGGGCCATTATGGCCAGTAATCGTGGGTATTATTCGATTTACCGTGGCCGGCTAGCGTGGGTGCCGATCGTCAACTGTGAACTACCCCTGGCTGGCCACATCTTATGTTGGGGTTTAAAGTAGGTTCACGGTTGTCGGCGATCCAAACGCCGTAATGAGCTGCTTAGGCTAAGTCGGCCTACCCGGTGGCTTATAATCGGCTCATTAAAGTTGGCTTTAAGGGCCGATCGCGAGTAATGAGTTAACCCGCAGCAGAGGGATGCTGGAGCAAAAGTGTCCCATTAGCGAGGGCATAGATTCGTATAGTACCTGTTAGGTCTTGTCCATGTGAAGTCGCGCTGTGATGTGTCTTGAATGGAAATGCCATTACACAGGACTTTGTTCAACAGAAAAGGATAAAGTTAACAAGCAGCCAAGATATAAAGGAACAAGTTAAAAAAAACAAGTTTTTAAAGTGGTTCGGCACGAAAATGCCTACGTCCACTGATTCTCTTTGTTAATTCACTTCATATGCGCGGTACAAGTTAAGAAAAGTATCGAAGAAGGTGTTGGATGTTCCATGCCCTCTGGAACACCTCTCCGTCCACTGTTGACAAAATATAAGCTCCGTTGTGAAGATCTTTATGAATTACATATGGTCCGTCCCAGATTGGATCTAGTGCTCCGGGGCGCGGGAAGACTCGCTTGAGGACAAGATCTCCTTCTTGTAAGCTATGATGCTTGACTTTGGAGTTGTATTGTGCTGCCACTTTTTGCTTGTCAGCTGCTGCTTTGAGTGCTGCATCGTTTCTTCTCTCTTCAATTAGATCCAAAGACATGTGAAGGAGTTCTTCGTTCTCTTTTGGGTTGTAGTGGATCCTACGTGGGAAGGCACTATAGTTTCGACTGGGAGCATGGCCTCCGATCCGTATGCCAAAGAGAAAGGAGTATGCCCCGTTGATGTTCTGAAAGATGTTCGGTAGGCCCAAAGTGCCGTAGGAAGTTCATCCACCCAAGCGCCTTTTGACTTTTCAAGTTTCTTCTTGATTAGAGTTTTGAGAATTTTATTGACAGCTTCGACTTGTCCGTTTGCCTGGGGATAAGCTACAGATGAGAAGCTTTTGTGATTTCCGTGCTCTTGGCACCAGTCGGCGAACTCTTCGCTGTCAAACTGAAGTCCATTGTCCGATATGATTTTGAGTGGAACTCCGTACCTGCATAGAACATTTTTGATCAAGAAGTTAATAACTTTTGCCGAAAATATTTTATTTAGAGGTTCCGCTTCCACCCATTTAGTGAAATAGTCGACTGCCACTATAGCATATTTGGCTCCGCCTCGGCCCATCGGCAGTTCGCCAATCAAGTCAACTCCCCATACTGCAAAGGGCCAAGGGATGGTCATTTGAGTAATCTCATTTGTTGGTAGTCGAGGAATCTAAGCAAACTTCTGACATCTTTCACATTTTTTGACGAAGTCTAAGGCGTCTTTGTTTAAGGTGGGCCAGAAATACCGATATCGGAGTATCTTCTTTGCCAGAGTCTGCCCTCCAGTGTGATCTCCATAGCTTCCTTGATGGATGTTTGATAAGATTTCCATGGCTTCCCTTCCAGCGACACACCTTAATAAGAGGTTAGAGAAGTCGCGCCGATAGAGGTTGCCTTCTTCTATTGTGTAGCGGGAAGCTCTCCTCAAGATTTTCTTGACTTCGTTACTCTCGTCGGGCAGTGTGCCATCTTGTAAGAATTTTCGGATGGGAGTCATCCAAGTTTCCTCTTCGGTTGCAGCTATCAGATTCACTTGCTCGAAACTCGGGGTCAGTTGCCTTGAGATGGCTACTGCTCCGAAAATGGTGTCGTCTTTCATGCTAGCTTGCTTTGCCAATTCGTCGGCCTCTTGGTTCTCTTCTCGAGGAATGTGTTTGATTAAATAGTGATCCAATTGATCGAGTAGCAGCTTGGTCTTCTTTAGATATGCTGTGAGTTGTTCTCCTCGAGTCTGAAATTCTCCTAGTATTTGGTTTACTATAAGTTGAGAATCACTATGAAGATATAAAGAACTGACTCCAATCTCTAAGGCAAGTTCTAATCCAGCTATTACTGCTTCATATTCCACAGGTGGTAGCGAATTCTAACCTTAGAGCATAATGTAGCTTCCTTCCCCTGGGAGTGATTATTACAATACCTGCCCCCGAGCCTTGTTTGTTTGATGCTCCATCAACAAAGAGACTCCACTTGATGTCTTTTGCTATCTCAGATTGCTCCTTACCTTCGTTGGTAGTGAATTCGGAAATGAAATTGGCCATGGCTTGTCCCTTGTTGGAGGTGCGAGGATGGTAGGTGATATCACATTGACTCAGTTCAATGCACCATTTAAGTAGCCGTCCAGAAGTGTCGGGACGATGGGGGTACATGTCTTAGCGGTTGATCGGTTAGAACTTTGATCGAATGAGATTGGAAATAGTGTCGCAGTTTTCGTGATGTGATTAGTAAACAGTATGCTAGCTTCTCAAGTTTAGGATATATGGCTTCTGTCCTCGTAAACCTCTTGCTTACAAAGTATACTAGCCGTTGTGCACGGTTGTCTTCTCTCACCAAAGCAGCGCTCAGAGCATAAGATGACACAACAAGGTATAGGTATAGCTCTTCGCCTTCGTTTGGAGTTGAGAGTACCGGTGGTCTCTGGAGGTGTTCGATTAGGTTGAGGAAGGCTGTTAAGCATTTGTCAGTCCATTCGAACTTTCCTTTGTCTTTCTTTAGAGCTTCGAAGAAAGGGATGCACTTGTCAGTCGCTTTAGAGATGAATCTGCATAGGGCGGCCACTTTCCCATTTAGGCTTTGCATTTCTCTTCGAGTGGAAGGTATCCTGATATCTCTCAGAGCTCGGACTTGTTCGGAGTTTGCTTCGATCCCCCTGGCATGGACGATGAATCCCAAGAACTTTCCTGATGATACTCCGAATGAGCACTATAGAGGATTCAACTTCATTCCATATTGGCGAAGTACTTGAAACATCTCGCCCAGGTGGCTTACATGATCGTTGGCTTTCCTCGATTTTACTAGCATGTCATCCACATAAACCACCATAGTTCGTCTTATTAGTTCCGCAAACATCTTATTGATGAGGCGCTGATAGGTAGCTCCGGCGTTTTTAAGTCCAAAAGGCATTACTCTATAACAGTACAATCCCCGATCAGTGATGAAACTAGTGCGGTCTTGATCGGGGGGCGTGCATAGGAATTTGGTTATATCCTGAGTATGCATCCATAAAAGATAAGAGTTCGTGCCCGGTTGTGCTGTCTACCAGCTGATCGATTTTGGGGAGTGGGAAGCAATCCTTCGGGCAAGCTTCATTTAAGTTGGATAAGTCAATGCATGTTCGCCACTTCCCATTAGCCTTCTTTACTAGTACCGGGTTAGCGATCCACTCTGGGTAGATGGCTTCTCGTATGAAGTTATTGGCAAGCAAGTTCTTTACTTCTTCATCGAGGGCTGCTGATTGTTCTGCCCCCATACTTCTCTTTTTCTATTTTACTGGTACTTTGGTAGGATCGATGTTTAGTACGTGGCATGCCACGCCTGGGGAGATTCCAGTCATGTCGGCGTGCGTCCATGCAAATACATCCAAGTTGTGGCGGAGAAAATCAATAAGTTGATCCGTCAATTCTGCACTTAGCTGAGATCTGATTTTCAACAGTCTACTTGAGTCGTGTTTGTCTACAAATACAAACTCCGTAGCCTCTGCAGGCTCAGCGGTGGCCTCCTTCTCTTTGTCCATAGGGTCTAATTCATTGAAAGAATCACTGGTATATCGAAGAGGAGGGGCTTTCTTTAGTTGCTATGCTTCCAAGATTTTCATGCAGAGAGTAGTCTCTGCATTCTTCCCTTTATCCTTCCTGCGACTATTGCGAAGTTCAGTTACATAGCAATCTCGAGCGGCATCTTGATCTCCCTCTACTTCCCCTATTCCATTGTCTATTGGAAATTTCATCTTCAGGCACCACGGGGCCAGGACAATTTTGAAGTCAGACAAGGCTGGTCTTCCTAAAAAGACGTTCTAGGCCGAGTGGTTATCTATTAGCACAAATGTTTGTTTCCGTACAATGGAGCGGGGGTGACTTCCTATTTCAACAAAGAGGCCCAATTGCCCGAGGGGCATCTTCGCGTCTCCAGTGAAACCGTGCAGTGGTTTGCTGTAGGGAGACACATCCTTCATTGACAGCTTCATTCTGTCGAAAGCATGCTTGAATAGGATATTTACTGAGCTTCCAGTGTCTACTAGAATTCGGAAAACTTCGTCTGGGCCGAACCGGGCAGAGATGACCATAGGATCCATGTGAGGGTACTGCCTTCCTTCTAGGTCACGCCTATTGAATGTAATTTCATCATTCTCTTTTCGCTTCGGGTGGCGTTCTTCCATAACAGAATTAACGCGGCGTTCATTGTTTCAAAGTGACTTTCCGTATCTTTCCATCTCTGTCCAGTTCCTATCGGCGATGTGTGGTCCTCCCGATATGGTATGGACCACTATCTTCTCTTGATTGGAGCTGCTGGTGTTGCGATTTCCCCCTCCTGTTTCTAGAAGGGATAGCCTTGGGTTCTCATTGGCAGGAGCTGGGGTCCTGTTCTAACCTTTTACATAGTGTTCCAGTCTATTCCTTCTGATGTGTTCTTCAATTAAGTCCTGGAGATGATGGCATTCATTGGTATCATGCCCATGAGATTCGTGGAAGCGGCATAACTTTCCAGACTTAATTGCGTTATCTGATTCCTTCTTGTACGTGGGGCGTCTGTATTTAACTTCGTCTTGGGTGGCCAGGAAGATGTTTTCGATTGTTTCATTCAAAAGAGTGTAAGTGTCAAATCTCGATCCTGGCCGATACAGACGTTTTTCTCCCTTCTTGCCCCCAGCATTGTCTCTAGAGTCATTTCTTCGAACGTCCTTTGCTACAGCGGGTGTGTCGCCATGAGCTGCATTGGTTTGTTGCCCTGTCTGTCTTTCGGTGGCAGCGTCTTCAAGTCTCATATATCTTCCGGCTTCATGGAAGAAATCGGGTAAGGTAGCTGGTTTTTATTTCGTTAATCTTCTAGAAAACTTAGTATCCGGATGCACACCACTACAGAGGGCCATTAAGATAAGTTTCTCATCGGCATCTTGGACTGCGGTCGCTGCAGCATTGAATCGGGTTAGATATTGCTGCACCGTCTCTCCCAGCTTTTGTTTGATATTAGATAGGGAATAAGTGTCCTTAGGTTGTTCCACATGAATGCAGAACTGGCTGATGAACTTTTCTTTCAACATTTCCCATGAGCTGATAGATCCTTGGGGTAGATGGCAGACCAGGAGGTAGCTAGATCTGCTAAGAATAGTGGAAAGCATTTGCACAATACTCCTTCTGTGGCTCCGCTCATGAGCATATGCTGTGTGTATCTCTGCAAGTGTACAACGGGATCAGAGATTCCCTTGTAAGGTTCCATTGTTTGCATTTTCCATTCTCGAGGGGTGATGGCAATTTCGATAATGCAGGTGAAAGGGATGGTTACCCTAGAGCCTATCCCTCGATCTCTTTGATCCCGTTGGACGCACTCTCTGAACAATTGCACCATCCTTTCATCAGAATTTGGAGCAGATAGAAATGAGTTTGGTTCTTCTCTGCGGGATTGATTCCGTCCAGATGACCTGTAGGGATGGTATCGTCTATCACTCCTAATATTTTCTAGTGGCTGTCTCTGGTCTTCTAGGAGCATGCTAGGGTTAGCTACAGTTGGCCCTTGCCTTGATCTTCCCCTGCTGGGTTCTGTTCCGAGCACTTCCTCGGGTCCAACATCGGGCTGGACTCTAGCTCGGCCCCTTTCATTGGTGTTTACATGGCTAGGTAGCATGACAGGCTCAGCTACATCCGACCCTCGCCCGGTACCTCCCCCGCTGGGTTCGGTTCCAAGCGTTTCCTTGGGTCGGAGTTCGGGCTGAGTTCGGGCTCGGCTCCTACCATTGCTGTTTCTGTTGTTAGCTTCTTCGAAGAAGAAAGATCTTTGTCGCCTCCAAGATCCTCCAGACTGGGACTCATCCCATGATTCGGTGTTGCGGTTGGATTCTTCAGCATCCCTTAAGCGTGACATGAGTCAGTTCACCAAGGCTTCTTGTTGGAATGTGAAGCGGTCAGTCACTTTAGCCACAGCCCTATCTAGATCTGCCGTAGTAATTGCTGCCGGCTGTTCCGTGGCAGGGGCTGTCGGATTTGCCTGATTTTCATTTGGTACTGCTGTTGGAACGGGACGATTCTCTTGATCTGGGATCACTGGATCTGGAATACTGCTAGTTGTGACGTTCTTTCCTTTGTTAACATCTTTCTTCTACCTGTGAGGCATGTTTTCTGAGCAATGAGCGATGATGTTAGGAAGAACGTTAAGTGGGAGAAGCTGAAGCTTCGAGCTCCCATTCTTAGTGAAAGCACCAAAAATGTTTGCACGAAAAATGGGCTAACACCTCCAAGTCGTACGAATTAGTCGATTTTATGTTGTTCTTAGTGATTCGGGTGATTCATGCAAATATGTAAAAAGGAGGGACTAAACTGTAAAAGACACACAGATTTATAGTGGTTCAGCCAGAATGTGCCTACGTCCACTTTATATGTTATTCTCTATCACTGTTCAGATTACAAGTACAAAGCTTTTATCACAAGTGTATGAAAGTTGTTTGAAAGTTCTATCCGTGCTTTAGCTCTCAAAACCGTGTCCTGCATTGTCGTACCCCTACCCCTCTATTTATAGAGTGAGGCTGGGAGTAGGGGTCCTGGATGTATATAGCTGTTGGTAGGCCTGGGCTGACATGATCTGGCCTGGCAATGTTGGTTCGGTAATGCATTGGTCCGGTGGTGAGTGGGGCATGGATTGGTCCGGTAGTGAGTGGAGCGTGATTGATCCGGTAGTGAGTGGAGCGTGATTGGTCCGGTAGTGAGTGGAGCGTGATCTGGTCCGGTAGTGGGAGTAAGTGATCTGGTTCGGTAGTGTCTTGGTCCGGTGGTGAGTGGGGCGTGATTGGTCCGGTAGTGAGTGGAGCGTGATCTGGTCCGGTAGTGGGAGTAGGTGATCTGGTTCGGTAGTGTCTTGGTCCGGTGGTGAGTGGGGCGTGATTGGTCTGGTAGTGAGTGGAGCGTGATCTGCTCCGGTAGTGGGAGTAGGTGATTGATCCGGTAGTGCCTTGGTTCGGTAGTGCCTTTGTTCGGTCGTGCCTTGGTCCGGTGGTGAGAATACGCCCAACACATGGTCTCACTTAACATTAATAACTGAGATGTATAGTATTATTCATACCAGACTTTATGTCTGACTCGAAGTTTATGTTTTTCCCCTTAAAATCTCGGGTGCTCAAAATTGATTTGAGTAGGAGGATTGAGGTATACAAGTTCTTAGTAGGATTACGAATAAAGCTACTGGATGCGAACAGGAGGCTAACAGATAGCTATTTAGAAGTTGCAATTCTTATTTTGTTGTTTTATTCCTCTATGTCTATTAAGTCAATTGTGACTATATTACTCTGGTCAACCAAGGGATACATCATATGCCGCTCTTGGCGTATTTTGTAATAAATATTTTTAATCATTGCCTAGGAAATGTTTCGGGATTGTGCAATTTGAATATGGAACATGTGTTTTGAAATGTAATGAAAAATTGTTGTTTTAAAATCTGTGATTTGTTTCATATTCAAGTGCTTTTTATACTATAGATACCATTAACATAGTCATATTTAGTCATGAGAAGTTAATACTATAGATGACTGCAGCATCAGTAGCGCTTAGCTTTGGGCTTCTAGATAGGGGATGTTACAGATGTAGTACTTTGTGTATATATGTAATCTACATTATGTATTTTCTATGTGTCATTCAGATATGTATCCACCTTATTCCACTATGGCTGATTTATGATTCTGTTATCTGTATATTATTGTATGTTGTTCTAAATTTTAATTATAGGTACCGTAATTTTGTTTTAAGCTTGAATTATATACTTCGATTCCACTTGATTCTAGAAATGTATAGTATATCAATCGACGTGTCAATGCTCTCTTAAAGTGAAGTTGGTAGATGCTCGCTCCTAACCAGCTCCATTCTCTGCACTAGCCAACAATATTACTTTGTAATATTCTTTGCTAGCATGGATCTCGAGGTGGGTTATCACAGCTTGGTATCAGAGTTGAGTTAAGTAAAAACTATGTACTACAGATACAAATCATGGATTAGGCAAGTCTTAGGAATCGTCATTTAGGTTTTCATGAAGTATATTTGTTAATGTCTATCTTTGAAATTCCAAATATCGAATAGTATGACTCTTGAATAATCTTTTATCTTATTTTACTCCTTTTACAATCTTAGATGGCTAGCAGTAGACCAGCTGCTCGTTCTGTTAGTGGGCTGTGTAGTGGCCTTCCTCCAGACGAAGTGTTTATATTTGTTGAGCAGATTATGGAACTCATTAGGAATGCTTAGCCTATCCGACCTTCTTCAGATTCTTCTTCTCACAAGTCGAGTTTTTCATGCGTGTGCAGTGACTTGGCACAACTTGATGACAAGCTCTTTAAAAGTTTTGAGATTGTGATTGAGGTGCAGGCTTAGCTCAGGACATGCGAGCTGATCTTTTCTCACATGGGTCGTGAGGATAAATAGAGGGTTTGGTTGCTTCTAATCAGCTCCAAGAGCAGGCTATGATCTTTTTATAGCGGAAGTGGATGAGTCTACTCTTTTTTGGAAGCAGTTTAGGGGACGATTTGAGTTGAAATTCATTCCCGAATTGGAGAAAGCCTCTAGCTAAGAGGTTTGTTGAATTGAAGTAGGGGAGGTCTTTTGTGCCAGAGTATGTATCGACATTCGAAGCCCTTTCCAAATATAGGTTTGAATACATAGGTACTCTACTAAAGAAGAATCAAAGATTTGTGGATGGTCTAAAGAAGCATCTTAAGAAGGCATTGACGTTTCAATTAAAGGTTTCTTTTAAGGAGGTAGTTGATTCTGCCCTTAAGCTTGAAGCGCTCAAAAGGGATAGTAGTGAGGAAGACATAGCGAAGAAGAAGAGCTTCCATCCAAAAAAGAAGCAACCATTCAGTAAGTCAAAACCACATTATGCTAATAAGAAGCACTCCATCACAACCTACTAAAGGAGAGTGCTTCAATTGTGGTTCTAAGGGGCATTTCATTAAGGATTGTCCTAAAGCTCATATTTATTGCTATTGGAAGAAAGATGGTCATCTTGTAGCATCTTGTCCCCGAGCAACTAAACAGCTCGCTTTTGGGAAGCTTAATATCATGCAGTCTTTTGGTAGATCTTCTCAACATTGAGGTATACACTCTTTTGTGCTTTAGGTGCAATTGTTTTTCAGAACCTTTCTATTCGAGTTCTCTTCCATATGGGTTCATGTCTCATAATTGAAGGAAATTGTTGATGCTTTATCTTTGGATGTTGTGTGTTAGTGACTTTGTCGAAAATTGCGAACCCGACTGGTGGGTCCACAACCCTTAGTATGCTTTGTAGAGATGTTGGATTATCTTATGTGGTCATTCTTTTCGTACCGATCTTCACATTATGCATTATCTTGGGGTTGGAATGATTTTGGGAATGGATTGGCTTAACCGTTATAAAGCCCATATCCTATTTCTCTAAAGAACTATTCATCTTAGACATCAAAAATCCATTAAACGGATTTCTATCGTTCTTCATGATGTTGATTATGGTCGGAAGCATCCTTATTTTCTCGTGAGGCTTAGGAAGATGATGACATTTCCTGAAGTCCTGTTGTTTGTGATTTTCCTAATATTTTTAACCCGTTTTGACATTGCCAAGCGGACGGTTAAAAACCAAATTGATCTTATTCCTGGTGCTTATCCAATTATTCGTCCTCCCTATCAGATGTTGGCTAAGGAGAATGAGGAGTTAAGAAAGCAGTTGTCAAAGTTGGAAGCAAAGTAGGTTATCCAATTTAGTTCTTCTCCCTGGGAAGCTTCTATTATGTTTATGAAGAAGGCTGATGGTACCCTTAGGCTTTGCGTTGATTACCACAAGCTTAATGAGCTTACCATTAAGAAAAAGTATCCTTTACCTAGGATCGATGATCTTTTTGACCAGCTTTACACCACTAAAGTCTTTTCCCAGTTAGACTTAGCGACCTGATTTCATCAACTTTATGTGGCTAAGGATAGCATTCCTCTTACTTCGTTCCATACATGTTACGGTTCTTATGAGTGGATCATTATGCCCTTCGGATTAACAAATGCTCTAGCTTATTTTATCAATCTCATGAATCATATTTTTCGATAATTCCTCGATCGATTCGTTCTTATAATCATTGATGATATTTTTGTTTATTCTAAATCTGAAAAAAAGCATGTTGAACATCTTAGGATTGTGTTGGAGACACTTATAAAGATTTAGTGGAAAGCCAAATTTTCTAAATGCTATTTTTGGCAAAGACAAATGAAGTACTTGGGGCATGTAGTTTCTGAAGAAGGCATTTCTATTGATCGGTCGAAGATTGAAGCTATTCAGAATTGGAAAAGGCCTGAGAATGTATCAAAGATTCATAGTTTTCTTGGATTGGCGGGTTATTACCGTCAATTCATAATGGACTGTTCCAAAATTGTCCTACCTCTCACTTCTTTGACTAGAAAAGGAGTTAAGCATATCTGGTCGAATAAGTGTGAAGCTTCATTTTAGAAGTTGAAGGAACTCCTTTCCACCACTCTGGTTCTTGTGGTTCCAGATGAGAATCAAGAACTTGTTGTCTACATAGATGCTAGTAGGTTTGGTTTGGGTGTTGTTCTTATGCAGCGAGACTTTGTTATTGCTTTCTCTTCGTGGCAATTAAAGACAAACGAGGAGAGGTACACCACTTATGATTTGGAGCTCGTGACTATAGTCTTTTCTTTAAAGATTTCACGTCATTATTTGTTGGGTGAGAGATTTATGCTTTATACGAATCACAAGTCATTGAAGTACTTATTCACTCAGAAGGAGCTTAATATGCAACAATAGACATGGCTCGAATTCCTAACTTCCTACGATATTAATATTTAGTACACTTTGGGAATGTGGAATCGGGTAGCGAATGCTCTCAGTCATAAGTAGTAGGCCGTTGTTTTTTTGTTGTTAGCCGAGTGGAGGGTTCTTGAAATTCTATCTTTTTGTGAGATTAGAGATCGTATCTCAGATTCTAGGTCTTCCATCTTGTTGTTTTGCTTGGAGGCCCATCCTAGTCTTCTGCACTGGATTGCGGAAGCCCAGAATCATGATCCCATTCTATCCCATCTTTTTCAGAAGTGTAGTGGTGTTTCCCGAAGTGACGAGTTGAAGGATTTTGTTATTGATGCGTGTGGTTGTATGCACATACATATTTGGCTTTTAGTTCCTGATGATAGTGATCTTAGGAGAGATATTCTTAAGGAGTGTCATCGCTCCAAGTATACTATTCATCCTGTTAGTAGTAAGATGTATGCCGATATGAAATTTTTTTATTATTGGAAAGCATGAAGCGGGATATAGCAGAGTTTGTGAAGCTATGTTCGACTTGTTAGCTTGTTAAGGCCGAGCATCAATGTTCTAGTGGTCTTTCATAATCATTGGAGGTCCCGATGTGGAAATGGGACCAAGTATGATGAGCTTACTTCCAAATGTTCATGGTTGAATCCTCTTTTGAGTCGATCTTTTAATGGTCATAATCTTATTCTTCCTTTTTCATTTTCAGGTTTCCATGAACTTCATCAATGGTCTTCCTCGTTCGAGGGCTGGCCATGAGAGCTTGTGGGTGATTATCGATCATTGGACCAAATCAGCCAAATATGTTCCTATTAAGTCCAATCAGACCATATCTCAACTTACTAGAATCTATGTTAAGGAGATCATAAGACTTCATGGTGTCCCTAGTGCCATTGTTTGTGACAAGGATCCTTTGTTTACAAGTAGATTCCTT
Organism: Allium cepa; assembly: GCA_030765085.1. NCBI lineage: Eukaryota > Viridiplantae > Streptophyta > Magnoliopsida > Asparagales > Amaryllidaceae > Allium > Allium cepa. The sequence goes on along the minus strand of CM060939.1, from coordinate 210,331,636 downwards.
AAGAGTCTTATAACGACCAAGAATTTTAGTCATTTAAATTTGAATTAGTAATCGATTTTAAATATTGAAAATTTAATTTTATTAGTTAAACACTTTAAATTTTAAATATAATGGTTATTTAAATTTATGGAATTGTTTAAATAATCAAATCTTGAATTTAATGTGGATGAAATAGATTTTGAAACTTGATTTAAAATTCTATTTGAATAAGAATGTAGATAGTAAACTTTTAAATTTGAATAAAAGTGAATAAACTAGCTTTAATAATAATTAGTTTTAATTAACATGTAAAATAGCCCTTCAAGGCACTGTCTTGGATTTCGACGTAATCAGTTCCATTGGATCCGTAATAATTTATTATAGTATGCCGTAGAATTCCATGTCGATCGGGCATATTGTTTGGTCGTGCGAGTTCAAAATGCATAAAAATTAATTAAAGGAATTTAAATTAATATAATTTGTGTTTTAAAAGATATCTTTTGTTATGATCGAACTAGGCCTCGATTCTAGTTCCATTGTTTTCGAAATAGAGGTATAACATATTAAACGCTAGGCAGTACTTTTCGTATGGTATTCGAAAATTTAACGAGTGAACAATGCTTTGAAAATTTCTACATAAGGACATTAACTTTCTTCATTTGCAAGCCCTGGCCCTATTAGGCTTCAGCCACCATTGAAACAATAGCACCATCCAATGATTGACAGTCAATGGAGCCTCTAAAGGCCGATTTGGCCAATGACTTCAACCACAAAAATGTTCGACAAATAGAAGCGGATGGATGGTTGGATCGTTGTAGATCGTCGCATCGAGGTTGAAAATCGAAGGCATTCATGGGGAATTTAGGTTCATTTTTTAGCAATTGGGTCGCACGCATGGGTGGCGTAAGCATGGGTTGAGGCGGAGCGGCGGCGGCAGGCAACGGCAAATCAAAGGATCGCGATCGAAAAAAATGAAATATATGCACGAGCTTGGAAAGGTGCATGAGCGAGAGAGGGAAGGTAAAGAAATTAAATTTTAAACTTAATTAAGTTAATTATAATTTAATTTTATTCTAAATGCTTATAAATTCATAAGTTTTCCATATGAGGTCCAAATTAAACGCGACAAGTTGCAATGCGATCATATCAGCGAATTCTATGCTATGGAGTTAGATTGGATGGATTTGAAGCTAGTGGAAATTTAGGTTAAAATTAAACGTCCGTTCAATTTTAATTCGAACTAGAGCGTGTTGACGAACTGAAATCACGATGAGTTAAACTCATCTTTTCGGTTAACTAGAAATAAACTGTAATCAATAGAAATTATTTATTAGATGTGTGGATATTATATAGATGATTGTTATTGACTATTTGGATGATTAATATTTTATATTATTGGTTTGGATATATGATATGTTGGATGCCATAATTGATAATATAGATGATTTTTCACTATGTAGTGCTATAGTAACCAGCAACCATATTTTTAGTATTTTGAAATACTATAAAATGAAAATTTAGTTTTTAAAAAGATTTTAAGTGATTTCAAAAATTTATATTTTCTAATATTTATTCTTGAAATTTTCTTAAAGAAGGTATTTATTTTAAATAAAAAATATGATTTTTAATTTTACAAAATATTTTAAATGGAGATTCCGAACTATGATTTGACATTTTTAAATTCTAAAGAAAAAAATAAGTCTGCGTTTCATAACAAAGGGGTATGGTTTTAAAAAGAGAATAGAAATATTTTGGTATAAATATTTATTAGCCGTTATATACAAAGTGATATGTATATAGTATATACAACTATTAAGATTTATTTACAAACATGGAGATTTATAAAGATGATACCATATAAAGTGACATTTTACAAATAAGGTGAAGATTTGTAAAATTGTATTTTATTTAATAGGGATAGATTTATAATCGTCATTTCATAAATAAAAAAGAAACTATTATCATTTCATAGATAGAAGAAATAAATCAAACACTAGGTTTATTATAAGATATGGAATGATGTTTTAGATAATAGTCAATTCTAATTTGAAAATTCAAGGCGATGGTAAATTTAGGAATGTTAAACGTTATTTTATAAATATAAAGGAATTTATCCATCTGAGGGTAACGTCAAAAACTAATAGTGATTAATGTTTTAAATGGAATTTATGAATAAGTGAGATTTATAAAGGAAATCGAGTTATAAATGGAGTTCATATAAAAAGGGGTTTTATAAAAGGAAGTTTTATAAAATAGAAAGGTATTTTTAAATACATTTTTATAGATATGGAAGTGATTGTTTTGAGACTTAAGTATGGATCTTTATCAAGGAAAAATATATTTATGTTTAAAAAGTAGCTATTTACATTAATATTGTTTTAAAGTAGTTATAAATATTTTAATATTTTGAAAGGCTAATTGTTTAGATTATAAATATGGTTTTGAAATTAAATATAATTATTTATCAATAAAGTTTTGAAAACTAATTATTATTATTTATAATAATGTTGAAGATAATAATAATTATTATTTTATTAAGAATGTTGTGAATATATTAATTATTATTTTAATTTTTTTGAAATCATTATGATTTATTTGTAATGTTTGTTATCATATAATTTTTTTTAAAGTAAATGATTAGAATCTATTTATAATTCTTTTCGAGATTTATAAATAGAGTTTATAAACAATATGGTTTCTATAAGAGGAATCTTATAACGTGATTTGGGAAATGTAAAGGAAGATTAGTTAAAGGGTAAAGCATCTTTATAAATTGTTAGGTATTTAGAAAAGAATTTTAGGGATGGCTTTATGGATTTATAAAAGCTGTTTATAAATGGTTTCTGGAGTTAAAAAAGGGGTCATAAATGATTTTTGGAATTTATAAAAGTATTTTACAAATGGTTCCTAAGATTTATAAAAATAGTTGGTAAATGGATTTAAAATTTTATAACGGAGTTTATAAAAGACTTAGAACTGTATAAAAAGAAAATCCCCCTTGGTGTTGGTGAATATACTTATACCGTTGAGATAAGTATATGGACATTCTCTAATTATTGAAAATATAAGGGTTCGTGAATGAATCTTTAAAAAATTATTTGGTGCAAATATTTATAAAGTGATTTTTAATTAACAAAAGATTTATCAAAAGAGGCTAGGGTTGCTTGTGTGCTTAACCATTGTTGGTATTTTCCTATGGAATCTAAATCCTAAATTTGAATGTTTGTTTACTTGATGGTTAAATAACCGACTGTCGTATTTTGACCCCAAACATAACTTTAGAACTATCTAGGAGAAACATGTGAGTTGTATGGCATGGTCATCTCCGCTGATGCTGTGCGTATATATCTCATTTCCTTCTCCTAGGATAATGATAAGTAAATCCATCTACTAATAGTTAAGATGTGATCTTTTCTCTTATCTTTGGCTATTTATTTCCCAAAAAACCGAGGTTGAGTTTACTGGAAATTATCGAATGCCGTTTTAAAGAGACCAGGATCAGATATGTTATCCAAAAACCACTTTGATCTAACTTAAGCGTTTTGAAGTGAAGACATCTTGAAGATGATAGAATTGAAGACGGAGCTGCGTGTTTCGTTCAGCCCCAGAACAAACTTGTATGGATGAATTATGTTATTGGATTGATGCTTGGAGGGCTGTGTTATCATTCCAAGTGGGAATTGCTATATAAAAAAAGGTAAAACGTAGCCTCAAGCCTCATCCATCGAGCACGACTAAAATATGGAAGATGCAGCAGGCCTAGGTGGGTCGCTTCTAAGTAGGGTATGATCATCCCTACCAAGAGTCGACATTATCTCTCATCTGTATGCTTTGGGACCATAAACGGAGGGGTGATCATATTCGGTACTATCCAGTAAGCAGTAGGCCGGTTCAGTGTTGGTAGGGTCGATAGGTTCGACCTTGGTGTTATTTTATCTAGAGATGCACCATGACGGACGGTACCCCAATAGCCTAGTCATTATATGGAATCTATTCTCCAATACGAACCTTTACGATTTTAGTTGTATACCTATTATGCTAGAATTTAATTAAAGCAACAATTTTTGCTATGATTAATATGTATTTGTATCTTAGACACTATTATAATATTAGAGAATTTCATATGAAATGGTTTGGTTATCTATGGTAAAAACCTATCCGTGTTTATGTGCGATGTGGTCTTACAAGATAATTTTGATTGTTTATGTGCGACGTGGTGTTACAAGATAATTTGGATTTTTCAAAGGTTTTCTATAACTTTAAGATCAAGATGGGTATGCTTTCTCACATTAGTTCCCAGACTGACTCGGGTGTTATTTTGTTATAATGCTCAGGTTAGGCCGAGTATATTTATATATTACTTTGGTTGCATTGGAGCTTAGGAGACGAGTTGGAGGTCTTCAAGTAGTATTCACATATATGTTTATTTTCCTCTACTTTGTTGTTGAAATCACTAGCAATTGTGAGGACAAGTTGTTATAACTGTCCAGGCTAATGATTGTAATTTTTTTGTACTCTAATGGATGTATGTATGTAACAGTTTATCTTTTGTAAAGATCGTTGATATTATATTATATATTATTCCGCTAGGGTTGTAAGATTTTATGTTGTTTTTAGTTTCTTTTCTCTTCTTCTTCTCTTTTCTTCTTTTCCACTAAAAATTAGGTTTTCCAGCATTCGATTGCTCGGCACGCAATACAATGGACGATTAGTGTCGGTTTTCGAGGTTCGAAAATCCTGGTTATCACACTTGGTGTAACAACCCGGAATTTTCTCCAACTTATAATCATCGTTAAACGGTTTATGGATATAGCAAATTGTTGTTTGGAGTTTATAAAACCCGGTTTAAATTTCTTTCGGTTAAATTTGATGAAAGTGGTTGCGGGCTTCAATTGAATTTGGCCCACTTATTTACTTTGATGCCGTGTTATATTCAAAACCCTCTCCTCATTTTTCATCATCAATTATCATTCGTAAACCCAGAACCTAAAAACAAAAGAAAGAGAAAAGTCAAAAGCCGGCCCCTTTTTATTTTATCTAACCCGTCCCTTTTTTTCTTATTTTTCATTCATTCGAACCCGATCCACTTCTATTTATTTATTTTTTTGCTTTGAGAAAATGATGGCGGCCTCACTCATTCTCCCCCTTTCGAAGCCAGGGCCTAGAAATCGAAGGCGAAAGATGGCGCTTGCTCGTTCGATTCTCGTCGCCGTTCGCCTCCTTGCTTGAGTCTCGGCCGCTTCGAACAAAGTGAGTAATTTATACTTACTCACAACTAATTCGAGTTGGTTGAATTCGTTTGCTTAATTATGTTTTCGTGGTCTTCGTCTTCGACTTGATTTTACCGATGATGATAATTGGTATTTATAATGGATTGATTCCATATGTTCCGGAATTGTTAGCGTTGAATGTTTCAACCCTTGATTTTGATTTCAATAGTGGTTGTTGAATTTTTATTGGTTGATTCTTGGGTCGTTGATTTACCTTGGTCGGAAAAGTTGGCATATTCAACTTTGAATCATTCCATATATTTCTGCCTTGACTTGTTTATTGCTTGCGGCTTTTGAAATTTTCATTTTCCCGTTTTGAATACTTCAAATCAAGAATCGCATGGCTTTGATTTTCTGGCAAGTGAATTTTTAATGATATCGTGTATTCTGCTAAAGTGCTGATGATTATTTTGGCCTTTGAATGAGATATTGTAGTTGCTTCGCAATTTAGATTTGTACAGTGGTACGTGTGTATGCCTGAGTTGCTTTGGATGTTCGCTTAAGAAATACACTTGAATATGCCATTTCCTTGTTACTGTGTTGCATTACCCTAGTAGCATACTTGACCTGTAGCTTGAATATCTTGATGGCACTCCATGTTGTATCTATTATGTGCAGAGATATCGAACTGCTTCATGTTTCACTGTATGTTAAAACATGATATTTTCTCTCCACTTAAACACAGCCTTCTGGTCATTCATGTTGCAACTGCAAATTTTCAGTGTGGCATTCATTCTCTATTATGTTGATTGTGTTGCAGTGTTCATATATGGATATTTAAAACCATATCATTGTTGAGGCTGTGACACTTGATGTCGCAGTTGCTTGACCCAGTTTCATTCCTCTTGAGTCTGTTGTGGTTGCATTACCCCCTCTGTAGCACACTTGAACTTGACTATGCAATTTGCCACTGTTTCATATATGACATAGTTTGCATATTAGTTGTCACTGTTGCCTTGAACTGTTGCCATAACATTCATGTGCATTTTCTATTTAAGTGAAATTGATTTCGAGTTATGTTATTGAACGCTTGAGTTTCTTGTTGCATTTTTCAAATTTGCTGTTTCAATTTAGTCCTTTTTGTCACTGCACTTGCGGGTTCAAACCTGTAGCACACATGTGCCATTCCTTGGTGCAGTTGCGTATATTTTGTTATCATCATTTCATAGTTGCTTCCTTGACGTGTTACACTATAACTATTGAGGCAGTGGCATTGAAAACTGAATCGAATCTGGTTCTCTTAGTTGCTTGTTTCAGTTGTTGATTAATTTTGGCCTTGTTGGGTCACCTGTTATTCAAAATCTGTATATATGTACATGCATACATAGGTATGTGTGTATATATATTGATGGAATTGTACCAAGTTTGAGTTATTTTTACTGTGCAATTGAAGTTGTGGCTTGGTGACTTTTATTATGTTGTCACTGCCTTGTATATCTGTTATTCGCTTGCCTTGCTCTGTTTTACCCTTGGTGCACTGTCCAGTTCATGTTGTTGGCATTGAATTGTGGCAGCTAATTCTCTTCCACTCGAGTTTGTGCCTTAAGGTGCTGTTTGGTTCTAGCCCTATCTTTGTTTGCTTCTCTTGGTTCGGCAGTTGTATGCTTCAGGTGCACTTCTAGTTAGGGTGCTCTTGTCTTTGAATTGCTAAACTATGGCATACATGTTGCTATCCCCTTGCTGCTGATTCATTTGTGCAGTCTCTGTTCTCTGTTGGTTGATTTATTTTTGTATCGGCCATTTCATTTGAATACACCCGTGTTGAATCAAACTAGTAGTTTGGATTTGACCTTGTGCCGATTCCTATTTCATCACTGTAGTGGCAAGGCAGTGCACGCAAGCGTGAACTGCAGCCACACGGTATGGCGTGTATGATATTCTATTTGTTTTGACTTATGGATCTTTTTGCGTATTCCATATTCCGTAGTGGCGAGGCAGTGCACGCGTGCGTGTACTGCAGCCCTACTTGAATTAATATTTTAATTAATATTTCAATGGTTCGAACTGTTTTGTTTATTCAGTTCAATATTCTGAATTGTATTCTGATTTGGTTTAATTACTGTCATCTATTCATTATTTAATTATTATTGCTTCTGTGCACTAATAACTGAGTTTGAATTAGACTGACCCGAGTATTATTTTCTTTTGAATTTAATACTCGGGTCAAACCGAGTATTTCAGGTTGTAGATATTCTGCTATGGGTTGCTGCTAGAGCTATGAAGTTCTTTCACATCTTTTGGAGTAGTCGTCGTCATTTGTAGTAGTCTATATAATTGTATAGGAAGATATGTATTCATGTATATTATATACGTTAATGTACTTGTATATGTAACTTCCTGAGTCGACTGTGGTAGTTGTATCATATGTACTGTGTCATATGTATTGTATCAAATGTATTGTAACTGACATCAGTTATTGTATATATGAAACTTTCTGTTTTATCTGTGTTCCGCATTTATATTATCTGTGTTATTATTTTATATTTACTGTTCTAAACTATTATGAACCATCGTAGTTCGTTTTATACTGGAATTGGGGTATTTCGATGGGAGAAAATAAATCAGAGATGAAAAATGAAAGAAAATATATTTATATACCACTCCCATTAAGATAACCAATACTAGTATAAGGCCTAACTATTGATGGTCGCTCCTCAACAGCCTTATTCTCCGTGCTAGTTGACAGCACTACACCGTAGTGTTCTTGGCTAGCGTGGGTATAGAGGTGGGGCGTCACACTTGGTATCCAAGCCGAAGGTTAAACGAGAACTTTGGCTTTTGTTGGGTTACTCATTAAGAGACAATGTAATGGAATGCCTTATTATGATTTTGAGTGTATTACATATATGAGAGCGTATTTGTTAGTGATTATAAAAACATTTTATATTGTGTTAATTTATGTGTTAAGTGGCTTATGAATTCTGATCGTTACGTGGGATGCCATGATAACGATAGGAATTTCTAAACACTTAAGTAAGGTAAACCGACACAATATTATTTTGGGAATTGGTAAATGAAACTTTTACCAAAATAATATTTCACATATAGAGGAATAATTTTTCATAAATTATTGTTGTTATATATGGTATGTTTGGTGTTAGTGGACGATAATATTTGATAATCATCATTTGTTGTTGTTGTACTAATTAAAGTTGTTATTATTATAATCTAAACAAAGATAAACAATTGTAAAACGAGTTATATTAAAAAGTAAATGTATAAGTATGAATTATGGAATATTGATTGTAATTAAAATAATCAAAATTTGTGAAACAATATCACATAAGAAGTGAAATTATATACATAGATTTTTAAAGGCGACTTACAATTGAAAAGGAAATGAAATTGCCTAAGCGGATATATAAATATGATTTGTAAATAAAAATGGATTTAAAACAAGAAATTTGAGAATTTAATTTCCATTGGTTTGAAAATTTTGTTTCAAAGGTTTTGGAAAAATAGTATTATTTTGGAAAAAATTTAACTGGAAATATTTTAAAATAGGATTTTAAAGAAATAGATAGCACTAAACTCACTTCAATCACTGAAAAATAATTATTATGACGACTACGGCATCATTGGCGTTCATTTTCGAGTTTTTAAGTGATGGGTTGCTACTGTTGAAGTTGTGTTTTGGTGAAACAAATTTTGATTTTAAAATTTGAAGTATGATTTGATAAATATATGAAAATAAGTTGTTGAACTTATAATTTGAAATGGTATACATAAGAAAAGAAATTTTGAAACGGGATATCGATTTAACATAAGTTAGTTAAATATAATGAATTTTGAAAGGAAAATTAACTCGAGTAGAGTTAAATAAAATGAGTTAAATGAAATTGAATTGGATTTGAAAAGTAGTAGATGAATAAATAAAGTATATTTACATGAACTACGAATTAATTAATGAAAGAGATATGAACATGAGTCATAAAATGACAATTCAACTTAAGTTGTAAAATAGAATTGAATATGAGCTTAAGTTTTGAAGTGAAAATAAACATAAGAACTGTTGTATAAAATGTTAGGAATAAACTTAAGTAATTGTTGTAGGGATTGGTTCATAAATATATTAGTAGTGAAGAAATATGCTAAGTAATAATTGATTGTAAATGAAATTGGATATAAACAAATTGAAAAAGAATCAATTTAATGTTAATCGGAAATAATAGTGTATAAATATAATATTGACATATGAAAATGCAAATTGGTTTTTTTGATAAATAAATTTGATGGATATTATTTGTTTGACGGCTTCTCTTGTTACATTTTCTACATTTGCGTACAGTTATTGTATATGCTATATGTTATATAGTGATATTGCTTTCTACTTACTTGTTCTCATTGGTTGTTGAGTGATTAGTAGGTGCGGATGGCATATGCTTCACATTTGGAGCTCATTTGCATTATATTGGTTGACTATGCTTGCTAATACTAATAAAAAGGTACACATCTCGCATCACATGCCTTATTTTTATATTTTTCCCTGTGGGATGCCTCATCCTCGAAGACGAGATGTATATTTATGATTTTATATATATATATATATATATATATATATATATATTGTAAATTTTGCCGATCGAGTCGCGCAAACGAGGCGCTAGCAAAAATTTTCATAAATTTAATATTTAGAATTTTTTGAGAATTTTGGAGAGAATTTTGATAACTAAAATTTGTTGTTTATGTTATAACTTGAAATGGTATTAGTTAGTATCTTTGAATGAATTTAGAGACTTAGAAAAGGTGATAACAAAGTTGTAACAAATTGATTTTGGAAGGATAAAGGCTTAAAAGAATTTGGTAATATATTCCAACTAAATCGATTTTGAAATATTCTAAGGGTTCGGAGGCATTTCCTTACCATGGAAATTTTAAGGACGAAATTCTTTAAGGGGGAAAGAATGTAACAACCCGGAATTTTAGACATTTAAATTTGAAGTATTTAATTGATTTTAAATATTGAAAAGTTAATACGTTAAACACTTTAAATTTTAAATATAATGGTTATTTAAATTTATCTAATTGTTTAAATAATTGGATCATGAATTTAATGTGGATGAAAATGGTTTCAAATTGAATAAGAATAAGAATAAGGATAGCAAATTTTTAAATTTAAATAAAAGTGGATAAACTAGTTTTAATAATAACTAGTTTTAATTAACATGTAAAATAGCCTTTCGGGACACTATCTCGGATTTTGATAAAACCAGTTCCATTGGATCTGTAATAGTATATTATAGTATGCCATCAAATTACATGGCGATTGGGCATATTGTTTGACCAGTGCGAGTTAGAAACGCGTAGAACGCTAGACGGCAAGTCTTGTTTGGAGTTCGAAAATTTAATGTGTGAATAGTGCTTTGAAAATTGTGACGCCCCACCTCTATACCCACGCTAGCCAAGGACACTACAAGGTAATTCCGTCAACTAACACGGAGAATAAGGCTGGTTAGGAGCGACCATCTATAGCCTTTCTCTAACTATCTATTGAATACATCGACAATAAACATACCAAGCAGGTCGACATACTCAATGAATACTTAAAATAAAACCATAGGTGGTTGAAGGATCTATCAGAACAGAATATAACAACTCAAATGTAATATACATCACAGAACAGTAAATCATCATATACACATATACTGATACATAACAGAGTTTACAAAATAATACATGTCAAGTGGTATAGCAAACCACAATATACAGACGAATCAAAAGAATACATATATATCAGAGTTTCAACATAATAGGACTACACAAAAAAGCTATGACAAAAAGGAACAAGCTGAATAGTCCATGCGGAAGCAAAATAGGCTAAGTCCAAAAGCACCTAACCTGAAACATCTCGGTCTGACCCAAGTATAAAATACACGGGTCAGTCTAGCTAAACAAATCAGTTAGATAAACTGAACAACAATAAACCTGCAAGGTTACAAAGCATAACAAATATCTCTAAAGGAGATAACACAATCATCTAACAAAAGACGAATCATATGATAACAAGCCTCATATCATCGGTAACATATAGAAACAAAGGATACAAATATCCCAAATCAAGCCAAAAAGGCAAATAACAAATACCAATAAGGTATACAAATTCCGCAAGGTAAACGCTACGCATCATGCGGCTCATAATGACCAACGTCGAAGGCGATACCAAGGGAATATACATATGAATGAAACATCAGAAAATTTGCTCGAGCTCAGTACTGTACAACAAGGATCCATGAGCCCGAAGACTCCAAACCCAATATCACCCATGCGGCTCATAACGACCAACATCGGAAGCGATACTATAGGGCAACTCAATATCACCCATGCCGCTCATAACGACCAACATCGGAAGCGATACTATAGGCAACAAACCCGAAGGCACAAACCCGAAGGCACATACCCGAAGGCAACAAACCGTAGTGGTGAAGGTCAGAGACCCAGTACTGGACACCACTAACTGGCAGAATGTGTCATAACTCACAAAAAGGAATCCGAAAAGTGGTAACGTGAGTCCCATAACCACTCGTTCGCACTAAACGGTTTACTATCCGTTAGTTAATTTCACACTCAAAGCAGTACAAAGTTCACCTCATCTCATCGGTAAACCAGACACAAAGGTCAAAACAATCAATCGAATAGGTCGGGGACTAATCGGAAAGATAAACGCATGGATTGATGGTCCGTGCTTTACCCAACCATTTAATCACCCTTCCACTCCGCTCGAGGTGCGAAATTGTATATGTGCGTTTTAAATAGAATTTAAGAATTGGAGAAGGAAACTTTTAATACGATTTAGAGGGATTATTTATGAAAACCCATGAATAAAATCAAAAATAAGTTATCAAAGCCAAAGATGCAATGACAACCACTAAAAACCAATTCGAATCGATAAAATTTGGAAAACCAATCAAAATGAGCAAAAATAGGCAAAACAACAAAATAGGAGCAGGTCGGTCGACCGGTTGCAGGGCTCGGTCGGCTGGCCAGATGCAGGAAATAAAATATGGCTCGGGGTAGCAAGTCGGTCGACCGGCTACAGGGCTCGGTCGGCCGAACCTGATGATTTTGCACTTCCTGTCCTATTTCAATGAAATGCAAATTCTTCCAAACCGCGACCGTTCGAGCAATGGGCCTAAGGAGCTTTAGCCAATAGGTACCCCAGCTCCATTAGCTCTCCGATTCGCAACCAAAAACATATTCAAACACCAAAGTTAGGATCTTTAAAGAATTGAACCCAAACACTAAAAATTTGGATATTCCCCAATTCAATCCAAACCAAAAGCAAGAGCATATGAACAAGTGCTAGGAATTCATACCCAACATCAATGAAATCAAGAGAAGTAGATGTGAGTTCAAAACTCACCTTTTTCTTCCGAAAACAAAGAAGATGAAGCTCAATAACAAGGAGAAGACCAACCAAACACTACTTCAACTCAACAAGCTTCAATCTAAGAATAAAACACATATTTCCCATGTTAGGTTTAGAAAACTTTCTGAAATTGAAGAGGAGAAGAGTTGGAGAAGATGAAGAAGAGCTTACCAATGGCTTCTCTATGATTTTGGAGCAAGAAATCAAGTTTACAAGAAGAAACTAGGGCTTGCAAATTTCTATTTCTCTTTCCCTTCCACCATTTTCAGTTTTTGCTTAAGAAATGAAAATGAAATGAAGATGAATGAAGAGAAGGGGTTGGGTTAGGGTATTAGTTAAGCTAATGGGATGAACCCAAACCCAAAACCCAATAGAAAAAGGGTCAAAATTTCACAAACTCCAAACATATCAAAGATTATACTCAAAAAGATCGCAAACGCCATTTTGGAACCAATGGAGGTAGTTTCGAGTTCCAATTCGGCCGTTTGCAGAAAGTAACATTTTGGACCAAAAAATCCGACTAACGACGCTATATTTAAATAAAACATTTAAATATAAAATCGTTAAATATGCGGGTTGTTACAGATCTTCCCTCCTTACAAAATTGCGTCCCCGCAATTCCTAGAGACGATATTTGCAAAAACTACATACATACAACATTCAAAAGAAAAAGGAAATAAGCTTGAAATGAAAAGACATACTCACCGTTCACAAGCTAAGATAGAAAACCCGGATAAGATCGCTCAATAAACTCTCTGGTTTCCCAAGTACAGTCATTGGGATTAGTGGACCATTGAACTTTAACGAGCGGCACGGCCTTGTTCCGAAGGTGTCGCACCTCCGTGTCAAGTACGCGAATAGGTTGCTGTATAATAGATAAGTCCAGTGAGACCTCAAGCTCTTGTAAATCAGGAGAAGTAAATAACAGAATCTGACTCCCGAAGACACTTTCGAAGTTGCGAGACGTGAAACACATCATGAATACCAGATAAATGAGCTGGAAGTGAAACTCTATAAGCCACATGGCCAATACGTTCAGTAATAGAAAATGGTCCTATAAAGCGAGGAGCCAATTTCCCAGTCGTACTGAAACGCATAACCCCTTTCAAAGGAGAAACACGAATATAAACAAGATCATCAATCGAGAACTCGAGAGGCTTCCTACGGTTGTCCGTGTAGGATTTCTGGCGACCCTGTGCCTCTTTCATTCTCAACCGGATAAGATCAATCTTCTTGAAAGAATCACAAACAAAATCTGGACCAAGAATAAGCTTCTCTCCAGATTCCAACCAACATGAAGGTGATCGACCTGGCCTTCCGTATAAGGCTTCGAAAGGAGCCATATCGATACTAGATTGAAAACTATTGTTGTAGGAGAATTCTACAAGAGGTAGGTGATCCTCCCAACTTCCACCAAAATCAAAAATACAAATACAGAGAAGATCTTCCAAGATACGATTCACCCGTTCAGTCTGCTCGTCAGACTGCGGATGATAAGCTGTAGAAAAATTAAGCTTTGTTCCCAAAGCTTGCTGAAGACTCTTCCAAAAATGACTCGTGAATAAAGGATCACGATCACTCACAGTAGAACTAGGAACACCGTGAAGTCTCACGATTTCCTTGACATATAACTTAGCCAAATGCGAAGAAGTTCTATTAGATTTAATAGGAACAAAATGAGCAGACTTAGTGAGGCGATCAACAATAACCCAAATACTAGAATGGCCTGATCTCGAACGAGGTAGGCCGTCAATGAAATCCATAGATATCTGATCCCATTTCCACAATGGAATCTCAAGAGGCTGAAGAAGACCAGAAGGACACTGATGTTCGGCCTTAAAACGCTGACAAGTTATGCAATTACTCACATAACTCGCCAAATCGCGCTTCATGCCTTCCCAATAATAAAGACGACGCATATCGGCATACATCTTGCTACTACCGGGATGAATAGTATACCTAGAACGGTGACAGTCATCAAGAATGTCATGCCTAAGTGCAAGATCAAAAGGCACAAAAAGACGGTTCTTCTTACGAAGACACCCATGAGAATCAATGCTAAAATCCCACAACGCCTCATCACAGGATGCAGATTCACAAAGCCGAATAAGATGCAACAAATCAGGATCACACCGTTGGGCATCGGCAATACGATCCAATAAAATAGGTCGAGCTCCCAAACTAAGTAATAGAATAGGAGAATCAGAAGATGAACCTCGATCCCGAATTTCACAAAAAGATAGAGTCTCAAGAATATCCCATTCGGCAAGCATCATAGAAATAACAGCCGAATGTTTACGACTAAGCGCATCTGCAACACGATTACCCTTACCAGGGGTATATTGAATATCAAAGTCATAGGAGGCAAGAAACTCGAGCCAACGCTGTTGTCTCATATTGAGTTCCTTCTGAGTGAATAAATACTTCAAAGATTTATGATCGGTATAAAGAATGAAGCGCTTGTCCAATAAATAGTGTCGCCAAATCTTCAAGGCAAAGACAATGGCGGCTAACTCAAGATCATGAGTGGCATAGCGAACTTCATTCGGACGCAGTTACCTAGAAGCATAAGCAACTACCCGATCTCTCTGCATAAGAACAGCACCGAGACCACTACCACAAGCATCGGTGTAGACAACAAGATCATGATTCCCCTCGGGAACCACAAGGATAGGAGCATTAGTGCGAAGTTCCTTCAATGTCGGAAAGGAAGCTTCACACTTGTCAGACCAATCAAAACGAATGCCTTTCCGAGTAAGGCAAGTGAGAGGAAGCACAACACGGGAAAAATCCTTAATGAACCGATGGTAATAACCCGCCAATCCAAGGAAACTACGAATCTCATGAACATTCTCAGGCCTCTTCTAATTCTAAATGGCTTCGATCTTTGAGGGATCAACAGAAATGCCATCGGAAGATACAACATGGCCTAAGAACTTAACCTTATTCTCCCAAAAGTGGCACTTGGAGAATTTGGCTCTAAGATGATGATGACGGAGAGTACTCAAGACAATACTCAAGTGATTAGCATGCTCGGCTTCCGACTTAGAACAAATAAGGATGTCATCAATGAACACAAGCACGAACTTATCGAGATATTCCCGGAATACCCGATTCATGAGATCAACAAAGAAAGCAGGAGCGTTCGTCAAACCGAACGGCATAACGAGCCACTCAAAAGAACCATAACGAGTGCGGAAAGCGGTAAGAGGAATGCTATCCTCCGCGACTCGTAACTGATGAAAACCTGTGGCAAGGTCAAGCTGAGAAAAGACCTTAGCACCACTCAATAGATCGAACATATCATCGATCCTGGGCAATGGATACCTATTCCTGATGGTTAACTCGTTAAGTTTGCGATAATCAATGCAAAGCCTAAGAGTTCCATCGGATTTCTTCACAAAGACGACCGCGGATCCCCATGGAGAAAAACTGGATTGAATCAACTGCTTGGACTCAAGCTCTAAAAGCTGCTTTTTGAGTTCCTCATTTTCCTTTGTAGACATCCTCGTGGGAGGACGACTAACTGGCCGCGCGCCTGGATTGAGATCAATGCGGAACTCAATTTCCCGCTTAGGTGGTAAACTGTAACGACCCGCCTTTTTGGACAGTTTAAAACGACGATCAAATACACATGTCGATTCCAAACCATTAAAAGGGCAGATAGTTATTGGGGTAATTAAGAAAAGAAAAGGAAGGAAAATAAAGGAAATGAAACAACACAGAATCTCACAGCGGAAGGCTAAAGTATAATAATAAAATAACAGTTCATGAAGCTGTTAATTAAATGAATACATTTGAAATGAATACATTTGATTATTATTATACAACATTTATCAGAGTTACATACACAGCAAATATCATACAACAATGCAGCGGAATGGAATGAATATAATAGTAGTAGATAATATACCAAATCTTCGTCTCCGTCCTCCAAGGAAATGATCTTCAACCTAAACTGAAAACTCAGGACTGACCCGAGCGTAATGAAAAGACAAACACTCGAGTCAGGACTAAATATCCTTATGAAAGTTAAATCAATCGTAAATAAATATGAGTGTAACGGCGTCGGAGATGTTTACGGGGTTTGACATCTCCTATCCAGTGTCATCGTGCGTGCAATAACTTAAGAGATGTTACGGGATTTTCCATCTCTCAAGGATCCGTGAAACTATCTACTATGTAGTAATATACGCTAAGTAGATAATGTCTATCAGTAATATAAAGTATCAAAATAGCGTTAAGGCGTTACCATAATCCCCCTTAACACATTTTATATTCCCAAAAGCATATACAAGACCGTAGTTTCCCCAAAACCGGAAGTCACCAGAGGGCAATCCATATACTCAAGGTACAAATCAAAACGTAGTGGTCGCGAATAGGATAATCAGTATGACAAGGTACATGAGGCGATACCAACTAGGATACTAGTAGTTGCGTGATCCGGACTGATGTTGGGCATAGCCAGCAGCTACCCCAACACCGCGAAACAACACTCCCAAATCAAGGGGTGCACCCAAATCGCATCACAAATGTAATAGATATGGTATCGAAGAAGTGTGTCCGCTAGAGGTGGCGAACCTCAATGGCCCGGCGCGGCTCCTGTTTTAGTCATGTCAGGGGTCATCCAATAATCGTTCTCTTTCTTCAGTCAACTCGTTCACCAAACCATCCACTTCATTCTGGATCATCACTCCGCGTATAATAGTTATTAAAGTGGTTTTCGGTATCGACAGAGAGTATGTCCATATCCGATCCCGGTCTCTTTAATAACTACGTATTATTACACCTTTGGCTCTTTAAATTTCAAATCGATTCATAATTGATATCAAAATATCATATTCGCTTCAAAAATCAAATCCATTCAAATATCATCGTATCTTTCAAAATATCAGATTTCATATTTAAATTCAAGATTTAAATATAAACATTTCACCTTATTGACCAACTTAGGATTTTAGAAAAATAGTTTTAAGTAGTTTAAAAGTAGTTTTAAATAATTAAAATAGTTAAAAACACTTAAAATCTTTAAAATGGATTTACAATAGATAAATTAGTTTAAAATAATTTAAATTGGGTTAAGTAGATTTAAAATAGATTAAAATAGTTTAAGTATTCAAAATGGTTTATATAACAGAGTAATTTGGAAAACAAATTAAAACAGCTTCAAAATCAATCCATTTCAATTATAACTTCCCAATTCAAATCAATTTCAATTTCCATTCTACCGATTCAATTTCGATTCCAATTCAAAACAATGTCAACTTTTACTTCAAATCAATTCAATTCTACATTCACCTTTAATTAATTCAATTTCAATTTATATCGATTTGGAGCTTGATTTCTCAAAATATCAATTTATAACACTTAACAAAATTTCCAACAATATTCAAGTTTAAATCCAAATTCCAAATATGATTCAATTCCAAACTCGATTTCAAAATATCATTTTCATATCACTTTTACTTAGTAATATTCAAAGCTCGAAATAATGTTCAATCTTTAAAATAAATAGATTTTCGAAATTCAATCATATCCAAATTTTAAATTTTAAAGTCACAACTTAAATTATTTACCAATTTCTTTTAACCAAAATTTATTTCAACATTCCAACTCAATTTTTCGACAAATTCGATTTCTATAAATTGATTTCTATTTATAACTTTTAAATCAAAACGTTTAAATAAATTTTAAATCGACGATTTCAAAAATTATTTATTTAGCCAATTCGGTGTCCGTATATAATTTTCTATCCTATGGCCAAGTAGTTATTTATTTCAATTAAATGTCAGGAATGAGTATACATTACTTAAATTAATCTCAGTATCATATGTATGCATAACAGGATCTATATAAGCAAATAAACATCCAAACATTCAATTATCAACCAATAGCATCCATCAAAATACATCATCCAATAGGCAATACAATTCAATACAATTCACGGCAATTTCATATTTATCAATGTCAGGTAATTTAATCGCAATTCAATTTAAATTTAAATTTAACTGTCAATTTAATTTTTTTTAACGGTGAATTCAAATGACAATCAATATGATAATTAAATTTTATCAAACAACAACAAATAAAAATCATAACTATGCATAATGTCAAATTTAACTAGCATAAAGATATTTAGTACGGTGTGAGCGTTATAAACACTCACCTTGATTTTACGATTTTAAATCAAATCGAGCGACGTTCGATTTAACCCAAAATTTTCTCTAGCTCCCAATGACCCCAATCCAACTCCATTGTGTAGTGCTCGTCGATACAATTCCAACGCAAAAAGTTTTGTGCGTTTTCGACCTCGTATGAAAAAGATATAGCCTTTTAAAGATATACGAATTTTAATATAAATAAATAAACAAATTTCCTTTATAATCTTAACTCAACTCATCAGGGCCGTCCATCTCGTGCTTGCAAATCCTGGCCATTATCCCTTTCTTCCCATTCACGTTCGTTCTCCAGTAAAACGCACGCATGAAACAACCCATGCCCATGATTTAGGGTTGAATCTTGCGACCTCCTCGATTACTTTGAAGACGATCAGGTTACACCACTTCGAAGCCACCGCCTTACTCCACCTTCACCCCAAATAGCTCCAAGCTCGGCCTCATCATCTGCCTCGAATTGCGTGAAAAACGCAGCCCCTTCCTACACGATTTCCCGTTGATTCGAAGCTCCGTTTTCGATCATCTCCGTATGGATTTGAAGAGCTCGTCGAGATCTACACTTTTGCTTTTGGAATTTTTTGATTTCGTTGAACGGATTGAGAGATATTAACGAAAGAAGTTCGAGCAATTCTGGCCTTCGAAAATAGGTGGCGGCCATGATTTAGAATTAGGGTTTCTGGATTAGAATAATAATAAAACTGTCTCGGTTTGCGTGCGTATTTATATAGGTAGGTCCAAAATCATCCGAACTCCAATCGAGACGTGCCGCCAGGCGTTTATAAGGTTTTACCCCCATTCCGGACGCAATGGAATAGGTTTCGGAGGCTAATTCGATCATATGTGTGAGTTACGGAAATAAACGGTCAATTTTAAATTAAACCGATTAAACGATTTTCTATGCGTTTTGGCTTGCCCCGGACAAACGGTAAATCCGTTTGACATGAAATTTGAAACCTTACAATAATATCACATTACGGATCCAATGAAACTAGTTTCGTCGAAATCCGAGACCGTTTGAAAAATGACTATTTTTAACTCGCCAAATTAATATTAAACAATTTCAACGCGTTTCGAGCTGCCACGGTCAAACGACAACTCCGATTGCTACGAAAATTGAAATCCGATAATAACTAACTATTACGGATCCAATAGAACTAGTTTCGTCCAATTCTGAGACTGTTCAAAAATTGGCTATTTTTCAGGCGATAATTAAATATTAAAATATTCAATTTTCACAAATAAATTTTAAATTCAGTTTTAAAAGTTCTATAACATCACTATAACTCCAATATGATAAAATAAAATTTTACAAATCATTTTTAATCATATTAAACCCGTTATTTTATTTATCCAATAAATTCCAAATATTTAATTTAGACAATTTCGCTTATCCAATAATTCATTATCTTTTGAAATATTGAAATTGAACTTATAAGATTCAACTTTTAAAACCATTTCAAAATTTAGAACACTATTTTCATTTTACAGTTATTCAATTATTCAATAAGTTTTAAATATTTAATTTAAACAATTACGTGTTCAATATTCAATATTTGATTTCAAATAGATTTTACTTATCAATCAATTACTCTATCATACCCAATGAATTCAACATTTAATATCCTATTCAACTATTGATTGCAAAGTCATTCACTAAGTAGCTTTTTTTTCATTACTTGGATAATTATTGCAATTCATTCCAGTTATTATTATTCCAAATGAATTACAAATTTTTTTCTAACATTAAATCACGAAATCTTATTAAATTAGCTAATTTAATTATCGAAAATTTACGGGTCGTTACACTCTCCCCCACTCAAAACTTTTCGTCCTCGAAAAGGAAAAGAAGGGAAAAGAAAGGAAAAGAAACTAAGTATAGAATTCAACATTAGATATATTTTATTCAAAGTTACCAACTTATAAAACAATGAAATTCCATTTATAAAGTCATAACTACGCTTCCACTAACTTACTCTGAACGGCTTCCTAACTTTAAAAGTTAGTAATCAAAACAAGTTATAAAAAAATTAAAACTTGAAAAAATTTCTAACACCCGGATTTTACGGAAAATTTCGACAGAGTCTCCTTTGCGCGGCTCGATCGGAAAAAAATATAATAGCATATATATCATAAATATACATCTCATCTCAATGATGAGGCATCCCATATGTGGGGAAACAACATATAAATATCACCAATATCATATAAAACCGTAAGCGTATCTTTTATTTAGCATTTATTAGCATTTTACCTACATTATGCGTTTAGCGTAGAAGCGAACTCCACAACGAAGCGCAACCCCTTTGCTACCTACTAAAATGCTCAATAACTAAGTTAGAACCATGCATATAAAGATAGATCGATATATTTAGCCTACACAACATATATATAACATATTTAGCTTCAAAACTGAGATTTCAATTTCTGGACAGCAAACAAATCTTAGCTTTAGGTCACCTAAACTGTAAAATTTGACAACATAATCTAAACAAAAGTTGTTGCATTCATTTCAGGTTTTCCGGAATGTCCAAAATCATCGAATTCGGATCATCCGTTCAAAAGTTATGGTCGTTTTACTTAGGGGATACGCTTCAGCCTGGGCAGTGTTTGCGCAGGTCCGCGACGTTCACCCACATTTCCGACCTTCTAAACCACATCAAAACACAAAACACTTAAAACAAAAGTTTTAGCTTAAGTTCTTAGATTTCCATAAAGGGCAAGATCATCAAAATCCGATAAACCAGTCAAAAGATATGGCGAAAATACTAAGGTTGTATGCTTCAGATTTTTCTTATTTTTTTTCACAGGACAGCGAGTAACATTCAAGTTTTTAACCTAGTAGACGAAGGAATTTCTCAAGACACTCTAAATAAAAGTTGTGCTATAGTTTCTAAGCTTTTCGGAAAGTCCAAAATCGTCGAATTCCGTTCAGCCATTTAAAAGTTATGGTTGTTTTCATTTCAGCATGTATTGGACCATTTTGGATTTTTTTTTTCTTCCAAAATTTTGCTTTTATTATTTCAAAGTACAAACCATCAAAACATCAAATTTTCTAAAGAACAATCATAAACACAAAGCCATTTATTTTCTTATTCATCCACACAATAGGTTTACATTCAATTTGTTTCCGATTTATTCAAGTTTGTTTCATTCATATTTTAAATTAAAGTCAATTTGCTTCAATTTAAATTGAATTCCATTATATTTAATGTCACTTTGCTTCGAATTTGAATTTTGTTATTTTAAAATTTTATTCCCTTTATTCAATTCCATTAACACTAATGAATTCTACTTAATCAATTATCATCCATCTAACAGCCAATGCATATCAAACATTAACATCCATCCAAAATCTACACTAAATCAATTATACATTTTCAAGTCAACTTTAATTTCATACACTTCCAAGTTTATTGACATTTAGTTATATTCAAATTTAATTAGTTTCCATTTACCAATTTTATATTTCATTAATTTTAAATTTTATTCATTCATTTATATATATTATTCATTTTACAGCTTCAATTTCTTTTATATTTACAACTATCAATAGATCTTTACATTTTATTTTTCACTCTCACACTGGTATATTATTTCTCTACTTATCCTTATTAGCATTTTAAACCCTTTAAGTATTTGGTAAGTTATAGTTATGCAAATAGAATGTAGTTAAACAACATACAACTTCTTTTCATTTAAAGTTGAATTTTCAATTTATCAATTCTTAAGTCATTACTTAAATTTCACTATAATTTAATTTCACATTTACATTCACATATAGTATTTTCATTTTATATTAACATAATTGTGAATCTCCTTTAAATGTTAATTTAAATTCCAATCATTTACTAACAATTTTATTTATATTTGCAAACCATTAATTAAATGCACATTTCATTATTCAAACCTATACTCGTATATTATCCAATTAA
Source organism: Allium cepa (assembly GCA_030765085.1). Taxonomy (NCBI): domain Eukaryota; kingdom Viridiplantae; phylum Streptophyta; class Magnoliopsida; order Asparagales; family Amaryllidaceae; genus Allium; species Allium cepa. Next base: position 210,308,913 of record CM060939.1, on the reverse strand, counting down.
CAATCCATATAACATTTTGAACTTCTTAAGTATTTTGGTAAGTTATATCTATGCTATAGAATGAATTTTAATACTACGCGAGTTTTACAGTTTCACTTTTATTTTAAGTTCATAATTTCCTAATTCTAAGGATTTCTACTTCAATTGATATTTTCACTTAGCTCTTAGGTTCATTTCTCATTTCACAATTCAGAAGTTCCTCAATGATTCAAGTCTAAATTCATTTCAATCATTTAAAAAAAATCATTAATTTTTAAAGGACTTAAGAATTCCAATCCCGGTTTCATTTCAAATCAAGTTTTGAAATAATTTATACTTATATAATTTATATATCAAATCATACTATAGAGAATACAAAATAAAATAAATTTGAATCAAAACAAGGTTTAGACAAGCTATTAAGTGGTCTCCCCCACTCGGACTCTCGAAAATAAAAGCCGATGATGCGTGCACTCATCACCGAAATCATTTTCTAACGTCAAGAGTAGGGAATATAACACTTATCATAAAAAAAATCCTTCGAAAACAATTTCAACTCAATTATACTATCATATAATACTCATATTATATTTTTTTCAAATTCTTGTAAGTCAATTTCAAACACCGGAATTTAAATTCCCAAATCCAAGTTAAAATTCATTTATATTCATTATCAATTGTGTTTACAAGATTTCATTTTCCTAAATCCATTGTTATTTAATCAATTGTTGTAAGTATTGACTGATCAAACAATAACGATAATAATCTAATATTATCATCCCCTAACAATCAATTCAATCAAAATGAATAAATATTCAAATAATTCTTTTATATAAAATATATTCAAAAATGATATTGTGTTGGTTTGTCCTATTCGAGTGTTTAGAAATTCCTATCGACGCCTTGGCGTCCCAAGTATCGACCAGAATTCATAAATACTCAACGGAACAAATTAACACAATATAAAACCATTTTATATCAAATAACAAGTACGCTCTCTCATATACACTCAACTCATTCATATAGTTTACCTCTATTTCAATGAGTTATTCCCCACTAGAGCCAAGGTTTATCGCTAAACCAAAGCTCTGATACCAACTGTAACGACCCGCCTTTTTGGACAGTTTAAAACGACGATCAAATACACATGTCGATTCCAAACCATTAAAAGGGCAGATAGTTATTGGGGTAATTAAGAAAAGAAAAGGAAGGAAAATAAAGGAAATGAAACAACACAGAATCTCACAGCGGAAGGCTAAAGTATAATAATAAAATAACAGTTCATGAAGCTGTTAATTAAATGAATACATTTGAAATGAATACATTTGATTATTATTATACAACATTTATCAGAGTTACATACACAGCAAATATCATACAACAATGCAGCGGAATGGAATGAATATAATAGTAGTAGATAATATACCAAATCTTCGTCTCCGTCCTCCAAGGAAATGATCTTCAACCTAAACTGAAAACTCAGGACTGACCCGAGCGTAATGAAAAGACAAACACTCGAGTCAGGACTAAATATCCTTATGAAAGTTAAATCAATCGTAAATAAATATGAGTGTAACGGCGTCGGAGATGTTTACGGGGTTTGACATCTCCTATCCAGTGTCATCGTGCGTGCAATAACTTAAGAGATGTTACGGGATTTTCCATCTCTCAAGGATCCGTGAAACTATCTACTATGTAGTAATATACGCTAAGTAGATAATGTCTATCAGTAATATAAAGTATCAAAATAGCGTTAAGGCGTTACCATAATCCCCCTTAACACATTTTATATTCCCAAAAGCATATACAAGACCGTAGTTTCCCCAAAACCGGAAGTCACCAGAGGGCAATCCATATACTCAAGGTACAAATCAAAACGTAGTGGTCGCGAATAGGATAATCAGTATGACAAGGTACATGAGGCGATACCAACTAGGATACTAGTAGTTGCGTGATCCGGACTGATGTTGGGCATAGCCAGCAGCTACCCCAACACCGCGAAACAACACTCCCAAATCAAGGGGTGCACCCAAATCGCATCACAAATGTAATAGATATGGTATCGAAGAAGTGTGTCCGCTAGAGGTGGCGAACCTCAATGGCCCGGCGCGGCTCCTGTTTTAGTCATGTCAGGGGTCATCCAATAATCGTTCTCTTTCTTCAGTCAACGCGTTCACCAAACCATCCACTTCATTCTGGATCATCACTCCGCGTATAATAGTTATTAAAGTGGTTTTCGGTATCGACAGAGAGTATGTCCATATCCGATCCCGGTCTCTTTAATAACTACGTATTATTACACCTTTGGCTCTTTAAATTTCAAATCGATTCATAATTGATATCAAAATATCATATTCGCTTCAAAAATCAAATCCATTCAAATATCATCGTATCTTTCAAAATATCAGATTTCATATTTAAATTCAAGATTTAAATATAAACATTTCACCTTATTGACCAACTTAGGATTTTAGAAAAATAGTTTTAAGTAGTTTAAAAGTAGTTTTAAATAATTAAAATAGTTAAAAACACTTAAAATCTTTAAAATGGATTTACAATAGATAAATTAGTTTAAAATAATTTAAATTGGGTTAAGTAGATTTAAAATAGATTAAAATAGTTTAAGTATTCAAAATGGTTTATATAACAGAGTAATTTGGAAAACAAATTAAAACAGCTTCAAAATCAATCCATTTCAATTATAACTTCCCAATTCAAATCAATTTCAATTTCCATTCTACCGATTCAATTTCGATTCCAATTCAAAACAATGTCAACTTTTACTTCAAATCAATTCAATTCTACATTCACCTTTAATTAATTCAATTTCAATTTATATCGATTTGGAGCTTGATTTCTCAAAATATCAATTTATAACACTTAACAAAATTTCCAACAATATTCAAGTTTAAATCCAAATTCCAAATATGATTCAATTCCAAACTCGATTTCAAAATATCATTTTCATATCACTTTTACTTAGTAATATTCAAAGCTCGAAATAATGTTCAATCTTTAAAATAAATAGATTTTCGAAATTCAATCATATCCAAATTTTAAATTTTAAAGTCACAACTTAAATTATTTACCAATTTCTTTTAACCAAAATTTATTTCAACATTCCAACTCAATTTTTCGACAAATTCGATTTCTATAAATTGATTTCTATTTATAACTTTTAAATCAAAACATTTAAATAAATTTTAAATCGACGATTTCAAAAATTATTTATTTAGCCAATTCGGTGTCCGTATATAATTTTCTATCCTATGGCCAAGTAGTTATTTATTTCAATTAAATGTCAGGAATGAGTATACATTACTTAAATTAATCTCAGTATCATATGTATGCATAACAGGATCTATATAAGCAAATAAACATCCAAACATTCAATTATCAACCAATAGCATCCATCAAAATACATCATCCAATAGGCAATACAATTCAATACAATTCACGGCAATTTCATATTTATCAATGTCAGGTAATTTAATCGCAATTCAATTTAAATTTAAATTTAACTGTCAATTTAATTTTTTTTAACGGTGAATTCAAATGACAATCAATATGATAATTAAATTTTATCAAACAACAACAAATAAAAATCATAACTATGCATAATGTCAAATTTAACTAGCATAAAGATATTTAGTACGGTGTGAGCGTTATAAACACTCACCTTGATTTTACGATTTTAAATCAAATCGAGCGACGTTCGATTTAACCCAAAATTTTCTCTAGCTCCCAATGACCCCAATCCAACTCCATTGTGTAGTGCTCGTCGATACGATTCCAACGCAAAAAGTTTTGTGCGTTTTCGACCTCGTATGAAAAAGATATAGCCTTTTAAAGATATACGAATTTTAATATAAATAAATAAACAAATTTCCTTTATAATCTTAACTCAACTCATCAGGGCCGTCCATCTCGTGCTTGCAAATCCTGGCCATTATCCCTTTCTTCCCATTCACGTTCGTTCTCCAGTAAAACGCACGCATGAAACAACCCATGCCCATGATTTAGGGTTGAATCTTGCGACCTCCTCGATTACTTTGAAGACGATCAGGTTACACCACTTCGAAGCCACCGCCTTACTCCACCTTCACCCCAAATAGCTCCAAGCTCGGCCTCATCATCTGCCTCGAATTGCGTGAAAAACGCAGCCCCTTCCTACACGATTTCCCGTTGATTCGAAGCTCCGTTTTCGATCATCTCCGTATGGATTTGAAGAGCTCGTCGAGATCTACACTTTTGCTTTTGGAATTTTTTGATTTCGTTGAACGGATTGAGAGATATTAACGAAAGAAGTTCGAGCAATTCTGGCCTTCGAAAATAGGTGGCAGCCATGATTTAGAATTAGGGTTTCTGGATTAGAATAATAATAAAACTGTCTCGGTTTGCGTGCGTATTTATATAGGTAGGTCCAAAATCATCCGAACTCCAATCGAGACGTGCCGCCAGGCGTTTATAAGGTTTTACCCCCATTCCGGACGCAATGGAATAGGTTTCGGAGGCTAATTCGATCATATGTGTGAGTTACGGAAATAAACGATCAATTTTAAATTAAACCGATTAAACGATTTTCTATGCGTTTTGGCTTGCCCCGGACAAACGGTAAATCCGTTTGACATGAAATTTGAAACCTTACAATAATATCACATTACGGATCCAATGAAACTAGTTTCGTCGAAATCCGAGACCGTTTGAAAAATGACTATTTTTAACTCGCCAAATTAATATTAAACAATTTCAACGCGTTTCGAGCTGCCACGGTCAAACGACAACTCCGATTGCTACGAAAATTGAAATCCGATAATAACTAACTATTACGGATCCAATAGAACTAGTTTCGTCCAATTCTGAGACTGTTCAAAAATTGGCTATTTTTCAGGCGATAATTAAATATTAAAATATTCAATTTTCACAAATAAATTTTAAATTCAGTTTTAAAAGTTCTATAACATCACTATAACTCCAATATGATAAAATAAAATTTTACAAATCATTTTTAATCATATTAAACCCGTTATTTTATTTATCCAATAAATTCCAAATATTTAATTTAGACAATTTCGCTTATCCAATAATTCATTATCTTTTGAAATATTGAAATTGAACTTATAAGATTCAACTTTTAAAACCATTTCAAAATTTAGAACACTATTTTCATTTTACAGTTATTCAATTATTCAATAAGTTTTAAATATTTAATTTAAACAATTACGTGTTCAATATTCAATATTTGATTTCAAATAGATTTTACTTATCAATCAATTACTCTATCATACCCAATGAATTCAACATTTAGTATCCTATTCAACTATTGATTGCAAAGTCATTCACTAAGTAGCTTTTTTTTCATTACTTGGATAATTATTGCAATTCATTCCAGTTATTATTATTCCAAATGAATTACAAATTTTTTTCTAACATTAAATCACGAAATCTTATTAAATTAGCTAATTTAATTATCGAAAATTTACGGGTCGTTACATAAACCCAATACAGGCTCAAAAACATCAGAACAGCCACAAGCAATAGGAATACGAGATATACCATCATCATCTCGCGAGTCAAGAGAATATAAAGCCATTTCGGAATTATCCACATCCCGAAGAATAAGAGATAGTTGAGTAGGCAAATCCGGATGTCGAAGATACAAAATTCTCTCCGAACAAATAATCCTGGCATCATATCTCACTAGCCAGTCCATACCCAAAATCATATCAAATCCCAGACAAGAAATAACGTGCAGATTCGCACGAAAAGAAAAGCCACATAAAACAATCTCAACATCCTCACACAACAAACTAAGGGTCGCGGATCCCCCAATAGGATTCACAATCCTTAAAGAAGTAATCATACAAGAAACATCCAAAGATAAATCATCAACGAGCTTCTTCGATACGAAAGAATGTGAAGCACCCGTATCGAAAAGAACTCGAATACTATGATCACGAAATAAAATAGAACCTTCCAAAATAGATGGAGATATACCTTTGGGTTGAGAAGGACCTTTAGAAGCCTTGGTAGCATAAAGCCTGCTAGACATGGCACCAGCTGGAACAGTAGGGCAAGCTGAAACACGGTGACCTTCCTTCTTGCAATAACGGCAGAAGAGAGGTTTAGGACAAGCTCGAATAATATGATCCGGAGAACCACAATTGAAACACTTTCGAACGAAAGGTGTTCTGGAAGACTGAGGCTGAGAGCTAGGACCACTAGTATTCTTCTTCTTAGAAGGAAAAGGCTTCTTCTGAAATGGAATCGGCCTCTTGTTAGGGTTCTTGGAAACCTCAACATTAACATCACTATGACACTCCTTCTCGATGGTCTCGAGATGAAGCTCAGAATCAACCAACTCCTCAAAAGAAAGTTTAAGTTGGAGCAACAAAGATTTCTTAAGATATTTCTTAAGACCAGAGACAAACTTCAAATTCTTCTTATAAGAAGTACTGATGAATTCAAGACCATACTTAGATAAAGCCTCGAATGATGCAACATACTCAGAAACAGAAGACTTCCCTTGCTTCAACTCAAGGAAGCGACGGGTCAATAAAACATTTTCAGATTCAGGAATGAACTTGAGTTCAAATCGCTCCCGAAACTGAGTCCAAGAAAGAGTAGACTCATCAATCTCGGCTACAAGAAGCTCATACCAATCAAGAGCACGCTCGTGTAATAAGTTAGAAGTTACAAGAACTCTATCATGGTCAGAAAGATCCATACGAGAGAAGATACGCTCGCACGTGCGAAACCAAGCTTGGACTTCAAGAACGGATTCAGAGCCTTTAAACGGCTTTCCTCCAAGATGAGCAAAATCACTGCACTGGCGTGCAAAGGCAGACTTGCGAGGTGGAGAAACTCGAGGAGGAACGGGAGGCTGAGTGCTTCTAAACAACTCCAAAAACTGATCGACGGACATATAAACGCCATCCGGATGTGAACCACTGGATTGCCCAGTATCCGAACGTCGTCCTCTGCCTCTTCCAGCCATACGCTGAAAATAAGGTAAGAACAAGATTATTCACAAGGTAAATATTGCAATATGGAATACTACGGAATAAAACGCATTCCTAGACGTATTCCCAAATTCTATCTAACCTTGATGGAATAAAGAGACACGATGATTCAAAGATTTGTATCACTTGTACACTTTGATGTACCGTAATATGTGCTCTATTCTGTGTTTATCATATATATTTTGTCCTGAACTCAGCTCTGATGCCACGCTATGACGCCCCACCTCTATACCCACGCTAGCCAAGGACACTACAAGGTAATGTCGTCAACTAACACGGAGAATAAGGCTGGTTGGGAGCGACCATCTATAGCCTTGCTCTAACTATCTATTGAATACATCGACAATAAACATACCAAGCAGGTCGACATACTCAATGAATACTTAAAACAAAACCATAGGTGGTTGAAGGATCTATCAGAACAGAATATAACAACTCAAATGTAATATACATCACAGAACAGTAAATCATCATATACACATATACTGATACATAACAGAGTTTACAAAATAATACATGTCAAGTGGTATAGCAAACCACAATATACAGACGAATCAAAATAATACATATATATCAGAGTTTCAACATAATAGGACTACACAAAAAAGCTATGACAAAAAGGAACAAGCTGAATAGTCCATGCGGAAGCAAAATAGGCTAAGTCCAAAAGCACCTAACCTGAAACATATCGGTCTGACCCGAGTATAAAATACACGGGTCAGTCTAGCTAAACAAACCAGTTAGATAAACTGAACAACAATAAACCTGCAAGGTTACAAAGCATAACAAATATCTCTAAAGGAGATAACACAATCATCTAACAAAAGATGAATCATATGATAACATGCCTCATATCATCGGCAACATATAGAAACAAAGGATACAAATATCCCAAATCAAGCCAAAAAGGCAAATAACAAATACCAATAAGGTATACAAGTTCTGCAAGGTAAACGCTACGCATCATGCGGCTCATAATGACCAACATCGAAGGCGATACCAAGGGAATATACATATGAATGAAACATCAGAAAATTTGCTCGAGCTTAGTACTGTACAACAAGGATCCATGAGCCCGAAGACTCCAAACCCAATATCACCCATGCGGCTCATAACGACCAACATCGGAAGCGATACTACAGGGCAACCCAATATCACCCATGCGGCTCATAATGACCAACATCGGAAGCGATACTATAGGCAGCAAACCCGAAGTCACAAACCCGAAGGCACATACCCGAAGGCAACAAACCGTAGTGGTGAAGGTCAGAGACCCAGTACTGGACACCACTAACTGGCGGAATGGGTCATAACTCTCAAAAAGGAATCCGAAAAGTGGTAAGATGAGTCCCATAACCACTTGTTCGCACTAAATGGTTTACTATCCGTTAGTTAATTTCACACTCAAAGCAGTACAAAGTTCACCTCATCTCATCGGTAAACCAGACACAAAGGTCAAAACAATCAATCGAATAGGTCGGCGACTAATCAGAAAGATAAACGCATGGATTCATGGTCCGTGTTTTACCCAACCATTTAATCACCCTTCCACTACGCTCGAGGTGCGAAATTGTGTATGTGCGTTTTAAATAGAATTTAAGAATTGGAGAAGGAAACTTTTAATACGATTTAGAGGGATTATTTATGAAAACCCATGAATGAAGTCAAAAATAAGTTATCAAAGCCAAAGATGCAATGACAACCACTAAAAACTAAATAAAATCGATAAAATTTGGAAAACCAACCAAAATGAGCAAAAATAGGCAAAACAGCAAAATAGGAGCAGGTCGGTCGACCGGTTGCAGGGCTCGGTCGGCTGGCCAGATGCAGGAAATAAAATATGGCTCGGGGTTGCAGGTCGGTCGACCGGCTACAGGGTTCGGTCGGCCGAACCTGATGATTTTGCACTTCCTGCCCTATTTCAATGAAATGCAAACTCTTCCAAACGCGACCGTTCGAGCAATGGGCCTAAGGAGGTTTAGCCAATAGATACCCCATCTCCATTAGCTCTCTGATTCGCAACCAAAAACATATTCAAACACCAAAGTTAGGATCTTTAAAGAATTGAACCCAAACACTAAAAATTTGGATATTCCCCCATTCAATCCAAACCAAAAGCAAGAGTATATGAACAAGTGCTAGGAATTCATACCCAACATCAATGAAATCAAGAGAAGTAGATGTGAGTTCAAAACTCACCTTTTTCTTCCGAAAACAAAGAAGATGAAGCTCAATAACAAGGAGAAGACCAACCAAACACTACTTCAACTCAACAAGCTTCAATATAAGAATAAAACACATATTTCCCAAGTTAGTTTAAGAAAACTTTCTGAAATTGAAGAGGAGAAGAGTTGGAGAAGATGAAGAAGAGCTTACCAATGGCTTCTCTATGATTTTGGAGCAAGCAATCAAGTTTACAAGAAGAAACTAGGGCTTGCAAATTTCTATTTCTCTTTCCCTTCCACCATTTTCAGTTTTTGCTTAAGAAATGAAAATGAAATGAAGATGAAAGAAGAGAAGGGGTTGGGTTAGGGTATTAGTTAAGCTAATGGGCTGAACCCAAACCCAAAACCCAATAGAAAAAGGGTCAAAATTTCACAAACTCCAAACATATCAAAGATTATACTCAAAAAGATCGCAAACGCCATTTTGGAACCAATGGAGGTAGTTTCGAGTTCCAATTCGGCCGTTTGCAGAAAGTAACATTTCGGACCCAAAAATCCGACTAACGACGCTATATTTAAATAAAACATTTAAATATAAAATCGTTAAATATGTGGGTTGTTACGAAAATTTTCTATATAAGGACATTAACTTTCTTCATTTGCAAACCCTATCCCTAATTGTCTTCAATCGTGATTATTCGTTATAAATCATCGTAGGGAGGTCGAAAATCAACCGCGTTCATGGGTCATTTTGGTTCTTTTTTGGAAGTTGGAACGTGCGCGTGCGTGGCGCGAGTGTGGGTTAAGGCAGAGCGTTAGCAGTAGGCACATGCACAGTCAATGGCAGCGGCAGTAAATAAAAGGACCGCGATTGAAAATTAAAAAAAATGCGTGAGCCTTTTAACGTGCACGAGAAAGAGAGGGAAGGTAAAGAAATTAAGATTTAAATTTAATTAAATTACGTTAATTACAATTTAATTTTTTTCCAAATGCTTATAAATTCATAACTTTTACATATGATGTCCAAATTGAACGCTACAATTTGCATTGCGATCATGTCAATGAATTCTACGTTATGGTGTTGGATTGGTTGGATTTGGAGCTAGTGGGAATTTGGCTTAAAATTGAACCTTTGTTCGATTTCAATTCAAACTGGACCATCTTGATAAAAATAAAATCACGATGAGTTAAATTCATCTTTTTGGTTAACCAAAAATATATTATAGTCAATAAAAATTATTTATTAGATGTGTGGATATTTTGTTGTTGATTATTATTAACTGTTTGGATGATTACTAGTTTATATTATTGGTTTGGATATGTTCCCGCCTCTAGAACTGATGAGACCTTATTACATTCCCGTGTAAGAGCGGATGACCCTTTATATCCAATCCCCCTCGAAGCGGTTGATTTATATTATCTGCTTATATATTTTATGTCGTGCATGGGAACAGGTTGGAGGGATGCAATAGGATTCCTCACACTATTGATTTTTTTTATTTATATAATTGGATATATGACATGTCAGATGCCATAATTGATAACATGGATGATTTTTCCGTATATAGTGCTATAGTAATGCGCAACCATATTTTTAGTATTTTAACATACTATAAAATGAAAATTTAGTTTTTAAAAGGATTTTAAGTGATTTTTAAAATTTATATTTTTTGATATTTATTCTTGAAATTTATTTAAAGAATGAGTTCGTTTCAAATAAAAAGCTTGATTTTTAAGGATTATAAATTTATAGTTTTACAAAAATATTTTAAATAGAGATTTTGGACCATGATTTGACATTTTTAAAATCTTAAAAAATTAAGTCTGCATTTTATAAGAGAGGGATATGATTTTGAAAAGATAATAGAAATGTTTTTGTATAAATATTTCTTAGCCATTTTATATAAGGGATATGTATATAAAGTATACATATATTAAGATTTATTTATAAACATGGAAATTTATAAAGATGATAGCGTATAAAGTGACATTTTACAAATAAGGCGAAGGTTCGTAAAATTGTATTTTATTTATAAAGGAATAGATTTATAAACGATATTTTATAAATAAAAAGGAAATTATTATCATTTAATATTGAAAAAAGATTTCAATATTGATAAATGTGAGATTTTGGCATGTTATTTAAATTATGGAAATTTCAGAAGTAAATTTTAGTTAAATTAGAATGTTGTTTTATATAAATTAGTATGTATAACATGTTTAATGAAGCAGAACGAATTAGTAACAATTTGGTTTTGAGAGAATTAGCAAATTTGACTATTGGATCCACATTCCTTACCCACTTAACCCAAAACCAAAGTAATAGAAATAAGAAAAGCATACATACAACGTTTCTCACTCCTCATTTCGTCTCAAAGCCAGAAATCAAAGAATTCCTCTAAGCACAAAAACTCTAAATCTCCAAATTTGCAAATTAAAAAGTGAAATCAAGGGGCTTTCAAGTTATTTTAGTGTTTTTTGATAAATGGTACTCTCCTCTATCTATCTACGCATAAATTTTATGAATTATTTTAGTTTTGTTTCCTGATTTTGATCAATTCCTATCTAATTTTTGTTCACAGCCTAGGTTGAGATTGAATTAGAAAGGCATAGAAGATTTTAAGCTCTAATCTTCCATCCCTTATTTGTTGGTTGTGTTTGATTCTAGAGGTGTTTATGATCTTAAATTATTGTTGAATTACGTGGCAATACGAATTGTGTTTGCTGTTTACTGAAACCAATATGTGAAATCTTTCATTTCATCCTTTATACATCTCTACATGCTTTCATGGCTACAAATTTCGTACCTTAGGTCATTTGGGAAGCAAAGCTCGATAAATAAGCGAAAATGGATCGACAGGGAGTCAGAGGAATCGCCTAGATATTAGTCCAGGCGAGCCAACCAATGGACCTATTGGTCCAACCGGTGCACCAGTTGAGCTCTAGACTTGATGTTCAGGATATGTTTCGATACTACCAATCGACCCGTTTGTCACTCGTTTACCTATGCTGACTTTTCGAAACTGATTGCTTGACTTCCGATGATGCTTTTCATGCCAATTTCATTAATGTTTTAGGATTTTGATTATGCATTGATGAATTCATTTGATGGTTTATGCCACAGATATGTTCTTTGAACCTTGAGAAGGAATGCACATTTTATGCACATTTTCAAACCAAAGTTAAGAAAAGACCAATTTTAAGGACAAATCGTTTTAGTATAATCATTTTGAATATTAAGCTAACATATATAAATAATGTTAGAAATCCATATATATGTGTGTGTGTGTGTGTTTATATATATATATATATATATATTAACTATTTCGATTTACAGTGGTTTTAAATAATTTTGTGTAATGATTTGAAAAGTGTACTTATATATATTTCCGTTATGAACCGATAATTATAAAAATTATTTTGAAATTAAAATGTTTTATAAATCACATAATATCGTTCATATGAGGAATTAACTTAAACGGTTAAATAACAAGAGTGGATGGAACACCCACGTGTATTTTACCGGTTAATTTTTGGACTTATTCGATCGAATCATTACCATACACGAGTGGAGTTTATTATTAAATAGTAATTGTTTGGGTAAGCACATATGGTATGGGATTCATCGTCGTACCTATTCAGTTGCTATATGAAAGTATATAATAGTTATATCTTGATGCTTATAAGACTTGTTCCTATCTTGATGTTATAGTTCTCATACTTACCCTGATGTTATTATTATCTTGATCTTTACAGGGCTCATTCCTATCTTGATGTTTATAGGACTCGATCCTATCTTGATGTTCATAGGTCTCGTACCCATCTCGATGTTATAGACATATACGTCTACCTTGGACTTACATGCATGTAACTGAATATATCCACCAATCTTGGAGTTTGGCGCCTATCCCCTTTAATGAGATATTCTAGGATTCTAGTTGTGATTTATAGAACTCGATGTTATATATTTTATCACTGAATCATTTTGGTATTTTTCTTTAAGAAGCTATTTGATATTTGATCATTAGGAGATTTCATATTTGAAGTTGTTTAAGTATGCACAGTATATGTGGATACTTAACTTTATAATCATATTTGAGATCTAGACCACTTCACCCTTCATTATCGTGCTAACTCATTTATTTTAGTTTAGACTGACCCGTTTTTTATTTTATAATACTTAGGTCCGACCAAGATGTTTTAGATTCTTCATGAGAGGGAGCGCGGATTAAGGATCTTACGGCTAATTTAACACTAGAGGGGGGTGAATAATGTTTAATGGATTCTAAGACTTATTTGAACAAACTTAAAATTATGACACAAACAAATGCAAAACTTAATCACAAAACAATTACAGAATCAAACACAGATGCAAAAAGTAAATAAAAAACAGTAAAGGGAAAGAACACACCGGATTTTATACTGGTTCGGAGTTACCCTACATCCAGTCCTATACCAAGGTAGACCACCTCATGTAGATTTTTATTATACCAATGCAGAGATTACATTCCTCAATTTCTAAAGGCCTTGAGGTACCCTCCTGCCTGATAAGTCTGGGGCAAACTCTCTTGATTTATGGGCCACAAGATTACCCAATTGATTTCCAAGCACAACCACACCTTATAGAGAGACTTGACAAACTCTTGATTACAAATTGATCCTATAACTCTAAATAGCACTTTGATCTTCGAGAGAGGGCAGATAATCAAACAAGAATGAGATTCTCATTTGATTCACTTAAGGATTCGGCAGAATTTCGGCATGATCTTAAAAACATGAAAATTATAGCATATGGATTTATGGAGAAGAAGAAGTGCAAAAAATATGAAAATAGATGATTAAAAAATTCGTTTGTGAAGCCTATTTATAAAGCACCAACGGTCATAACCATTCGTGAAGAAATTTAAAAGAATAAACACTTCTTTTGAAAATTGAAACTTTTGAATTCAATGGCCACCATGTTGACATGGGGTATCCCATAATGTCGACATCCCTATGTAAAAAAACAACGTAAAATTTGTTTTTGAAAATGAAGCTTAAAACAAGAGTTTATTTTAAAACAAAAACAAATAATATTTTAAGGCTAAAACATCTTTTTGATAAATCATTTGAAAAGATAATTTTAAGGCTAAAATATTTGGAAAAGCAGTTTTGAAATCATTTTGAAGTAGTTTTGCAAGCTTGTTCCTGCAGAATATCTCGTCACATCAGGACTCGAGAACTTGTCCAAAACCAAGATGTTCGTGGGTTTGTAAGCCACTTGTCATAGGTTTGTAAGCTACTTGTTGTGGGTTTGTAAGCCATTAAGAAGGTAGAAATGAATTCCATCTCAACGAAATTCGAAATGAAGATTTCCATGCTATTATGAAGTGTTTACAAAAACTAGACACATATCTTGAAATCTTGATCTCGATACTCTAGAGTCTTCAATCTTGAGTCTTGAGTCTTTATACTGATCGGTCTTCAGTAATCAATACCTGCATATATATATATATATCCTCCATATACATATCTATCTAGACAACAGTGTTAGTATATATTTTATAACAAGATAAGTTAAAAATGTTGTCGTCATCAAAACCAACATCTCAGTTCCTAACACTTCGGCTTGAGGCTTTAGAGTGGATGTCTTACATGTTAGCTAGCGGTTTTCTTTTGTCATCTAATGTATATATTTGACATCACGTTGTATCTTATATTAAGATTAGACTACTTTGATGTACATATTCATTTTGAGATGTAGTACTTTGTATATATGTAATCTACGTCATGTATCTTATATGTGTCATTCAGACTTGTATCTATTATATTCCACTGTGATTGAGTTATGATTCTTTAATTCGTATATTATTGTATGTTTTTTTGGAGTTTTTATTATAGCCACCGTAGTTTTATTTTAAGCCTAAATTGCATATATCGATTCCACTTGATTTTAGAAATGTATAGTATATTAATCGACATGTCAATGCTTTCTTAACATGAAATTCGTGGATGGTCGCTCATAATCAACCATATTCCCCATAATAGCCAACAATATTACTCTGTACTATTCTTTGTTTCTATGGTTCTCTAGGTGGGGCATCATACCGAGCCACCGTTGAAGAACTGCTTGTTGTCTGGAGACTGTGTCTCCTTGATAAGCTCGCACTGCTCTTATTAAGATGGACATTGAGATGTGCTACAATTTGTTTCACGAACTATGGCTGCTTTGAAGTTTGGAATCGAGTCGAAGAAATCGCTAGAGGCTTGCTGATGGTGTATTGAAATCTGACAGGATGCTACCAAAATCTATGATGTTGTGATAATGCCATCGGTAGATACCTAAATATGTTTGGTACTCTGCCTATTGTAAGTGCTTTGATCTTATCATCTCCTTAATCTAAAATTTGCTACTTTATTTTAGTACAACAGTGATAGTTGGCTTTATATTACCGAGAAGCGTTGTTGGTTATGAAACTCTTGACACCTGGTTGATGAAACTATTGCACTGTGATATGTTACATAGTTGAGTTAATGATGAAACTTAAAGATATTTTAAGGAAAATAAATAAACAAATGATTAGTAAGTTACTGAATGATTTGAAAGTAATCTTAAGGAATGAAAATAAGATTTTGTGGAAAATGGTTTGAAAATTTGTACATGTGAAATAAATATGAAAATGAACGTAAATTATGTTTGGTGAATAAACTATGATTTAAAATAATTTTCTTGATATAAAAAATAACGGGTTTCGAAAATTTTGTTTGAGTCAAATAAGAGATGGGAAAAATATTTAAGAAGATTAGAAAATTTTCAAATGATTAAATGGTGTTATAATACAATTAGTAGGTGTTAGTAATTATGTAAGTTAAAATCCATTTTTCTTTAGTAAAATGGCTCATAAGACAAGCCTAAACCCAATTTAACCTCTCCAACTGGCCAAGATGCTTTATACTGTCCTTGCTCCATTCTATAATATCAATAATAAACTTAGCAAATCACTTTAAGGGCCAACATTATATGTCTATGACTGCATATGTGCATTTGCTTGTGCTTATTGTGATGTGAATATCAGTTCATCAGTGTGATTTTAGTTTTGATAATATGGGTAAAACAAAACTTTGCAGTCTGTACCATATGCGAGTTCTATTATTTTAAGCTATTATTATCATTAGTATTTGTTTAAAAACATTTGAGCTATGATATTATATCTATTTATCCATCTTCTAGCAAGATGAACTAACTAAAAAAGGTGCTCTATCTTCTAATCCTAAAATGTTCAAGGTAGCTAAGGCGCAAAAGGGTGCCAAGCTTATGCCTTGGGCTTTTTTGCACCTTGAACCATTTTATGGGCCTTTTATACAACTTTTCACTTTTTCTGCTTAAAAAATAACATTATAAATTAATATTAAAAATGATAATTTTAGTGTTGAGACATATTTGTGTTCAACCCTTTCCCAAGTAGGAAAGCACTAACTACTAGATATGAAGTCAAAAATGATAAGCTTGACCAGAATGATGTCAAATCCAAGTTTACAACACTAGAAACATAAAAATTACAAAAGTATTGAATCATAAAGATGTTCAGGTTCAAGTGTGCAACACAACACTTGAAATTTTATTCAAATTCTAATCACAAAATCCAATTCTAATTTAACGAAATTGTAAATTCAAACTAATGTTAAATTAACATTACATTACTTTAAATAGGATTAAACTTTAAATTAAAATTAAAATAAGTAACCTTCAAATTCAAACTAAGTAAATTTAAAAATAAAAATAAATACATTAAATAAACTTGAAATTATAATTAAATTACAATTTATTAAACTTCAACTTAAAATTAAAATTATCTGAACTTTAAATTAAAATTAAAATTAACTAAAATCAAAATCAAAATTAAATTAACAGTAACTAAACATTAAATTAAAATTAATTAAACCTTAAATAAATTTAAAATTGAAGTTAAAATTAAATTAATTAATTTTAGTCACCAACTTAAATTTAACTTAATTTACTGGTGTAAATTAACTTAACTTTTAAAATTAGATTTAACTTTTAAAATTTAAACACAAATTATTTTTAATATATTAACTTAAATTTTACTTAATTAGTTAAATTCATAAATAAAATAAATAGTATCCGAGCCGAGAAGATGAGATTGAGAGAGCTACAAGCACGACGACCATGTTGGGTCGGAGTTTGTAGAATGGCATATATGGCATTTTTCTAAAGTTTTGTATTTAGCTTGAACATGGACAGGCTTGGATTTGGTAACATGTATGTACATCTTGCTACATTCCTTTAATTTTTTTAAAATCTTTCTTCCCATTTAATTAGGCAACTATTAATACCAACAACGAGACTGTTAAAGAAATTTTTGGCTTGTCAGTCTTTGTTCTTTGTATATTCAATTGTTCTATGGAGAATTTTTGAGAATTAAGATGATAAAGGAGCTTAATCTTCCAGGAAGTAACTTCTGCTTTGCAAAGATTTCAGTTATAAATTGCTTTCGGTGGCTTTGGTGTTGCAGTTGCTCTTTAGCTCATGAAGTCAGAAGTGCAGATTACTATGATGTTAGGATTGATAACATGTACTTGAAGAAAAATGATGATGAGAACAATTGGCCTGTATTGAGTCCTTCGCCACGTGATGAAATGTTTTGGAATCAAATCCTATGTTTCCTTATTCTGAAAAATCAAGAGTGGCTTATGTAAGGATGCAGCATTTTTCATTTCCCATAATGGAACCCCCAGGTACACTTTTTATACAGAAGAAAGATATTTGTTAACTAAATCTGCATTGAAGTTGCATT
Organism: Allium cepa; assembly: GCA_030765085.1. Taxonomy (NCBI): domain Eukaryota; kingdom Viridiplantae; phylum Streptophyta; class Magnoliopsida; order Asparagales; family Amaryllidaceae; genus Allium; species Allium cepa. Next base: position 210,290,952 of record CM060939.1, on the reverse strand, counting down.
TTTTCCTACTTTTTTTCTTGATTTGTTTGCAGAATCACAATATATGGTGCCCTCAGTTTGGTATGATTTTTGAACATATATACTAAATTAGAATATTAATTTAGAAGATGTACCTTCATGCTTAGAAGGATATATGAATATACATTATATGATAATATGTACCTAACGTGTAATTAGGTCTGTTGTGTATATATGGTTTGTAGCTATGCGACCTATTTTTCATAACATCATTGAACATGTTTTGCTGACAGCAATATTTTGTAAGAAAGAATGTATAATACAAAACTATTCCAGTTTTGATGGTAAGATTACAACAACTTCAACCCGTAGAAGTTAACGTCATTTGACCACATTGTGACTACTTTGGAATGGAGAAATTCATGTATTAATTCATGACCTTGTTTACCCTTAGCATATAATTTAGTGCCTTGTTTGTACTTGGCAGTTGGCAACTTGGCATAGAGAGCATATTCTTGGAACGTTATCAATATGCTTATGAATTTACTTGATTCAAGGAATTGCTGGATTCATTTCACTAAATATGTTAATTTTCTTTTACCTTGTTTAATTTGCTTCAAATACTAATCAAATAAAAAACCATTGTTATTTAGTTGTACAATCTTTACCTTTTGCGATTCGATTTCCACACTGTTTCAGATCGAAGAAGATGTGATTTGGTTTAAATCACACTTTAAATCGTATGACTTGAGTCACTCATTTCATACACTCTTCTCTGACCTGCACATTTGACATACTGCAGTGTATTCAAGCATTAAACTTAGGATCCAGACTCATGCAATACACATATTTCATTGTCGCAAAGATAATATGCCCAGTTCTCTATTGCAAGCAACTAAAAAAAGCCCAGGCCGTAATGCATTAACAACTTCAAGTAAATCATAACTCGCTTACTTTCTAATATACTGGTACAGTATAATATATCGAGGTGAGTTTATTTTATTTACTTGTTACATTTCATTCTAGAAGTAAATTCATTTTTCAATCTTGATAAAACTCACCTTGATATATGTTTTCTTCTTCATAAGACTTCCTTGGATATAATGTCAACTATAACTCAATCAATTTCCTAAAAAAGGAAAACATAACAATCAGAAGAAATGTCTAAAGTGAAAACATGGATCAAATTATGATACATATACATACATACGTATATATACTGATACACACATCCACACACACACTCACATTTAATTTACATTTGTAAATACAATTACATACTGCAAATATAACATATGGTATACGAAACCGTACAAAATCATAAATTCTTGGTACATTTAATTTACCATTCTTATAGTAATTGAAACTGTTTTTAACTTACATTTTTGGAACGATTTAGGAATATAAACGGATTTGAAGTTATCTTAGTGCCCTAAATAATTAGTATGATAGTTTTTTGACCATGAGAAGTTTAGGAAATAGATCTGGATTGACTCCCATGTTATGATTTGGTACTAAGATAAACGATGCTTTTTTGTTTTCAATTCAAATTTCCAGTTTTAATATTAACTTGAGAAGTTTATGTATAGCCTATAAGCTTCTTCTAAAAACTAGTTGTAAGAGGAAAAAATGTTTAGCAGAAATCAATGATTTAAATGTGTGTAGCTATGAGCTACTGCTTTAAAAATGGAAAATGAGTAAGTGTGGAAAATGTGTATAGTTTTATACTGAAATATTTATGAAATCAATGATTTAAATGTGTGTAGCTATGAGCTACTGCTTTAAAAATGGAAAATGAGTAAGTGTGGAAAATGTGTATAGTTTTATACTGAAATATTTATCTTTAGCTTTATATTGAAATAATTTTCTTTAGATTTTACATACCTTTACACTTATAATTAAAATTTGCATTATAGGAAATTAAAGGTTTTTGGTGCAATGGCTTGCAAGTTGTCTCGTTATTGTAGTATTGAAGCTCTTTTTGGTGTAGTAAGCATATGGCTCTTTTTGGGCTTTCGCATTTTGTCATATAGTTGTATTTGGTTTACGCTTAGTGTATACCTGGTGTATATGATATGAAAACTTGTCTTATGGATATCGTTTAATATATGTAGATTTAGATATGTTTAATATATGTAAATTTGGAAATATTTAACACATGTAGATTCAGATATGCTTAATATAGAAATTGTTTTGAATGATTCAAATGTTTGCACATGATCGTTGGTCAATGTTGATTTAAGAATCTTTTATATACATGATCCCAAAGTTTATGGATGTATATATGTGATATAAATGTTAAATTGCTAGTTCTTTGGGATACTACAACAATAAACACATGCTGTAAAAATAAGAAAACAGAAGACATCGTTTAATTCGTGTTGTTAAAAAACAAGATACAGATATGTTTTTTTTTTGTTTTTTTTTAGCAAAGATTGAATTTTATAAATAAACATCAAAAGCTGTCAACATGCCTGACAGGTAACCAGAACACAAAGGAAATACAAAAACCGCCGAAGCAAGCTAAAAGACAAAACAATAACAAAAGACCAGAGAAACAGCGAGAGCTGGTAAGAAGAAAAGGAAGCCGACCACTGGAAATAGTCGTTGAACATACCGGATGAATCCCGGAAAAAGACAACCGGTCATGAAAATGGCGAAAACGAGCTCCGGCTAAGCCTCCGCCTGAAGACGAAGTCGGAATAAAAACTAGCTAATCAGCAGCATGAAGGGCAAACGAGGCCACCAGAGTAAGGAAAGAAGATCACTGAGAAATCCAAAATAAGAAGACGAATAAAGTCCCCGGTGCAAACTTGAATATCCAAAGTCTGAAAACCAAGAGCCACATAATCAGAGAAAAAAAGAGGGGGGGGGGGAATCGGGGACGAGAAAGCCAGAACCACCTGGCTCGGAAACGGACTTCATCCTCTTCCCGCTCTATAGGGAGACTGAGTACAGGTAATAGATAAAAGGTCCACAAGGCGACTAGAACGTGAGCTGACCGTACCCTTGAAAGGTCTTCCACGAAAAGCCATGAAAACATCATTTCTAACCCGTCGAATAATGGAAGAGGGATCCATGGGAGATTCCTCAAAAATTGCCTTATTCCGCATGCACCATAGTTGCCAACAAATCAGACAAGGTATCAAACGAAAGATGATAGAGCGAATAGATTTACCAGAGAGTCTGTACCACCAGGTTGTCTGTAAATCAGCCGGCAAGCTGTTGCTCCCTCGGATACCTATCGAATTTCCGAAGTAATTCCAGCAGGATCTGGCAAAGAAACCCGAAAAAAGCAAATGATCCAAGGATTCCGTTTCCCCGATGCCGCAGCATCTACATCGGGAGACAGTAGGAATGTCAATCCTCTGAAGGTTCTCATCAACTGGTAACCCATCATGAATGGTTCGCCACATGAACAAAGACACTTTAGGAGGGATTCTAGCGTCCCAGATGAAAGAAAACAAAGAGGGAACCGGAGCCGGATTACGAGACGAACTCCAGGCCTTGAAGATTGAAAACAAACCGCCATCCCATCCGGAATGACCACCATGAGAATCAGAGAACGGTTTGACCGATTGCATGTGCTTCCAAGTCTCACTAGCGAAAGAGGGAGATCCGTTAAAGCCAGCGTTCGCCAGCCTATGGTACTTGGCATGCAGGAACGACGTCCATAAGGAGTCGTTAGCCCCAAACCTGTACCAAAATTTGGAAGCAAAAGCCGAACAGATGTCCTTAGGGTTGCGCAAACCAAACCCGCCCTCGTTCTTGGGATGGCACACAACGTCCTAAGATACCCAGTGATGACGGTGGTTATCAACCTTCGATCCCCAAAAGAAGGACGAAGCCAAAGATTGGAACGACCGAAAGAAAGAAGAGGTAGGAGTCATCGCAGCGAAGACATGAGTGCCCAACAAGCCTAAGACCGACTTGATGAGAACCAATCTTCCTGTTTGAGATAGAAGAGACGCATTCCAACGGATAATCTTTCCCCTAACTTTGTCTGTCAGAGGATCGAATAAGGCGTTTAGTTTCCTACCTCTGTAGAGAACAATTCCCAGATAAGGAAGAGGAAGGGAAGCTTCCTTGAAGCCGGTAAAACTTTGGACCCAAGAAACCCTTGAAGGGTCCATGTCCTTCGCGTGGATGAAGCAACTCTTCGAAGAGTTAACAAGTTGGCCCGAGCACCTCTCGTACAGGTGGATAAATCGGAGCAGCCGACTAATAGAAGACCGGTTTCCGTTGGAGAAAATGACAATGTCTTCCGCAAAGGATAAGGAGGAAACGAGCGGGCACCCTCTCGGAAGCCCAAAATGTTGGATTTGGCCGAAAATCGTTAGGGTGTGAATCCCTCGAATGAAGGCCTCTGTCGCAATCATGAAAAGAGAAGGCGATAGAGGATCACCTTGACGAAGACCTCTACCCGTCTTGAAAAAACCGTAGGCCGATCCGTTAATGAGAACGGAGAACCAACAGTTGGAGTTGAGCCTCCAAACCAAGTCGATAAGGGTTTCAGAAAACCCAAAGGCACGCAGTACCTTGATGACGACAAACCACGACAGACGATCGTAGGCCTTTTCCATATCAAGTTTGAAAACAACATTTGATCCTCTGACCTTCCGATCAATCTAGGAAATCAGTTCCTGAGCTAAAAGGACGTTATCAGTGATTAAACGGCCTTTAACAAAACCCGCATGAGAGGAGGAGATGATACGATCAAGGTAAGGAGCCAAACGATTGGCTAACACCTTAGAAATCACTTTGTTAGAGAAATTACACAAGCTGATGGGACGAAAATCCGCGCAAGACCGAGGATTATCACACTTCGGAATAAGGACCAAGTTGGTGGAAGACCAACCAATGGTAAGAGTGCAGCCGGAAAAGAAATGCTGGATTGCCAGACAGAAGTCTGTCTGAATGATATGCCAAACACTCCGATAGAAGGAACCGTTGAAGCCATCCGGCCCATTGGCACTATCCTTGCTAAGAGCAAAGACACAAGCGCCGATCTGTTCCGATGAAGGCGGAACAGCTAAAGCGTCACTTTCCTTTGGAGGGACCAGACGGGGAATGTGACGCCCCACCTCTATACCCACGCTAGCCAAGAACACTCCGGAGAAGTGCTGTCAACTAGCACGGAGAATAAGGCTGTTGAGGAGCGACCATCCATGTAATTGCTTATCACACGGTGGCTATAAATAATCTTCGGAAACAAACATAGAAATAATCATATCACAAATCAGTCACAGATATCCATATCACAAAGGCGGAAGAAGATATGAATATATAACTAACACATGAAAGTGTACATCAGAGTAGTGGTCAATAAGATCCACGATAATACAAAAGAATAGCAACACGTGCTATACAAAAGAATACAACTATGAGTCTATATCTCAAGTGTATACAACAAAAACTGCTAATCTAAACAGTTAGCCAAAAGTCAGAGTGATGAATCCCTGGGAAGAAGTCAAGCAGAAGCACCTGTAACATCTCGGTCCGATCCGAGTATTATTTAAGAAAATAATAAATGGATCAGTCTAGCTATAAATATCAGATGACATGATATAACATAAAAGATATGGCATAAACATAAACATCCATAACGACATACCACTATAAGTATGTAAATAATGATCAACAGAAGATCAATCAATAAGAGATAATCAATATCACAAGAATCTTCTCAAAGATTCGAAGGGGGCATCATACCCTAAACTTGTACTCATAACAAGTCAATGACATAAATTCCAGAAATCAACACGAGAAATCCAGAAATCATAAAAAGGGAAAGAGGCCTATCACATGACGGTCCGAAGACCATGGGGAGCTACCCCACATGTGTGAGTGGAATCACACAGAATGAGGTCAAGACTAACCAAAAAGCAGAAAGGTATGTGTGAATGGAATCACACAAGTGGTGTCTAGTCTAACCTTGCAATGAAAGAGACGTCGCGCAATTGCTAGTCTAATTCATAAAGCGATCATCAAGATCAACGAGAAGTGTCAATTACACTAAGCTAGTAAATATAGAAGTTTAGCTTCATGTCCCATAACCACTTGCTTAACTTAAATATTTACGAACAAACTGTAAATCTTCACTAATAAAATTGTCACAAGAGGTTCAATCGAACAAGTCCAAGAATTAACCGACGAAGTGAACGCAAGCGTTTCATACCACTTGTTTTACTAAGTCGTTTAATTAGATTTCTCATCCGAGTGAGGTAAAGGCTTGTATATACTAATAGATTGGAAAACGGTTTAAGAAAAGAGCTTTGTTATTAAAAATAGAGTTGAAATTGTTTGTTAAAAGAGTTTTGATATTTACTACTAGTATTGAAACCTTTATATTATAAAGTGACAAAACACATAAGCAAGTGTAGAAATAATCAGTCACAAAGATCGCATACGGAGATGCGAATAAAATCCAAGGAAATCAGCTCAATATTTTTCAGATAAGATCCCCTACGGAGGGGGGGTCCAGGGGGGGTGGCAACCCCCCAAGGTGGGGGTGCGGGGGCAACGCCACCGCTTATGGGGTTCGACCTGCCCGGTCAGGTCGCGAGGGTCCAGGGGGCAGCGCCCCCGGCGGGGTGCGGGGCAGCGCCCCGACCAAAACGGTACGACCTAGTGAAGACAAAATGAGGTCTAACGACCTAAGGGGAATAGGGTCGAGCGACCTAATGGTTGCGACCTAGGGGTCTAAGGAGTCAAGCGACCTAACTGGAGCAACTCTATGGTCATGCGACCTAACTGAAATGGCCAAGCGACCTAACAATAGCACAGGTCAAGCGACCTAACGTTTTAAGGCCGAGCGACCTAATTAAACTCACGACTTAATGGTGTGAAAGGCGTGCGACCTAATGTGTTACGACCTAAGGGTCGAGCGACTTAGTGGAACAAGGTCATACGACCTAATACTTGTAGTAGGGTTGGGCGACCTAATGGAGTAAACGGTCGAGCGACCTAACAGGTTATAGGTCATGCGACCTAGTGGGTTAACGGCCTAACGACCTAACGACCTAAAAACCCGCGACCTAAGGGTCGAACGACCTAAATGGTCCAGCGACCTAGCACTAAACAAGGCCGAGCGACCTAATGGTACCCGCGACCTAGAGGTCAAGCGACCAAGGGATGAAATGGCCAGAGGATATAGGCGAGCGACCTACGACCCACCTACCCACGACCTACGACCTACGACCTAAGCTCAAGCGCGAGCTGCGAGCTACGAGCTAGCGACCTAGCGAAGTGAGAGAGACCGAGCGACCTACGACCTAAGGTCCATACGACCTATGGCCTAACACCGAACAAGCATTTAGATGGCCCAGCGACCTATGGTACTAACTCGCGAGCGACCTAAGTCCTAGGTCGTGAGCGACCTAACTGCGAGTGAGCAAAAATGGCCAGAGCCAAAGCAGAGCGACCTAACGGCCATACGACCTACGACCTAAGGTCCTGAGCGACCTAACTCCGAAAACACGAAAATGGCCAGAACGACCTAGGGGTTAACTCGTACGCGACCTACGACGTAAGGTCCACACGACCTAACTCCGAGCGAGCTAAAAACGGCCAGAACGACCTAAATGCAGAAATTTCTCCCAAACACCAAAAATCGGAGTTTTTCGCCAATCCAATCCAAACCAAAAGCAAATATGCATGCTAAAGTGATAGGGAATCATTCCCAACAGTCCAATATAGTTATAGACTAGAATTGTGAGATAAAAATCTCACCTTTGCACTAAAATTTATGAAGATGAAGCTTGAAAGCAAGGAGAAGCAATCCAAAGCTTGAATCCAATATCTTCTACTTGAATTTGGAGTTGAATGATGGAGTTGCAATTGAATTTGAGCTTGGAGTTTTAATTTCCCATTCTCTTCACCATTAATGCTAAAGCTTGAGTTAGTTAGGAAATTTATGAAGAGTGAGGAGAAGAGGGTTGGAACTTGGGCTTAATAGGCTAAACTAACCCAAAGTCTAAAGCGGGAAAAGTTAGTGAAATTTCACTAACTCCAAACCTATTGATGTTTATACTTAAAAAGTTGTAAACGACATTTCGAACTCAATGGAAGTGGTCTCGAGTCCTAATTTGACCGTTTGCAAAAAGTAGTTTTTCGGACCAAAATCCGATTAACGATTTAATATTTAAATAAAAATATTTAAATGTAAACTCGATAAATATGCGGGTTGTTACAGGGAATGAAGGAAAGGAGGTCCAGATCTGGATCCGAAACAGAAGGAGAACCCAGAAAGGATTGAAAATGAGTCAAAATGGTCTCTTTGACTTCAGCAGGAGTTGAAGCCACAGAGAGATCCGACCTTAAAATTTCACGAATTGATAGAAGGGTGACTTTCTTACGAATAGAAGAATGGAAGAATTTGGAATTCGAGTCACCTTCGACCACCCATTTGACCCTCGCGTTTTGGCGAAGATAGGAGTTCTCGATACGAAGTTCCGATGAGAAGGCCAGTTGAGCAGTAGCCTACTTCTCCTTGTTGTCGGCGGAAGGGGTCTCGTCGAACAAAGATTCGGCTAGGATGAGGGACTCCTCTGCCGCCCGAACACGGTCGAAAATGTTCTTGAAAACATGGGCATTCCAGTTCTTAAGGCAGACCTTAAGATGTTTCAGCTTTTAGGTGAAAGCCCCCAAGGGAGAAGCAGAAATAAGAGAGGACTACAAGTCCTCCACTGCCTGAAGAAAAGTATGGTGGGATCTCCACATACTTAGGAAACGGAAGGATGACGGCCCCGAAAGTGAAAGGGGGGAGCAACGCAAAATCAAAGGGGCATGATCAGAACAGGAACGATGGAGATGAGAAATAGAGAAGGAGAAGTGGAGATTGAGCCAATCAGATGACCCAAAAATTCTGTCCAATCTAGATAGGATCCGGTTCGGGCACTCCTGGTTGTTAGACCAGGTATAAGCAGAGCCCACGAAAGGGATTTCTGATAAACCGGAACTCACAATGAAAGAATTGAAGTCAGAAACCGCGGAGCGATTGACGGCCACTCCCCCTAGTTTTTCAGCCTACCTAGCGACAACATTGAAATCACCACCCACAATAGAGTATGAGAACCCCATCTCAGCTAGTGAAAGAATGTCATCCCATAGGGATAATCTCTCCATCCGATTACACTTGGCGTAGACCGCCGAGAAAAGAAAAGGTTTAGGGAAGAGGGAAGCTGAACACGCCACAGAGATAAGCTGGACCGAGTCAAAAACAGGGCGAACAACACAGCCTTTGGACCAAAGAATCCAGATCTTACCTGAAACATTGGACAAGGCACCGCCAAACCTAAGCGACAACACAACCTTAGTAACCTCTCCAGGACCCAAAAAAGGTTCTAAAAGAGCCACCAAGCAAACAGAATGTTTCCGGACAATGCGCTTCAGCCTAGCTGAAGATGCTTCATTGCCTATACCACGAATATTCCAGAAAAGAAAGTTCGACATGAACGCAATGGCAGCAGAGAGACAGAAAGAAAGCAAATGAAAACCAAAGCAAGCGCAACTCAGATAAGATAAAATGAATAAAGAGCAGACCGATCGGTCTGCTCAGTCGCCGTGGTTATCGAGTATTATACCTGTATTGTTTTACAACATGTAAAAATGCAATAAACTCTTAGGTTTTCACTGCATTTATTACAGCGTTTATGAAGTGTTGTTACATATGTTAGACCTATTATTGCATCTCATATTACGTTTCAGAAAGTGCTATTAAAGGCTACTACAGTGTTTTTTCTATGCTGTAAAAAGCCATTTCTGCTTTGGGATCCCTCGGTTTTCTCATTTCAACTATTCTCTCCACTAGTTAGCTTATCCACTCACATGTCATTCATCTCTCAACTCCAACATCATTGTATTTCACCTTCATATGTGCAGTCAACTAATCTTCTCAGAGGATCTCAATGCTTAATCTTCATATTTTAGACAAGAGACTCATCCATGGTTGGTGATTATAACTGCTTCTTCCCCTTCTCACATAAATATGGTGGAACGCCTTTAACTTCCGAGACATTTCTCCCTTAAATATTGCTCTTAATAACTCCTCCAAACTTATTGTTGCTCTTAATTCTAAATTAAATACGCTGAGACAAAATTCAAGAACACAATGGAGTGTTGAAGGAGAAAGGAATACCAAATTTTACCGTGCCCCCCGTAAAATCAAACAATCCGAATCCTACATTTCTAAAATCAATGATCAACATGACATTTCTCTAACCTCCTCTAATAGCATAGATTTAGCTTTCCTTAACTACTATACTTCTCTTCTTGGCAGCCAAGAAGACTTTTGACCGGATAAGGCCTTTATCACCTCTTTAAACTTGCCCAAATTAAATTCCTCACATCATGAAATACCAACCCTTGCAGTCACCGATGAAAAAAATTAAAAGCACTACTTTCAGTATCAAGAAAGATGTTTGTAGTGGCCCTGACAGCTTTAATGCCTTTTCTTTACCCATTGCTAGTAGATCATTGGTAAGGATTTCCTAAAAGCAGTTCACAACTTCCTCTCAAAGTGCAAGATCATCAATACTATAAACTCCAAAAATATTGCATTAATCCCTAAAGTCAGTAACCCTACTAATGTCATCCAATACAGATCTATTTCCTATTGCAACATCGTTTACAAAGTCATGTCTAAGATTCTTACTTCCAGGTTTAAGCATGTGCTCACCACTCGTCTTTCCTAACCATTCAGCCTTTCTGTCTCAGAGAAACATTCTTGATAATGTGTTGTTATCACATGAACTTTTTGATGGGTATACTTTAGCCAATTCTTCCCCTAGAGCCATGCACAAGATAGATATAAAAAAAGCATTTGACTCTGTTAAATGGTCTACCTTCATCTCTATCTTGAAAGCAATGAATTTTCCTATAATCTTCACTGCCTTGATTCAGAAATGCATCTCCATTATTTCTTATACCTTGCTGATTAACCCTCATTCATTTGAATACTTTAGAGGAACTAAAGGTCTTTGGCAAGGATAACCTATCTCTGCTTATCTCTTCATCATTAACTTGGAAACTCTTACACAAGCTTTGCTTTGTCAGGTTGAACAAAAAACTTCTCTCTCCACCCTAAATGCAGAAGTCCTCTGATCACTTCTCTAGCTTTCATTGATGTTCTAATTATTTTCACCAAAACCACCCCCATCCTCCCTTTCCTTCATAATGCTAACTCTGAAAACCTTTGCTGACTTTATTGGATATGACATTAATACCTCTAGAACACAGATTTTTCTTGCTAGTCTCGATTATCCTCAAACTGAGCTCTTCCTATCAATTACTAATATGCAACCTCTTTAAAATGATATGAGCTATCATGGAATTCCATTAATACTACTCAGTGCACTCTTCTATTTGAGAAAATAATTTCCACTATGAGCATATGGCAAAACAGATTTCTGATTTAACCAGGTAGGCTGCTCATAATAAAATCCATTACATTCTTTATGAATGGCTACTGGGGCAGATCTTTCTTATTTCCTTCAAAACTCATCTGCATGATTAGAAGTGCTATGATCAAATTTCTTTGGATTGGTTCCATCTTCTTCAAGAAGCTTGCTCCAATTGTATTCAAAAAACTTGAGAGGCCAAAGTGTTTAGAGGTCTTTATATCAAAAATCTGTCAACGTGGAATACTTCAGCATTCTCCAAGAATTTAGATGCTCGCTTTAATTTGGGTTGAATGGACAAAAACTACAACCTTAAGAATGAAGATTTTTGGCTGTTGGAAGCCAATTTCTCTAGCAATTGGATATGGAAGGCTATCCTTAAAATAAGGCACATTCTTCTCTGTCATGTTACTCTCTGTCTAGCCAGAAATAGTGAAATTAAGTTTTGGAAGGTTTCTTAGATTGCTAAGGCAGTTATCCTCCAAAAATATCTTAGCTATGAGGAAACAATTCTCTATGGCATACCAACCGAAGCTAAAGCAGTGCATTATATGAGAAATGGCATGATTTGCCTCCCTAGGACTAGTTGCAGTAATATAAGTGCCTTGTGGTATCTGTATACAAATAAGTCTCATAGCTTTGTTGATAGAGATGAGTATGTCTGGTGTTTGAGTAAAAAGAAACACTCCTTAAGCCTTATTTACAATGCTATATCTGACCATGCCACTCTTAAATTCCCTTGGTACAAAAGAGTTTGAATTTTATGCACAATAGAGAAGCTTAATTTTTCTCTCTGGAAAATTCTGAGAAATGCAAATCATACATTACGCAATTTATTTCACAGAGGTATCTCTATAACTACTAACTGCCTATTATGTAGAAGTGCTCTTGAATATAATTTACATTCGTTCTTCAGTTTGTTCCTTTACATTCTTTATTTGGAACATTATCACTCAAACGGAGGATTTGCCCCCGCCTGTTCATGACAACCTGTTGGAATAGGATAGCACATACAGGGAAACAAAATGGAAGGTCCCTTATCCTTATAAGCGTCTACTGATTCTAAAAGTTTTTTCTTCAAGCATATGGAAAGAGAGAAATGGGAGGGTATTCAATGCAAAATTTAAAAAAGATTGGAGCTATGTCATGAAATAATTAAAGGAATCCACAATGCAATGCTTTTCTCACCATATCACTTTCCTGTAGTGATGGTGAAGAAATGTCGCTATTTTTCAAATTGTTCTTCCTTCTTTCCTTCTTGTTTTTCTCTGTGTTTATGTGTTTAATAGCTACTAGTAATTTTCAAATAATTAATAAAATAGTAGGCAATCATTCCATTGACCATGCCATATATATATATATATATATATATATATATAGTGAAAATTTGAATTATAAATTTCTTTTTATGTTTATAGTGAAAGTTTTGAATTATAAATTATAATTTGAAATGAACAAAATTATTCATGGGATTTATAAATTTATTTTAAAGTATTATTCAGTTATAGAAAATTATAAATAGTTTATATAAAGTGTATTTGAATGTTTTAAACTATACAAGTAAGGATTTAGCAATGAAATTTTGGCATTTAAATCTTTATTTTGGAATTATATTTTATAGTTAGAAATAAAAATAATTCATGTAAATTATATATATATATATATTTGTTTGTATGTATATATAATTACGGTGAATTAATAACTGATTATAGAAAATTATGATTGACTTCAATAAAGTGAATTTTTTATGTTATATATATATGTGTATGTTTGAATACTTGATTTAATTATTAAAGGAATATTTTATAAAACATTAGTATTTTAATGTTTGTATTAAAACTGGGATTTTATTTATGATTTCTATATCTTCTAATTTTACATTACCTGTACAGATTTCGATATTGTGAACGATTCACCATTGATATAGATTTGAGTGGTTTTTAGTATGATATAGTGATGACATTTTTTAAGCTATTGTGATGATTCTATTCTGTGTAACGAGAAATCTGAATAAACGAAGTTATAATACATTTGGTATGAGACTTTCGGTACTATTTTTTGGTTCTCCTTTAGACTTTTTATATAGAACATTGTGGAGATTTGAGTGCAATTTATGAGCTGTGAGTAAACGATTGAGCATTACGTGGTGGTATAGGATGCCGATATGATATTCCTTCAGTTATTCATTATAAGTAGATATCGCTTAAGCGATGGGAACTAAGATATTGAGTTTATACTTACATGAGATGATACTTGGTGTTGAGCAAGGTCATATGCTTAGTGTAGAGCAAGTTTATACATTCACTATAGGGAAGACTTATAGACTGAGTAATGGCGGTGTACCCATATTTTTTTTTATCATGAAGTGCTTCGGGAAATGATTAGGAGTTAGCAGGAGCTAAATGGTCAGTGTCCACCTTGACGGCTTAATCGTGGGGTTGTACCTTAGATCTATGACACTTTGGTTATATATATTAGATTCGCATCATGAGATCTAAAGAAAGGAAGAGTAGCCCGAGGAAAAGTAGCCTTCAGGGTGGTGTAGCCCTAGCCCTTTAGTCATGAAGGCCGACAGTATGTTACTGTAGGGGTGTGATCTGGGTCATGATTAATGCCTAACATAGTCTAATTATGTGTTTATGACATACGGTGGATATAGTCATGATACCAGGTAGGCAATTGAAGACTATAGAAGTGAATCTGGGCAGTGTAGCCCTAGGCTCTTGTAGCAGGCGAGTAGCTTTTAGTCTTCCTTCTAGTTATATGTGGATTGGTAGATACATACATATTATATATATACCTCACCTAAGTATTAGAATGGATTTAGGTAAATAACCCAGGTGCTCTTGGAGATGGCGGGTAACCATATTATGATTTGGTTAGGTAGCATAACCCAAATATTATAAGATTATTAGGCCATGTAATACATACATTACGACTTGATTCCAGTCACCATTTATTTCTATATGGGGAGATAAGATTATACCTATGATGTGATAGAAATCCAACGTATAGTAGATTCTCATATATTTTATTATATCTAACTGATGGGTAGGTGCCTTATATTTATAGTTTGATTATTTAATTTACATTGTTTTGATATCATTATTTTATTATCTGAGACTGAAAGATATATTTAGGCAATGCCGTGTATAAGCCTGACTGTACTTAGTGATATCTCACTTGCTATTATCTTTGGGTTTTAATGATGATATTTGAATACGTATGATTCACCATTCGATGTTGATCCTATGATTTCTGATTTGTAGAGCATTTATATGAGTGACGACATTTTTATGTCAGGCTTTATGGTATTCAAGTATATGATATTTGGGATTGTTTAAGGTAACATTATTTTATTTACACTGGTATATACAGTATATGTTTATTGACATTGGCTTTAGATATAGTCTGACCCATTTATTATTTATATAATACTCAGGTAAATCCGAGACATTTCAGGTACAGGAACTTTGAAACCAGCTTGTGTTTATTGAGTTTGTCAGATGCTAGCTGTATAATTTAGTTGCATGTTATTATATATGATGTACTTTATGGATGTATATTATTGAGATGTATTTTGGGCAGGTATTGTATATTTTATATTATCTATTATCGATGCGATTGACACCGTGATCTCTGATATTTACTATATATTGTGTATTGTTCTATCCTAGAGACATACATTTTTATTGCTTTGTGTTGATATTGTTAAGTTTGTTGATGAGTTATATTTGATTTTTTAATATGTACCAGTGTTAGCCCAAGAAAATATTCATGTGTGTACCCCATATTGCCTTATTCTCGGTATTATTCGATAATATATTTCTATAATACTCTCAGATAGTATGGGTATAAAGGTGGGAGAGTTACATCTCCCTTTTTAGATATATACATAAGGGATTTGTATATGGATTAAATTGAGAAATTTAGGAACTGTAGAAGAATAGAATTAGAGATTAAATAATAAATATCTAAAATTTCTTACCTAAAACCCTAAAGAAATTCTATGAATTCTTGAAGAGAGAGACAGATAGAACTTTTCTTTGTTCCCAAAATAATTTATGAATAAAAATAAGGAGATTAGCCTCTTATTTATAGTGGTTGGAATGCACCAGAATCATCGGATTTAAGTCAGTTAAGAATAATAAAATCTGACACATTCATTTGCATATACCCCTAGCCACCACACATAGGGACAGATGGACTGCTCCTATGCTGCTGGTTGACTGCTAGAGGTCGACCGACCCATTATAGGTAGTTGACCGGTGGTCCTATTTTAGGGATGTATTCTATTGTCGTTGTTTAATTTATTTTATTTCTTAATTGCTCCTTTAGCGTTGACGTTAATTTTAAAGATTACTTAACCCTCAAGTCTATTTATTTTTACCTTTTGAATTTCAAATTTGAGAATTATTTATTTATTGGAATTTGAATTCTATTTTAATTATTTTGAATCCAAAAATTTCAAAATTCTGTAGCTTTTTTATTTGAGCTCAGTTATCAGAACATTATATATGGAAATTAATCAGAATTTCACTACGAACACAACTGCATAACTTTCATGGGCAATTTTTGAATTTCGTAAAATTTTCATTATTAGTCTTACCTTATTTAATTAATTTATCAAATTTATTTATTTCTTATTAATTTTTATGGGGTGTTACATTCTCCCCCTTAAAAGGATTTTGTCCTCGAAATATTCCCAAGGAGTGGACAATGTAACAAGCAATAAGCATCCATATTATACAACCATAACTATCCATGCAACCAAAAGTGCAATGTGATTATGTTTGCAGACGTATTATAGGTGAACTCAATCCTAGCATGAGCATATAATCATGACGTACAAGCAAGTATGCAAACATCCTAAACATGCATAAAATTTGCTTAATGAGGTAAAGTGATAATGAAAAGTGTGGCAACCATCTCCGACCATCCGATTTAGAAAACACAATGCAACCATAACCTAATTGTAAAGAGAACTATGTTTGCTAGAGAAAAACTTAGGATGAGAAGTCTTTTTGTTTCAATTGGATTTTCTCCCTATTGTACTCAAGCTGGCCTAATTTCTTTATTATGGAGCTTCCTAGTTTCCCTCTCCATAATGCAAGCGATGGCACGAAATGTTATTGTCTTCGTCATAATGTCCCCTAATTGATCACTCTCTACAATAATAACTGTGATATAAAGGCATTTCCTCAAATGTGAAATGTGAAAAACATCATGGTCTCCTGCTAACTTATCCTATACTCCACGCAATATGCAAATCTTCCTATTCTTCCTTAAATTCAAAACGGCTCAATAAATATTGATGCCAACTTTCCTATCCATCCAAATCTTTTGACTTTCTAAAAAGGGGAAACTTTAATGAACAACACGTCCCCAACCTTATACTCTAACTCCTTTCTTCGCTTGTACATGTTGGATTTCTAGCTGTCTTACACTGCCTTCATACGTTCCTTAATCAACTCTACCTTTTTTGAAGTTTCATAATTAAATTTGGCTCGAGTAAAATTTTGTTGGTGGTTTCCCATTGATAATTTGGCGATTTTCATTGCTTCCCAAAGTGCTTCAAAATGTGCCATACCAATTGTCGATTGGTAACTATTATTATAAACAAGTTCTACTAAAGATAAATGATGCTCCCAATATCCTCCAAAGTCCATGATGCAAGCTCTTAACATATCTTCCAAGATCCTATTCACTTTTTTATTTTGTCCATCGGTTTGCAGGTGGTAAGCAGTGCTAAGATTCAATGAATTCCCTAAAGTTGTCTCTTTGGTAAAAATCTATGCTAGAGATACTACAATATTATTGCTCCTAACGGGAATAATTTTTTTAGCGAGTCTATGATCCAAATTACGCCTTTTCCTATTTGGCTCATAGGCAACCCAAAATATCTACGACATCCTTATGTATCTTTTGCTCTAGTCCAATGCGGTCCATCAATGCCGGCTTAACCTCTATTACTGCTAAAATTTATTTTTTTCCGAAATCCTAATGTTTCTAGGATTGAAGCTTTCTCTATTTCAATTACTAAACTAATTTCAATATCAACTTCCAATGTTACCTACATTTTATCGTTAATTAAGTGTCCCTGTATAATTTCCTTATTTACGTTGCTTCTCAAATGTATATATTTATCTAGCGGTCTAATCTCACCCATGAAATCAACACAGTAATAAAACAGGATATATCGCATGCTATACCGTATGAGTTTTCACCAACCTAAGGGAGACAACTAGCGATTACAACATCAAAACTCTAAATGAAAATTTTACTGGAAGCTGCAATTTATCGTCGATTGGTGTAAATAATATTGTGGTCCTAACACTTCTGACGCAGCGGTATAGCTTTGATACGAATTGATGCTTCAGTCTCTACTTCAACTTTGATACAAATTGACGCGTTTCAATCTCTAATCTAGCTTTGATAGAAATTGACGCAGATTTGCTATGATACCAAAAATGACGCAGCTTATAGTAGGCTCGAACAGTTTAGATGTCAAACTTTCACAACCTATCCAGGATCTTCTCCACGAAATGAAGATTTCGTGTCAAATAAACCAGTAGAACGATAAATGCCCAATTCCGTTGATCGAGACGATGCCGGAATCTAGCTATCTCCAACCCGTTGATCTCGCAAGATACCGTGGTGAAAGATCTACAATTAGATCGTTGATCACTCACAAGTGATACAGAGAATTGGCTTCTACTTCGTTGATTCGCGCACGAATAACCCAAAGAAGGAAAGAAGAAGGAGATCACACTCAACTTTAACAATGGTGGCAAAAGCTCACACACAAATTTTATTCAAAATCAACTACCTTTACAATGACAACACGACCCTATTTATAGGAATTACAACTCAACACAGCCGACCTAACATCATACAACCCAACACAGGTGACACACGACCTAACAACATACAGGTTACAACGACCCACGACATAACAACACACGACATAAGAAAATTACAACACGAATTACAACATCACACGACATAACGACCTACGACATAAGATTACACGACTAATTTACAACATACAACACATATGCGACATAACATCAGCGACATAAGATTGAGCATGGCTTCAGGAACGATTTAGCGACCTAAGCTTCAGAATGACTTAAGCAATGTGGCATCATTGAACGGCTTAAGGAAGAGCGGCCTACAACTTGTATTGAGTCGCGAATGACTTAAGACCATCGAGCGACTTAAGGCGGACGAATTAGCATGATGCGCTGCATCATCCTCCCTTGGTTGAAAAGAATTCGTCCCCAAATTTACACTTTCCTCTTCTTTGACATACGTGTTCTCATGATATGGAATCAAGTGTTTGACGCTGAAAATGTCAGCAATATGGATATGATCCGGAAATTTTAACTGATAAGCATTCTCATTAATCTTCTTTACGATTTCCAAAGAACCAATCTTTCTAGCAGCTAGCTTGTTGTAAGCACCAATAGGAAATCGATCCTTAGTCAATACTGCATATACAAAATCTCCTTCTTTGAATTCAACATTTTGTCGTCTAATATCTGCGGATTGCTTATATTTCTCATTCGTCTTAAGCAATCATTCCTGCACAACCTTGTGACACTCTTGCAACTCATTCACAAAATCACTAGCTCGTTTGATCACTCCTTTCTGCTGTGGTACTATAGAAAAATCCAATGGTCCTTTAGGAATTGTTGAGTAAACAATATGGAATGGACTGAACCCAGTGCTACGATTAATGGCATGGTTGTGTGCAAACTCGGCTTGACACAGCTTGGAATCCCAACTCTTCAAATTGTCATTCACGAGGCATCTCAGTAGATTACCTAGAGATCTATTCACAACTTCTGTCTGTCCATCTATCTGTGGATGATAAGCACTACTAAATTTCAGCTTTGTCCCGACCATTCTCCATAGACTCATCCAAAAATGACTCAGAAAACGAGTGTCTCTATCTGATACAATAGATTCAGGCAACCCGTGAAGACGATAGATCTCTCTGAAGTATAACTGTACGACATTAACTGCATCTGCCGTCTTCTTGCATGCAATAAAATGTACCATTTGGAAAAATGATCAACCACCACATAGATAGAATCATTGCCACGTTGCGTCCTCGGCAAACCCAATACAAAGTCCATACTAACATCCACCCATGGTTTAGTAGGTATAGGCAACGGCATATATAAACCTGCATTTGTCCCGGTCCCCTTTGAAACTTGACAAATATGGCACATCTGAACAAAATTTTCAACCTCCTTCCTCATTGACGGCCAAAAATAAGACTTTGAGATCAACTTCATAGTACGGTCGTGGCCCACGTGTCCTTCTTCATGTAATCTTTAATGATCTTCATTCGTAAACTACAATCTGGAATACACAACTGATTTCCTCTGAACAGAAAACCTTGAACCAGTATATATCCATCCATGCTTCCCTTCTTGACTTTGTCTAGGATTTCAAAAAAATATGAATCTGAAGTAAGAAAATCTGGAAGTAAGTCAAAACCCATCACCTCTACTCGCCTGATTGTTAGTAAATTCTCCCTCCGACTCAATGCACCGGCAACGCGATTAGTTACTCCAGACTTGTGCTTTATGACAAATTTAAATTGCTGCAAATAAGCTATCCACGATGCATGCCTAGCTGCAATTTTATTTTGCCCTTGTAAATGTTTCAACACTTCATGGTCCATATACAAAACAAATTCTTTGTGAAACAAGTAATGTCTCCAATGCTTCACAGCCTGCACAATAGCATAAAACTCCACATCATAAGTATTGTATCTCATCTTTGCTCCAGAAAGTTTTTCACTGAAATAGGCAATTGGATGTCCCTTCTGACTCAACACTCCTCCAATTCCAACTTTTGATGCATCTGTATGTAACTCAAATAGTAACTGAAAATCTGGCAACACTAGAATCGGTGCTGAGGTTAAAAGTTCCTTGATTTGCTCAAAAGCATATCCTGCCTCTTTCATCCATGAAAATTGCTTTCCTTTCATACAATCAGTAACAGGGGCCATTACACTACTAAAGTGTGGTATAAATCTTCGATAAAATGAAGCTAACCCATGGAAACTTCGGACTTCTGTTATAGTCTTGGGCTGTGGCGAATTTCTGATTGCGGCTACTTTACTCTGGTCCACTTGTATCCCTTCCTTAGACACGACATATCCCAGAAATAAAACACTTGGCGTCATAAACACGCATTTCTTCATCGCTGCATAGAATTGTTCTTGACAAAGAATAGTTAACACCTTTCGCAAGTGGTGATTGTGCTCCTCCGTGCTAGCACTATAGATCAAGATATCATCAAAGTAGACTACCACAAACTTCCCGATGTAAGGTCTGAAAATTTGATTCATCACTCTCATAAATGTACTTGGTGCATTAGATAGACCAAATGGCATGACCAGCCATTCATATAATCCTTCCTGAGTCTTGAATGTCGTCTTCCATTCATCACCTGGTCTTATGCGAATCTGATGATAACCACTCTTAAGATCAATCTTAGAAAAAATAACAGACCCACTAAGTTGATCCAATAGATCATCAAGTCTTGGCATAGGAAATCTGTATCTGACAGTTATTTTGTTGAGTGCCTTACTGTCGGTACACATTCTCCATGAACCATCTTTCTTTGGTACCAACAGAGCTGGTACAGCACAAGGACTGAGACTCTCTCGAACACGCCCTTGCTCAAGCAACTCCTCAACCTGTCTCCTCAACTCTTCATGCTCTTTTGGACTCATACGATAATGTGGCCTATACGGTAAAACACCACCTGGCACTAGCTCAATTTGATGTTGTATATCCCTCAGTGGCGGTAATTCCTTGGGTAATTCCGTAGGAAAGACATCTTTAAATTTATTTAACACTGGTCTAACTTTCGCTGGAACTTCACGTTCTTCACTTGCTTCATACCCAATCAACATAAACATCTCAGCACTTTCTTTCACTTCTTCAACAAATTCTCTCGAAGATAATAGACTAGTTGATTCCACTTTCTTCTCTGACTTGCTTTCACTCGGTTCAGGCTTCTTAGGAACTAAAGTAATTTGAGTACCTTCGAACATGAAACTGTAGCTGTTGGTGCGACCATTATGTTGTACAGCTCTATCATATTGCCATGGTCTTCCAAATAGTAGATGACACACATCCATATCGACAACATCGCACTATATATCATCTTTATACTTCTTCCCAATAGAAAATGTAACAAATGCTCATCTTACCACTGTCACTTCTCCACCTTTCTTTAGCCATGCCAGTTTATAAGGTCTAGAGTGTTTTTCAATCTTCAACCCTAACTTCGTGACGGCTTCTTCAGAAATAATGTTATCGCAGCTTCCCGTATCAATAACAAATCGACAAACCTTCCCCAAGATAGTACATGTAGACTGAAAGATATTGATTCTCAGCCAACTAGAATCATTCTCATGCTTTGGCGCTAAACAAGACCTCATTATCATCAAGTTACATCCTTCGTCTCCTGACACAACTTCTTCATCTTCATCAAAAGTCGATGGTTGAGAATAGTCAACTTCAGCTTCCACATCCTCATACTCACATTCCTCTGCAACTAATGCTCTCTTCTTTGGCTTTGTACATTCATTACTTTTATGGCCAAACTCCTGACAATTATAGCACTTGATACTGTTATTGACCTTCGCTTTAGCGGCTTCACTGACAACTGGTTTACTGACTGTCTTGGAAACATTAGCACTGCTACTACCGCCCTTATTCTGGTTGTTAGAACTCGCAAACACACCACTTCCTCGTCTCCCTTGTTTCTCCCAAGCTAGAGCTTTCTGATGTGCTTCCGCAACAGACATTGGATTAAACATATTAACCATGTCTTGAATTTGTGTTCGTAACCCTCCAACATATCTAGCCGTTAGCTGTTCCTCGGTCTCCATAATATTATTCCTTGCAATCAATTGATAGAATTCATCAGCATAATCATTCACTGACTTCGTCCCTTGTCTCAAATTCTGCAAACGTTGATACATAAGAGATTGATAATTGTACGGCAAGAAAGTCTCTTTCATCATCTTTCTCATCTTCTCCCAAGTGACAACTTTTGATTTTTCCATTCTCTCCCGAGTTAGTTTAGTTTGTTGCCACCAAGCCATAGCTCTTCCCCTTAGTCTTGTAGCAACTAATTGGACTTTGCGATTCTCAAGCACCTCCTTGAATTTCAAAATTTCTTCAACACTCGACAACCAATCAATAAATTCTCCTGCTTGCATACCACCTTTGAATTCTGGAATTTCCATCCTCATACCAGACTCCCTTTTCGATCATTTTCTGAATCCAGATATTGATTTTGCACTTGGCCTCGATTTCGATAATGAATACTACCTCCATCACCATCCTCCTCAAAATCATATGTATTTCGATATCGATCCTGACCATATACGTTCCTATAACCATGCATGTCCCTTCTACCTTGTCTTTCAACATCACGATATGGTTCATTTTCAAACCCACGCGGAGTTCTTCTCTCTTCATTTCGGTACCCATGGTGGTCTCGCATCATTGAAACTGATGAATCTCTCCTATCTCGATAAGATTGGGGTGACATCCTCCTTTCTCCCGAAACCGATGGTGAAACTCTGTTTCCACTTTGGTTCGAAACTAGTGACGTTCTCCTTTGATTGTGATTCATGTCTTTCATCAATTTCTCCAACTTTTCAATACCCTCATTGAACTTTTCGTTGATACGCTGCTCCATCTGCTCAGCTTCTTATCTTCTATACAAATCTTCAACATTTTGATGGCGATTAGCACGTCTCAGAGGCATGATTATTAAACAATCTCGTTTATGTAACTTTGATCTGGCTCTGATACCAATTGATGCAGCGGTATAGCTTTGGTACGAATTGATGCTTCGGTCTCTACTTTAACTTTGATACAAATTGACGCGTTTCAATCTCTAATCTAGCTTTGATAGAAATTGACGCAGATTTGCTTTGATACCAAAAACGACGCAGCTTATAGTAGGCTCAAACAGTTTAGATGTCAAACTTTCGCAACCTATCTAGTATCTTCTCCACAAAATGAAGATTTCGTGTCAAATAAACCGGTAGAACGATAAATGCCCAATTCTGTTGATCGACACGATGCTGGAATCTAGCAATCTCCAACCCGTTGATCTCGTAAGATACCATGTTGAAAGATCTACAATTCGATCGTTGATCACTCGCAAGTGATACCGAGAATTGGCTTCTACTTCGTTGGTTCGCGCACGAATAACCCGAAGAAGGAAAGAAGAAGGAGATCACACTCAACTTCAACAATGGTGGCAAAAGCTCACACAAAATTTTATTCAAAATCAACTACCTTTACAATGATAACACGACCCTATTTATAGGAATTACAACTCAACACAGCTGACATAACATCATACGACCCAACACAGGTGACACACGACCTAACAACATACAGGTTACAATGACCCACGACATAACAACATACGACATAAGAAAATTACAACACGAATTACAACATCACACGACATAACGACCTACGACATAAGATTACACGACTTAACAACATACAACACATATGCGACATAACATCAGCGACATAAGACTGAGCATGACTTCAGAAACGATTTAGCGACCTAAGCTTCAGAACGACTTAAGCAATGCGGCATCAATGAACGACTTAAGGAAGAGCGGCCTACAACTTATATTGAGTCGCGAACGACTTAAGACCATCGACCGACTTAAGGTGGACGACTTAACATGGTGCGCTGCATCAACTTCTTACAAAATTAAGATGGAAATTCCTAGTATATCATTCCATTATCACCCATCTTCCTTAATTTTCCGTCTTGATTTCTAATAAATGTCGTCCATCCAATGCTTCAGTTAATATACCTGTAATAATTGATCATTAATGCCAAAACTGGACCATCTCTAACCAGTCCTCATTTAAATCCCTTTTAATCTTTTTACCAATATTGACTCATTGTAGTGCACTTGCCTATTACTTTAGCCTTTTGGACTTTTTAAATTAATATTTATAATTCTATTTCAGCTGTTATTCTCTGCATTTCTTTGTACAGGTAAGTTCCTCTTACATACCTTATCAGGCATTCTTACCCTTTTATTTTCCATATCCTATTTCAATCAAGTCCCATTTCAATTTAAACACCATTTAAAAGAAATGAATTTTAAAAGAACTTTCAAATTTATAAAATAGAAAAAAATCTTCGAGTCTAACTTCCTCTCCGTTTTACATTTATTTCAAGAAAGAAAAATCCCTTTCTACCAAAAACCTTTTAAGTAGAAACTTTTGATTTAACAAAGTTTTAAATTATGAACTTCTTTAGTTTTTCTAAACAACAACTTATTGGTAAATCCTTTGAAGAACCCATTCAATAACATTTCAAAGAATTTTCCAATAACCTTTTATAAAATTCTTTTTCAATGGTTTGAATCTATAAGTTGATTTTAATTGTCTTTAGTTTGAACTATCCTTCTTTCGTACTTAATTTTTATAAAATCTAATTATCTTCTTATGACGATTAATGCAGACCTTCTTTTTGGAACTTGCTCCACTCTTTCTACACTCTTGCTTCACTCCCATCATTCCTTACTTTCGGATGCTTACAACTATAATGCCTTACAATATTCAATTATAACTAAAATGTTTATCCACTATTTTTATAAATGTCGATTGTCCGTAATAAATGACTATTATTCAAACCAAACAATTTCTAAAGACATTTATTCACTCTAAATTTTCTTGTTATGCCTTCCTTATCTCTCCATAATTACCCTAATAATCTCTTTAATCGGTCCATTTATATCCTTATTAAGTTCTTATAACTCCCTGTTTATTGACCATCTATTGCCCTATTAATTTTGGAGTTACGATCTTTTCCACCATCATTTCCTATCCCTATTTTTTATTATGCAATTTATGTTAATGTTCTAATTAAATCTAATGTGAACATTGATACATATTACATTTATAGAGTCCATAATTATAAGGCAATCTAAGTCCTACAAAGGAGTCAAATACCATTAAGCTTCTTGGGTTCTTCCATATGCTGCGGTCATGCCCATCTTGGTCCACTCCTTTTGATACAACCTCTACCACATGGGTAATTGGGGGTAGGAGTGTATTTTTTTTGATAACATGAGTGATACTCTATTTAAGAGCAGAGCACTCTGCTTTTGATGTCTCGGGAGCTCGAACTAGTGACCTTTAGAACCTCTGTCTAAAGTGCGACATCCTAACCACTTGAGCTATAGGTCCTTGACATCCTTTTGGAATATGATCACAACTACTTCTACAGTCTTATAAGTGTGTATACACACACCACAATAGGGTTTTGAAACATACATTCAAAAATAATAAGCACGTCGCTCATACGCATACTCATCCCCATTGATCGGGTAACTTAAGGTACGATACCAAATGCAACATACCGCCCTTAAACGGACTTGTTTCTGACTAGAAAATGCCTATTGTAACAACCCTACTTTCTATACTATATACATAAATGAATTTAATAAAATAATTTTTTTTAATTTGGAATTTTGATAATTAATATTTTAAAAATAAATTTTTAGTTAATTAAATTCTATTTAATAAAAGATTTTTGTAAGTTGAATTAAATTTATAAATTCTTTTCAAATAATATATTGAAATTGAAAAAATCATTATAATTGAATACAAAATATTTTTATATAATTAGACACTAAAGGAAAGCACACCCAAACCCCTTACCTCTTCTATCCTTGTAACTATTTCATCTGCTTCGACCATCCATTTTGACACTTCCATCCCTCCTCCTTTGACCTTGCCTGATCTGCCGCCTCCTCCTCCACCATTTCCTCCTTATCCTTCCCCTCCACTACCCTTTGTGCCTCCCTCTATCGTCTTTGTTCCACCTTCCTCTTCATCTATTCCTTCCGCTCCTCTCTTTTCATCTCCTCTTCTCTCCCCTTATGCTTTAAACTGGTCATCTTTGTTTAAAGGTAAACCTAAGAATGCTGGTTCCTACTCTCCTTGACATTTTGAACTCTCTTACAATGGAACTCCACTGGCTCCACCACCTAAAGTGGACAATGAAGGAACTAAGACATGGTTTGAGTATCTGGTGGATTTCTTTCTAGGATAATCGATTAACTATATTATAGTTAAGTCTTATGTAGATAGACATTGGAAGCTTAAAGGTAACAGTGACATGCCTTCTAATAAGCAAAACTTCTATTTCAAGTTCTCTCATCATGAGGATTAGATGAAGATATTGAAAATGGATCCCACTTTTATAATAACCCAAATGTTCATTGTAACATCATGAATCCCAGTTTTGGGTCTGTCTAATCAAAGATCAAGTTTGTTCCTACATGGATTGTTTTTGCTATCACTTTGGGAATTTGGTTTGTTGTGATGAGAATATTGAGAAAATGAAAAGGTTCGAGTATGCAAAATGTCTAATAGAATTTACTCCTAATAAGGAACATCAGGATTTTATGTGTTGGTGATGATAAATGTGACAGTGTGTGTAACGATCCGAAAATTCAACACTTCAAGAAAATTCAGCACTTCAAAAAAATTTAAAGTATTCATAAATAAGACATTTTAACATAAATAATAATGTTTTGAATAATAAATAATATTAGTAATATTATTTTGAATAAATATTTATAAATATGCATTCTTTGGAAGATATATGGATAAAATGACAAAAAATCATTTTATCGACAAATAAATCTTTGACCATCCGACATAATGCACGGAGATGGATACATATACTTATTTATCAATATAAGCGAGAATATGTAATAAAATAATTTATCTTCTTTTGGAAATCAAAAGTATATATGACATTAGTAATAATGTCACTATGGAACTATAGATTTTTGAATTTAAATTGAGTTCAAATGATTTAATAATTATTTTAATTATTAAAATGTGCCCTTTTAATTATTATATAATAATATCATTAAACTTTGTTTTTCAATATATGTATATGAACTTAGAAGAGAAAATATGATTGGAAATCGAAATTGGATTTCGTAATGATTCAACGTGTAAACATATGTGCAACATTATGGATTATATGTGACATACATATGCACATAAACATGTACATATACATGAGGACATTCACATGCACATTGATACATACATATATACATATATATTTTAATATAAAATAACCAAAAATGTCAAGATATTCTCTCATTTCCTTAACCGTTAAACATCCTAAAATCAACCTCTTACACATCCAAGTACATGCACATGGCCAAGCACATAGGAGGGGGGGTTCGACCGAATCATGTGAGGTAAGAGGGGTGTAGGATGGTGAGTAAAAGATGATGTATATGCAATTAAATATCTTGAAATTTTACTCCTTCCATTTTCCTATAAATATGCACCATCCATCTCCACTTCCATTCTCTTCTTCATTTTCCTAAGCTTTTCTCTCTATTTTTAAGGCTTCCATACTTAGAGAAATAATGGCAAAAATATTAATAAAGAAAAATAAATTATGTAGTGTGTGTCTATATATATATATCAAACCACTTCAAAACTATCACAAAACTCCACCTTTCCACCTAATTACCCCACGACCGCTACCCTATTCCTCCATAGTCAAGCCATCATCCCCTCCTAGCCAAGGCCAAGAGCACCTACCACCATCCTAAGCAAGGGCCAAGCCATCTAGAGGCACTAGTACAAGGGTTCATGAGCTTAAAGTTTGAGTTAGCAAAGCTATAGCCATTTTTAAGTTAACCATTTAATCCGAGGTGAGCAAACTCTGCTTACACACACACACACACACACACACACACACACTTTAGATGACGAGATGATATGATTTTTGGTTTATATAATTTGATCATCATGTTTGGTTGTGAAATATTATTGTTTGGATGTGTAAAACAAGTCACATTTGAATACATGTAAAAATGTCACAATGGAAATTACTTTCCTTTTTTTAAATGAAATGATATATATATATATATATATATATATATAAGTGGTTAAACCTCTTTGAAAATGGTTTAAAATGATTTAATAATGTTTAGTAAACATTTAAAAGTATTTCGACAAACTATAATAGAATATGAAATTTAAGTTGAAATAGGCATATCGCGTAATGGTAGTTCGTGATTTCATGTCATAGAAACTTAAATCCAATTATGGACGTCAGAATTATTTGTAGTAAAATTTTCCAAACTCTTATAACTATAGTTTTCAAAAGAAGGAAGAAAATTGAGATGTTGTTTAGTAGATTTTGAAATATGTGCAAAACAAATTTTCAAAATAATTGCGGTTTGGCAGTTCAGAAACCAAAGCGACAAATTGTTTAAAAATTATATTTTTAATTCTTTAAAAATATGGAATAAATCCTATAAATATTTTATTTTTTTAAAAGATATTTAAATTATAAAAATGGATTTCTAAATGATAGAAATGTTGTTTTGATCACATAGTCTTTAAAAGCACTATTCGCAACACTATTTATAACACTTTTTATAGCACTTGTAATAACTTTTGAAATATAGCTTTAAACTTAAGTACTCTTTCCCAAATATTTATAAATATTTTCAAATAAATAATTAAATATTTTAAAAATGATTTGGACGTTTCATAATTTATTTTAAAATGTTTAAATAAATGATTTAAAGAAAAGCTATAAAATCAAGTGATTTAATCTTGGCTCTAAAAGCTGATGAGTGAACTAGATTTTTCTATTAATGAGATATGGATGTGATGTTCTCAAACTAAGGAGATGTTCAGGAGTAACTAATGCGCTGGCTCACCTGGCCTCTTTTTTGGGCGAGGAATAGATAAGGTCGAAATGTTAGAAACAAGACAGGTATAAAAGATTCCAATTTACAAATTTAATTTAATATGACTTGGATTGCATAGAGATAAAATTCTTATACTTGGTATTAAACTCCAAAGAGGGAACGCGTACTATCCATGCGAATTTAAAATGTGATTTCTCCGTTATTCGAGGGACAGTAAAGGTTGAATACGGAAATTGATGTTGAGTAGAATGGGTATAATTTCTATCGACCTTCTTTAACTCAGTAAAGTTTTTTAATATGACTAATGAAAATGATCTGGTATTTCCAAAGTTAAAGGGAGGCTTAATGATTCCATATATACTGGAAAGAAATGTTTTAAAGATGTATAATTTTAGAAGATATTTTTGATAAGAAAAGAAAGTAATTAATCAAATGATAAGTGCCTATTACTTAACATATTTTTATCAAAGATTGGTTTGAAGGAATGGGGGTCGGATTTGAGTGATTCTCATCCGAAATCCACTTCAATTCAATTTGCATATCCAAAGTGAAGACACGGGATGATAATATATGGAATGAAGGGCTGGTTGTCACCGACCCTTTAGGGAAATTTCCCATATCGTATATATGTGGCAAAAGTATCTTCATTTGTTCTTTAATGCAAGGGCTGCTCGCTATTAATCCTCAGGATGGTTCCCGATAGGATGTGGTAGGCTAGTTCCTTCGGTTTGTCCTATTTCTAGACAACTTTTATGGATGAATGTCTCACGTTGCATTTCAAGATCACATTGATTGGTCTCTATAAACATATCATCTGTTTGGTGGCAGAGAAGGCAAATTCTCTTAACTTAACCACCTTTCCTAAGACATATGAGCTCAGGAGTTATACGTTTGCATAAATCAGTTGTGTGATTGTATAATGGCAATGTGGCATTTAAAGTGAAATGTGTTCTATGAAAGGTAAATGTTGCCTTAAGCTTTGCATCCCAGAAATGAAAAAACATGGTAAAAGTAGCAAGGCTATGTGGGTCGCACTCGTTCGATGATGTCATCGCCTTTCTAGATACCCTTTATAATTCGGGCTGTTATATGTGCTTCGAGATCCCCGTAAAGGTATAGAACGACTGAGGTGATGACATATTCGACACAATCAAGCAAGTGGTAGGCTGGTCTTGTATTAGTTTAGGCACCCAGTATCTGGAACCTTGGTACATCCCTCTAGAGGTGTACTGTATAAAAGGTAGTCCCTTACCTTATCATTATATGGAATCCATTCTTCAATAAGTGCCTTCGGACTTAGTTGTGAACCTATTATGTCGTCAAATTTAACCATTGTAACAATTTCGACTATTTTAGTATGTTTATTTGAAAGACAATTTTCAAAGAATGTCATTAAAAATAATACTTCTAGATTTTGTGTCGTAAATGTTTTAGTTATCATAAGGTAAAAACACATTCCGTGTTTACGTGTGACGTGGTCTTATGAGATACTATTTTTTTTTTCAATATCTGTATTTTAAGCCTCTCACAAAGTCCCATGATTGATCCAGATTTTATTTCTATTCCCCTTAAACTCTGGGTGCCCTATTTTTCCAGAATGCCAAGTAGTTAGGTAATCTTGGTGCATTTTGGATGGAGCATGAGCCTGGAGATGGAGTGTCTTCTGTAGATATTTATTTGGTTTTAAATTTCTATTGTACAAGTACCTATCAGCACCTATAGGGATATGCCATTATAATTATCCTAACTGGATTAGTACTTACCATAACATTGATACATCATTTTGAGACTGATTGTACACACTATCTCTATGTATAATTTAGTATTGAATATGATGTGATTTTCTATCTTCTATATATATTTTATTTTTATCCCTAGAGATCGGGTTTCCGGCACTTGAATTTGCAGCACCAAATACCAATGATGTATTAGTGTCGATTTTCGATAGTCGAAAATCCCTTTCATTACAATGTGCAAGTTGAATACCTGGATACCTCTTATATGTACTCACCATAAAGTTTTTGGTCATTCCACTATGAACTGTAAGATGGTCAATGAGGAAATCATAGCTGGTGATGATTGTAATAAGAATGGGAATAATAAGTATAATGTGAATGAGGACACGGAAAAGAGATCCACAGGAAAAATAAATGAATTGATAAAGGTGAAGCTCAATTTTCTAGAGCTTCATTAGATGTTTCTAACATACTTGAAAATGGTACTGTATCTATTATCCCTAAAATTCAAGTGGCTAAAAAGAAAAGAAGTGTTCAGCAAATGAAGTGGAGAAAAGTTAGGCATAACGATTCTGATTCTACTTTGGCTTATGGTCGAACCAATGCTGCCGTGATAAATAAAAATGATTTAGAGTTGCATATTTGGAAGGGGAAATAAGTATGGATACAACTGGTCATATTAATGATTGTGAAATTCATGTTCGTAGAAACAATTTTGGAGTACTTGATATCATTGAAGAAGAGGAGATTGATGATACTGAAGTTATTGAAGTTAATGAAGCATTTATTTCCTCTGCATCAAATACCCATGATCATGCAAATGCTATTTCACATGCACATGAAAATGCGAATGAAAATTCTCTTGCACATGCAAATGCAAATTCTCTTCCTTATGCTAATGCATCTCCAAATATTGGCCCCAATGTTTTTGAGAAAGGAAACTGTTCTATTGATACGATTATTATTTAAACTTCCTCCAATTGTATAAACCAATCATACTCCAATTCATTATCTACTCTTGAATTGAAAATCCTTTTATGCAAACCGATATGCTCACCTCCTCGGATAGTCTTCATAACATGCACAATGAAATGCAAAATACAAATGTGCACATCTCTTCATCTACTATTCCAATTTAGTTGCCCAATTCAGAACCTAATCCATCTGATTTACCTCTCTTACATAAATCAACTTCCCCTATTAGTCCATATGTTCGTATCACTCTCCCATCAAACATCATTCAAACTTATTTTCCTTCATCTGCTTCTATTATTCCTTCTCACTCTTCCTTAAAGAAATGTGGTAGACCTATGGAATTTCCATGTACTTCTGCTCCTTCCGATATTGAAATAGGATCAATTTCACTCCTGATCAAACTTATCGCAATCAAACTAATAATCATCCAACTACCTGTTCTGGTATTCTTACTAAATCTAAAGCACTAATTCATTAATGGTAGACAAAATTGCTTATTGGAACATTAGGGTGCTCATTCAATTGAAAAGCAACTTGAACTCAAGGATCTCATTCAAAATTTCTCTCTACAACTATTAGTAGTAGCTGAAACTAAACTCAACCATGAATTATCTTATAAAGCCTCAAATTTTATAAATCCTTCATGGTTTATTCTCCATAACCTTTCCCAAGCTTCCTTTGGAAGATTACTAATCATTTGGAAACCCATCATTTTCTCTATTTCTCTTGTCCTTGTTCATAGACAATTCACATTCTATTAACACTCACCTCTTCTCCAACCAATTTTTCGTTCCACATGTGTGTATGCTAAAAATAATAAAGAGAATAGATAGGTTATGTTAGACCTCCTCCCTACTTTATCTCCATTAAATTCTCTATGGATAAGTATTGGGGACTGGAACCATATGCAATATGCAAATGATAAACTTGGTGGTAATCCTCTGTCCCTTCCAGCCATAAAGCCTCTTAGCAGTGCTATTCATTCAGTTGATCTCCTCCCTATCAGTTCTTCTAGACGCTTTTTCACATAGAGTAACTAAAGTCGTTCCGAAACTAGAACTTTATGTAGATTAGATAAAACCTATCAAAACTTGTAAGTTGTTCTCTCAAGGCCAAATGTTGCTATTTCTTTCCCTCCTCCATCTCTCTTCGATCACTCTCTAATTATTTAAGACCGGGGAAAGGTAGCCACCAAAAGTCCTTCCCCTTTTCATATTTTAATAACTGGCTAGAACATCCCCATTTTTTAGGCGTTGTATCTGAAGGTTGGAACTATAATATTTATGGTAACCCTATGTACATTTTTTAGGTTAAGCTTTGGATGTTGAAGTCTGTTTTGAAGGTTCAGACAAACAAAACTTTTGGTGATGGATCTAAATGTCTACTGACATCAGACTCAAGGTTCATACTGCTCAACTTACATTCATCTCCTCCCCAATGAACAGTCTACTGCCTGCCGCTGAGTATGACCTTATATAATCCCTTCCAAAAGCATTACTGGAAGAAGCAAAAAAGAACTAGCAAAAATGTAAGGATCTTTGGGTTAAGCATGTTGATAAGAATGCTTCTCATTTTCACAGTTCTCTAAAATTTAGGCAATATGAAAGTAAAATCTATTTAATCCTTCATACGAACAATATCACATGTAATACTTTTGTGTATATTCAATAAGTTGTCCTCCTTTACTATCACAACCTGCTTGCCAATCAAGATCTTATATCTCCATCCTTGTCATCCTTTCCTATGTTTAAGTTTCCTAAGATTTATGAACACGATAAACAAGCCCTTACCTCCAATGTTACCCCTCTAGAAATCATGCAAACAATTTTCTCTATGAACTAATCTAGCCGCCCTAAACCAGAATGGTTTAATACCCATTTTCATAAATCATGCTAGGATATAATTGGGCAGGATGTGATCAAGGCAGTTAGAAACTTTTTCAGGAGCAATAAAATGTTTGGTGGCACTAATGCCACTAAATGAGCTTAGTCTCTAAAACTTCTTTGCCTTCAAATGTCTCCCATTTTCGGCCAATAGCTTGTTGTAATGTGATACAAAAATGTACTTCTAAGATTATGGCGAATGAAACAGGATCTTCCTCCAATCATATGTCCAAATAAATGTGCATTCCTTCCTTCTAGAAATATCATTAATAATAATATCAAATCATCTCAGGAGCAAATGAGAGGATATTCTAGAACTAATACATCCCCAAGATGCCTTCGAAAACTTGACATACGAAAAGCTTTTGACACAATTCAACGAAAGTTAATATTCAACATCTTCTATGCAATGAATTTCCTTCTACTTTTTTTAGCCTGGATTTAGACTACTGTAACGACCCGTAAATTTTGAGAAATTAATTGCTTAATTTAATTAAGATTTTGTAATTAAATTTAGGAAGAAATAAAATTTTTAGATTTTATATTGAAGTAAATGCTAAAATTATAAATAAATGAAATGCAACATTTGAAATTAAAGATAAGTATTAACAATTGAAATGAAATTACGATTAATTGAACTAATGGGAATTGTTATAGGCTAAGAAATTGAATATAAGAAAAACAAATGGGAATATTGTATTAACTAATGCAATGATATAATTAGTGATAATTTAACGAATTCAATGTTATAGTAACCGGAAGTAATATGCAATAAATGGAAAAAATTTATAATCAATGTAGGCAAGTAATTACAATGTTTGTTGTTGATAATAAACGTTACTTTAATGGTAATTAATAACATAACGGAAGTGTGAATGAAAATCAGTAGTATGAAAATAAATGGAAACAATGATTTGTATGTAGTAAATGCTTTTGTATGCGATTAAAGGGTAACAGTAATGCTAAATTGTATGTTACCTATTGTTAATTGAATTTGAAATGAATTTTTAATAAATGTAAATAAAATAGAAACATAGATTTATTTATAGGTTAGGAATTGATGTAAAGAAATTTTAAAACCAAGTAAATAAATTTTTGAGAACATCTAATAGTATAATTAATATAATGAAATTAAATTAGCTTTATATATGGAATTATAATCTGGATGGATAAGTAACGAACTGAAAAATGCAATTAAAAGCACATATGTTGTAATTTATGTAGGTTGCCTGTTTATTAAATGGGTTAAATAAATTTTGGGAATCCATTACAATAAATCTTGATTTAACGTTGGTTAGTGTAAATTTAAGTAACAATTGATGTAATAAAGGATGGAACCAAGGTAAATTAGAATATTGGATGTAAAATCTTAATTTATGGGTTAAATTGACAAATTTAAATATGATTGAGTTATAATAGTTATTATATAATAAGTGGAAATAAAATAGTTAATAAGAATAAAGGTGAAATTGGAAGTATCAATGTAATGAAACGCAAATAAATGTTAAATATGTTATATTATAATGATTGTTGAATAATAAGAATGCAAATCAGGATTTATTTATTTGAATTGAAATTTAAGGTAATTGGATTTTGATTGAAATAAAAATGAAATTAAATATTTAAATATTATGTAAATATAAACTTAGATAAATTTAAAGATATCTACGTAATAGAGTATGAATTCAATGTTAGTTTCATCTATTTAATACTAATAGGTTTAATGATAGAATGAAGAGTCAATTAAATGTTATGTTAATATAAATTAAGGTAATAGTGGGGAGTAATGCAAATTTTCTTTATAATATGATAATTAGTATAATACAACATAAACTTAAGTGTAACATTTGGCTTGAAAACAATTATTAAAAGTTACCTGTTAATTTGTTGATGGAAATGGAAATAAATATTAATAAAATAAATGTTATACTTATGGGAAAGGAAATAAAATGATTAGAAGTTATGAAATTAGAGTATATTAAGAAGTGGGGATTTAACTGGAATCAATTGCAACGAATCTAATAAAATGTTACATTGATGTTAAATTAAGGTAATATTTGGAAATAATGATAATGATTTTCATAATTGAACAAGTTGCGGAATTAAAAAGGATGGAAAAATCAAGATTTATTTATTTATTGGAATTTAAAATTTAAAATTTGATTTATTGTGAATAAATGAAATTTAATATGGTAATTTGCGAAATAATTAATGTTGAATTAACATAGAATTTGTTGTTAGTTATTAAAATTGTTTAAGGAATCAAAAGTGATAAATTTTGTAAATTATAAATTTTAGAGATTGGATTGGAATAGTGATTTAATTAAGTTAATACTAATTTATTTAATTAATGTTAAAAATAGCCATTTTGGCCACCGACTCAGATTTTGATGAAACCAGTTTCATCGGATCCTTAACAGTGAATTATTGTAGGATTTCAAGTTTCGTATCGATTGGACTTGTCGTTTGATCGTACGGACTCGAAACGCCTTGAAATCGATAAATTGAAATCAATTTGAAAAATACTGATTTTAGCATAACTTCTTCATACGATGTAATTTGATCCTGAAACTTTTTCCATTGCATTTAAAATATTTTAAAACACCTATTTTGATATATGGGTTTACCCAATTTCGTTCCGGGGTCAGAACGGGCTTTTTTGGGCCACTTTGTCGTTAGCGCGTATATATGTTCTATCCATCTATTCTATTTACAATTCTGCCTATAAATAACCAGCTATAAACCCTAGCCTTCCTAAATTTCATTATCTATACGTATATCCCAACCCTCTCCTCTTCAATGGCTGACAACATAATTTCAGATCCAATCCCAAATCAAATCCAAAGCTGAAAATTCAATCTCCTCAAATACTATCAAATTATATATCGATTTGAAGCTCTCGACGAGCGCAAGTCAAATCCGAAATTCGTTTTTTAATCTGAAGCTCTATTTGTCCAGAAATTGATGATCCATTATCGTCTATTCATCACGCGACGATCAACTTCAGCTGATCGTCGAATTGACCATACCGTATTGAAGAGGAAACCGAGAGCAGTCCATCAGTAAAGTTTGTTCGGTGATTCAACGGCCGGATTGGTCAATTTAATTCATTAGGGTTTAACATTAGGGTGGCCGCCGCTGCCTTTTTGGCGCCAATCAAGGCGCCGTGCGTGCGGAAGACTTGAGGCGAGGCATGGGAGGGGGAAGGCGCGACCTCTACGTGGTGCGAGCGTGTTTAGGCACGGACGATCGCATTTTTCATCAGAGGCGAATAACGTGCGTGGGTGGTTTCTGCGTTCATTTTTCTCCTGTAGTGTGCGTTAGTGCTTGGCTGGGAAGATTAGATGGAGGGTGACGTGGCGTGTTAGGTAAGTGTTCCATTTCCTTTTATTTATTTTTTAATTTAATTCAAATGCATTTATCGCTACATCTTGCACATACGAACTCCATTTTACTCGCGGTTTTTTTTGTTAGGATCGTATTGAAATTCCAGACTTGATGACGCTTGTTTGGACGAATTTTGAGACGGTCAAATTTTTGGGTTTAAATTGGATTTAAATTCAATTTAAATTCGAAAGGTGAGTGTTTTAACCCACTCATAGTTTCTAAGATTTCTTATGTTTGTTAAATTTATTTATGATGTGATTCGAAATTTATTTATAACCGTTTGACATATATTTCATCATTATCTCAGTTATTTAGCATTTATATAATTAACTTCTTATATTATTCATTATTGCATATTATCTTCCAGTTAAATTGTTATTTATTATTGCATATAAACTGCCAGTTAAACAGTTATTAATTTATCATTGAATATAAACTGCTAGTTAATTCCTGATGATTATTATCCGTTCTATATTGATGCTATTGTTGAATTTGATGATGATTGCGATAAATGGTTGATGGTTGATATTGGATGAATGGATGCTGTATTTTTATATTGTTATAAACTGCAAGTTATTATGCATTTTCATCTCATTCGGGATTATGGTTTGAAATGATATACAATCGCATTTTATTTTAAATTGCGGATTGAAATGATAAATATCCGTATCACTTGACCATAGGGTAGAAAATTATATACAGGCACTGCGATGTATATATAAAATATTTTTTTGAAATGATTTTCTATGGTTTTGGAAAGAAATATATGGTTTAGTAAATTTAATTTTGATATTATATAAATAGTATTTTATATATACAGTTAATTTCTTGAATTCAAGCTATGTATAAATTTGTGTAATAAAAATAAGTATATTTATGGAGTTAGATTGTTTATATTATATGGTTATGTACCTATTCAAAATATTGTATATATAAAGTTTTAATGACTTAAATAAAAATTTAAGTTGGAAGATAAATATGAAATTGGTTTGAATTGAACTATTTAAGAATTATACTCGAATAAATTTGAATTGAAACTTAAATAAATTTGATGTTTTGAAAGGTATGATTCTTATAACTAAATTTGGTTTAGAGGAATTTAAATGAATATAAAGTTGATATACCAAGTTAATAAATTAAAAGAATATCCAGTTAGGTGAAGTAAAAGTTCTACTTAAATTATATTGTATTTATTAAGTAAATATTTCAAATCGAAATAATAGAAATGGAATTTGATATATATGAAATTATCAAAGAATCGTTTTGAGATGATGTAATATTCAAATATTTGAAATATATGGAAATTTAAATGGTTTATTTGGAAATTTAAAATCCATAATTGGAATTGATTTGGAGAGGTGAAGAAAATATTTTATTATATAAAGAAATTTATATTTAACCCATTTAAGTGGTGGGGTTACATTTCAAAGTTATGAAATTCAAAGTTTATATTTTGAAAAGGGTATGATTTTGGAAAAGAATATATTTTGAAATAAAAATGATATCATATTGATTTGGGTTTTAAAACAGAAATGATATCGTATTTGTAGTTTTTGAAATGGATATTTTATTCCGGTTTTAAAAGTATAAACTATTTTGAAAAGACCGCGGTGTTATAATAACGTTTGGTTGTTGAAGAGACCGGGATCGGAAGTTGTCATACTCTGCCAATTCTGAAAACTACTTTAACAACCGTGTACGCGGTGGAGATTCCAAAATGAAGTAGGATGGCGGCGGCGTTTCCTTTGAGGTAAATACATGGACGCAACTCCCGTGAGTTGGCATAAGGTGGCTAAAACAGGAGCGATTCTCGAGCCAATTGAGGTAGCACCTTTGATCGA
Source organism: Allium cepa (assembly GCA_030765085.1). Classification (NCBI taxonomy): domain Eukaryota; kingdom Viridiplantae; phylum Streptophyta; class Magnoliopsida; order Asparagales; family Amaryllidaceae; genus Allium; species Allium cepa. The sequence continues at coordinate 210,251,979 of CM060939.1, read as the reverse complement.
ACACATCCCTTCGATTTTATACTTTGACTTTATGATTGATTTGGTAGCCACTTTTGATTTTCATTTTAAGGATGTGGCTCGAGGTGGGCGGTAGCTGCGGCTACGCGTTACCACCAGCCCGAATGCGTAATTGGTATATCTACCCTGGCATTACCTAGTTGTGCCATGTCACCTACCATATCGCGCCTTGTACGAGTTTGGTTTTCTCCCGTAGCCCGTGGAGTATTTAAGGTAGTCCCCTGATCTGGAGATGCGCTGATACTGGATGGACTACTGGGACTATTACGTGTTAAGGTGGAAAATGTAAAGCCTTAACGCTATTTAAAAGTAAGTTTATTTTATAAATAGACATTATTATAATAGCAAAATATTACTACATAGTGAATAGTTTAACGGATCGTTAGGAGATGTAAATCCTGAGCATCTCTTGAGTTATTGCACTCATATTTACTTCTGTTGATTTAACTTACAAAAGATCTTTTAGTTCTGACTCGAGTGTTTTGTCTTTTCAATTCGCTCGGGTCAGTCCGAGCATTTCAGGATCGAAGACTTTATTTCTGGAGGACGAAGATGAGGATTTCATTATTATTATTATTATTATTATTATATATATTATATGGTTCCACTACACACTGTATTCCGCTGCATTGATATTTATTAGTATGCGAACTCTGATATTTATTGTATAAAGAAGAATCAAATGTTTTGTAAACAGTTTTATGAACTGTATATTGATTTTTATATTTTATCCTTCCGTTGTGAGATTCTATTTTGTTTTTTCTTCTATGTTTTTCTTGTTTACCCTGTAACAACCCGTTCTTCTGTATGGTTTGAATTGGCACGTGTGTCGATGTAAAGCGTGTTAAAAGGCGGGATATTGCATCTGGTATCAGAGCTTTGGTTTAGCGATAAACCTTAGCTTTGTAGGGTCTGACTCTTTATTAATAGGGTAGTAATACCCTATGGGAGTCGCTGATCGTATATATATATATGAGAGAGCGTATTTGTTAGTGTTATAAAAATGTTTTAATATTGTGTTAATCTATTCCGTTTTGTATTTATAAATTCTGGTTAGTGCATGGGACGGTGTGACATCAATAGGGATTTCTAAACACTTAATTGGGTAGACAGACATAATATTTGTTTTAATATAGGCGAATGAAATAATTTTGCCTCTTATATTTTCCGTATATAAAATAATTTTTTAAAATGATATATATATATATATATATATATGTATTTGGTTGTAATATATTGGTTGTTAGGTAATGAAATTTATAATAATAGTGAAATAAGATTGAAAATGAAATAAATGAAAATTGGAAATTTAGAACTGAAGTTCTGGGGTCTTGAAAATTTCTTTTGAATGATGTTGAAATATGTGACGCCCCACCTCTATACCCATGCTAGCCAAGAACACTACGGTGTAATGCTGTCAACTGGCGTGGAGAATAAGGCTGTTGAGGAGCGGCCATCAGTAGTTAGGCCTTACACTAGTATTGGTTATCTCGATAGGAGTGGTGTATATATATATATATATATTCTTTCGTTTTTCATCTCTGATTTATTTACTCCCATCGACATACCCCAATTCCAGTATAAAACGAACTACGATGGTTCATAATAGTTTAGGACAGTAGATATAATAATAAAACAGATAATATCAATAAATGAGGAACACGGATAAAACAGAAAAGTCTCATATATATAACTGATGTCAGTTACAATACATTTGACATAGAACATATGATACAACTACAACTGTCGACCGAGGAAGTTATATATACAAGTACATTATCGACTAACATACATGAATACATATCAATCAATGCTATAACACGACAACTCCCAAAAGATATGAAAAGTCTTCATAGCTCAAACCGCTACCCAAAGCAAGATATGTACGACCTGAAATAACTCGGTCTGACCCGAGTATTAAATTCAAAAGAAAATAATATGCGGGTCAGTCTAATTCAAACTCAGTTATTAGTGCACAGAAGCAATAATAATTAAATAATGAATAGACGACAGTCACAATAAATCTTGTCTATCCGATCCTTAAATAAAGAAATCGGATAACAATAAATATAACACGTAACAGTGTTAAACAACAAATCAGCAAATTAAACCAAATCAGAATACAATTTAGAATATTGAATTGAATAAACAAAACAGTTCAAACCATTGAAATATCAATTAAAATATTAATTCGAGTAGGGCTGCAGTACACGCACGCGTGCACTGCCTCGCCACTACAGCATATGGAATATGCAAAAGATCAATAAATCAAAACAAGATAGAATATCATAAAAGCCATACCGTGTGGCTGCAGTTCACGCTTGCGTGCACTGCCTTGCCACTACAGTGATAATGTACCCAAAAACTCAATTCCGTGTGGCTACAATTCACGCTTGCGTGCACTGCCCTGCCGCTACAGTAATGATGTACACAACCGGGCACAAGGTCAAACCCGAACTATCAGCTGGATTCAACACAGGGTAGGTACACAGGCTACGACTTCAAGCATAAAGCAGATCAATATCCAAGCAACAATGAAAAACAATTGAACCAACTCAAAACAGTCACAACATGAAGACAGCAAGAAAACTGCAGAGGTCAAGTCACGACTGTCGTGACTCAACACAACTACAAGGAAATGAACCAGAGGAAGTCTCGATATAAAGCAACAGCAAACTCAAAAACAACACAAAAGTCCTCAAATTCTACACGACTGTAAGCATCAGTGCAGAAGGGCAATGACCCGTACATATACATGAACCAGCAGAAGCAATTGAAGTGCTACAGTGGAACAACAAGGTACAACGATCACTGCAACATGAATACAAGTGCAGAACAAAACAGTGAAACAGCAGTATACAGGGAACTCAAGTCTGGACCAAGTACCATCGTATGTTATTAAGCGAACAAGTGCACAGAGGTACACAAGCTAAGCAAAGAAGGATAACCACAACTCAACAACATACGTTTAGCATGAAGGCATCAAGCACATGGGACCAGACCTAAATTGTAGTGTCACTAAAACATGGAAAATGGGGTACATAGATACATGAAATCCAACAGCAAATGACCACAAAAATGAAAACTGTAAACTAGATCAGCATGTTTTAACAAGTACTCAAGGGGTGCAGAATAGTGTAATTGCATAAAACAATGGTGAACTATGAAAACATGCCAACTAAAGGTCTAGAGTTCCAGTGAACTAGACACATGACTATGCAGTGAAACAAATGCAAACTACTGAACTCCAAAATGAACAGTAATCGAGTTTCAGGTTGAAAACAATGAAAGAGTCCCAGCAGTTTTAAAGCAAAGAATTTAACAAGTTCAAAAACCAATATCATAAGTACCGAGTATCATATGCAAGTGAGACAAGGTACAGTAAAACAGTGGTCGAAATCAAACTAGGTCGAACAGCGGGCAGTATGGCCAGAATCCACAGAGTACACATCAAAAACAAAACTGCAAGAGGCAACAAGTAATCAGCATCAAGTCATGACAGCAACTACTGGATCAAGGTGGAATAAAGACTACAACATAGTGCAATAGTGGACAGAGTCGATTGTAAAAAGACTCGAATGCCACCAACACTATCAAAACTTCAAGCCTGGCAACATAGAATCAGAGGGAAATCTCTATAATTCAACACGAAGACACTGCATCAAGAGGGTAAATGCAGACTGTCTCAAATGAAAACTCAAGTAACAAAGATGAACCAAATGTGGTCGATTCACCCGAGTTGGATATGCTACACTTATGCAACATATACAAATGTATACAAGGTTCAAAAAGTAATTGAAACAACACTGCAGCACTAAAGAATGCACAGTAAACTAAATGAACCCATATGGATAGAACATCAAAGATCACACATGGCACGGCAAGTATAAGTGAAATCGAGTCAAAACTTGTCAAATGCCGTGAGTTATCAAAAGGAATTCGAACAAAAGAAATTCGCAATAAGTGAACCCGGAAATCATCATTAGTGCCGAGATAACCAATTATCATGAAAATACACAAATTTGATAAATCAGAGAAAGCATCAACAAATAAACACGCTTGAATTAGATGTGAGTAATATGAATTACTCACCTTCCACGACGCGATTAGAAGGAGCTGCGAACGAGCGCAAGTGAAGCAAGCAGACAATCATCAGAGAAGCAGCGAGTAAGGCAACACGCAAACCAGAGAATCGATCAACATAGGCGTGCTTCGAAAAGCCCTAATTTCAGAGCGCAAAGAGGAACGAAGAAGTGGGACGAAAAAAATTCGAGCAGCCATTTATTTTCCATCATTTTTTTAGGTTTCGAACGAAAATGAAAAAGGGGGGGCCGCCATTTATTTTTCTTCATTCAATTTTAGTGAAGGGTTTTTCGAATGAACGAAAATAAGAAAGGGGACGGGTCGAATAGAAATAAAAAGGGAACGGCTATTTGTCCCTTGTAAATTTTCACTGCCTCACAAAAACATGGGCCACTACCTAATTTTCAAAGCCTATCAATCTTCTTAACAATTTATAAAAGAATTTTAATTCAAATTTTAAAACTTCAATTGGCAATTAGCGAAAATATTAATCGTTTAATGTTGATTATAAATCGACGCGAAATACCGGGTTGTTACAGACTCCCCTCCTTAAAGAAATTGCGTCCTCGCAATCTTAAGGAATAAATGGACAAATGGTAACAACCATAAAGAACATCATCACAAGATGAAGAAATTTGAAATAGGAAGTTCACCATAAAGAGCTTGAAAGAGTAAGCCTGAACGTGTTTGCTCGATGAATTCTATGGATTCCTAGGTGCAATCCTCAGGATTTGAGAACCATTGCACTTCCACAAGAAAACATCTTTATTTGGTAGGTGCAATCCTCAGGATTTGAGAACCATTGAACTTCCACAAGAAAACATCTTTATTTCGTAGGTGCTGAACCCCCGAAGCATTGATGTGAATAGAAGGTTGCTCAAAAGTCAAATAGGCAAAACTTCCATTTCTTCAATAACACTGGGCTCAAGAATAAAAATCGGAAATCCCTAAGGCATTTCCATAATTGGAAGACGTGGAAAACGTCATGAATAGCAGAAAATTGAGCGGGTACACCGGTGTAGTATAATATAAACACCAAAGAAATCTTTTAATTTCATAAAAGAAATTCACAAATTCTTTACAAAAATTAATTATCAAATAGATAATCAGAATACATAAATCACAAAACAGCAATATCTAATCATCGATTCGATAATTAGAAGACAGCAAAATCTAATTATCAACAAAGATAATTAGAAGAAAAAAATCACAAGTCGCAAAATTGCAAATATCTAATTACCAAAAACGATAATTAGAAATCTCAAATCAACAAACATCCAATTATCAAATGCAATAATCAGAAACAAGAAATATTTAATTATCAAAAACGATAATCAAATCTTAAATCACAAATATTTAATTATTACAAATAATAATCAAATCTCAATTCAACAAATATTTAATTATCAAAAACGATAATTAAATCTCAAATATCTAATTATCACAAGTGATAATCAGAAACAACAAATATCTGATTATCAAAACCGATAAATCAGAAATCACAAACATCCGATTATCAAAAATGATAATCAGAAATCAACAAATATCCGATTATCAAAAACGATAATCAGAAACCACAAATATTTCAATTAACGAGTCCGAAATTAACCGAAATAGCAAACGCACATGTCTCATAACACGAGTTTTACTAAATCGTGTAATTCTCTTCATCGTTTCCTTGAAAGTGCAAAATTGTGTATTTTAAAATAACATTTTACAATCTCAAACGGACAAGTCCGGAATTAAACGAATCAGTAAAAGAAAGGGGTCATAGTCCTCGATTTTGCTGAAACGTTTAAATCGCTTCCTCATTCTTTTGAAAGCGTAAACTAGCAACATCAGTAGCAACTTCGACAAGGAAATTGCACTTCTCAAAATACCATAAAAACAGACAACAAAATCAGCATTGCGGGATAATCGCTTGAAAATCCACTTTAAAATTGACGGTTACTGAAGTCAAAGCGACAGTAATTTTTTTTTATACGTCAAAATCTCATCAAAAATATATGGCATCAAAACATAATACCTGTGAATTTTCATTTATCAAAAATGCCACAAGAATCTCCTCAAAGATCAAAAAGGGATATCATACCCTAAATTTTTATTCGCAAATAGCTAGTGACACACAAATTCACCAATGCACAAAAATTGATAAAACTTATCAATAGAAATCACGAACATTGGTGAAGCACAAATTCCAGAAGACTACACAAGAAATCCAGAAATCATAAAATGAGAGTATGAAAACTCAAATGGGAGTATGAAAACTCAAATGGGAGTATGAAAACTCACCTACACTTGAGCATGAAAACTCACCAACACGTGTAACGCAAAGCGAGAACGGGAGCATGAAAACTCACCTACACGTGAGCATGAAAACTCACCAACACGTGTAACGCAAAGCGAGAACAGGAGCATGAAAACTCACCTACACGTGAGAATGAAAACTCACCAACACGTGTAAAGCAAAGCGAGAACGGGAGCATGAAAACTCACCTACACGTGAGCATGAAAACTCACCAACACGTGTAAAGAAAAGCGAGAACGGGAGCATGAAAACTCACCTACACGTGAGCATGAAAACTCACCAACACGTGTAACGCAAAGCGAGAACGAGAGCATGAAAACTCACCTACACATGAGCATGAAAACTCACCAACACGTGTAACGCAAAGCGAGAACGGGAGCATGAAAACCCACCTACACGTGAGCATGAAAACTCACCAACACGTGTAACGCATATGTAATGGTGAAACATCACAAAAGCGGGGTCTAGTCTCCCTCGCAGACAAAGAGACATCACACAATTGCTAGTCTAAAACACAAAAATGATCGTCATGATCATCAAGTAGTGTCAAACACACTAAGCTAGTGAATATAAAAGTTTAGCTTCATGTCCCATAACCACTAGCTTAACTTAAATATTTACGAACAAACTATAGATCTTCACTAGAAAAATGTCACAAAAGGTTCAATCGAACAAGTCCAAGAATTAACCGACGAAGTAAAGGCAAGCGTTTCATACCACTTGTTTTACTAAGTCGTTTAATTCAATTTCTCATATGAGTGAAATAAAGGTTTGTATATACTAATAGAATTGGAAAACGGTTTAGGAAAAGAGCTTTGTAGTAAAATAGTTTTGAAATTGTTTGGAAAAAGGGTTTTGATATTTACCACTAGTATTGAAACCTTTATATTTTTAAAGTGACAAATCACAAAAATGATTGTAGGAACAATCAATCACAAGAATTAACATACAAAGATGTGAATAGAATCCAAAGAAATCGATACCGAATCCTTCAAAAAGTATGTTCACAAAAATCCCGAAGAAAATGTCATCAAAGTTGCTAATAAATGATAGCAAAAATAGGGGAAATAATCGAGAATCGATTAAATTTGGAAACCAAATCAATTCACTAAAATTCACATTCGAAGACATGAATAAAATCCAAAGAATTCGATTCCAAATCCATCAAAGTAGAAATACCCAAAAATTCCAGAAATAGAAGTTATCAAAGTCGACAATGGTGATAACAACTAATCGGAAAAGAAGAATCAATTAACAATTGGAAAAACAAAGCAAAACGAGCATAAATGCATAGATGACTTCAACAAAAAAAATAAAAATCAAGTCAATGTCGAAGTCAACAATTAATGGCCACAGTCGAGTACAAAATGAATCAACATCAACATCGAAGAATACAACGGCAAACAAAGTCGGAGCCTTGGAAATCAAGAAATTAGCAATTTCACAAAAACAAAGTGACCGAAGTCGAATGGAAATCAAGCCGAGGAAAACACAAAATATCAAGTTCAAAATCGCTGAGATTCGAACTAGATATGAGTGAAAATCAAAATCACTCAATCTGCAACCGGTCGAGCTATTTTTCATCACAGTGTAACAGGTACACAATGACACCTATAGCATAGCACAAAAGTGGAACAAAGTCCAAAGGTCAAAATAGCTGTAATTGGCCAAATTCGAACAAAATCAACATCGGCTAAATCAATTCAAAGCCGAAAACACAAGAAAAAAAATCCTCATCATCAAAAACTCAACTTGAGTTCGCAAAGCAAACGGAGGCAGAAGCCAAAATACTTTCACGAAATCAAAATCAAAGGCACATGAATAAGCGTTAGGAATTCATACCTAACAATCAAAGATAATCATATACAAAGATGAGAGATAAAGCATCGACAAATAGTTGTAACACATGTTCCATCTAAGTTATGTTTTATATTAAGTCCATAAACTCCAGGCTTTGATACCAAGCTGTGATGCCCCACCTCTATACCCACGCTAGCCAAGAACACTACGGTGTAATGCTATCAACTAGCGCGAAGAATAAGGCTGTTGAGGAGCGGCCATCAGTAGTTAGGCCTTACACTAGTATTGGTTATCTCGATAGGAGTGGTATATATATATATATATATATATATATATATATATATATATATTCTTTCATTTTTCATCTCTGATTTATTTACTCCCATCGACATACCCCAATTCCAGTATAAAACGAACTACGATGGTTCATAATAGTTTAGGACAGTAGATATAATAATAACACAGATAATATCAATAAATGCGGAACACAGATAAAACAGAAAAGTATCATATATATAACTGATGTCAGTTACAATACATTTTACATAGAACATATGATACAACTACAACTGTCGACCCAGGAAGTTATATATACAAGTACATTATCGACTAACATACATGAATACATATCAATCTATGCTATGACACGACAACTCCCAAAAGATATGAAAAGTCTTCATAGCTCAAACCACTACCCAAAGCAAGATATCTACGACCTGAAATAACTCGGTCTGACCCGAGTATTAAATTCAAAAGAAAATAATACGCGGGTCAGTCTAATTCAAACTCAGTTATTAGTGCACAGAAGCAATAATAATTAAATAATGAATAGATGATAGTCACAATAAATCTCGTTTATCCAATCCTTAAATAAAGAAATCGGATAACGATAAATATAACACGTAACAGTGTTAAACAACAAATCAGCAAATTAGACCAAATCAGAATACAATTCAGAATATTGAATTGAATAAACAAAACAGTTCAAACCATTGAAATATCAATTAATATATTAATTCGAGTAGGGCTGCAGTACACGCACGCGTGCACTGCCTCGCCACTACAGCATATGGAATATGCAAAAGATCGATAAATCAAAACAAGATAGAATATCATAAAAGCCATACCGTATGGCTGCAGTTCACGCTTGCGTGCACTGCCTTGCCACTACAGTGATAATGTACCCAAAAACTCAATTCCGTGTGGCTGCAGTTCACGCTTGCGTGCACTGCCCTGCTACTACAGTAATGATGTACACAACCGGGCACAAGGTTAAACCCGAACTATCAGCTGGATTCAACACAGGGCAGGTATACAGGCTACGACTTCAAGCATAAAGCAGATCAATATCCAAGCAACAATGAAAAACAATTGAACCAACTCAAAACAGTCACAATATGAAGACGTCAAGAAAACTGCAGAGGTCAAGTCACGACTATCGTGACTCAACACAACTACAAGGAAATAAACCGGAGGAAGTCTCGATATAAAGCAACAACAAACTCAAAAACAACACAAAAGTCCTCAAATTCTATACGACTGTAAGCATCAGTGCAGAAGGGCAATGACCCGTACGTATACATGAACCAGCAGAAGCAATTGAAGTGCTACAGTGGAACAACAAGGTACAAAGATCACTGCAACATGAATACAAGTGCAGAACAAAACAGTGAAACAACAGTTTACAGGGAACTCAAGTCTGGACCAAGTACCATCGTATGTTATTGAGCGAACAAGTGCACAGAGGTGCACAAGCTAAGCAAAGAAGGATAACCACAACTCAACAACATACGTTTAGCATGAAGGCATCAAGCACATGGGACCAGACCCAAATTGCAGTGTCACTAAAACATGGAAAATGGGGTACATAGATACATGAAATCCAACAACAAATGACCACAAAAATGAAAACTGTAAACTGGATCAGCATATTTTAACAAGTACTCAAGGGGTGCAGAATAGTGTAATTGCATAAAACAATGGTGAACTATGAAAACAAGCCAACTAAAGGTCTAGAGTTCCAGTGAACCAGACACATGACTATGCAGTGAGACCAATGCAAACTAATGAACTCCAAAATGAACAGTAATCGAGTTTCAGGTTGAAAATAATGAAAGAGTCCCAGCAGTTTTAAAGCAAAGAATTTAACAAGTTCAAAAACCAATATCATAAGTACCGAGCATCATATGCAAGTGAGACACGGTACATTAAAACAGTGGCCGAAATCAAACTAGGTCGAACAACCTGCAGTATGGCCAGAATCCACAGAGTACACATCAAAAACAAAACTGCAAGAGGCAACAAGTAATCAACATCAAGTCATGACAACAACTACTGGATCAAGGTGGAATAAAGACTACAACATAATGCAACAGTGGACAGAGTCGATTGTAAAAAGACTCGAATGCCACCAACACTATCAAAACTTCAAGCCTGGCAACATAGAATCAGAGGTAAATCTCTATAATACAACACGAAGACACTGCATCAAGAGGGTAAATGCAGACTGTCTCAAATGAAAACTCAAGTAACAAAGATGAACCAAATGTGGTCGATTCACCCGAGTTGGATATGCTACACTTATGCAACATATACAAATGTATACAAGGTTCAAGAAGTAATTGAAACAACACTGCAGCACTAAAGAATGCACAGTAAACTAAGTGAACCCATATGGATAGAGCAGCAAAGATCACGCATGACACGCCAAGTATAAGTGAAATCGAATCAAAACTTGTCAAATGCCGTGAGTTATCAGAAGGAATTTAAACAAAAGAAATTCGCAATAAGTGAACCCGGAAATCATCATCAGTGTTGAGATAACCAATTATCATGAAAATACACAAATTTGATAAAATCAGAGAAAGCATCAACAAAGAAACACGCTTGAATTAGATGTGAGTAATATGAATTACTCACCTTCCACGACGTGATTAGAAGGAGCTGCCAACGAGCGCAAGTGAAGCAAGCAGACGATCATCAGAGAAGCAGCGAGCAAGGCAACACGCAAACCAGAGAATCGATCAACATAGGCGTGCTTCGAAAAGCCCTAATTTCAGAGCGCAAAGAGGAACGAAGAAGAGTGACGAACAAAAATCGAGCAGCCATTTATTTTCCATCATTTTGTTTTTAGGTTTCGAACGAAAATGAAAAAGGGGGGCCGCCATTTATTTTTCTTCCTTCAATTTTAGTGAAGGGTTTTTCGAATGAACGGAAATAAGAAAGGGGACGGGTCGAATAGAAATAAAAAGGGAACGACTATTTGTCCCTTGTAAATTTTCACTGCCTCACAAAAACATGGGCCACTACCTAATTTTCAAAGCCCATCAATCTTCTTAACAATTTATAAAAGAATTTTAATTCAAATTTTAAGACTTCAATTGGAAATTAGCGAAAATATTAATCGTTTAATGTCGATTATAAATCGACGCGAAATACCTGGTTGTTACAAAATGTAATAATAATGTTATTAGAAGTATTTTCTAATATAAATATTTTAATTAAATTTGAAAGAATTTTTTTAAAGGAAACTTTGAAAAGAAATTTTTTTTGTACTTCCCTCTCTGTCGCTGGAAAATAATTTCGGTGATGAGTGCGCGCATCATCGCTGTTCATTTTCGAGTTTCGAAGTGGGAAGGCCACTGTAGTTGTTACTGCTGTTTTTTTTGATAAAACAAATATAAATTTTAAATCGTTTAAATATAATTAAATATATAAGTTGTAAGGATATACATTTATCTATTATTTTAAATGATTTTTAATAAAAAACCCGGTATTTAAATTCTTAAGTTTCCGTTATTTTACAGTTTCAATTAGTGTGGTATAATGGAATTTAATCAATAATTGGAGCCTTTAATTAAATGATAGGTTACAAATGAAATAACAAGGAAGTAGAAATTTATAATCAATAAAAGCAAAGGATATAATTATTGAACCACTAAATTATTGAATATTAGATTAAATTAAAAGAAATGAGATAAATTTGTATAATTTTCAATTATGTTCTTAAAGCATATATATAACTTACCATATAATAAAAGTTACAATGTTAATAAGAAAATGTAATGGGAAATCTTACAAGTAAAGCTTGAGGTAATGAAAGTATTCAATGAATTTGCTGTTATAAATGAGAAATTAATGTTATAAACTTAAGATGACTGAAAGGGCACCAATTAAATATAATGAAAGGGTTAAATGAATCACCTTAATAAATAAGAAATTGATGTTATAGAGTTATAAACTTAAGTTGAAATTGAAATATTTCTAAAATTTAATATAATAGAAATGTTAGCGCTAAATAAGTAAATGAAATTTAAGAAATGAATGTAATGAAAATAAATAAAAGAACGAAATGAAAATTTACAAGAAATAAATGTGAATTATAAGAAATCATTATATGAAAAAAAAAGAAATTAAACAACAAATGTATGAAATGAAATAAATAATAAATAAATTTGATTTGTTGTTTGGAATTGTTGTTGTTTGGTTTATTGTTGTTTGGGTGAGGATGCTTTAAGATTGTTGGATGTATGAATAATCTATTTAGCCTCATCAGAGACTGTTGAGCAAAAGGTGCGCTTAGTAGTTTATTTTTCATCCTGCAAAATTTGAAGTTTGAACCCGCACAACTATGTGTTTTGTTGATATGAATGGATAATTGATGTGGGTTGATTTTATGTGATGGTTGTTTGCTTGTTACAAGTGATGGTTGTTGTATTGATTTGTTTGCTATTGATTGAAACAAGTTAAATATTTCATTTTATATAGTTATTAACTCTTTTAGATTATATAAGTGAAATACATATTATGGAAGCAATTGCTACTGCTTTTGGTTTCATAATTAAGCGTAAATTTCCCAACAAATAGATATGTTTTTCGGATTACTGTTTATAGCGTTATTATATTTTTTTCCGTGTTGGAATTTATATTATTTTGGAAAATATATGTTGTACATTATTATAATTGATATTATATTTTCTCCCGAGCCTTCCCGTACAAAGGAGACTCTGCCGAAATTTTCCGTGAATTTTAGACTTAGAAAATATTTTGAAAATGTTTTCCAAACCGTATTAATTTGAATATAAAAGATTTAAATGTCTATAAATCTATATATATTATTTAAATTATTCTATTCTATAAATTTATCATTATGAATATAATGATTTGCATAATAGATATTAATTTATAAGTTCCTCTTTCCCTTCTTTTCCTTTTCGGGGACGAAAAGTTTTGAGTGAGAGAGAGTGTAACGACCCGTAAATTTTGAGAAATTAATTGCTTAATTTAATTAAGATTTTGTAATTAAATTGTGATGCCCCACCTTTATACCCATGCTAGCCAAGGACACTACAGGGTAATGCCGTCAGCTAGCGCGGAGAACAAGGCTGTTGAGGAGCGACCATCTGTATAATTGCTTTGTGTGAGTACCCATATGCCAGATAAAAATATAACTTTTCATCTCAAGAGGAAATCCGACATACCGACACAAACTCAAGCTACTACACAGTGGCAATAATATCTTCGGAAACAAATATAGAAATAAGCGTAACATAAATCAGTCACAGAAGTTCATATCTCAAAGGCGGAAACAGATATGAATACTACACATGAAAGTGTATATCAGAGTCGTGGTCAAACAAGACCCACAATATCATAAAAGAATAGTTACAAGAGCTACACAAAAGAATAAGTATACATCAATGAGTCTAAATCTCAAATGTATACAACCAAAAACTACTAATCTAAGTAGTTAGCCAAAAGTCAGGTAATACTCCCAGATGAGGAGTCAAGTAGAAGCACCTGTAACATCTCAGTCGGACCCGAGTATTATTTAATAAGAAAATAATAAACGGATCAGTCTAACTATAAATACCAGATAAAATGATGTAGAATAAGAGATATGACAAAAACGTTTGATAACCATAAAGACATACTATGATAAGTATGTAATTGAAAATCAACCAGAGATTAATTAATACACAAGAATCTTCTCAAAGATCAAAAGAATGTCATACTCTTTAGTTTTATTCACTAAGTCACAAATATCGACATCATATCGATGTCAATCATAAAAGCTGGTGGATCACAAATTCTAGAAATCACCAATAGAAATTCAGAAATCACAAAAAGGGGAAGGCCTATCACAAAAACGGGAGCATGAAAACTCACCAACACGTGTATCAGAAATGGGACGCTTTCCCATGGTCGCTAACCATAGAGCAGGTGCAACGACGTAGTACAATATCGGTACGCCCAAGGAACCTGAAACTCGAATAATTCGGAACAACGACGTAGTACAACAGTACGCCCGATGATCCTGATAAGCTGGTGCAACAACATAGTACAAAGGTACGTCCGATGGACCGAACTCCATAAATGAACATAGGTCGCTAGCCCACAAAAATTGAATCGAAACTCCAAATAATACATAGGTCGTTAGCCTATAAAAGAAATGAGACGAAACTCAATAAAACGAGGTACCGTCCCCTACGTGGACAAAGAAACATAACATATCGCTAGTCTAAATCACAAATTGATCATCATCGATCATCAAGAAGTGTCAATTACACTAAGCTAGTAAATATATGAGCTTAGATTCATGTCCCATAAACACTAGCTTAACTTAAATATTTACGAACGAATAGTAGATCTCCACTAGAAAATTGTCACAAGAGATTCAACCGAACAAGTCCAAGAATTAACCGATGCAACAACCCTAGATTTTTGCCTATATATTTTAAATTTGACTTCATTTTTATTTTGATTATTTTAAATTTATTTTTATTTCAAACATTTTATCTATAAATGCTGACTATTAAGTGATCTATAGTTCAAAATAGTATAAATTGGACATTTTACTAAAAAGTGAATTTCTACTCAAACTGTTTAAACTTTGACTTTTAAAATTTAAATTTAAATCATTTTTAAATATTTAATTTTATCTTTTATTATGAAAATAGATGTAATAACTTGAACACTGCTTTTCGTTTCGTTGAAAACAGAGTTAAACTATAAAAGTTATGTACATTTCAATTTTGAGTGTAATTTGATTTATTTAACAATTTTGTCTATTATAAATTATAAAAAAATTCTTTTCCATATTTATTTTAATATGTTATTGTATTTATATTTTTGTATTATAATAATTTTAAAATGAAGTAAACAATTTTCCAAAGTCAATGGTGATTTATTTGTAATTTCTGGACACTGTTTTGGATTTTTAAGAAATTTCTTTAAATCTTTTTCTATTTTCTTTAAATTTAATTTTTTTTCTTATGTGCTAATGGGTTATTTTAAGTATATTTCGTCTTTTAATATTTTTTAAAGTGATGTTATAATTTTTCCAAAGTTTACTGTGTTGATTTCTTTTTTTTAAGGCCGTTTTCTTATTTTTTGCTATTTTCTTCATTAAAATTATATTTAAATTTAATTTTTTATATTTGTTTTGTGAATGAACTTTTATTTTATATTATTATTTATGTTTAAAAATATATTACAAGCTCATATGAATTTTCTAAAATTTATTTCATTTAATTTCAAATTTTCTAGACTAGTTTACTATTTTTAGCTATTTTCCTTAATTTAACTTTATATAATTAATAAATATTATAAATATTTTTATATTTTGATAAATTTTCGAAATTTTATCTGGGATTATTATTATTTCCAGAAATATAAAGTTATATAAACAAAATTAAGGAAGTTTGAAAGGTTTTAAAAGCTTTGAAACGTAAAGTCGTTTCACCTCCTAAGTCGTTTCTTTTACTGTTTCCTCATTTACTCTTTGACCGTTTTTTTCCTTTTCTATTGAATAGCCATGTATTTTCCTTCCTATTCACGTGAGAAACTTCTTACTTTCCATCATCAAACTCACGGCTAGAAGTATTGAAGGTAATGGCTTCCATTTCATCTTCTTCTTCCTTTGTTTTTCTACTTTTCTATTTTGAATTTTGTACTTGTTCTCACCTTCACAGCTTGGCTCCTCCTCAACCAGATCTGACCTGACCTCTACCACCCCCTTCCTCTGACCATCTCCTATCCTACTACCTCTCCATTTTAGGCCGAGCCAATCCAAGGTGAAGACCACCACAAAAATCCACCAAAAACCATCACAAACCATCACTAATGGCCTAGAATTGTCATCTCCTCCTTCTACCAACATTTGCCGCCACTACCACCACCACCACCACCTCTGACCTGACCTCCATCCTCTGCCACATCACCCACCACCACCAGCACCACTGGTTGGGCCCACCTAGCCTCTGGCCGAACCAAACAAGAGCAACAAATGATGTATGTTGCATAGTTTTTGCCCTGTACACCTAGTTTTATGCACCTAGACTAAACCCACCTTCAAACCCATGTGTAGGCCGACCCTTACACATCCAAACCTGACTCAATTTTCTAAGTTAGCTGAGCCTAATCACTGCCTAACTGAAGTACATGAGGTTGAGAACAAGTGCAATTCATTCGATGTTGTTTTGGGCTTTGAATTCTAATGTTATTTGATGTTTAAATCGTGTTGAAACTTACATATATTTGTATTGTTTTGTGTAAATGTTTGATCAAGTCAAATTGCTTTGGCTCTCCACTCTCAAGTCATATCCATTTCATCGTGCCTTCATTGTGTTGCATTGTGTGCTTTGGTGGATATCTCCAGCTTTGAACAAGTGAGTTATTCTCACTAGACATTATGTACATATATAACTAGTAAATTGACCCCTTTTGAATATGTAAAATGCATTATCACGTTACACCTGCTATATTATGATTTTATGATGTTCACCCATGCTTAAACACCTGTTATAACATCTGTTACTGTTATATTATGTTGTTCTGCTATTTTTATCAGTTTATCACACTACAAGTTCCCTTTAGATTAGAATCACTATGCGTTGAAATGATACATACCCGAACGGACTTTAGAATAGGGGAAAATCGTTATGGGCTGAAATGATAGGCCTGAACGATTTTCAACTTATTTTATTTACTTGGGACTGCGGGTTTGAAATGATAAAAGCCGGATTTTTTTTTGCAAATTACGGGTTGAAATGATATATTACCCGTATCACTTTACCAAGCGTAGAAAATTATATACAGGCCCGTAGTTAAAATATGTTTTCTAAAAATTTTAAAATATTTTAGAAATTTAATTATTATAATATTTTGATTTAAAATTAAATAAAAATATAATTTTTGTAAAGTGTTATTGATTTTCTAGAAATCTATAAGTTAAATAAATTATGGAAAAGTTAGAAAATCTGAATGTAAGTTATATTGGAAATTTTGATTTAATTCTTAATGGAATTTAAATTAACTTTGAAAATACGATAAATTTATGATATTTTGAATTTCAAATTAATTTAAAATGATTTGTATAACATATTAATGACTTTTGAATAAGTTAAAATGTTAATGAGTGAATATTGAGTTGAATTTGGAAATATAACTTAAATTGGAATTTATGAATTTGGTTTAAAAGTGAAATTTTAAGTTAAGTTAAATAAAATGGAACTAAGTTATATTTGAAATTTTAAACTTAAGTGTTAAGTTGAAATTTAATGTAATGAATTTAAATTTGAATGTTGAAATTTAATAAGCGAATTATTAATAAATATTGATTTTTGAAAGGAAACTTAACTTTATAAAATCATGAATTTAAGGAAAATAAAATGATGCTTATAAATGTGAAAATGTATGATTTTATAAGTTAAAAATGATTTAAATAAAAATATAAGTGTTTGTGAAATTCTATTGAATATTTGAAGTTAATTAACAGCATTTTTAATACTGTCTTTTGTTAAATTGAATTGTTTTTTATTGTAACTTTCTGTAGCATTTTTTGAATGTTGCGAAACTTGAATTTTCATTGTTTTAATAAATTTAAGTGCATAAATGAACATTGAAAAGTTTAAATTTTTTGGAATTTAATAATTTAATTATCAAATGTAATAACTTCATTTTTATGATCTAAAATGAAGTAATTTGTTTTGAAATATAACTTTTGATATATTAAATTGATTTGAAATGTGGTACTAAAAGATATGATATTTTGGTATATTGAAATGATTTGAAATGTGGTTTTGAAAAAATATAGCTATTTTGATATATTAAAATGATTTGAAATGTGGTTTTGAAAAGATATGGTATCTTGATATATTAAAATGATTTGAAACGAAGTTTTGAAGGATATGATATTTTGATATTAAAATGATTTGAAAGAAGTTCTGAAAGATATGATATTTTGAAAATGAAGCTCTGAAAGGTTATGATATTTTGATATATTAAAATGATTTGAAAGCAAGTTTTGAAAGGATATGATAATTTAATATATTGAAATGGTTAGAAATGACTTGATATTTATTTTGATAAATATTTGAACTGAAATATATGGTATGATGATATATTGAAATGTTTGGAAATGATTTAATCTTTATTTTGATTAAGATTTGGGTTGAAATGATATTTTATTTTGAAGTATATAATATTGTTTTAAAGTTATAACTACGGGTTATAATAACGATTGGTTGTCAAAGAGACCGAGATCAGATACTGTCTTATAGCCGGCCAATACCGAAAACCACTTTAACAACTGTGTACGCGGTGGAGATTCCAGAATGAAGTAGGATGGTGGCGATGTTCTCGAGGTATATTACGTGGACCCAACTCCCGTGAGTTGGCATAAATGACTAAAACAGGAGCTATACCGGGCTACACAAAGGGTCACACCCTTTCATCGAGCATGCTCCATCGGAAACCATTCTATTACTTTGTGATTCGATACGTGGCGCCATTTTGATTCGGGGGTATTGTTCGAGGTGGGCGGAAGCTGCTGGCTTGCCGTCACCACCGGTCCGGGAGTGCAAACGGTGTATCCACCCTGGCATTGCCTCGCGTGCCGTGTCATCTCCTTATATCGAGCCCACTACGATTTTGGTTTTAAAGATCTGACCGCGTTAAGGTTCACCATCCCCTTAACGCTATTTTCTATATGATTATACTTTACTGATTAGACACTACTGTATATAGCGCAATATACTACATAGTAAATAGTTTAACGGATCCTTAGAGGATGGGCGGTCCCAAGCATCTTCTAAGTTACTTGTACCTTTACTACAGTTCACTTGAGTTGGTTTACATTGTATAAGTATGTATGTCCTGACCCGAGTGTTGTATTTTTATTTACGCTCGGGTCAGTCTGAGTATTCACAGATTTGGATTTCCACTTTCTGGAGATTTGGAATCGCTGGAGATTATCTGCTTGTCTAGTTTTATCTTTTCAGTCTGTTGGTCCTTTCCAGCTATTGTATTAGTAGATTTCTATGTATTGAGACTTCTTTTGTACTTTATTTCCTCTATTGTATCTTATGTAACTCTGATATATTTATATAGTAGCTCCATGAACTACTATCTCTTTTACTTCCGCTGCATTATTATTACTCTGTGTCTGTGATCTGTGATTTTTATTTACTGTATATTATGAGGTTTGCCAAATTTTTATTTACAACGCGGTATTTTGAGCAATTCAATTCCGGCATGAGTGTCTACCTATACACTTATAATGGATGCGAATGGTTGAAAATATCGGGTCATTACAGTTGGTATGAGAGCTTTGGTAGCTCTAGGAAAAACTCAGCATATGGAGTGAATGTATTTACAGAACCACTTTCATTCGAGTTTGAATCTCTTCCTTTTTGACTTGATTCCTTTGAATTTTGGAACATTCCCTACGGTTCCAAAATCCATTCATGTCCCTCACTATTCATCTTATTTTGACTCTGGAGTATTCCAAAACTCCGCTTCGAATGATCTTTCAAGTGAGGCGGCGGTTACGCCAATTTCAAATTGAATAGAAAAAAAAGGGGGAAAACTCCTTTACAATTAGCATTGATTCACCAGAGATTTATATCTATCCTTGGTTTAGATGCTAATATATTTTGTTATTCAAAACTTTATCTATTGAGATCGAATGTAGATTTACCCTAGAAAAATCCACATTGATCTTATTCTTTAAGCCACGGTTGACCCGGTAAATGTTGCCCGTGATTTACTTAAGCTTATCCACCTCCCTATTTTGTTATTTAATCATCTTGTCTTTTGTTTCCAACCTATTTTCAAACATTTTGAATTGTACTTGTATATCTATGTTTTGTTTTATATATTGTGTTGTTTGAGTTGTTGATGTTGATTTGGGTTTCCGATCGATTCGTCTGATCAACGCTATCGATAGGATTTCTAAAACACATTGACCGAACAAACTGACACAATATTATTTTAAAATTTGGTTAGTGAAATAAAATTTTGATATATAAGTAAATTTATGAAACTTAATAAACTGATTTAAATTGATTATTTGAAGTGATAATACTTGATTTGGGAACTGAAATGAATTTAGAACAAGAAATTTGAGAATTTAATTTCTGATGGTTTCAAACCTTGTGTTTAAGTTTTAAAGGGTTATATTATTTAAAGTATTTTTGAATAGAAATTTGTTTTCAAAGAACTTGAAAGTTTAAAAATTAGTGCTCTTCTCTTTGTCGCTGGAAAATAACTTCGGTGATGACTGCAGCATCATTGACATTCATTTTCGAGTCTCGAAGTGAAGAGACCGCTCTGTAGTCTTGCTACAACTTTGTTTTGGTAAATCAAATTGATTTGAATTGAATTTCTTAAATATGACTTGATCTATATATATAGACATATGATTTAAATTTGATTTGATAAACTATGTACATACATTTATTTATCTCTAAATGGGTTGAAGAAATCGGAAATTTAATTCTTAAATTTTATTTTAAAGAATAATTTCAATTATCAAAAGAAAATAAATTTTTTGGATGAATATTCAAGCATGAAATGATTTAATTGTATAATACAATTGCATTCAAATATAACTTACCTTAATTTCAGAAGTTAACAATGTAATTAGATAATATACAATATAAAAAGATTTTATAAAATGATTAACAGAGGTAAATAGAATAAATGGGTAATTGAATAACTTACAATAAAATAATGTTAAAAGAACTAAGAATAAAAGAAAGCAGTTATAATAAGTGTAAGCATATTTAACATAAGTGATAAATATATTGAGCGGAATAAATTTAATTTTATTTAGGAATAAAGAAGAATAAAATTTATTAAGTACATTGTGAGTGTAATAAATGATTATTTTTTCGAACCCATGGTTTAAAAAAAGTGTTAATTTAAGATGATTGGATAATAAGATAATGAAATTTGAGATAGTTAACGATTTATTTAACTTATGAAAAAAACGGGAAAAAAAAAATTTAAGTTGAAATTTCCATGCTTTCAAATCTATTTCCTTATTTTGTTTTTCAAACTATCTTTTGGTTGTCCTTATCATCCTTATCTTGCTATAGACTGGTATAGGCATGTTCCTATAATCTTTCTGTTTAGAAATCTTTCTATAATCTTTGATAATTTGCACCTTGCGAAACTTACCTATAACAACAACTATCAGGTATAATTTTCAATCTTCTTGTCATCTTATCTTAATCCTATTTCACTCTATCTTTTTCTGTGCTTTTCCATACCTCATCCCTTTTCGAGGACGTAAAGTTTTGAGTGGGGGAGAGTGTAACAACCCTAGATTTTTGCCTATATATTTTAAATTTGACTTTATTTTTATTTTGATTATTTTAAATTTATTTTTATTTCAAACATTTTATCTATAAATGCTGACTATTAAGTGATCTATAGTTCAAAATAGTATAAATTGGACATTTTACTAAAAAGTGAATTTCTACTCAAACTTTTTAAACTTTGACTTTTAAAATTTAAATTTAAATCATTTTTAAATCTTGAATTTTATCTTTTATTATGAAAATAGATGTAATAACTTGAACACTGCTTTTCGTTTCGTTGAAAACAGAGTTAAACTGTAAAAGTTATGTACATTTCAATTTTGAGTGTAATTTGATTTATTTAACAATTTTGTCTATTATAAATTATAAAAAAAAATTCTTTGTCATATTTATTTTAATATGTTATTGTATGTATATTTTTGTATTATAATAATTTTAAAATGAAGTAAACAATTTTCCAAAGTCAATGTTGATTTATTTGTAATTTCTGGACACTGTTTTGGATTTTTAAGAAATTTCTTTAAATCTTTTTCTATTTTCTTTAAATTTAATATTTTATCTTATGTGTTAATGGTTTATTTTAAGTATATTTTGTCTTTTAATATTTTTTTAAAGTGATGTTATAATTTTTCCAAAGTTTACTGTGTCGATTTCTTTTTTTTAAGGCTGTTTTCTAATTTTTTTGCTACTTTCTTCATTAAAATTATATTTAAATTTAATTTTTTATATTTATTTTGTGAATGTACTTTTATTTTATATTATTATTTATGTTTAAAAATATATTACAAGCTCATATGAATTTTCTAAAATTTATTTCATTTAATTTCAAATTTTCTAGACTAGTTTACTATTTTTAGCTATTTTCCTTAATTTAACTTTATATAATTAATAAATACTACATATATTTTTATATTTGATAAATTTTCGAAATTTTATTTGGTATTATTATTATTTCCAGAAATATCAAGTTAAACAAAATTAAGGAAGTTTGAAAGGTTTTAAAAGCTTTGAAACGTAAAGTCGTTTCACATCCTAAGTCGTTTCTTTTACCGTTTCCTCATTTACTCTTTGACCATTTTTTTTCTTTTTCTATTGAATAGCTGTGTATTTTCCTTCCTATTCACGTGAGAAGCTTCTCACTTTCCATCATCAAACTCATGGCTAGAATTATTGAAGGTAATGGCTTCCATTTCATCTTCTTCTTCCTTTGTTTTTCTACTTTTCTATTTTGAATTTTGTACTTGTTCTCACCTTCATAGCTTGGCTCCTCCTCAACCAGATCTGACCTGACCTCTACCACCCACTTCCTCTGACCATATCCCATCCTACTACCTCTCCATTTCAGGCCGAGCCAATCCAAGGTGAAGACCACCACAAAAATCCACCAAAAACCATCACAAACTATCACTTATGGCCTAGAATTGTCATCTCCTCCTTCTACCACCATTTTCCGCCACTACCACCACCACCACCTATGACCTGACCACCACCCTCTGCCACATCACCCACCACCACTTGCACCACTGGTTGGGCCCACCTAGCCTCTGGCCAAACAAAACAAGAGCAACAAATGATGTATGTTGCATAGTTTTAGCCCTGTACACCTAGTTTTATGCACCTAGACTAAACCCACCTTCAAACCCATGTGCAGGCCGACCCTTACACACCCAAACCTGACCCAATTTTCAGAGTTAGCTGAGCCTAATCACTGCCTAACTGAAGTACATGAGGTTGAGAACAAGTGCAATTCATTCGATGTTGTTTTGGGCTTTGAATTCTAATGTTATTTGATGTTTAAATCGTATTGAAACTTACATATATTTGTATTGTTTTGTGTAAATGTTTGAACAAGTCAAATTGCTTTGGCTCTCCACTCTCAATTCATATCCATGTCATCGTGCCTTCATTATGTTGCATTGTGTGCTTTGGTGGATATCTCCAGCTTTGAACAAGTGAGTTATTCTCACTAGACAGTATGTACATATATAACTAGTAAATTGACCCCTTTTGAATATGTAAAATGCATTATCATGTTACACCTGCTATATTATGATTTTATGATGTACACCCATGCTTAAACAACTATTATAACATCTGTTACTGTTATATTATGTTGTTCTGCTATATTTATCAGTTTATCACACTGTAAGTTCCCTTTAGATTAGAATCACTATGGGTTGAAATGATACATACCCGAACGGACTTTAGAATAGGGGAAAATCGTTATGGGCTTAAATGATAGGCCTGAACGATTTTCAACTTATTTTATTTACTTGGGACTGTGGGTTTGAAATGATAAAAGCCGGATTTTTTTTTTTGCAAATTATGGGTTGAAATGATATATTACCCGTATCACTTTACCTAGCGTAGAAAATTATATACAGGCCCGTGGTTAAAATATGTTTTCTAAAAATTTTAAAATATTTTAGAAATTTAATTATTATAATATTTTGATTTAAAATTAAATAAAAATATAATTTTTGTAAAGTGTTATTGATTTTCTGGAACTCTATAAGTTAAATAAATTATGGAAAAGTTAGAAACTCTGAATGTAAGTTATTTTGGAAATTTTGATTTAATTTTTAATGGAATTTAAATTAACTTTGAAAATACGATAAATTTATGATATTTTGAATTTAAAATGATTTGTATAACATATTAATGATTTTTGAATAAGTTAAAATGTTAATGAGTGAATATTGAGTTGAATTTGGAAATATAACTTAAATTGGAATTTATGAATTTGGTTTAAAAGTGAAATTTTAAGTTAAGTTAAATAAAATGGAATTACGTTATATTTGAAATTTTAAACTTAAGTGTTAAGTTGAAATTTAATGTAATGAATTTAAATTTGAATGTTGAAATTTAATAAGCGAATTATTAATAAATATTGATTTTTGAAAGGAAACTTAACTTTATAAAATCATGAATTTAAGGAAAATAAAATGATGCTTATAAATGTGAAAATGTATGATTTTATAATTTAAAAATGATTTAAATAAAAATATAAGTGTTTGTGAAATTCTATTGAATATTTGAAGTTAATTAACAGCATTTTTAATACTGTCTTTTGTTAAATTGAATTGTTTTTTAATGTAACTTTCTGTAGCATTTTCTGAATGTTGCGAAACTTGAATTTTCATTGTTTTAATAAATTTAAGTGCATAAATGAACATTGAAAAGTTTAAATTTTTTGGAATTTAATAATTAATTATTAAATGTAATAACTTCATTTTTATGATCTAAAATGAAGTAATTTGTTTTAAAATATAACTTTTGATATATTAAATTGATTTGAAATGTGGTACTAAAAGATATGATATTTTGGTATATTGAAATGATTTGAAATGTGGTTTTGAAAAAATATAGCTATTTTGATATATTAAAATGATTTGAAATGTGGTTTTGAAAAGATATGGTATCTTGATATATTAAAATGATTTGAAATGAAGTTTTGAAAGATATGATATTTTGATATTAAAATGATTTGAAAGAAGTTCTAAAAGATATGATATTTTGAAAATGAAGCTCTAAAAGGTTATGATATTTTGATATATTAAAATGATTTGAAAGCAAGTTTTGAAAGGATATGATAATTTAATATATTGAAATGGTTAGAAATGACTTGATATTTATTTTGATAAATATTTGAACTGAAATATATGGTATGATGATATACTGAAATGTTTGGAAATGATTTAATCTTTATTTTGATTAAGATTTGGGTTGAAATGATATTTTATTTTGAAGTATATAATATTGTTTTAAAGTTATAACTACGAGTTATAATAACGATTGGTTGTCAAAGAGACCGAGATCAGATAATGTCTTATAGCCGGCCAATACCGAAAACCACTTTAACAACTGTGTACGTGGTGGAGATACCAGAATGAAGTAGGATGGTGGCGATGTTCTCGAGGTATATTACGTGGACCCAACTCCCGTGAGTTGGCATAAATGACTAAAACAGGAGCTATACCGGGCTACACAAAGGGTCACACCCTTTCATCGAGCATGCTCCATCGGAAACCATTCTATTACTTTGTGATTCGATACGTGGCGCCATTTTGATTCGGGGGTATTGTTCGAGGTGGGCGGAAGCTGCTGGCTTGCCGTCACCACCGGTCCGGGAGTGCAAACGGTGTATCCACCCTGGCATTGCCTCGCGTGCCGTGTCATCTCCTTATATCGAGCCCACTACGATTTTGGTTTTAAAGATCTGACCGCGTTAAGGTTCACCATCCCCTTAACGCTATTTTCTATATGATTATACTTTACTGATTAGACACTACTGTATATAGCGCAATATACTACATTGTAAATAGTTTAACAGATCCTTAGAGGATGGGCGGTCCCAAGCATCTTCTAAGTTACTTGTACCTTTACTACAGTTCACTTGAGTTGGTTTACATTGTATAAGTATGTATGTCCTGACCCGAGTGTTGTATTTTTATTTATGCTCGGGTCAGCCTGAGTATTCACAGATTTGGATTTCCACTTTCTGGAGATTTGGAATCGCTGGAGATTATCTGCTTGTCTAGTTTTATCTTTTAAGTCTGTTGGTCCTTTCCAGCTATTGTATTAGTAGATTTCTATGTATTGAGACTTCTTTTGTACTTTATTTCCTCCATTGTATCTTATGTAACTCTGATATATTTATATAGTAGCTTCATGAACTACTATCTCTTTTACTTCCGCTGCATTATTATTACTCTATGTCTGTGATTTGTGATTTTTATTTACTGTATATTATGAGGTTTGCCAAATTTTTATTTACAACGTGGTATTTTGAGCAATTCAATTCCGGCATGAGTGTCTACCTATACACTTATAATGGATGCGAATGGTTGAAAATATCGGGTCGTTACAGTTGGTATCAGAGCTTTGGTAGCTCTAGGCAAAACTCAGCATATGGAGTGAATGTATTTACAGAACCACTTTCATTCGAGTTTGAATCTCTTCCTTTTTGACTCGATTCCTTTGAATTTTGGAACATTCCCTACGGTTCCAAAATCCATTCATGTCCCTCACTATTCATCTTATTTTGACTCTGGAGTATTCCAAAACTCCACTTCGAATGATCTTTCAAGTGAGTCGGCGGTTACGCCAATTTCAAATTGAATAGAAAAAAAAGGGGGAAAACTCCTTTACAATTAGCATTGATTCACCAGAGATTTATATCTATCCTTGGTTTAGATGCTAATATCTTTTGTTATTCAAAACTTTATCTATTGAGATCGAATGTAGATTTACCCTAGAAAAATCCACATTGATCTTATTCTTTAAGCCACGGTTGACCCGGTAAATGTTGCCCGTGATTTACTTAAGCTTATCCACCTCCCTATTTTGTTATTTAATCATCTTGTCTTTTGTTTCCAACCTATTTTCAAACATTTTGAATTTTACTTGTATATCTATGTTTTGTTTTATATATTGTGTTGTTTGAGTTGTTGATGTTGATTTGGGTTTCCGATCGATTCGTCCGATCAACGCTATCGATAGGATTTCTAAAACACATTGACGGAACAAACTGACACAATATTATTTTAAAATTTGGTTAGTGAAATAAAATTTTGATATATAAGTAAATTTATTAAACTTAATAAACTGATTTAAATTGATTATTTGAAGTGATAATACTTGATTTGGGAACTGAAATGAATTTAGAACAAGAAATTTGAGAATTTAATTTCCGATGGTTTCAAACCTTGTGTTTAAGTTTTAAAGGATTATATTATTTAAAGTATTTTTGAATAGAAATTTGTTTTCAAAGAACTTGAAAGTTTAAAAATTAGTGCTCTTCTCTTTGTCGCTGGAAAATAACTTCGGTGATGACTGCAGCATCATCGACATTCATTTTCGAGTCTCGAAGTGAAGAGACCGCTCTGTAGTCTTGCTACAACTTTGTTTTGGTAAATCAAATTGATTTGAATTGAATTTCTAAAATATGACTTGATCTATATATATAGACATATGATTTAAATTTGATTTGATAAACTATGTACATACATTTATTTATCTCTAAATGGGTTGAAGAAATCGGAAATTTAATTCTTAAATTTTATTTTAAAGAATAATTTCAATTATCAAAAGAAAATAAATTTTTTGGATGAATATTCAAGCATGAAATGATTTAATTGTATAATAAAATTGCATTCAAATATAACTTACCTTAATTTCAGAAGTTAACAATGTAATTGGATAATATACAATATAAAAAGATTTTATAAAATGATTAACAGAGGTAAATAGAATAAATGGGTAATTGAATAACTTACAATAAAATAATGTTAAAAGAACTAAGAATAAAAGAAAGCAGTTATAATAAGTGTAAGCATATTTAACATAAGTGATAAATATATTGAGCGGAATAAATTTAATTTTATTTAGGAATAAAGAAGAATAAAATTTATTAAGTACATTGTGAGTGTACTAAATGATTATTTTTTCGAACCCATGGTTTAAAAAAAGTGTTAATTTAAGATGATTGGATAATAAGATAATGAAATTTGAGATAGTTAACGATTTATTTAACTTATGAAAAAAACGGGAAAAAAAAATTTATGTTGAAATTTCCATGATTTCAAATCTATTTCCTTATTTTGTTTTTCAAACTATCTTTTGGTTGTCCTTATCATCCTTATCTTGCTATAGACTGGTATAGGCATGTTTCTATAATCTTTCTGTTTAGAAATCTTTCTATAATCTTTGATAATTTGCACCTTGCGAAACTTACCTATAACAACAACTATCAGGTATAATTTTCAATCTTCTTGTCATCTTATCTTAATCCTATTTCACTCTATCTTTTTCTGTGCTTTTCCAT
Source organism: Allium cepa (assembly GCA_030765085.1). Taxonomy (NCBI): domain Eukaryota; kingdom Viridiplantae; phylum Streptophyta; class Magnoliopsida; order Asparagales; family Amaryllidaceae; genus Allium; species Allium cepa. The sequence continues at coordinate 210,223,337 of CM060939.1, read as the reverse complement.
ACCTCATCCCTTTTCGAGGACGTAAAGTTTTGAGTGGGGGAGAGTGTAACAACCCTAGATTTTTGCCTATATATTTTAAATTTGACTTTATTTTTATTTTGATTATTTTAAATTTATTTTTATTTCAAACATTTTATCTATAAATGCTGACTATTAAGTGATCTATAGTTCAAAATAGTATAAATTGGACATTTTACTAAAAAGTGAATTTCTACTCAAACTTTTTAAACTTTGACTTTTAAAATTTAAATTTAAATCATTTTTAAATCTTGAATTTTATCTTTTATTATGAAAATAGATGTAATAACTTGAACACTGCTTTTCGTTTCGTTGAAAACAGAGTTAAACTGTAAAAGTTATGTACATTTCAATTTTGAGTGTAATTTGAATTATTTAACAATTTTGTCTATTATAAATTATAAAAAAAAATTCTTTGTCATATTTATTTTAATACGTTATTGTATGTATATTTTTGTATTATAATAATTTTCAAATGAAGTAAACAATTTTCCAAAGTCAATGGTGATTTATTTGTAATTTCTGGACACTGTTTTGGATTTTTAAGAAATTTCTTTAAATCTTTTTCTATTTTCTTTAAATTTAATTTTTTCTCTTATGTGTTAATGGTTTATTTTAAGTATATTTTGTCTTTTAATATTTTTTTAAAGTGATGTTATAATTTTTCCAAAGTTTACTGTGTCGATTTCTTTTTTTTAAGGCTGTTTTCTTATTTTTTTGCTACTTTCTTCATTAAAATAATATTTAAATTTAATTTTTTATATTTATTTTGTGAATGTACTTTTATTTTATATTATTATTTATGTTTAAAAATATATTACAACCTCATATGAATTTTCTAAAATTTATTTCATTTAATTTCAAATTTTCTAGACTAGTTTACTATTTTTAGCTATTTTCCTTAATTTAACTTTATATAATTAATAAATACTACATATATTTTTATATTTGATAAATTTTCGAAATTTTATCTGGTATTATTATTATTTTCAGAAATATCAAGTTATATAAACAAAATTAAGGAAGTTTGAAAGGTTTTAAAAGCTTTGAAACGTAAAGTCGTTTCACATCCTAAGTCGTTTCTTTTACCGTTTCCTCATTTACTCTTTGACCGTTTTTTTTCTTTTTCTATTGAATAGCTGTGTATTTTCCTTCCTATTCATGTGAGAAGCTTCTCACTTTCCATCATCAAACTCATGGATAGAATTATTGAAGGTAATGGCTTCCATTTCATCTTCTTCTTCCTTTGTTTTTCTACTTTTCTATTTTGAATTTTGTACTTGTTCTCACCTTCATAGCTTGGCTCCTCCTCAACTAGATCTGACCTGACCTCTACCACCCACTTCCTCTGACCATATCCCATCCTACTACCTCTCCATTTCAGGCAGAGCCAATCCAAGGTGAAGACCACCACAAAAATCCACCAAAAACCATCACAAACTATCACTTATGGCCTAGAATTGTCATCTCCTCCTTCTACCACCATTTTCCGCCACTACCACCACCACCACCTATGACCTGACCTCCACCCTCTTCCACATCACCCACCACCACTTGCACCACTGGTTGGGCCCACCTAGCCTCTGGCCGAACCAAACAAGAGCAACAAATGATGTATGTTGCATAGTTTTAGCCCTGTACACCTAGTTTTATGCACCTAGACTAAACCCACCTTCAAACCCATGTGTAGGCCGACCCTTACACACCCAAACCTGACCCAATTTCCAGAGTTAGCTGAGCCTAATCACTGCCTAACTGAAGTACATGAGGTTGAGAACAAGTGCAATTCATTCGATGTTGTTTTGGGCTTTGAATTCTAATGTTATTTGATGTTTAAATCGTATTGAAACTTACATATATTTGTATTGTTTTGTGTAAATGTTTGAACAAGTCAAATTGCTTTGGCTCTCCACTCTCAATTCATATCCATGTCATCGTGCCTTCATTATGTTGCATTGTGTGCTTTGGTGGATATCTCCAGCTTTGAACAAGTGAGTTATTCTCACTAGACAGTATGTACATATATAACTAGTAAATTGACCCCCTTTGAATATGTAAAATGCATTATCATGTTACACCTGCTATATTATGATTTTATGATGTACACCCATGCTTAAACACCTGTTATAACATCTGTTACTGTTATATTATATTGTTCTGCTATATTTATCAGTTTATCACACTGCAAGTTCCCTTTAGATTAGAATCACTATGGGTTGAAATGATACATACCCGAACGGACTTTTGAATAGGGGAAAATCGTTATGGGCTTAAATGATAGGCCTGAACGATTTTCAACTTATTTTATTTACTTGGGACCGCGGGTTTGAAATGATAAAAGCCGGACTTTTTTTTGCAAATTACGGGTTGAAATGATATATTACCCGTATCACTTTACCTAGCGTAGAAAATTATATACAGGCCCGCAGTTAAAATATGTTTTCTAAAAATTTTAAAATATTTTAGAAATTTAATTATTATAATATTTTTATTTAAAATTAAATAAAAATATAATTTTTGTAAAGTGTTATTGATTTTCTGGAACTCTATAAGTTAAATAAATTATGGAAAAGTTAGAAACTCTGAATGTAAGTTATTTTGGAAATTTTGATTTAATTTTTAATGGAATTTAAATTAACTTTGAAAATACGATAAATTTGTGATATTTTGAATTTAAAATGATTTGTATAACATATTAATGATTTTTGAATAAGTTAAAATGTTAATGAGTGAATATTGAGTTGAATTTGGAAATATAACTTAAATTGGAATTTATGAATTTGGTTTAAAAGTGAAATTTTAAGTTAAGTTAAATAAAATGGAATTAAGTTATATTTTAAATTTTAAACTTAAGTGTTAAGTTGAAATTTAATGTAATGAATTTAAATTTGAATGTTGAAATTTAATAAGCGAATTATTAATAAATATTGATTTTTGAAAGGAAACTTAACTTTATAAAATCATGAATTTAAGGAAAATAAAATGATGCTTATAAATGTGAAAATGTATGATTTTATATGTTAAAAATGATTTAAATAAAAATATAAGTGTTTGTGAAATTCTATTGAATATTTTAAGTTAATTAACATCATTTTTAATACTGTCTTTTGTTAAATTGAATTATTTTTGAATGTAACTTTCTATAGCATTTTCTAAATGCTGCGAAACTTGAATTTTCGTTGTTTTAATAAATTTAAGTGCATAAATGAACATTGAAAAGTTTAAATTTTTTGAAATTTAATAATTTAATTATTAAATGTAATAACTTCATTTTTATGATCTAAAATGAAGTAATTTGTTTTGAAATATAACTTTTGATATATTAAATTGATTTGAAATATGGTACTGAAAGATATGATATTTTGGTATATTGAAATGATTTGAAATGTGGTTTTGAAAAATATAGCTATTTTGATATATTAAAATGATTTGAAATGTGATTTTGAAAAGATATGGTATCTTGATATATTAAAATGATTTGAAACGAAGTTTTGAAAGATATGATATTTTGATATTAAAATGATTTGAAAGAAGTTCTGAAAGATATGATATTTTGAAAATGAAGCTCTGAAAGGTTATGATATTTTGATATATTAATATGATTTGAAAGGATATGATAATTTGACATATTGAAATGGTTAGAAATGACTTGATATTCATTTTGATAAATATTTGAACTGAAATATATGGTATGATGATATATTGAAATGGTTTGGAAATGATTTAATCTTTATTTTGATAAAGATTTGGGTTGAAATGGTATTTTATTTTGAAGTATATAATATTGTTTTAAAGTTATAGCTACGGGTTATAATAACGATTGGTTGTTAAAGAGACCGGGATCAGATATTGTCTTATAGCCGGCCAATACCGAAAACCACTTTAACAACTGTGTACGCGGTGGAGATTCCAGAATGAAGTAGGATGGTGGCGACGTTCTCGAGGTATATTACGTGGACCCAACTCCCGTGAGTTGGCATAAATGACTAAAACAGGAGCTATATCGGGCTACACAAAGGGTCGCACCCTTTCATCGAGCATGCTCCATCGGAAACCATTCTATTACTTTGGGATTCGATACATGGCGCCATTTTGATTCGGGGGTATTGTTCGAGGTGGGCGGAAGCTGTTGGCTTGCCGTCACCACCGGTCCGGGAGTGCAAACGGTGTATCCACCCTGGCATTGCCTCGCGTGCCATGTCATCTCCTTATATCGAGCCCACTACGATTTTGGTTTTAAAGATCCGACCGCGTCAAGGTTCACCATCCCCTTAACGCTATTTTCTATATGATTATACTTCACTGATTAGACACTACTGTATATAGCGAAATATACTACATAGTAAATAGTTTAACGGATCCTTAGAGGATGGGCGGTTCCAAGCATCTTCTAAGTTACTTGTACCTTTACTACAGTTCACTTTAGTTGGTTTACATTGTATAAGTATGTATGTCCTGACTCGAGTGTTGTATTTTTATTTACGCTTGGGTCAGCCTGAGTATTCACAGATTTGGATTTCCACTTTCTGGAGATTTGGAATCGCTGGAGATTATCTGCTTGTCTAATTTTATCTTTTCAGTCTGTTGGTCCTTTCCAGCTATTGTATTGGTAGATTTCTATGTATTGAGACTTCTTTTGTACTTTATTTCCTCTGTTGTATCTTATGTAACTCCGATATATTTATATAGTAGCTTCATGAACTACTATCTCTTTTACTTCCGCTGCATTATTATTACTCTGTGTCCGTGATCTCTGATTTTTATTTACTGTATATTCTGAGGTTTGCCAAATTTTTATTTACAACGCTGTATTTTGAGCAATTCAATTCCGGCATGAGTGTCTACGTATACACTTATAATGGATGCGAATGGTTGAAAATATCGGGTCGTTACAGTTGGTATCAGAGCTTTGGTAGCTCTAGGCAAAACTCAGCATATGGAGTGAATGTATTTACAGAACCACTTTCATTCGAGTTTGAATCTCTTCCTTTTTGACTCGATTACTTTGAGTTTTGGAACATACCCTACGGTTCCAAAATCCATTCGTGTCCCTCACTATTCATCTTCTTTTGACTCTGGACTATTCCAAATCTCCGCTTCGAATGATCTTTCAAGTGAGTCGGCGGTCATGCCAATTTCAAATTGGATAGAAAAAAAGGGAAAAAACTCATTTACAATTAGCATTGATTCACCAAAGATTTATATCTATCCTTGGTTTAGATGCTAATATCTTTTGTTATTCCAATCTTTATCTATTGAGATCGAATGTAGATTTACCCTAGAAAAATCCACATTGATCTTATTCTTTAAGCCACGGTTGACCCGGTAAATGTTGCCCGTGATTTACTTAAGCTTATCCACCTCCCTATTTTGTTATTTAATCATCTTGTCTTTTGTTTCCAACCTATTTTCAAACATTTTGAATTGTACTTGTATATCTATGTTTTGTTTTATATATTGTGTTGTTTGAGTTGTTGATGTTGATTTGGGTTTCCGATCGATTCGTCTGATCAACGCTATCGATAGGATTTCTAAAACACATTGACCGAACAAACTGACACAATATTATTTTAAAATTTGGTTAGTGAAATAAAATTTTGATATATAAGTAAATTTATGAAACTTAATACTTGATTTGGGAACTGAAATGAATTTAGAACAAGAAATTTGAGAATTTAATTTCCGATGGTTTCAAACCTTGTGTTTAAGTTTTAAAGGGTTATATTATTTAAAGTATTTTTGAATAGAAATTTGTTTTCAAAGAACTTGAAAGTTTAAAAATTAGTGCTCTTCTCTTTGTCGCTGGAAAATAACTTCGGTGATGACTGCAACATCATTGACATTCATTTTCGAGTCTCGAAGTGAAGAGACCGCTCTGTAGTCTTGCTACAGCTTTGTTTTGGTAAATCAAATTGATTTGAATTGAATTTCTAAAATATGACTTGATCTATAATATATATAGACATATGATTTAAATTTGATTTGATAAACTATGTACATACATTTATTTATCTCTAAATGGGTTGAAGAAATCGAAAATTTAATTCTTAAATTTTATTTTAGAGAATAATTTCAATTATCAAAAGAAAATAAATTTTTTGGATGAATATTCAAGCATGAAATGATTTAATTGTATAATAAAATTGCATTCAAATATAACTTACCTTAATTTCAGAAGTTAACAATGTAATTGGATAATATACAATATAAAAAGATTTTATAAAATGATTAACAGAGGTAAATAGAATAAATGGGTAATTGAATAACTTATAATAAAATAATGTTAAAAGAACTAAGAATAAAAGAAAGCAGTTATAATAAGTGTAAGCATATTTAACATAAGTGATAAATATATTGAGCGGAATAAATTTAATTTTATTTAGGAATAAAGAAGAATAAAATTTATTAAGTACATTGTGAGTGTAATAAATGATTATTTTTTCGAACCCATGGTTTAAAAAAAGTGTTAATTTAAGATGATTGGATAATAAAATAGTGAAATTTGAGATTGTTAACGATTTATTTAACTTATGAAAAAAAAGGGAAAAAAATATTGTAAGTTGAAATTTCCATGCTTTCAAATCTATTTTCTTATTTTGTTTTTCAAACTATCTTTTGGTTGTCCTTATCATCCTTATCTTGTTATAGACTGGTATAGGCATCTTTCTATAATCTTTGATAATTTGCACCTTGCGAAATTTACCTATAACAACAGTTACCAGGTCTAATTTTCAATCTTCTTGTCATCTTATCTTAGTCCTATTTCACTCTATCTTTTTCTGTGCTTTTCCGTACCTCATCCCTTTTCGAGGACGAAAAGTTTTGAGTGGGGGAGAGTGCAACAACCCTAGATTTTTGCCTATATATTTTAAATCTGACTTTATTTTTATTTTGATTATTTTAAATTTATTTTTATTTCAAAGATTTTATCTATAAATGCTGACTATTAGGTGATCTATATTTCAAAATAGTATAAATTGGACATTTTACTAAAAAGTGAATTTCTACTCAAACTGTTTAAACTTTGACTTTTAAAATTTAAACTTAAATCATTTTTAAATATTTAATTTTATCTTTTATTATGAAAATAGATGTAATAACTTGAACACTGCTTTTCGTTTCGTTGAAAACAGAGTTAAACTGTAAAAGTTATGTACATTTCAATTTTGAGTGTAATTTGATTTATTTAACAATTTTGTCTATTATAAATTATAAAAAAAAATTCTTTGTCATATTTATTTTAATAAGTTATTGTATGTATATTTTTGTATTATAATAATTTTAAAATGAAGTAAACAATTTTCCAAAGTCAATGGTGATTTATTTGTAATTTCTGGACATTGTTTTGGACTTTTAAGAAATTTCTTTAAATCTTTTTCTATTTTCTTTAAATTTAATTTTTTTTCTTATTTTTTAATGGGTTATTTTAAGTATATTTTGTCTTTTAATATTTTTTTAAAGTGATGTTATAATTTTTCCAAAGTTTACTGTGTTGATTTCTTTTTTTTTTAAGGCTGTTTTCTTATTTTTTTTTTGCTATTTTCTTCATTAAAATTGTATTTAAATTTAATTTTTTATATTTATTTTGTGAATGTACTTTTATTTTATATTATTATTTATGTTTAAAAATATATTACAAGCTCATATGAATTTTTTAAAATTTATTTCATTTAATTTCAAATTTTGTAGACTAGTTTACTATTTTTAGCTATTTTCCTTAATTTAACTTTATATAATTAATAAATATTACATATATTTTTATATTTTGATAAATTTTCGAAATTTTATTTGGGATTATTATTATTTCCAGAAATATCAAGTTATATAAACAAAATTAAGTAAGTTTGAAAGGTTTTAAAAGCTTTGAAACGTAAAGTCGTTTCACCTCCTAAGTCGTTTCTTTTACCGTTTCCTTATTTACTCTTTGACCGTTTTTTTTTTCTTTTTCTATTGAATAGCCGTGTATTTTCCTTCCTATTCACGTGAGAAACTTCTCACTTTCCATCATCAAACTCACGGCTAGAAGTGTTGAAGGTAATGGCTTCCATTTCATCTTCTTCTTCCTTTGTTTGTCTACTTTTCTATTTTGAATTTTGTACTTGTTCTCACCTTCATAGCTTGGCTCCTCCTCAACCAGATCTAACCTGACCTCTACCACCCCCTTCCTCTGACCATCTCCCATCCTACTACCTCTCCATTTCAGGCCGAGCCAATCCAAGGTGAAGACCACCACAAAAATCCACCAAAAACCATCACAAACTATCACTTATGGCCTAGAATTGTCATCTCCTCCTTCTACCACCATTCGCCGCCACTACCACCACCACCACCACCTATGACCTGACCTCCACCCTCTTTCACATCACCCACCACCACCTGCACCACTGGTTGGGCCTACCTAGCCTCTGGCCGAGCCAAACAAGAGCAACAAATGATGTATGTTGCATAGTTTTAGCTCTGTACACCTAGTTTTATGCACCTAGACTAAACCCACCTTCAACGACCCTTACACACCCAAACCTGACCCAATTTCCAGAGTTAGCTGAGCCTAATCACTGCCTAATTGAAGTACATGAGGTTGAGAACAAGTGCAATTCATTCGATGTTGTTTTGGGCTTTGAATTCTAATGTTATTTGATGTTTAAATCGTGTTGAAACTTACATATATTTGTATTGTTTTGTGTAAATGTTTGAACAAGTCAAATTGCTTTGGCTCTCCACTCTCAAGTCATATCCATGTCGTTGTGCCTTCATTGTGTTGCGTTGTGTGCTTTGGTGGATATCTCCAGCTTTGAACAAGTGAGTTATTCTCACCAGACGGTATGTACATATATAACTAGTAAATTGACCCCTTTTGAATATGTAAAATACATTATCATGTTACACCTGCTATATTATGATTTTATGATGTTCACCCATGCTTAAACACCTGTTATAACATCTGTTACTGTTATATTATGTTGTTCTGCTATTTTTATCAGTTTATCACACTGCAAGTTCCCTTTAGATTAGAATCACTATGGGTTGAAATGATACATACCCGAACGGACTTTAGAATAGGAGAAAATCGTTATGGGTTGAAAATAGGCCTGAATGATTTTCAACTTATTTTATTTACTTGGGACTACGGGTTTGAAATGATAAAACCCGGATTTTTCTTTGTAAATTACGGGTTGAAATGATATATTACCCGTATCACTTTACCTAGTGTAGAAAATTATATACAGGCCCGTAGTTAAAATATGTTTTCTAAAAATTTTAAAATATTTTAGAAATTTAATTATTATAATATTTTGATTTAAAATTAAATAAAAATATATTTTTTGTAAAGTGTTATTGATTTTCTGGAAATCTATAAGTTAAATAAATTATGGAAAAGTTAGAAAATCTAAATGTAAGTTATTTTGGAAATTTTGATTTAATTTTTAATGGAGTTTAAATTAACTTTGAAAGTACGATAAATTTATGATATTTTGAATTTCAAATTAATTTAAAATGATTTATATAACATATTAATGATTTTTGAATAAGTTAAAATGTTAATGAGTGAATATTGAGTTGAATTTGGAAATATAACTTAAATTGAAATTTATGAATTTGGTCTAAAAGTGAAATTTTAAGTTAAGTTAAATAAAATGGAATTAAGTTATATTTGAAATTTTAAACTTAAGTGTTAAGTTGAAATTTAATGTAATAAATTTAAATTTGAATGTTGAAATTTAATAAGCGAATTATTAATAAATATTGATTTTTGAAAGGAAACTTAACTTTATAAAATCATGAATTTAAGGAAAATAAAATGATGCTTATAAGTGTGAAAATGTATGGTTTTATAAGTAAAAAATGATTTAAATAAAAATATAAGTGTTTGTGAAATTCTATAGAATATTTGAAGTTAATTAACAACATTTTTAATACTGTCTTTTGTTAAATTGAATTGTTTTTGAATGTAACTTTCTGTAGCATTTTCTAAATGCTGCGAAACTTGAATTTTCATTGTTTAACAAATTTAAGTGCATAAATGAACATTGAAAAGTTTAATTTTTTTAGAATTTAATAATTTAATTATTAAATGTAATAATTTCATTTTTATGATCTAAAATGAAGTAATTTGTTTTGAAATATAACTTTTGATATATGAAATTGATTTGAAATGTGGTACTGAAAGATATGATATTTTGGTATATTGAAATGACTTGAAATGCGGTTTTGAAAAAATATAGCTATTTTGATATATTAAAATGATTTGAAATGTGGTTTTGAAAAGATATGGTATCTTGATATATTAAAATGATTTGAAACGAAGTTTTGAAAGAAATGATATTTTAATATTAAAATGATTTGAAAGAATTTCTGAAAGATATGATATTTTGAAAATGAAGTTCTGAAAGGTTATGATATTTTGATATATTAAAATGAACTGAAAGGAAGTTTTGAAAGGATATGATAATTTAATATATTGAAATGGTTAGAAATGACTTGATATTTATTTTGATAAATATTTGAACTGAAATATATGGTATGATGATATATTGAAATGGTTTGGAAATGATTTAATCTTTATTTTGATAAAAATTTGGGTTGAAATGATATTTTATTTTGAAGTATATAATATTGTTTGAAAGTTATAACTACGGGTTATAATAACGATTGGTTATTAAAGAGACCGGGATCGGATACTGTCTTATAGCCGGCCAATACCGAAAACCACTTTAACAACTGTGTACGCGGTGGAGATTCCAGAATGAAGTAGGATGGTGGCGACGTTCTCGAGGTATATTACGTGGACCCAACTCCCGTGAGTTGGCATAAATGACTAAAACAGGAGCTATACCGGGCTACACAAAGGGTCTCACCCTTTCATCGAGCATGCTCCATCGGAAACCATTCTATTACTTTGTGATTCGATACGTGGCGCCATTTTGATTCGAGGGTATTGTTCGAGGTAGGCGGAAGCTGCTGGCTTGCCGTCACCACCGGTCCGGGAGTGCAAACGGTGTATCCACCCTGACATTGCCTCGCGTGCCATGTCATCTCCTTATATCGAGCCCACTACGATTTTGGTTTTAAAGATCCGACCGCGTCAAGGTTCACCATCCCCTTAACGCTATTTTCTATATGATTATACTTTACTGATTAGACACTAGTGTATATAGCGCAATATACTACATAGTAAATAGTATAACGGATCCTTAGAGGATGGGCGGTCCCAAGCATCTTCTAAGTTACTTGTACCTTTACTACAGTTCACTTTAGTTGGTTTACATTGTATAAGTATGAATGTCCTGACTCGAGTGTTGTATTTTTATTTACGCTCGAGTCAGCTTGAGTATTCACAGATTTGGATTTCCACTTTCTGAAGATTTGGAATCGTTGGAAATTATCTGCTTGACTTGTTTTATCTTTTCAATCTGTTGGTCCTTTCCAGCTATTGTATTAGTAAATTTCTATGTATTGAGACTTCTTTTGTACTTTATTTCCTCTGTTGTATGTTATGTAACTATGATATATTTATATAGTAGCTTCATGAACTACTATCTCTATTACTTCCGCTGCATTATTATTACTCTGTGTCTGTGATCTGTGATTTTTATTTACTGTATATTCTGAGGTTTGCCAAATTTTTATTTACAACGCGGTATTTTGAGCAATTCAATTCTGGCATGAGTGTCTATCTATACACTTATAATGGATGCGAATGGTTGAAAATATCGGGTCGTTGCAACCGACGAAGTAAATGCAAGCGTTTCATAGCATTTGTTTTACTAAGTCATTTAATTAGATTTCTCATACGAGTGAGGTAAAGGTTTGTTTATACTAATAGATTGGAAAATGGTTTAAGAAACGAGCTTTATAATAAAATAGTGTTGAAATCATTTTAATGGAAGAGTTTTGATATTTACTACTAGTATAGAAAACCTTTACGTTTTTAAAGTGACAAATCACAAAAATGATTGTAGAATCAATCAATCACCAAAATTCACATACGAAGACGTGAATTAATTCCAAAGAAATCGATATCAAATCCATCAAAACAGATATTTTCAAAAATCCCAAAGAAAATGTCATCAAAGTCGACAATAGATGATAACAACAAAAAGGAATCAACACGAATCGATAAAATTGGAATTCTTAAACATAATAGGCAAGCAGGCAAAACATAGCATATTCAGACGTCTGAAACATTTGGTTCAGACGTCTGAATCTGGAAAATTAGAAGTTTTCAGAACGTAATTCAAATGTCTGGACCCTATATTTCAGACGTCTGAAATATGTGTTTTTTTCCCTATTTCCTTTCGTTTGAAATCAAGCCAATTCAGACGTCTGGAATTTTGATTCAGACGTCTGAATACTGGGGAATAAAAATTCCCAGTATAATATTCAGACGTCTGAAATATGGATTCAGACGTCTGAAACTGTGGTTCACGGCATTCCCTGAACCTCGACCAAAAATGGCCAAATGAATATCGGAAGCGATCGGACGAGCAAATGACGACTAAGGATTTACGCCACGCGACAACCCAGCCTTAACGGCTCTTCGATACGCCTCAAATATCAATGTCCAAATATCCATAATAGGATTTTCATAGATTTTGATTTCAAAACACCAAAAATAGGAATATACACCAAATCAATCCAAACCAAAATCAATTGCACAAGAATAAGTGTTAGGAATTCATACCTAACAATCAAAGATAATTATAGACTAAGATGTGAGATAAAAATCTCACCTTTGAACCCAAAACAAATGAAGAAGAAGCTATAGAGCAAAGGCAAGAACAATCACTCTTCAATTCCAACCTAAAGAGCTTGAATCTAAGCTTAAAAGAGAAACATTTCCTAAATTAGGTTTAGGAATTTCTGAAATTGGTAAGAGAATGAGTTGGAGAAGAAGAAGAGGAGGCTTACCAAAGCTTCTTCTATAAATTTGGAGCTAGAACTTGATTTGCAAATGGAAACTAGGGCTTGGAGTTTTAATTTTCCATTTCTCTCTCCATTGTTGCTAAAGCTTGAGTATTAGGAAATAGAAAGGAAGTAATGAAGAGAAGAGGGGTGAAGCTTGGGTCTAATGAGCTGAAACAAAACCAAAGCCCTAAGTGAAAAGTAGCAAAAATTTTCTATCTCCAAACATATCGAAGTTTATACTCAAAAAGATCGCAAACGTCATTTTTAACACATTGGGGGTGGTCTCGAGTCCTAATTTGACTGTTTGCAAAAAGTAGGTTTTCGGACTAAAATCCGATAAACGATGAAATATTTAAATAAAATATTTAAATATACAATCGATAAATATGCGGGTTGTTACATAAATTTAGGAAGAAATAATTTTTTTAGATTTATATTGAAGTAAATGCTAAAATTATAAATAAAAGAAATGCAACATTTGAAATTAAAGATAAGTATTAACAATTAAAATGAAATTACGATTAGTTGAAGTAATGAGAATTGTTATAGGCTATGAAATTGAATATAAGAAAAACAAATTGGAATATTGTATTAACTAATGCAATGATATAATTAGTGATAATTTAACGAATTCAACGTTATAGTAACCGGAAGTAATATGCAATAAATGGAATTTTTTTACAATCAATGTAGGTAAGTAATTACAATGTTTGTTGTAGATAATAAACGTTACTTTAATGGTAATTTATAACATAACGGAAGTGTGAATGAAAATCAGTAGTATGAAAATAAATGGCAACATTGGTTTGTATGTAGTAAAAGCTTTTTTATGTGATTAAAGGGTAACGGTAATACTAAATTATATGTTACCTATTGTTAATTGAATTTGAAATGAATTTTTAATAAATGTAAATAAAATAGAAACATAGATTTATTTATAGGTTAGGAATTGATGTAAAGAATGTTTAAAACCAAGTAAATAAATTGTTGAGAACATTTAATAGTAATTAATGTAATGAAATTAAATTAGCATTATATATGGAATTATAATCTGAATGGATAAGTAACGAACTGAAAAATGCAATCAAAAGCACATAAGTTGCAATTTATGTAGGTTGCCTGTTTATTAAATGGGTTAAATAAATTTCAGGAATCCATTACAATAAATCTTGATTTAACGTTGGTTAGTGCAAATTTAAGTAACAATTGATGTAATAAAGGATGGAACCAAGGTAAATTAGAATATTGGATGTAAAATCTTAATTTATGGGTTAAATTGAAAATTTTAAATATGATTGAGTTATAGTAGTTATTACACAATGAGTGGAAATAAAATAGTTAATACGAATAAATGTGAAATTGGAAGTATCATGTAATGAAATGCAAACAAATGTTAAATATGTTATAGTATAATGATTGTTGAATAATAAGAATGGAAATCAGGATTTATTTATTTGAATGTAAATTTAAGGAAATTGGATTTAATTGAAATAAAAATGAAATTAACTATTTAAATATTTTGTAAATATAAACTTAGATAAAATTTAAAGATATATACGTAATAGAGTATGAATTCAATGTTAGTTTCATCTATTTAATACTAATAGGTTTAATGATAGAATGAAGAGTTAATTAAATGTTACATTAATATAAATTAAGGTAATAGTGCGGAATAACGTAAATTTTCTTCATAATATGATAATTAGTAGAATACAACATAAACTTAAGTGTAGCATTTGGCTTGAAAACAATTATTAAAAGTTACCTGTTAATTTGTTGATGGAATTGGAAATAAATATTAATAAAATAAATGTTACACTTATGGGAAAGGAAATAAAATGAATAGAAGTTATGAAATTAGAGTATATTAAGAAGTGGGGATTGAATTGGATTCAATTGCAACGAATCTAATAAAATGTTACATTAATGTTAAATTAAGGTAATATTTGGAAATAATGATAATGATTTTCATGATTGAACAAGTTGTGGAATTAAAAAGGATGGAAAAATCAAGATTTATTTATTTATTGGAATTTATAATTTATAATTTGATTTATTGCGAATAAATGAAATTTAATATGGTAATTGCGAAATAATTAATGTTGAATTAACATAGAATTTGTTATTAGTTATTAAAATTGTTTAAGGAATCAAAAGTGATAAATTTTATAAATTATAAATTTTAGAGATTGGATTGGAATAGTGATTTAATTAAGTTAATATTAATTTATTTAATTAATGATAAAAATAGCAATTTTTGCCACTGACTCGGATTTTGGAAAAACCAGTTTCATCGGATCCGTAACGGTGAATTATTGTAGGATTTCAAGTTTCGTATCGATCAGACTTGTCGTTTGATCGTACGGACTCGAAACGCCTTAAAATCGATAAATTGAAATCAATTTGAAAATATTGATTTTAGCATAACTTCTTCATACGATGCAATTTGAACCTGAAACCTTTTCCATTGCGTTAAAAATATTTTAAAACACCTATTCTGATATATGGGTTTACCCAATTTCGTTCCGGGATCAGAACGGGCTCTTTTGGGCCACTTTGTCATTAGCGTGTATATCTGCTCTATCCATCTATTCTATTTTTAATTATGTCTATAATAACCAGCTACAAACCCTAGCCTCCCTAAATTTCATTTGCCTATATGTATATCTCAACCCTCTCCTCCTCAATGGCAAACAATATAATTTCAGATCCGATCCCAAATCAAATCCAAAGCTGAAAATTCAATCTCCCCAAATACTATCAAATTATATATAGATTTGAAGCTCTCGATGAGCGCAAGTCAAATCCGAAATTCGTTTTTCGATCTGAAGCTCTGTTTGTCCAGAATTGATGATCCATTCTCGTCCGTTCATCACGCGACGATCAACTTCAGCTGATCGTCGAATCGACCATACCGTATTGAAGAGGAAACCGAGAGCAGTCCATCAGTAAAGTTTGTTCGGTGATTCAATGGCCGGATTGGTCAATTTAATTCATTAGGGTTCAAAATTAGGGTGGTGGCTGCAGCCTTTTTGGCGCCGATCGAGGTTGCCGTGCGTGGGGAAGAATTGAGGCGAGGCACAGGAGGGGGAAGGCACGACCTATACGTGGTGCGAGCGTGTTTAGGCACGGACGATCGCATTTTTCATTAGAGGCGAATAGTGTGCGTGGGTGGTTTCTGCGTTCGTTTTTCTCCTGTAGCGTGCGTTAGTGCTTGGCTGGGAAGATTTGATGGAGGGTAACGTGGCGTGTTAGGTAAGTGTTCCATTTCTTTTTATTTATTTTTTAATTTGAATTCAAATGCATTTATCGCTATATCTTCCACATACGAACTCCGTTTTACGCACGGTTTTCTTGTTAGGATCGTATTGAAATTCCGGACTTGAAGACGCTGGTTTGGACGAATTTTGAGACGGTCAAATTTTTGGGTTTAAATTGGATTTAAATTCAATTTAAATTCGAAGGTGAGTGTTTTAATCCACTCACAGCTTCTATGATTTCTTATGTTTGTTAAATTTATTTATGATGTGATTCGAAATTTATTTATAGCTGTTTGGCATATATTTCATCATTATCTCATGTATTTAGCATTTATTTAATTAACTTGTTATTTAATTCATTATTACATATTATCTGCCAGTTAAATTGTTATTTATTATTGCATATATACTGCCAGTTAAGCAGTTATTAATTTATCATTAAATATAAACTGCTAGTTAATTCTTGATGATTATTATCCGTTCTATATTGATGCTATTATTGAAGTTGATGATGATTGCGATAAATGGTTGATGGTTGATATTGGATGAATGGATGTTGTATTTTTATATTGTTATAAACTGCAAGTTATTATGCATTTTCATCTCATTCGGGATTGTGTTTTGAAATGATATACAACCGCATTTTATTTTAAATTGCGGATTGAAATGATAAATATCCGTATCACTTGACCATAGGGTAGAAAATTATATACAGGCACCGCGGTATATATATAAAGTATTTTTTTGAAATGATTTTCTATGGCTTTGGAAAGAAATGTACGGTTTAATAAATTTAATTTTGATATTATATAAATAGTATTTTATATATACAGTTAATTTCTTGAATTCAAGCTATGTACAAATTTGTGTAATAAAAATAAGTATATTTATGGAGTTAGATTGTTTATATTATATGGTTATGTACCTGTTCAAAATATTGTATATATAAAGTTTTAATGACTTAAATAAAAATTTAAGTTGGAAGATAAATATGAAATTGGTTTGAATTGAACTATTTAAGAATTATACTCGAATAAATTTGAATTGAAACTTAAATAAATTTGAGGTTTTGAAGGGTATGATTCTTATAACTAAATTTGGTTTAGAGGGATTTAAATGAATATAAAGTTGATATACCAAGTTAATAAATTAAAAGAATATCCAGTTAGGTGAAGTAAAAGTTTCACTTAAATTATATTGTATTATTAAGTAAATATTTCAAATCGAAATAATAGAAATGGAATTTGATACATATGAAATTATCAAAGAATACGTTTTGAAATGGTGTAATATTTAAAGATTTGAAATATATGGAAATTTAAATGGTTTATTTGGAAATTTAAAATCTATAATTGGAATTGATTTGGAGAGGTGAAGAAAATATTTTATTATATAAAGAAATTTATATTTAACCCATTTAAGTGGTGGGATTACATTTCAAAGTTATGAAATTCAAAGTTTATATTTTGAAAGGAGTATGATTTTGGAAAAGAACATATTTTGAAATAAAAATGATATCATATTGATTTGGGTTTTAAAACAAAAATGATATCGTATTTGTAGTTTTTGAAATGGATATTTTATTCCGGTTTTAAAAGTATAAAATATTTTGAAAAGACCGCGGTGTTATAATAACGTTTGGTTGTTGAAGAGACCAGGATCAGTAGTTGTCATACTCTCTGCCAACTCTAAAAACAACTTTAACAACCATGTACGCGATGGAGATTCCACAGTGAAGTAGGATGGCGGCGACGTTTCCTTTGAGGTAAATACGTGGCCCCGACTCCCGTAGAGTTGGCATAAGGTGGCTAAAACAGGAGCGATTCTCCGGCCAATTGAGGTAGCACCTTTAATCGGACACATCCCTTCAATTTTATACTTTGACTTTTGGATTGATTCGGTGGCCACTTTTGATTTTCTTTTTGGAGGTGTGGCTCGAGGTGGGCGGTAGCTGCGGCTACGCATTACCACCTGCTCGGATGCGTAATTAGTATATCTACCCTGGCATTGCCTAGTTGTGCCGTGTCACCTACCCTATCGCGCCTTGTACGAGTTTGGTTTTTTCCCGTAGCCCGTGGAGTATTTAGGGTAGTCTCCCGATCTGGAGATGCGCTGATACTTGATGGACTACTGGGACTATTACGTTTTAAGGTGGAAAATGTAAAGCCTTAACGCTATTTAAAAGTAGGTTTATTTTATAAATAGACATTATTATAATAGCTAAATATTGCTACATAGTAAATAGTTTAACGGATCCTTAGGAGATGTAAATCTCGAGCATCTCTTGAGTTACTGCACTCATATTTACTTCTGTTGATTTAACTTACATATGATATTTTAGTTATGACTCAAGTGTTTTGTCTTTTCAATTCGCTCGGGTCAGTCCGAGCATTTCAGGATCGAAGACTTTATTTATGGAGGACGAAGACGAGGATTTCATTATTATTATTATATATTATATGGTTCCACTAAACACTATATTCCGCTGCATTGATATTTATTGGTATGTGAACTCTGATATTTATTGTATAAAGAAGAATCAAATGTTTTGTAAACAGTTTTATGAAATTTATATTGATTATTATATTTTATCCTTCCACTGTGAGATTCTATTTTGTTTTTTCTTCTCTATTTTTCTTATTTACCCCATAACAATCCGCCCATCCGTATGGTTTGAATTGGCACATGTGTCGATTTAAAGCATACGAAAAGGTGGGATGTTACAACTACAATTTCCACAGTGACATATTCTCTATCTATAAATGGTGGAAGTTTTGAATATTTTGAAGGGACTCAATGTATTAGACAAGGAGACCCTAGTTCCCCTTATATTTTCGTTGCTGTTAGGGAGCTTTTAACTTGTATGATAAACAAAGCTATTAATGAGAAAGCTATTGACATTAATGTGCAAGTCCTCTAGAATCTCCACTTTGATGTTTGTTAATGATTTAATATGGTTCTTGAAACCTAATGTCAAATCCATTGATGCTATTTCTACTCTTGATCGTTTCCAATCCTTTATTGGGCTCTCGACTAAGCATTCCAAATCTAATATTCTGACAGCGATATCACTTAGTCCTCCATGTTTAAGCTTCTTAACCTTTCATCCTTGCAATTTCTTCCTCCCAATGAAGTATACCTTGTTGCTCCTCTTGTATCATCTGGGATCTCCTCTTCTTATTGCTTGCACCATTATGATAAGATTATTTGCAATTTGTCATTTTGACCTAGTTCAAAACTATCCTCTATAGGAAAACTTGTGACGACCGCCCATGACTCCCGCACGGAAACAAGGGAATGGTGCGCTGAAAGTGTGCCAGGCAGCCATGGACGATGGTCAGGGTAGAATAAACATCGCAGAATCTCTATCATAGATCTCACAGTGCATGGATCAAATACAATAGAGAAAAATATATATAGTGAAGCTCCAAAACAGGATATCATCATAGACATCATAGTGGTTTGATACAATCATCTGAAAGTTAGTACAATCAGGCCTCACTACAAACACTCGGAGTAACAACAAAACAGCGGAAATATCCAGTACATAGAATATGAAAATAATATGTAAAAGCCTCCTGCTCGTCTTCGCCATCTTCATCGTCAATCACTAAGGTCAGCACTTGCCACCTGTCACTTAGTCTGCCCATCCCAAAACATGGATGAACAGCCCAAGGTAATAAGAGGAGACATAAAACCTTGAGTCAGACAAAGTCCTAGTGAGCAGTAAATCAACAATCAAACATACCAAAGGAACATAAAGGATAAAAGGAATAGGAACCCAAATCATCCCACTCCACCTCTTTCTACAGTGATAGCCCCCAGACACACACTAATAAGAAGCAAGCATAGCAACAGGTAACTAAAGTAAAGCGATAATCACTCGAGTCAAGGTCAATGTTTTCCCAAATACAAACCCCCAAGGCCTAAACCAAGATCAGATAAGCACCCAGAAAACACTGCTCTTGAGACCGAATGATGATATAACCAACATCCATGACTCTGGCTATCACTGTTATCATTGCCTTGATTTCATCGTTAGTTGAATGAACGACACATTCTTTCATCCGTCAGTCAAGGGCTAATGGTAACCCCGGTTCTAGACATAACTCCGCACGTCATCGTGACCCGTGCCTAGGATATCAATGCTGCCCAGAGTACTAGCACGTCATCGTGACCCGTGCCTGGGATATCAATGCCGCCCAACGTACTCTTGCTTTGAGCATGCTAGAACCTTCAACAACGATGAAGTCTTAGCCTCCTAGTCATCCTCCTCGACGACTATTCCCATACTAGCTCAAGCACCTCTCGAGCCATCCATTATCCATCAAAACTCGAACCATATCACCGAGTTAACATCATGCTTGGAATGATCCCGCCTGTACTAGACCAAGACTATCTCATATCATACTTTTCTTCATCGCATCTTAGCAAAGTCCATATCATGCTTCGCCTCATCATATCACGGCAAAGTCCATCATCATCATACTTTGCTTCCTCGTATCATCGCAAAGTCCTCGAATCCATCCATATGAGCTTCCTCATCCGCTTCATATGCCACAAGCAGCTTTCACCATTCAAGAGCCTTTCCACTTAGCTTTTGAATCATCTTCGACCATCTTGTTCCAAAGCAACTACTAGCTAACTTGAAACAATCAAATCAATCATACATTCAAACAATCAATCATTCAAACAAGATCTAATAAGCAAAATTAACTATAATGGCAATTTCGTAAATAAATGAGTGAAAGTCTATCATACATGAATTATGGATTTCTAGCATAGATCTATCAAATATAAAACATGGGTTTTGTTCCTATATCTCGATAAATGAACTTGCATAGGTAAACATCTTCATAAACAATGGATCTACATGCAGACTTAAGAGAAATGCGAGAAATCACTATCTTTAACACATAAACGAACCACCACTCCAATATACTCCTTTGGATCCGTGTGAGAGATAACTACCACTCACCGAATCACCCAAACACTTCAAAAACTAATCACTTCAGATCTGGATAGCAAGGATTCAAGCTCGATTTGTTGAAATCTCGCTTGAAATGGTGAAATCTAGCTTCGTCGGAAGAAGATCTTCAACTTTGGCTCTTCGATCTTCGATCTTGATCTTCGATCTTGGATGGATGTTAGCACTTGATCAAAGCGGAGAAATGAAGTGAAGAAATGTTGTAGTCGAGCTCTAAAAATGGCAGCACTTCGTTGCTTCAAAATCCGGTGCCAAAAAGTGAGCCAAACTCCTCTATTTATAGGCTGATTTCACCCTTAGGTCGTCGCCCAGTTTTAGGTCGTTGCCGACCTAAAGATCCCCGACCTAACTTAGGTCGTTTACGACCTAAGTCTCAATAGTACATGCAACCTAAAACACAGCCGCCTTCCTTAACTCGAACCAACGACCTACGACTTATCCAAACACACAAGATCTCACGACCTAACTCCTATGCGACCTAACAAACAAGGCCGACTTAGCACACACATGCACTTACACGACCTACCTAGCTGCCGACTTAAAAGCTTACGACCTAACACATAAGGCTCTATACGACCTAACCTAGTCACGACCTATCGAGCAACACGAGTTACGACTCATCAGCTTACGACCTAACAATGCTACGACCTAAAACATGACGACTTAACTACCAGGCCATAACTCGTCTACGACCTAACTTCCTTAGGCCGTTCCAAAACTCCACCGACCTAACTATCATACGACCTAACCCCTTAGGTTGTCAACCCTTAACTCGTCCCAAATCACTAAGTCGTCTAACCTTTAGGTCGTCTATTACTATAGGTCGTCTACGACTTAAGACTCTAGTAACTCCCTAACTCGTTAACTCTTAGGTCGTTACCTCTATAGGTCGCTCTATCACCCTAACTCGTATACGACCTATCACTTAACTTGTGCCAACTTCTATAACTCATAATACTACTAGGTCGCTCAGAAACCCATAACTCGTAACCTCTATAACTCGGCAACTCTTATAACTCGTTAACGACCTAACACACTAACTCGTTAACTCATCTTAACTGCTAGGTCGTAATCTCCTAAGTCGTTTACGACTTAAAAACCCACTGACTCGTACACGACTCATCTCTTAACTCGTTAGTTCCTCTAACTCAACCTAACTTCCACACGGGTCAATTCCTTACGAGTTAAATTCATACGACTTAGGCTAAAGATGCCTTAAACAACACTAACAACCTAATAATTCTACGATCTATCGATACGTAAAAAAAATACGGGTCATTACATTCTCTCCCCCTTAGGAATTTCGCCCCCGAAATTCCAAACAAACAAGGGCAACCAAAACTATTCTGCATGCCTACCATCCATAGCAATCAACAAACCATGCATCCAATTACTAGCCTAGCATGCAGAATTCTAAAATTAGAATCAAGCTACAAATTCATGAGATGCCACGACACCTTAGGGCCATACCTCGAAGAGTTCAGGATGAGCTTCCTTCATCCTCTCTTCATCCTCCCATGTACAGTCGTTAACATCGTCACTCCATTGTATCTTGAGCAACGTAATCGTCTTCCTCCTAAGCTGTTTCGTGTCGGTTTCTACAACACGAAGTGGCTTACGAGGTCTCGTAACAACTGGATCAACCTCCAAATCTTCACAGCTATCGGCAGAAACCACTGTATTCGAGTCGTGCACATACTTCCGCAGATATGATACATGAAAAACATTGTGCACACCCGACATCTTTTCCGGTAACTCCAATCTATAAGCGAGCTTCCCAATTCGCTCGATAATCGGGAATGGTCCAACAAATCTCGGAGTCAATTTTCCTTTCTTCCCGAATCGAATAACATTCTTCAGAGGAGAAATCTTCACAAAAACCATATCACCTACGTCGAATTCCAAATTTTTTCGACGCTTATCGGCATAACTCTTCTGATGGTCTTGGGCTGCCTTCATTCGTTGCCGAATGATCTCTATACAATCCGAAGTCTGACGAATCATCTCAGGCCCAAGTATCAGCTTTTCTCCAGTTTCCAACCAACATGTTGGAGAGTTACACGGTCTTCCATACAGTGCCTCATATGGTGCCATACCAATACTTGACTGGTAACTGTTATTATACGCAAATTCCACCAAATGAAGATGATCTTCCCATGATCCTCCGAAATCCAAAACACATGCCCTAAGAAGATCTTCCAAAACTCGGTTGACTCTCTCAGTCTGACCATCTGTTTGAGGATGATAAGCTGTACTCAAACATAACTCGGTTCCCAAAACCTCCTGGAAGCTCTTCCAAAATCCACTAGTGAACAATGGGTCTCGATCACTCACTATACTCTTCGGAATACCATGGAATCGAACTATCCACTTAACATACAATTCATCCAACTTCGATGCAGTCCTAGTTGATCGAACAGGAATAAATCTTGCACTCTTGGTCAAACGTTCTACAATGACCCAAATCCCTTCATTTCCCGCTCTCGTTCTAGGTAAACCATCGATAAAATCCATCGATATCTGCTCCCACTTCCATGTAGGAACTTCTAATGGCTGAAGCAACCCACTGGGCTTCTTCTGCTCTACTTTAACCATCTGGCAGTTCATGCACTTGGAAATAAAATTTCCAACATCCTTCTTCATACCTTCCCAGTAATAGGTTCTCTTCATATCCCGATACATCTTATTTCCACCTGGATGAATTGTCAACTTCGAGTGATGACTTTCCCTTAGAACTTCATCTCTCAATTCATCGATATCGGGAACAACCAGTCGTCCTTGCTTGCGAAGCCAACCCTCTTGATCGACCTCGAATCCTTTATCCTTCTCTGGTTCCAATCCAGATTCCAAATCACGGATAATCTTGACAAGCTTATCGTCTCGCTTTTAGCTCTCGCCAATCCTTTCCACAAGAGTAGGCCTTATCGATAAGTTTGCCAACATTTCAGGTTCCAATTCACATCTAGGCCTGAAATCAAATCCAGCCAAATACTCGAGACTTTTCCATTTCGAAAACATGACTCCCAATCCCGCGTGTCTTCGACTCAACGCATCAGCTACTGCGTTACCTTTTCCCGGAGTATAAGCTATACCAAAATCATATGATGCTAAAAACTATAGCCATCGTTGCTTCCGAAGATTCAAATACTTTTGGGAGAAAAGATACTTCAACGACTTGTGATCCGTAAACAACTCGAATCGAACCCCCAATAGATAATGTCTCCACATCTTCAGAGCAAACACAATTGCCGCTAACTCCAAATCATGAGTCGGGTAATTCCTTTCATGCGGCTTCAGTTGTCGACTCGCGTACGCAACAACTTTATCCTTCTGCATTAGCACTGCCCCAAGTCCAGTACCACATGCATCGGTGTAAACCACCATCTCATCATTCCCACTTGGAATAGTCAAAACAGGAGCACTCGTCAGTCGCTCTTTCAGGATTCCAAAGGCCTGCTCACACTTAGCATCCCAACTGAATACCTGATTCTTCTTCGTCAATCCTGTCAATGGTGTAGCTATCTTGGAAAAGTCTTTGATAAACCGTCGATAATATCCTGCTAGTCCAAGAAAACTTCTCACATCTGATGCATTCTTAGGTCTGACCCAATCCTGGATCGCTGCCACCTTAGCGGGATCAACCGCTATTCCATTTCCAGAAATAACATGGCCTAAGAATCTCACTTCACTCTTCCAGAAGTGACACTTCGAAAACTTAGCCTTCAGCTGATGTTTCCGCAAGATTTCCAAAACAATACGCAAGTGCGTCTTGTGCTCTTCCTCAGTTCTGGAATAAATCAGAATATCATCCACGAACACAAGTACAAACTTGTTCAACTGATCTCTGAACACTCTATTCATAAGATCCACAAAATATGCTGGTGCATTAGTCAATCCAAACGGCATTACCAGCCACTCATAAAACCCGGATGGTGTCCTAAAAGCAGTCTTCGGCACACTATCCTTCGCCACTCTCAACTGGTGAAATCCCGTTGCCAAATCCATCTGAGAAAACACCTTCGCCTCGTGGAGCTGATCAAACAAGTCATCTATTCTCGGCAATGGATACTTGTTCTTCTTAGTCACCTTATTCAGCTCACGATAATCAACACACAACCTCAACGATCCATCCGCTTTGGTTGCAAACACAACTGGTGCACCCCATTCGGACACACTACGCCGAATGAATTCTTTCCGCAAAAGGTCATCAACTTGCACCCTCAACTCTTGCTGTTCTCTAGGCGCCATTCGCCTAAGAGGCATCACAACGGGTCTGGCTCCCTCAACTAGATCGATACGAAACTCAATCTCCCTATGCGGCGGTAACCCTTTGACCTCGTCAAAGACATCCTCGAATCCATTCACGATTGGCACCGATGACAGTCCATCCCGTGGAACAACCAGCGAATACATGAAGCTCATGAAGACGCCTTCTTCATGCTTACATCGTATCACAACCTTTCGCCCCTCCACATTCTCGACTGTCACCTCCAATCTCTCACAATCAACCTTTGCCGCATACTTCCTAAGCCAGTCCATACCCAAAATAATTCCGAACCCCGCAAAGTTCAAAACAAAGCAATCACAAACAAAAGAGCAATCATGACTCGACACAACTAGACCACGGCATAGCATACACAAACAAGACGAACCCCCAACTGGATTAGTCACTACCAATGGTCTATCAACAATTTTCGGTTCCAAACCTAACCGGTCTACCAACTTATTACAAACAAAAGAATGAGACGCTCCAGTATCAAACAAAACTCTAACTGGAACACCACAAATGGAAAGAGTACCTTGAACCACCATACTCTTCCCCTTCTCTTCAGCAGTAGGAGCTTTCGAAGACGATGGAACAGCCCCCAAAGCATAAGCTTTCACAATCTGCTTTTCCCTCAACGGTTCCGGACAATTCTTCTTAATATGCCCCAGCTTGTCACAGTTGTGGCACTTCACCGATACCTTTGGATTCTTGCAATCCCTAGAGAAATGGCCTTTCTGTTGACAGTTGAAACAAGTCACTTCGCCTTTCGGCTTCTTCTGGCCATTCTTACCCTTCTGCTGTTGCTGCTTCCTCTTCTTATTTCCACCCTGCTGTGGTTTGAGCTCTTCCTTGGTCACAGCAACAACAGACCCTTCCTTAGGAAACAAACTCTCATGCCTGAGAGCTTTTTCCACAAGCTTCTCAAATGGATCGTCCAAGTGATCCACCAGCTGCCTCCCAAGATAAGCGTCCAAACCGGTCACAAACTTCTCATTCTTCTGATAGGGAGAATCAATATACGATCGAGCATACTTGGACAAAGCCTCAAACTCAGAAACATACTCAAGAACCGACCTCCCGCCTTGCTTGAGCTCAACAAACTTCTTAAACAAAACAGACTTCTGAGCAGTAGAGATGAACTTAGCTTCAAACCTAGCTTGAAACTGCTCCCAAGAAATCTCTTCTTCTGGAGTATCAATGGTGATAGAGTTCCACCAATCAGAAGCTCTCCCTTGAAGCTGTCTTGATGCAAGCTTCCTTTTAGTTGCATCCTCAATTCCCAAGTCGCCAAAGATCCTTCTACAAGCATCTATCCATCTTTGGACTTCAATGGTAGATTCCGTCCCTAAGAAAACCTTCCCTCCAAGAGCAGTATAATCCTTACAAAGCTTAGCAAAATCCACCGGTCTTGGAGCTTGAACTTGAACTCCAACATCTACAGATGGCCGTGGAGCTGGTATCCTTCTCATGATAGAAGTCATCATGGCTTCAAACATAGCTCCATAATCAGCAACTCCTTCAGCGGCACGGCCTTCCCTTGCAACTGGTCTCCCTCTTCGACTCATCCTTAGTATCTACAAAAAGGACTAATTATAACACCTTGAGGAACAACTACATAAGGAGTTCAAATCCATCTATACTATTATATTATATATAGTAATCATCCATCAAAATACAATTACGTCTCTCTTACGTAGTTACGTCAGCGAGCGTTGGCTAAAATCGATTAACCTGGCTCCGATACCAAATGTGACGACCGCCCATGACTCCCGCACGGAAACAAGGGAATGGTGCGCTGAAAGTGTGCCAGGCAGCCATGGACGATGGTCAGGGTAGAATAAACATCGCAGAATCTTTATCATAGAACTCACAGCGCATGGATCAAATACAATAGAGAAAAATATATATAGTGAAGCTCCAAAACAGAATATCATCATAGACATCATAGTGGTTTGATACAATCATCTGAAAGTTAGTACAATCATGCCTCACTACAAACACTCGGAGTAACAACAAAACAGCGGAAATATCCAGTACATAGAATATGAAAATAATATGTAAAAGCCTCCTGCTCGTCTTCGCCATCTGCATCGTC
The DNA here is from genome assembly GCA_030765085.1 of Allium cepa. Taxonomy (NCBI): domain Eukaryota; kingdom Viridiplantae; phylum Streptophyta; class Magnoliopsida; order Asparagales; family Amaryllidaceae; genus Allium; species Allium cepa. The sequence goes on along the minus strand of CM060939.1, from coordinate 210,195,804 downwards.
AATCACTAAGGTCAGCACTTGCCACCTGTCACTTAGTCCGCCCATCCCAAAACATGGATGAACAGCCCAAGGTAATAAGAGGAGACATAAAACCTTGAGTCAGACAAAGTCCTAGTGAGCAGTAAATCAACAATCAAACATACCAAAGGAACATAAAGGATAAAAGGAATAGGAACCCAAATCATCCCACTCCACCTCTTTCTACAGTGATAGCCCCCAGACACACACTAATAAGAAGCAAGCATAGCAACAGGTAACTAAAGTAAAGCGATAATCACTCGAGTCAAGGTCGATGTTTTCCCAAATACAAACCCCCAAGGCCTAAACCAAGATCAGATAAGCACCCAGAAAACACCGCTCTTGAGACCGAATGATGATATAACCAACATCCATGACTCTGGCTATCACTGTTATCATTGCCTTGATTTCATCGTTAGTTGAATGAACGGCACATTCTTTCATCCGTCAGTCAAGGGCTAATGGTAACCCCGGTTCTAGACATAACTCCGCACGTCATCGTGACCCGTGCCTAGGATATCAATGCTGCCCAGAGTACTAGCACGTCATCGTGACCCGTGCCTGGGATATCAATGCCGCCCAACGTACTCTTGCTTTGAGCATGCTAGAACCTTCAACAACGATGAAGTCTTAGCCTCCTAGTCATCCTCCTCGACGACTATTCCCATACTAGCTCAAGCACCTCTCGAGCCATCCATTATCCATCAAAACTCGAACCATATCACCGAGTTAACATCATGCTTGGAATGATCCCGCCTGGACTAGACCAAGACTATCTCATATCATACTTTGCTTCATCGCATCTTAGCAAAGTCCATATCATGCTTCGCCTCATCATATCACGGCAAAGTCCATCATCATCATACTTTGCTTCCTCGTATCATCGCAAAGTCCTCGAATCCATCCATATGAGCTTCCTCATCCGCTTCATATGCCACAAGCAGCTTTCACCATTCAAGAGCCTTTCCACTTAGCTTTTGAATCATCTTCGACCATCTTGTTCCAAATCAACTACTAGCTAACTTGAAACAATCAAATCAATCATACATTCAAACAATCAATCATTCAAACAAGATCTAATAAGCAATATTAACTATAATGGCAATTTCGTAAATAAATGAGTGAAAGTCTATCATACATGAATTATGGATTTCTAGCATAGATCTATCAAATATAAAACATGGGTTTTGTTCCTATATCTCGATAAATGAACTTGCATAGGTAAACATCTTCATAAACAATGGATCTACATGCAGACTTAAGAGAAATGCGAGAAATCACTATCTTTAACACATAAACGAACCACCACTCCAATATACTCCTTTGGATCCGTGTGAGAGATAACTACCACTCACCGAATCACCCAAACACTTCAAAAACTAATCACTTCAGATCTGGATAGCAAGGATTCAAGCTCGATTTGTTGAAATCTCGCTTGAAATGGTGAAATCTAGCTTCGTCGGAAGAAGATCTTCAACTTTGGCTCTTCGATCTTCGATCTTGGATGGATGTTAGCACTTGATCAAAGCGGAGAAATGAAGTGAAGAAATGTTGTAGTCGAGCTCTAAAAATGGCAGCACTTCGTTGCTTCAAAATCCGGTGCCAAAAAGTGAGCCAAACTCCTCTATTTATAGGCTGATTTCACCCTTAGGTCGTCGCCCAGTTTTAGGTCGTTGCCGACCTAAAGATCCCCGACCTAACTTAGGTCGTTTACGACCTAAGTCTCAATAGTACATGCAACCTAAAACACAGCCGCCTTCCTTAACTCGAACCAACGACCTACGACTTATCCAAACACACAAGATCTCACGACCTAACTCCTATGCGACCTAACAAACAAGGCCGACTTAGCACACACATGCACTTACACGACCTACCTAGCTGCCGACTTAAAAGCTTACGACCTAACACATAAGGCTCTATACGACCTAACCTAGTCACGACCTATCGAGCAACACGAGTTACGACTCATCAGCTTACGACCTAACAATGCTACGACCTAAAACATGACGACTTAACTACCAGGCCATAACTCGTCTACGACCTAACTTCCTTAGGCCGTTCCAAAACTCCACCGACCTAACTATCATACGACCTAACCCCTTAGGTCGTCAACCCTTAACTCGTCCCAAATCACTAAGTCGTCTAACCTTTAGGTCGTCTATTACTATAGGTCGTCTACGACTTAAGACTCTAGTAACTCCCTAACTCGTTAACTCTTAGGTCGTTACCTCTATAGGTCGCTCTATCACCCTAACTCGTATACGACCTATCACTTAACTTGTGCCAACTTCTATAACTCATAATACTACTAGGTCGCTCAGAAACCCATAACTCGTAACCTCTATAACTCGGCAACTCTTATAACTCGTTAACGACCTAACACACTAACTCGTTAACTCATCTTAACTGCTAGGTCGTAATCTCCTAAGTCGTTTACGACTTAAAAACCCACTGACTCGTACACGACTCATCTCTTAACTCGTTAGTTCCTCTAACTCAACCTAACTTCCACACGGGTCAATTCCTTACGAGTTAAATTCATACGACTTAGGCTAAAGATGCCTTAAACAACACTAACAACCTAATAATTCTACGATCTATCGATACGTAAAAAAAATACGGGTCATTACAAAACTAGTAATTGTTTAGTCCATTGCTTTTTCTTTGTGTTTGTATTAAGCTAGAATCTCTATGCTTCCTTTTAAATTGATAGGCATGATTAATTTTGCTTTAAACCATAACTTATAGCATGGTAATCTGCACTCTTCTAAGCTTATCCTATTATAGTTAAGAAAGTCACGCTACCTTATGTTTATGGAGGTTTAGGTGTCCTAAATTAAAATTATGGAATAAGGCAACTTGCTCTTCCCTGATCAATAAATTGCTTAGTTCTTATTTGTGACGCCCCACCTTTATGCCCTCATTAACAAAGGACATTATAATGTAATATCGTCTATTTATGTAGAGAATAAGGCTTGTTAGGGTGACCATCTGTATTATTACTTTGGGCGAGTATCAATACGTCGAATTGATTGAAAATAATTTTCTTTTATAAGAGGATTCAACGTAACCAGTCCAGGCATAAAAAAATAACACACTGGCTTAATGTAATTCAGAACGATAAAAAATAAAACAGAATATAGAATCACAGAATGCAAAAAAGAAATAAAAACATTTCTCATAAAATGGATGTGAATAGGTATACGATACATGATGTGAACTACGAAAGGTGGTCATTAAGATTCACGATATACATATGAGATATCTAGGACAACATAAATGAATATACATCAAAATGAATCTCTATTTCGAACTACAAGAAGGACTACAACATTACTAGACTACAAGTCTACTAGAGCATACAAAGGAGCCTCAAACTAATCCAACTCTAAGATCATCATGCTGAAGAACCTAAAATATCTCGGTCTGACCCGAGTATCACATAAAGATAATAAATGGATCAGTCTATTCTAATTCAAATCAATATGAGATAAAAGTGACTATAGCTTAGAAGCCATAACGGAAACATAAAAACTCATATAGAGTTAACATGAAACTCACATAGAGTTAAACTAGGAGGAATATTATCCATCTTAAAACTATTCACCAAATAACAAAACCATTATTATCTTATAAAAGAAAATCTCACAAAATACTTGGTGAAACAAAAATTTCATAAAATCCACAAATTAATCATTAGCAATCCAAAAACCTAAATGGGAGGCCTAGCATAAATGGGAGCATAAAACTCACCGAACATGGGTTATCATAAATGGTCAAGGGTCCCATAAATGGATAGTAAATCCATAACTATATTAAGCTGAAGCTCCATAAATGAGCCGAAGCTTCACAAATTCTCTTATTGAGGATCAACATAAAAGACAAGTCCTTAAACTTATCTTCATAACTGTTGTTTACCTTCAAATAGTAACTAATTAGATAACACCCATGCATCCCATACCACACTTGTTTATTTGAATATTTACTACAAGTTAGTAAACACCACTCAAGAGAAAATATGGTTTCAATCGAATAAATCCGAGAAATAATCGATAAGTAACGCAAGCGTTCCAAACCACTTGTTTTACTAAGTCATTTAATCGATTTTCTCATTTGAATGAAGAAGGAGTTTTATATACTATTAACAGGTTTGGAATTTTTTTTATAAAATTATTTGTTTTGGAAAAAAAGAGTTGAAAATCCATAAATTAAGATATTTAAATGTTTGTAAATAGTATATAAGTGTTTTAATAAAAATAGGTGTTGGAAACCTTTATGTAATATAATTGAATTACTCAAAATCACTTTATAAATCACTTGAAATCTATATATTTACTTTTCAATCAAAATTGCAATTTATTAGAAAACCAACTACCAAAGAACTCACAAATATTCATATCATCAAAATCTGAATTAAACCACTGAAATTTAGTAGTAACTAAATATATCAAAAATAGAATTTCTTCTATAGAACACAAATGCGTCAAAAATGGAATTTCTTCCATAGAGCACTAAAGCTTCAAAATGCAATTATTTTCCATTGATTCAAAATTAAAAATTCATATTAGAAAATCATTGGAAAATAACACTAAAAATTTGAGCAAAGTCTAATTTTAACATTTAGAAAGTAATAAGCTGACAATGAGCAAAGAAGGAGTAGATTTAGAAAACACTGATAATAATCATCAAACAAAGATCAATAAAACTTGTATTTTCACCATTCAACTACATGCAAATGAATTTAGACTAGAAGTGTGAGGGTTGCTCACCTTAACATTCCAAAATTCCCCGAGTTGCAAGCAATCAACACAAGGCCAAAACTTAGAATTGTCTGCATTTTCGTCCTCAATGCAGTAAGGATTTGGCGTAGCAAAACTAAGTAGTTTTCTACGAAGTATTACAGAAGATGTGTTTATGAGTTAAAAAGAACATATTAAAATTTCAATTTTATTTTTATTTTTATATAATTAGTTATGAATTTTCTACCAACCTTCGTTTTTCAGTCCAGATCTACTCGAAACCACTTGAGAAAAGAAGGCCTTTGACCCATCAAGATTAAACCAAATGCCACAAAATTTGAAGTAGAGGTGCTGGAATATGTTAGTAATAGTATATCCATAATTGAGAATATTTGGGAATTTAGTTGATTTGTTATGATTTTTGAAGCAGCTAGTGTTTCGTGAAAATTTTGAGAAAATGGAGTTTGCTCTTTGATTTTATTTGTGAAGAAGTTGGAGATGATTTGTGTTTGCTAGTTTGAAAGAGATGGTAATGAGATGAATGTATGCTCATTTGTTTAAGTGCTAATAGGCTTTAGGATATTGGGTAGATATCCAATAAAAAGTGTTGCTAAATTCTCCTATCACAAGGTGTTTCTAAATACAACTTTGAATTATAAAACATTTTATATTTAAACAAACTTGTATATTTTTTATAAATTAAACCATTCAACTTTTAACAAGCTCTATAAGATTTAGCATTCATTTTATAAATTACAACATGTTTAAATTTAGTTAAACCATATTTTCCATGATAAATATTGTTATTATTAACGTTGTAAAAACACACAGTTTGTGTCCAAAATTTAGTAGAACTTTTAGAATGAAAATTATTTTTCATAATTTTACTGAAATAATCAATTTATTGAAAAATCATTTTTCAAATGTTCAAAATATTGCCATTATTACTAAAATATCTCAAATACCTTTTTTACTACAAATTCATTTACATTAACTCCGTAAAAATAGATTCTCCAAACTCAAATTTAACTAACATTATAAATTCCCAAATCTCATAATTATTTAATTATCACTAAATTAAATTATTCTCATAATCTAATTTCAAGTAATCTAAACCACGGTTGTTACAGACTCCCATCTACGTAAATTGTGTCCCCACAATTCTCTGTAGAGAAAAGTCAATAACAATTCCCAAATGAATACATCTTTCAAAAGATAAATAAGTAAACGATAAAAGATCTTTAAACGAAGAAAATGTCACTGGTGAGCAGTAGAGAATAATTCATAATGCATTCAACCTCCGAAGCAAAAACACGACTAAGATTATACTCCTTAGTCAAATCGAATGAGATTTGAAAATCTCGAAGAGCTCTAGGGTCATGAACAAAAATTGAATCTCTTAGACATTTCCGAAAATGAGATACAAAGAAGACATCAAGAATACGGCAAATTTAGCTGGAAAACTGACTGAATAAGCACTTGGGATGATACATTCAGTAATTGTAATCAATAATACCCTCAGAAAGAAGAATACAAGTGAAGACTAGGTTTCCTACCCAAAAACTCACATAATTTATAAGTATTTCAACTTATGTCTTTAAACATGCAGTTTACAATCACTAAACTTATATTTCCCCCTTTTAAGCTTCTTTTTAATGTAATATTTCAATTTTTTTTACCAATGTCCTTTTTATTTAACAATAAAAGATTTAAACCAATTTAGAGTCTATAATTCAAGGCTTGAGAAAACTAATTCTCTTAATTAGATCACTAATTCAAAACACTATTCGCTTTATTTTTTAAAACGTACGAAATTTAATAAAATATTTTTAAGTGGCGAAAATTGAAAAATTTCGATGGAGTCTTCTTTGTACGGAGAGCCTTTCAAACAATAACGATATAATAATTTAGATATACATCAACCAAAAAAGTCGGTAATAATTTATACATCGAAAATTTAGCATTCCAAAATTTTAATCAGTAGGCGTACCTTATTTTTGCAATATAAGCAATCTATTTAGCTCATTGCGACAAAAGTGAACCAAATTTACTAATTAATCCAAATATACATCAATGGTACCTATTCTCATATCTCATCATAGGTTAACATATAATTTATACTAAAAATTTAAAACTCAAGTTGTTCAAACTCTAAGTTCATAAAATTTCATTTTCTAATTTTTAGGCTGCTATATAAAAATCCGAATTTTCACCTAGAAAAACTCAAAAAATTTCAAAAATCTTAAAGTGAAAGTTATTCTACTCAGTCTAAGCTTTCCGGCAAGGTAAAAGCTTTCAAACTTAGATTTATGGTTTAAATGTTATGTCCAAAATACTTTCAGCCTTTTGTCATATAAATTACTGTAGGACAGAGCTGCCTATTAATTTTCAAACTCATTTTAGACCAAACAAATTTCAAAATTTCAAAAATGCTAAAAAGAAACCTTTTTGCTTACTGTATTTACTTTTTCTCACAAAAAGAATTGACTCCATCTAGATTTATAATTCTCCAGATATCGTTGTTTTAGTACAAAGCATTTTTAATCAAAATTTCAATATTATGGCTATTTTAAAATTATTCCTTTCAAACCATTTCAAAATCCAAAACCATATATTCTCTAAAGAAATCTTTATGCTATATCATTCATTACATTATATATCTTTGGGAAAGTTTAGGAATTCAAAATTTTGTAATTTATCAAATTCAACCAACTTTCAAAATCAAATCGTGTAATAAAATCACTTTCACTAACTTTTTACACTTCATAGTCTATTTGAATAATAAATTTTTATCTTCATTTCAACTATACTAAAATTTATGTTATCTCCAAAAAACTACACAAAATTCATTTAATATGCACCAAGGCCAATGCATATGTAAAATTTTCAAACTACTAACAATGCATAGTTATTCAAAATTTTATAAACAACAGATATAGCTTCTTATCAAACTATCTTAAACAAATAGTGTTTAACAAATAATCGAAAGCATAATTTGACAAAACTTAAAATAAAAAGTTTTTCCCTACTAGCTTTCCAGAAAGCACAAGTTTATTGAAATCAAATCAATGGTTTAAAAGTTATAATTAAAGAAGCACAAGTTCAAAATTCCGTATAGCTGCTGATCAATCTTAGGATAGCGACAAAGATGTGCAACATAGAGCAATTAAACCTCATAATTCTACAAAACTCAAAACCTGAAACTTATAAAATATAGTAATTAACCTTATTAACCATATTAATAACTCATAGAGAGTGATTCCAAAATGTAGCAATAGTCATAACAAAGTAATGGCAACTCATGTCATATTTCAATAACTCATGAGATATGAAAATATAATCTTCCATAAGCAAAACTGAATTGTGGTAAAATCCCAACAAAATCTAAAATCATGATGATTAAATCAATGAACACGTAATCATAAACATATGACTTAACTTACAAATAAGCCATAATAAAATATAACTGAAAATCATAGTCATAATAAGGCATATTAATCAAAATCACCATTTCATAGATCCACATCAAGTCTCAATTTGACTATCATTAAAAATATGGTGAAAAAAATTTAAAATCTCCAAATTCACAAAAGAAACAGATGTCAAATGCAATGATGAGGTCGCTAAGAACTTCCTAAGCAGTTTCATCCATGACATTGTACCAACCATTTCTTTAGTAAATTAAATTACTTAATCTTTTTAGAGTATGAAAATAGACCATGAAATGCTAGAATCGTGTGATTTTATAATGTTGTGTCGATGATGTTTGGCTTATGTCAGAAGTCGTTCCTAGGATGTATAATTATCACAACTAAAGTGGATCCACTACACGACCATTCACTACCCAAAAAAACAAGATCTTGCGGTACCGCCACCTGTTATGACAAACACATCCAAACCAACAAAATCTGATATTGTGCTTTCGAAAGGCGTACACAGCCTCAAACAATGATAAAAGAAATTATCATCGATAGAGATAACTATTGTTTGTGTTTATATTAATTAACACTAGCCTTGAGGTTGGTCGTTGACTGTTACGTCAATGGCTAATGGCCATAATTCTGATAAGCCACTCAGCTAGTGGAATGGATACTAGCTCATCCGATTAAAGTTATTCCTTCATCCCCAAAATCTTTTTTTGATACAATAATATCATATTTATTTTAGTAAAAGTCGAAATAATAAGTTCGGTATGGTGTTAAAAATTATTAATGGCCCATAAACATTAATATTTCAACACAATACATAAGTCAATAAAATTAACAATAATTTGCAAGGATTTATACTATTATGTACATTAATTATTTTATCTTTAAGATTTCACAACTTTGAAAAGAATTAAACATCAAATTAAATAAACACTTAATATCAAATGCATTATTGTTAGCTAAGGGTAATTAAAAAAAAACCTAAAGTATAATTTAAAATGTAGCATCTAAGTAAGTAAACAAGCAAAAGAAAGTTCAAGCAAAAATAACAAAAAACAAAGGTTAGAGCTTTAACTTAGTTCAAATTCGGGGCAACGAATGACTTGGTTTTGGGAGTGGTTTTTGAAGCAGCCAAGTCCAAAATTTACAAAGTGTTCGATATAAAAGTTATCTCACATGAAGTCAGCTTTCCGAGACATAAAAAATTACTGAAATCTGACTAAAATAAAAAAGATATGGTCAATTTACTAACATTGTTTAGCTCAAAGATTATAAATTTCAATGGGATAGAGCTGAGAGTTTGTAACAGTTTTTCGGTCAACCTATGCTCAAAATTTGTAAAATTATTCAACATAATAGTTGTCACACACAAAGTTAGCTTTTCGAAATATTAAAAATTATCAAAATCCTACTAGAAATGAAAAAGATATGGTCAATTTACTAATAGCGTTTACCTTAGAGAATATAAATTCCAAATGGATGGAGCAGAGAGTTTGCAATAGGTTTTCGATCAATCTATGCCCAAAACTTTTATAAGTGTTCAACATAAAAGTTGTCACGCACGAAGTTTACTTTTTGAAACTAAAAAATTATTAAAATTCGACTAGAAATGAAAATGATATGGTCAATTTACTAGCCTATGCAAAGAAAGATATAGTTCTTAAAGTGTATTTGTGACAAAAACTATACTTTTGTTCTTGGTTTTCAATTTAACTTTGCAAACATCTATTTTTACTATAAATCTTTACTAAAAACTATAATATAATGAGATTAAAACAAGAATTGTTAGGATTTTCTCATGATATTTCACTACTGGAGAAGTCGTTGGGTTTAAATCACCCAAACTCATATGGGACACGAACTTGAGTGATAATTTCTAACGAAAATCACACTCAAGACGAACCCCTTAAATAAATCAAAATATGAGATTTATTTATAGCAATTATTTTATAAGTAGATTTTTTTTAAAAACATTACAACTATATATATACATCTTTTTTCAAAAGATCATTCAATTCCAAATAATATTTCAACTTCCAAAATTTTTTATTTCCTCATCCAAATATTACTTAAAATCTTTTAAACATTTAAGATTTTAAAACATTTGAACACAAATTTTGGTGTCTCGCTGTTTTGGTCAAAATTTTAGGAACTGGTATCTAAAAACTATTGGCCAAATGCTTTGACTAGAATTCTTAAAGCATTTAACGGACAACTTGTCACACAAAATAATTTTTCCAAAGATTTGTTTTTATTAAATATCTTTCAATGCCTTAACATACCTTATAAATGATACTTCATTAAAATCAATTTAATTATACTTCCTTTTATCCATGCTTTCTTTAACCAATTATCCATTTTAAAATTCATCTTAGTTTTTAATTTAATTTCCATAGGATAAATTAATTATTAAACCAAATTCAAGTATGCATTGCAGTAGTGGTGTCAAATCTATGCACCACAAGGTCCAATTAATATCGGGTAGGTCTTTTAAATTCTCAAATGGTAAATTCTACTCAGTGTTAGTTTTTAATGGTTACTGAGTTTTATTTTTAAACAAGCAAGCATATATTATTGACAACAAATCATAAAGACATTTAAATTTGAGGTGCTCAGTGAAAAGCAGTTCATTCGCCTCCACTGCGCAACTCATATTTCTAAGGATAATGGCACACAATTCAATTTGAAGTTTGCGAAAGATAAAGCCAAACAATCTTCTGTCGCTCGCGATTAATGGCAACTGGCGATCGCGATTAATGTCTTCAGCCGTCTTCTTTTTCGCTGTTCTTTGGTTACGCGATTCCCCTTTCTGTCGCTCCTTCCTCTCTTATGTCCGATTCTTCCCTGTCCCCTCCTGATTCCGTCCACCTTCCTCCCTCTGCGACTCGATCTGGTCGAGTTTTCAAGCCTTCGTTGCCAATGTCTGTGCGTCCCACTTCCCTCCTCTCGCCCTCTGATTTTCCCCCTTTGCTATCTTCCCCAGTTCGGCCCTGTTCTTTAGCTGCGAATGAAGACATGCGTGTTACTGTGCCTCAAGCTACTGCGTGTGTGCAAGGTCTGGGTAAATTGAATTGTATTGATGGAACTGCGTCCTTGTCTGTTGATCTTGGTACTGGAATGGTAGTTGGTGAGTCTGACCATGTCCATGGGTGTGATACAGCTGATATTCCCTGTTGTGGACTTGGCACAACACATGTTTGTAATTATTCCCCTAAGAATGCTGAACCAATTTTCATTGTTTCTAGCTCTGTAGCTGCTAAACCCACTGCCTCTAGTGCCCCCAGATTTGTTGATAGCAGTGTCTCTGCCGATATGCAGCAACCCGCTAAAACGTGGTCTTCTCTTTTCACGTCCTTGCCCCGTAATGCGGGAACCTACATCCCGATTGAATTTGATATGGTTGAGGAAAATGGAGTGATGATTCCTCCCCCTAGTGTGTTGCAAGCCGGTGAAGATTTTTGGTCTGACTATTTGGTTGGTTTTTTTCTGGACCCACTTCATCATCTTACTAATGTGGTTTCGGTTCTACGGAGGGTTTGGAAGCTTCGTGGAAATTTGCATGTGAAACTGATTGATACGATGTATTACTTACAGTTTTCCTCATCGGAGGATCGTCGGCTTGTTTTGGATGCTGAGCCTTCGATCGTTGATGGAAGGCCGTTTATAGTTACTCCCTGGTCTCCTACAGTGGCAAGTGCTCGTGAACAAGTTTGTTCCATTCCTGTTTGGGTATATTTTTCTCATATTCCCTCTGTTCTTCAGCCTCTTATTGGTCTGAATTGGCTAGCATGTAACGTTGGTAAGCTGAAATGTTTTGACTCTAATACGGTAGCGCGTGATAAGTTGATGTTTGCGAAGGCGCTTATTGAGATTTCCCCCGCTAAGCCTCTGCCTTCTACTATTCCTGTTCAGATTGCTGTCGGTCACATTGTGGAGGTCAGAGTTCGCTATGGCTGGGTTCCGGATATTTGTACAAACTGTCTCTCCTTTGGTCACCTTTCTAGTGTTTGCCAGCATTCTGAAGCCTCCGTCGCTGCTCCGAAGTGTCCTTTACCGCGCCCCCGCCGTAGGATCTGGGTCCCCAAAGTTACTGCCCCTCCCTCTCCCTCTTTACCTGCTCCTGAGCCTGCCATGCCTGATCTGGGTGTTCCTTCTCCCCTAGTTATGCCTTTTTCACCGCCTGTTTCAGGAATTCCTGGTGCTACTCCTGTCTCTTCTGACCCTTCGTCGTTGTTGCCTCCTGTAGCTTGGGATGAAGCGGAAGGGTGTTGGATTGATCCCATTTCTGATATGAGATATAACCCAGGTAACGAATCCTTCTTCCGGTTTGTATCAGATGATCAACTAGACCTTCGATGCCTTCGCTACAAACAATCTGGTGATTCTATAGTCCTTGATATGGACGGTTTCGATGCGACTTCGAATTCTGTCATGCTAGCTGATCCAACCTGGGATCGATCTTTTATTTACTGCCCTGATGATGTGGCTTACGATCCTTGTCTTGCTCTCCGTTTCCGCCCGTTTGCTGGTCTTTCTGGGTCTGCCCCTTTGAGCTCTTCTTTGGTGTCAACGGTTGTTGGTGATTCTACCTCCTCGGGGGTGTGTTAGTTTTTTTTTATGTATCTTTTAGTTACTGTGACATAGCTGTCACGTACCTGTGCTGTATTTTCTGCTTTGAGTAGCTTAGGTGCTTTTACCTTGCTCCTGTACTTCAATTTTTATTACGTTCGTAATAAAAAGTGGACGGTCCACTATAAAACCGGCTGGCCTTGCCAAAAAAAAAAGATAAAGCCAAACATATTTTCAAGGAAGAGTTACTGTAGCATACGAATTTGTGTGTATAGAAAATAGGCGTGATGCATTCTAAAATTTTCTAAGATATGACTCATCCCTAATGGAAGAATTCCTAGTAATGACCTAAAAATCTCTATGGGACGACACTAAAGACATATCTAAGAAAAGATTCTCACCTTTAATATCGTATATTGTTCCGAACTCGGCTTTGAAATGTAACACTCCACACCCTTCAGTATATCCAAAAAGGGCATATTAAAAGATGTGGTGCATTATAGGTATAGCCAAAAACTTATAGAGACTAAGATTCACAAGAAAAAACAAGTAAAACAGTGGAAACATTTAAAGAGAAATCTCATTATTCAAAATCAAACTTCATAAGTACTTCGTTAAACCAAATACCAAATATCCATGTCTAGTGAAAAACATTATCTCAGTCACAACATCAGATTACATAAAATAACTATCCCTCTCAAAGAAAAGTACAAGTGCAACAAATGAAACAAAAATTGAAAAAGAAGAAGTAAAATACATGAAGAAAGTCTCTGCAACCGAACTTCCAACAAACTCTAAAATCTACTATCCCTGGCTCTGGTGGCCTATGGGGAGAAGGGAAATAGAGGAGTGGGTTAGACTAAAAGTCTGGTGAAAGAAACTAGTTACTAGTATTCATAAGCAAGATAAAGGTAATAGACTTTGCAACAGTTCTAATAAGAAAGGAAATAAGGGAAAGACAAAGCTGGAATAAAATACGGTTTAACCTGCTTGCTTTGCTTAGATAGTTCGATTAGATTGTTTGCACTTTTCTTAGATAAATGCTTTGATTAGTATGAAACGCTAATCTTACATTAAATAGGCTGAATTCCTAATTCTACCCTTTAATCGACCTTTTATCTCTACTGTGCCTACTGTGGACTAGACACGTTGACCCCTACACAAAAGATATGGATTAGACCCTGTAGGTCCCTACACACATGTTGGTCCCTACGCAATAGACACCTACTACTGTGGACAAGACCTCGTTGGTCCCTACGCAAGCGCTTGGAACTCAATAACGACTTATCAGCCTACACTGAGGCCACACGCTCGACCACCATTAGGCTCATGTTATTTGTTGCTCCCTCTTTTGACCTCTTATTTACCATAGCTCTAGCATAAGCTTGCCCTAGCCTCACCTATACTATTGTGAGACCGCCCGTGTCTGGATAAAAAGGAATTCTGTTGGTATGGGTCCTAACAAATAAAATTTAGTTGCGCCCCTTGCCTATATCCCTTGATTTGAGCTTCTATTTATTGACCTCTTATATACCACTACTTCAACATAAGCATGCCCTATCCTCACCTAATCTATTGTGTGACCTAACTGAAAAAGGGAACGCTATTGGTATGAGTCTTGCTTTCATATTTGCTTATTAATTTAGTATAAGTCTGTTTAAATAAGCCTCTACTATTATTCATGCTATCTTTTCTTATTAACTTATTCTAGGTCTTAAAAATAATCCTCTTCTGTTCTGTCTCTAATTATAACATGTGTCTTATAACTTTGCTTATTAACTTAACTCATGGTCCAAGTTAAAAAATAAGCTACTTCTGTCATTTCTTTTATTTTCTCTTCTTAGTTATAATTATATGTTATGGTTAAGCTTGAAAATATCTTAAATTTGCCTATTTCAGTCTAAATTCAATTTATTACAGTCTTCTTGTTTTACATCCCATTTTCTGTAAATTCAATGTTCTTATCTTTTAGTCCATATTCGCGATTTATTCTGTTCTATCTATTCCATTCACATAAAAAGGTAACTAAAAAGAAATTGACATTTACAGAAGAAATCCCAACGTAGAATAGATGTAAGTAAAATTTAAATAATAGTAAATAACTGTAAATACCGTGAATAACTGTAAATAATTGGGAAAGCTATCATTAAAAGTGCAAATAACTGAAATAGAGCAGCTAAAATAAAATAGACTAGAAAAAAGTCTAAAATTTAAATAAACTTGCATAAAGGTTACCCAAAAATTGTAGAAAAACTACAACTATTGAAAACTCTATTATTTTCAATTACATAAAAAAATAAAATAATTACTTAAACACTCACAAAAATAAAATAATTACTTAAACGCTCGCCCTACAGGTTACGTCCGGCTCCAGGAGCGTTCGACATTCATACTCCGCTCGGCATTCCTGGACTGCTCAGCATTCTAGCCTCGTTCGGCCTGCACCCCTCACTCAACACCACATCCCATCCGGCATATATCTCGTTCGGCCATCACCTACCGTTCGTCATCCAGAATCGTTCGGCACCAATGGGTGTTCGGCATGAAGAGCGTCCAGCCTCATGTTGTTTGGCATAAGGATGGAGGTTCGACACTTGGTTGTTCGGCATGTTTGGGTCGGCACATAAGGCTTATTCCATTCGGACCGAAATATTCAGATACTAGGCCCACCATGGAGTCCAACCCATTTTCGTCTATAATTAGAGCTGCTGGGGCATAGTAAAGGGGGAGAATTTTGAGAAAACACTGGGGAAACTCTGCCGCATTCAACATTCATTCAAGACTTAAGCTTTTTATTCAGCAATTGTATTCAAGTGCTTAGAAATGGATTGTATCTGTAATCAAGTATCAAAGAAAGAAATAAAGATCAACTCCAAAGTGGACGTAGGCTACTACGCCGAACCACTATAAATTTGATGTTCTTACTTTCTGCATTTAAATTTACATTCTCCTCTCTGTTTTAATTTGCTTTCTTCATTAATCTCTCTACAAAATCTTTCTAAGGGTGTTAGTGACCAATTTTGGTGCTAACATTTTGGTGCTTTCATTGAGAATTGAATTCTCGGGCTATTAGGATCTACTTTGTAGCTACTGGATTGCATATATCCCCCGAAGAAGATCCATAATCATTCATAAGCATCTGTTGATTCTACTCAGAGTTACAACCAACAACTCTACCATAGGGAGACCACGAACTAGATCGGCCTCTCAAAATGCAGATGTCCACGAGATGGCTAGCGTGCAACAATTTGGACCTAGCAATCAGCAAGCGATTCGAGGCGCAGGGCCCGCCAACCAAAACCAAGCGGAAGTTGTTTCCTGAGAAGAGTTGAATGACTTGATAAGAGAACTTAAGGAAAGTAGGAAGAAGCTTACTCAGCAGCAGCATCAGAATGCTGGAGGTAGCCCTTCCCCTTACTCTGAAGATGATAGTTCGACATCAGCCAACGAACCTCCTAGGCGTAGACGCCATAAGGATGAAGGTGCACAGGCGGGTGCTACAGATCGATCGACTAGGGATCAAGCCCGCAAAGAGACTGGACGCCAGGCTCACCAAGATCCCAAAGAACCTAACCTCCCATCTTCCATACAAACCCCGGACTTGACAGCTATGGTCAGGTAGTTGATGAAAGAAAACCAAGGCTTGACTAATGAAGATTGGGGAGTGTTTAAGAGTCATACTCCCTTCACGGGTACCATTCTACGGGCTGAATATCCAAGAAAATTTAGCATGCCCACCATTCCAGCCTATGACGGGAAGACTGACCCCAGGCAACATGTGATGAGGTATGGATAGTTGATGGATTCTGCAAGAGCTAATGATGCGACCAAGTGTAGGTGCTTCCCGATCACTTTGTCCGGAATTGCCACCATGTGGTTTACTCGACTCCCACCTCGATCTATATCCAGTTTTGACGAATTAGCAATGAAATTCATAGAACAATTCAGATACACATCACTCGTCCAAAGGACGTGGTGTCCTTATCAAGCGTAATCCAAGCTCCGGGGGAGTCATTAAAAGCAACTTGCAAAGATTTCATGTTGCTGCTACCGAGGTGAGCAATCCTAATGACCACGCAATTTTAATGGCGGTAATGCATGGAGTGGATCCAGATTTCGAATTTGGAGATTGGTTGGCGGGAAAGCCCCCAGCTACGCTGGAATGTTTTTATTCGAAAGCTCATCAGTTCATAAGGAGGGAGGAAGCTCGATGGACAAGGTGGGACAAGGCATCAGGGCCCATTTAGGAGTCTGTGAAAAGTAACATTGCCGTGAAGCAAACCGGCAATACTTCTGAAAAAACTCAAGTTAACATCCAGAACAAGCCTGGACAGTCTAAAGGATCCGGAGGTGGAAATCCCGAAAAGAAAAAAGAAACAGGGAAATGGAAGTCAAGGATCCCGACCTACAATGAATGCACCCCATTGGACGCATCTCTTGAGAACATCTATTTATCAACTTGCAACACTTTTCGGTATAGAAAACTATGCCCAAAGGAGTCGACAGAGGAACAGAAGAAGACCGCGAAGTATTGCCGCTTTCACGAGTCCTATGGGCACAACACAGAAGAGTGTAGACACCTCCATGACGCTATAGAAAAGCGATTAGACAGGAGAAGCTGCAGGAATTTGTCAATGACCCACAAGACGGAAGGCAAGAAACATCGGACCTTGGCCGTGGGCCGGCCCCACACCAACCAGAACAATCTACTCGAACTGTGGGCAGATTGATTATTAATACGATTGCTGGCGGACCTCATCCAGCGGATAAGAATTGGCAGGAGATGGAGCGATATGCGAACTCTTTAAGACATGCGGAGTATGAGTGTTGTTCGAATGTGGAGGATGGAACTCCTGCAAAGCAGCAGCACACGATGAACAATGATATCGTATTCCAAAGCAGAGATGCAGATAAGGTAGAGGCTCCTACTATCGATCCAATCGTCATATCTGCGACAATCGGTCCAGCGTTCGTGAAGAGAATTCTAATTGATTGCGGAAGTTCCGTTAACATCATCTTTAAGGAAGCATACGACCAAATGAGGCTGGAGACCAAGGATTTGAAACCATCTAAGGCCCGGATCCATGGCTTTAACAGCGTAGCGACATACACAGTAGGATATGTGGATTTACCAGTTGAATTGGGGAAAGGCGAGCGAGGAGGGTGCGAGTCTACCATTCATAGTGTTGGACGTTGACTCTCCATATAACGTATTTTTAGGATGTCCAGCCTTGGCAGAATTTAGGGAAGCATTGGCCCCTTGGTGTCTAACAATAAAATTTCCCACAGACAGTGCTGTTGGAGTGGTGCACGGCGATCAGGCGACCGGACGTGCCTGTTATGTGGCTGAGCTGAGAGAGGCCCAGCATAGAGAGAAAGGAAAGGTTGCGGACCACTCTGTCCGCAGCCGAAATGCTGATGATTGACAAGTAGCGCCCGAGCCCTGGCTCGGGCAAAATTCTCGGATCTATATAGACATATATCCGAGAGACGATGATGGGGAACCCAGGGAAACAAATGCAGCCCCAGCCGAACTAACCATTGACATCCCAGTTAGCCAGAGCGACCCATCACGAGTTCTTAAAATTGGGTCGCAACTCGACCCTCTGGCCTCCGAGAGCCTTACTGATTTCCTCTGAGAGAAACTTGATGTTTTCACCTGGACACATTCTGATATGTGCGGGATTTCTCCTGCGATTGCGAGTCATATGTTGAACATAGACCCGAAACATGTACCCATGAAACAAAAAAGAGAAGCTTGGACCCGGAGAGGTCTACGGCTCTCAAAGAGGAGGTGGACAAACTCAAAGCCAACGGGTTCGTCCACGATGCCCTCTATCCTGAATGGGTATCTAATCCGGTGTTAGTAAAGAAGCGAATGGAAAATGGAGGACCTGCGTTGATTATTCTGATTAAAACAAAGCATGCCCTAAGGATAGCTTCCCGTTGGCTAGGATTGACCAGCTGGTCGACTCAACTGCCGAACATGAGCTATTATCATTTATGGATGCGTACTCCGGATACAATCAAATCCCAATGCACCTCCCAGACCAAGAACACACCAGTTTCATCACGAACATGGGATTGTACTGCTATGTAGTAATGCCATTTGGATTGAAGAACGCAGGAGCGACTTATCAACGCCTGATGAATCGCATGTTGAAAGATCAGAGTGGTAAAACGATGGAAGTCTATGTGGATGACATGCTTGTGAAGTCACGACATTCAAACGAACACGTTCGAGACTTAGCGGAGATGTTCGATATACTCAGGCACTACGGGATGAAGATCAATTCTCTGAAGTGTTCATTCGGCACAGCATCGGGAAAGTTCTTGGGTTTCATTGTGAACGCACGAGGAATTAAAGCTAACCCGGAGAAGATCCAGGCTATCCGAGATATACAAGTACCCTGAACTATAAAGCAGGTGCAAAGCTTGAATGGAAAAGTGGCCGCACTGAGTCGATTCATATCCAAAGCTACAGACAAGTGTATTTCATCCTTCGATGTTATAAAGAAAGGAAAGAGAAACTTTGAATGGACAACCGACTGCGAGGAAGCATTCCGAGCCCTGGTGAGGCACTTAGAAAGCCCTCCGTTGTTATCGAAACCAGTAGACCACGAGATGTTGTACGTGTACTTGGCTGTATCCCAGCAGGCTATCAGCACAGCCTTGGTCCACGAGGAAGACCGGGTTCAAAGGCCAGTTTATTATGTTAGTAAACGCTTGACAGGCGCGGAAAGAAATTATCCAAAGATTGAGAAACTAGCCTATTGCTTGGTGATTGCATCACGCAAACTTCGCCCCTACTTTCAGGCACACTCAATCAGTGTTTACACTAACCAACCCTTGCGGTAGGTACTCCAACGACTAGAAACTTCCGGAAGGATGTTGAAATGGAATATTGAGTTAAGCCAGTTCGATATTACCTATGTGCCGCGAAGGGCCATACAAGAACAAGCACTAGCCGACTTCATCGCTGAGTTCACTATGTCAAAAGAACCAAGCGGTCAAAGTGTCATTCCTCCCGTTCGATGGAAGATGTACACTGATGGGGCATCTAACAACCGTTGCTCGGGGGCTGGCAGAGTCCTTATGACTCCTAAAGACCGATCAATTTTCTACGCTTTGAAGCTTGAATTTGCAGCAACAAATAACGAAGCCAAATATGAAGCATTGATAACTGGCTTGAGACTTGTCATCGAACTGGGAGTGAAGTCAATTGAAATCTTCTGTGACTCGCAACTGGTTGTACATCAAGTGCGAGGTGACTACCAAGCAAGGGGGCAGAGACTTGCCCCATATTTGGTTCGAGTTCAGGAGCTGCTAGCGAATCTTGAGTACTACGATATTTCGCATGTCCCGCGTGAGAAAAACAGAGCAGCCGGCTCGTTAGCAAAGTTCGCAAGCACAGGCGACGCACAACAAATGGAATTATTTCCTATTAAGACCCTCCATGCTCTGAGTATAGATAAGATGAAGATAGATTTCGTGTTGGAAACAGAAATCGAGAAGGAATCGTGGATGACCTCAATCAAGCAGTACTTGTTATTCGAGATCTTGCCCTAAGGCGGCAAGTCCTTCGTAAGGCTTCTCGTTAGTAATACAGGATGGAATAATGTATCGAAGGGGGTTCTCGACCCTACTACCCCGATGCATTGCCCATGATGAGATAAAACGAGTCCTGGAGGAAGTCCATGAAGGAGAGTGCGGCGACCATACTGGGGGGCAGACATTAGCAAAGAAGATCCTCCCCTATGGATACTACTGGCCAACTGCGAATCGGGATGCTGCAGACTATGTGAGAAGATGTGATATGTGATGACCCGGAATTTTGAGCAATATCAATTTAATAATCTTTGTTAATAATTAAATTGATTTGATCATTTTACATTATAAATTGACAAGTTAAAATTCTTTTAAAGGTTAATAATATTTTGATAATATTGATCAACATTTTTCCTAACAATATAAAATAGGCAAGTTTAATTCTTTCGAAAACTAATGATTTGGAAATATTTATTTTAGCAATTTAAAATTGTTAAGATTTATATTTAAAAAGCTAATCAAAATATTTTCTATTTATAATATATATATATATATATTGATATATATTGTAAATAGGAACTCTTTAAGTAATAAAAGCTATATATTCAAATTGTAATATATATGAATGTATATATTGTGATTTGAAATTGTGTTTTAAAATTTAACATAGTAATTATCAAAACTAATGTTAAAATGTTTTCCATTTGAAATATATACATATTTGTATATATTATAAAGAGGAAATTAGTTTAAAGGAAAAACTTTATGCTAATTTTTAAACATAGGACAGAACTTTTAGAATTTAGGCTCAAGGACAGTAGTGCGTTCTATTCAACCAACTTCAACCATTTCCTCCATCGTCCGAAGCCATCGTCTAAAGCTTGCCATAGCCACCGCCGCCATAGTCGTAACTTGCCATAGCCGCTGCTGCCCTAACCTGCCTTAGCCGCCGTCACCCGAGCCACCGTCGTCCAAGCTGCCGCCATCGTCGAAGCTTCCGCCGTCCATTTGAAAATTGAAAAAAACCTGATTCGACACTTCAATGAAAGCGTAAATTAGAAATTTCGTGAAAATTGAAGTCGAGTGCCACTAAATCTAGAGGTAAGAAATAAATGGAGAAGCAAAACACAGAAGAAGAAGAAAGTCAAATTTTTTTAATCACAAGTTGAATGATATTTGGGTATAGCATTTCTACAATACACTGTATTTAATATGCTAAATGATAGACTAATATAGCATTTATACTTTCAAAATATAGTACAATTATCTGACTATGAAAAATGATATTTAGATATAGCATAAGTGTATTTCAATTGAATAAGGATGAATAAATATGCAAAATGAACTTGAATTTAGCATAAGTATATTTAAAGTGAAGTAGTATGAATAAAATATACAAAATGACTACCAAATGCAAAATGATAATTGAATATAGCATATGTATTTTTAATGTAACATTTGAATCGCAAAGTTCGCCACTATGTTTATGATATGCAAAATGATAGTTTAATATAACATTTAAGTTATGAAATCCACTATCATGTTTAAAATATGTAAAATGATAGTTTGATATGGCATTTTAGTTGTGAAGTCCAATACCAAAGTTACAATATGAATAATGAGATTTAAACTATCATTTTAATTACAATATCCATTGGCATGTTTATCATGTTTAAAATATGTAAAATGATAGTTTGATATAGCATTTTAGTTGTGAAGTCCAATACGGAAGTTACAATATGCAAAATGAAATTTAAACTATAATTTTAATTACAATATCCATTGGCATGTTTAAGTTATACAAAATGATAGTTTAATGTAGCATTTCAATTACAAAGTCCACAAGCATGTTTAGGATATGTAAAATGATAGGTTAATATAGCATTTTAGTTATGCAAAATGATAGTTTAATATAGCATTGCAAAATGATAGTTTAATATAGCATTTTTTTCTTAGTTCATTTCAACACATTTAATCGCCATCGTTACTTTTAGCATCACCAGCAACCTTAACTTCCACTCCACCGCCGCTCATCTGAAATCGGCCATAAAAGTCATGGCTCAAGTCACCGTAGACCTTCAAAGTAGTCACCGCCACCTATGGTCAATCGCCTTTGCAAGACGAACGAGCTCCGCCTTTGCCTGCATGAGTTCCGCCTTCGTCTGCGGTTGCGCCACCATCGTCAGCTCTTGTGATGCAGCGCCGCCTATTTTTGTGATGCCGACGTCTGTCCTATTGTTTGAGAACGAGATTTGGGAACCGTCTAATTTTTGGGTCAAGAATATCCTTCAGGCAAAAGAATAAAACTCGCGTCCCTAAAACGTAAAAATAATTGCCGCGTCCTTCATTCCAAAAAAAATTCTAAGTTTTTCCTTGAGCCTATTTTCCTGTATTATAAATGGGAAAATTATATTGTTTTGAATTTAATAAAGTGTTTTCAAACTTTATTATATATAATTTGTAATTTGGAAATTTTTAAATTTGACTTAATACTTTTGAAAATGATATTTGAGATTTAAATTTTAATAACAAAAATAATTTCTTATTTAATATAGATATATATATATATATATATATTTTAAACTTGAGTTCTAAATAAGATTTAAATTTAAAAGTTCAATTGTTTTCAATATTCTTTCGTTTTAATTTTAACATAAGATAAGCTTGTTTTAAAGTTTTATATGAGGAGTTAAATTAAAATAGATATCTCAAGCATATAAACATTAAATTGAATCAAAAATATAAGTTATTTGAATTCACATGAATATTTATTAAAAGATAAGTACTCATTTTATAATCATATAAATATTACATAATTACATACACATAGTTTAGATAAATTATAAATAAGAAAGTAACATTTATAAATCATTAATAAAACATTAAAGTAATATTTGTAAATCATTAATAAAACATTAAAAACACTTGTAAACAATTTGATGTATATTAAAGACATTTGTAAACTTATGTGCATATGTGTAAGATAATTAGAGCATTAAAGTAGATAAATGTCATTCTCTTGATAAATTAAGTTTAAAATCATATTGTAAAATAAGAAAAAGAAGAGTTTTATTCTTCAGCTAAAAACCCTTTTCTTCATCTCAACCAAAACACAAAAGGAATACAAATCAAAAATCTGAAAATAAGAAGAAAGAAGAAATCTGAAAACAAAAGAAGATAAGTTGGAAAATTTAAATCAGAGGCAAGATTTTCAAATTCAATCAACATGCAAAACTAGGAATACAGCAGCTAGATTAAATTCATCATGCAGATTGAAAATTTCAGAGCCTGGAAAACAAAATAACAGTTTCTGTCTTCTGTTTTTCTTAAGGTGAGTAAATGAAATTTTAAAAGCAGTTTTAATTCTAGATTTCATCTTGATCTTGTGTTGAATAACATGATGTTAATGAAATATTTGAATTTAAATTGGATGCATGTTTGAATTAAGTATATTGAATGCCTGTATAGTTCAAATTGTTACTGTGTGCTTATAAACAGGTTTCATCTTCTTAATATAATTCAATAATTCAATTTTTAATCTAAAGTAGCTTATGATTTGTTAATAAAAGTTGTTTGATATCATGTAATCTTTCACCTAAAAATAGTTATAGGTTTTTAAAATGAATGATTAGCTCATTTTTTTTTAATTACAGTAAAAATAAAATTGGGTCAAAATCTTATGAATTCAATTTGTATTTTTGATTGCATGATTGGAATAGTGATAGGAAATCATGATTTTTAATGGTTGAATCACGATTTAGATTAGTAATTTGTGTGAATTCGTGGTTTGACTGTTTTAGGCATTTTGGTCAATTAATGGCGAACGGCGGCAAACTAGTGGTCGGGGTTGAGCATGAAGGTCGAGGGGATGTTGTAGTTCATCAGAAAAATGCTCTGGGATTTTATTGATGATCGAGTTGGCCGATTGTTGATGGATTAGGGTTTAACACCTATGAACGTCGACGTTGTTCACTTGGATTTCGCGGCGACGAGGGGCTACCGGAGTCGATCGCGAGGGGTTATGGAGGTGCTGGAGGTCGCGACTTGGCTTCGGGAAGGTTGGCATGGTGTCTCGTGTCAAGGATCGTCGGTGGCGGTCGTATTTCGTTGAAGTTGGTTCAGGCAGTTTTGGGATTTGAGGTCGAATTTTTGAATTTCGATCGAAACATGGTTCTGGGTTTTGCGAAGTGTTGTCGTGGTCAAGTACGACTTATTAGAGGCCGGCGTGGGGTTTGTCGACGTTCGACTTGGTGGTGCACATTGATGAGTACAGTATCGTGCATCAGTATTTGGGTTTTGGGAAGAGAAGGGTTGGAGCTCGAAGTTTGTTTCGTGTTTCTGTTGTGATTTCTCGTTGCAGGTGTAGGGTTTGGGGTAACTCGGGATTTCATTCGAGTATTTAGGAATTTTGCTCGATTATGCCGGGTTGTGTGGTTTTGGTGCTGTTTAAGTTCTAAGGATTTTAAAATTTAACAGCAAAAGTTTAAAAAAGCTTTGAACAAAGAAAATATGTTTTTTCGTAAATATAAAACATAGGTAAAACAAGTTTTTATTAGACTAACTTGTTTTCAAGAATAATTATTTTTTTTAAACAAGTTTTAATTATTTAAATAGAAAAGTTTTAAAATAAAATAAATGGATTTTCAAAAATAAGGTTTGTATTAAATTTTATTAAATAACTTAGGGAAAGTTTTAAAGATTTAAATGTTTAATTTAAAATGTGTTTTAATTATAAATTGATTTCTAAAATGTTATATTTTAAATAAGGGTTAATGATTACGATTTAGTAATCAATTATAATAAAGATTATCTTAAGTAATTTAGAGTTTGGTTAATTTAAAGGTAAACAAATGAATGAAAATAATTAAGATAATTCAATTATTATTAAAAATCAAAGTGTTATTGGTTAATATTAATAATCTAATTAAGAAAATGGTTTTCTTAATTAAGGATCTTTTTAATATAAGAAGTTAAAGTAATCATTTAATTAAATTTAAATGATTAGTTAAATAATTAATTAAGTAATTAATTAGTGATTAATTAAGATAATCACTTTGGAGTTAATTAAGTGTGGTTACTTGGTAAAGTAATTAAGTAATCAATTACTGGAGGTAATTAAGTAAAGAGTAATTATTTAACAAAGTAATTAAAGGTTAATTACTTTATGAAAGTAATTAAGTGGAAGTGATTAAGGGTTAATCACTTGTGTTATTAATTAAAGAATTAAATAATATAATTAATTAAAGGTTTAAATTTATTTATTAATTGAAGACTAATTAATTAATGAAAGAATTAAGAGTAACTAATTAAGTGATTAATTACTTGTGAAAATAATTAATTAAGAAGAAATTTAATTAATGAAGTAATCATTAATTAATGAAAATAAATAATTAATTGTTAATTAATAATTAAAGGATAATTAATTTATAATTAAGTTGTAATTACTAAATGTATTTAAAAGTAATTAATCAAATGTGATTAATTAAAAGTAATTAATCAAGTATGATTAATTAAATGTAGATAATCAAGAGTGTTTAATTAAAAGTAATTAATCAAGTGTCATTAATTAAAAGGTGATTAATCAGGTGTGATTAATTAAAGGATAATTAAGGAATAATTATCAGAATAATTAAAGGATAATTAATCAAGTGTGATTAATTTTAAAGGGTAATTAAGAGATAATCACTTGGTATAATTGAGAAGTAATTAATCAAGATGATTAATTTATATTGTAATTAAGGAATAATTACTTAAAGTAATTAAGTAATAATTAATCAAGGTAGATTAATTAAAATGGATAATTAAGTGATGTTTAGTTAATTAATTTGAAATTAATTAATGAATAAGTAAGTTGGATTGATGATAATCCAAGTGATTAAGTAAAGAATTAATTTAATTAAGGATTAATTAAATAAATTAAGTTCGGATCAAACCTTGTTTATGGATGATTAATGATTGGATGATAAATATCATTGGATGAGTTAATGATATTGGATGATATTGGATGTCACTGATTTATATATAGTGATTTGAATGTGATATATCTGAGATGTGATATATATGCTGCCTTGTGATATGTATGGATGAATGTGATAATAGTGAATTATCTATCTGTGTGTTATGAATCATCCATTTATGTTTAAGTAATATTCTGAATATCTACTGTTTAAACCCTTAAGTACAACTTGGACATTAAAATGGCGTTTGGATTCGGTGAGACCGGGATCGGATTTTATATCCGACAACCACATCGATCCAAATTAAACGTTAGGTCGTGAATCCAAGTGGAGTGCAAGTGAAGACTCGAAGTGTAAGAACTATTCGTCAGTATAACTCTGGGGGTGATTCCGAGATGAGTTTGACGGAAATAGTACTTAAAGATTCGAGATGGTGATTCAGAGTGCAAGGGCTATGGTCGTTGACTCTGAGGGTGATTCCAAAATGAGTGCAACGAGATAGTGCCTTCGGTTTCGTTCGAACCCGGAACGGACTTGTATGGATTGAATGCTTTCAGAACATCGTTAGGTGGACGATAAGCATTCCAAGATAAATGTGTCCTATAAAGGTAATCACAGCCTCAAGCCTCATCAATCGGGAATGGCTAAAACAGGGGAGGTACAGCAAGGTTAAGTGGGTCATGCCCAAGTAGGACGAGATTTACCTCTGTCTAGTGTCCCTTTTTATTTGGATATGTGGGCGGTTGGATCTGCAGCCAACTGCGGGGTTGTCTTGTTCGGGACTGTTCAGTAAGGAATGGTTCTGGCCTTGTGTTGCAAGGGATCGGGAGTGGTCCTCGTTACGGTGATCTAGGCCACGTACTGTGACGGGCGGTACCCCGGTAGTCCTGCCATTGTTGGAAACCCATTCTTCCTACGAGACCCTACGGTTTTGTTTGTATTACCCACTTTTGTGGCTAGTAGCTAGAATTTAATGAATGTAACAATTTCGGCTATTTCTTATTTACTTGAAAACCCTAGACACTATTATAATATCACTGGATTTCCTATCAAATGTTTTTGTTAGCGTAAGGTAAAAACTTTTCCATGTTTATGTGTGGGAAGTCTTACATGATACCTTTTCTTTTCAAAGAATTTTCTAAAGTTAAGCAATTTTAAACCGTTTACTCACACCAGACCCCTGTCTGACCCGAGTGTTTATTTTCTATTTTATTAAACTCTTGGGTACTCATATTATGTATGATTAGTCAAGTGATTCAGGTATCCTTGACGAATTATGGAGGAGCTTTGGAGCAGGAGGCTTCAGCGTGTAGATATATAGATAGAGTTTCCGCTGTGTGTTATTCTGTATAGTTGTTCTTGTATTGTATATTAGACAGAAATGTTATAACTATCTAAATTGAGATGTATAGTTGTGTACTCTGATGTATATGATACTATATATATGTTATATATTATATTTCATTCGTTCTGCTGTAAGATTATGATGTTTTGTTTTTCTTTCTTCTCTTTCTTTTCTTCTTCTATCCCTTTCTTTCTTAAATAGTGATGCATCTTTCTGGTGATAGAAAGTTGGGTCGCTATATGATAAATGCCAGGTATATGCAAAAATCCCGAGAGCTCCGCCGACGGAGCTCACACAAATGGTTAGTCCTTGGCCATTTGCAATGTAGGGAATTGACTTAGTTGGTTGTTTACCCATAGCCAAAGGTGGAGCGAAATATGCAATAGTTGCAGTCGACTACTTCACCAACTGGGCAGAAGCAGAGCCTCCGGCCACGATAACCATTAAGAAGGTTATTAACTTCTTCGTACGAAATACCATATGCCGCTTCGGCCTTCCACAGACCATCATTACAGACAATGGGTTCAATTTTAAAGCAAGTAGTTCAAAGAATTTTGTCAGAAATATGGCATTGAAAAGAAGTTTGCAACGGTTGCTCACCCGAAGGCCAACAGACAAGTGGAAGCCGTAAACAAGATAATCAAGTCCATATTGAAAAAACGCCTGGAAAAGGCTAGAGGCAGGTGGGTGGATGAACTTCCAACAACACTTTGGGCCTACAGGACCACCCACAAGACCACGATTGGCCACACTCCATTCGCGTTGGCATATGGCACGGAAGCTGTCATACCCGTGGAACTTGAGGTCCCATCACATTGGGTAACTTATTACGACCCCGAATCAAACCAGAATCTTTTATTGGAAACGTTGGACTTCATTGATGAAAAACGCGAAGAAGCCAATTTGAGAGAGGCCGCATACAGACATAGAGTCGCTAAATATTATAACGAGAAGGTCCAACCAAGAATTTTTAGTGTGGGAGACCTCGTTTTGAAACGAGTTTTCCCGATCCCGTCTCATATGAATCCCGCATGGGAAGGTCCATATGTCATCAAACGGAAGCTTAGAGAAGGAACTTTCAAGCTAGCGACCGTCGATGGTGCGACACTCCCCCGACCATGGAACAGCGAGCACTTGCGACATTATTATATTTAGTCTATTTCTTTCATGTATTAGTTGCACTTATTTCCAATATGCTTTTATTTCTAATTCTTGGGTAATAAGGCAATTTATCTTGCTCTTATTAATAAAGGCTGGAAGCCATCTTTTCCATGAATTACTAATGTCTCTACAAATGATGATCCTGTGACAGGCAAATAAAATTATTTTATTCCGGATAACGTACGAACGCGCATGGGCACTTAAAATCTCTAAGTCCCCAGAGCACGGACTGGAGTACTCTAGGTCCCCGGAGCGCAGACTCGAGTATAAACGATATAAAATATCCAAGTCCCCGGAGTGGGGACTGGAGTACTCTAAGTCCCTGGAGCACTGACTCGAGTATAACGATTTAAAATCTTCAAATCCCCGGAGTGCGGACTGGAGTACTCTAAGTCCATAGAGCGCAGACTCGAGTATAAACGATTTAAAATCTCCAAGTCCCCGGAGTGCGGACTGGAGTACCGTAAGTCCCCGGAGCACGTACTCGAGTATAAACGATTTAAAATCTCCAAGTCCTCGAAGTGCGGACTGGAGTACCCTAAGTCCCCGGAGCACGTACTCGAGTATAAACGATTTAAAATCTCCAAGTCCCCGGAGTGCGGACTGGAGTACTCTAAGTCCCCGGAGCGTGGACTCGAGTATAAATGATTTAAAATCTCCAAGTCCCCGGAGTGCGGACTGGAGTACTCTAAGTCCCTGGAGCGCGGACTCGAGTATAAACGATTTAAAATCTCCAAGTCCCCGGTGTGCGGACTGGAGTAGTCTAAGTCCCCGAAGCATGGATTCGAATATAAACGATTTAAAATCTCCAAGTCCCCGGAGTCTGGACTGAAGTACGCTAAGTCCCCGGAGCGCGGACTCGAGTATAAACGATTTAAAATATCCAAGTCCCCGGAGTGCGGACTGGAGTACCCTAAGTCCCCGGAGCACGGACTCAAGTATAAACGATTTAAAATCTCCAAGTCCCCAAAGTGCGGACTGTAGTAGTCTAAGTCCCCGGAGCACGGACTCGAGTATAAACGATTTAAAATCTCCAAGTCCCCGGAGTGCGGACTGGAGTACTCTAAGTCCCCGGAGCGCGGACTCGAGTATAAACGATTTAAAATCTCCAAGTCCCCAGAGGGCGGACTGAAGTACTCTAAGTCCTCGGAGCGCGGACTCGATTATAAACGAGTTAAAACCTCTACGTCCCCAGAGTGCGGACTACAGTACTCTAGGTCCTCGGAGCGCGGACTCGAGTATGAACGACTTGAAATCTCCAAGTCCCCAGAGTGCATACTGGAGTACTCTAAGACCGCGGAGCGCGGACTCGAGTATAACGATTTAAATGACCAGGTCCACCGAAGACGGACTGGATATAAATGACTTGAAGACATCGAGCCTTCAGCGTGTGTATTAGAAAATATTCTAAGTGCTTGGGGCACGGGAGAAAAAACAGATAGTTCTCAGAGAATTTTCGAGCTATATGAAGATGAACCAAGAGGTCTATTATATTCAAAACAGCTTAGATTTGAATCACAATCACAAAGAAAATGGAACGACAAGAGCTATGGGAAGACAGAAAAACTAAGTTTTATTCATCAAAGATAAGTTTTCATTACAACTCCTTTGAAGCTCGGAATCAAAAGTTTATTCACACAAACTAAGAAAACAAAAGTACTTGCATAATCTAAATTGACTCTCGTTGAACAAGAGTAATGATTACTTCTTATGCTTCTTCGGCTTCTTCACCTCCGTTGTCTTCTCAGACGACCCCTCTCCTCCGTGTTTACCCTTGGTACCCTTCTTTGACGAAGGAGTGACAGCCGGATAAGTCTGAGGGACATCCACAGGTTTAGACCTGCCAAGGAGAATGATCTTCAACGGCTTATTCAACGGATCGTCGGGGTCCATGGCTTGAGGTTCGACCTTGATCTTGGTCGTTTCTCTCTTCTCTTTCTCCAGCCGCTGCATACTCAGCTCAGACGTGTGTTCGGAGGCGCCTGTGATCTCTACTTCATAACTCCCCTCGATGGGAGAAGAAGTCTCCGATTTGTCTTCATCCAGCGCCCCAATCACCTGAGCATCTGGCCCGGGAGCTTCTCTTGCCTAACTAGCCTCACCTATCTTCTCCTCCACCTCCTTGGCGACATCGCTCCTTGATGTGGGCCTGGGATCATATTCTGACCTACGCGAAAGCATGAAAAACAAGCATTAGAATACAATAGTCCTAGGATGTCGACATTTGGAATCTCAAAGGGAAGAGTTATCTACCAGCTTCCGGCAGGCTCTCAGCCGTCAATGGGGTCTCACCCTTCGGAATGGGAGACAGAATATGGACACCAAGGCCAGGGTCCTCCGGATTATAAACAATATGCTGCTCGAATAGATCGAGTATCGGCCGATCGGCCGATCGAAAAGGCGCATGAGCTGGAGGCGCGGCCCCGGATGGACCAGTAATAACTTCTTTCCCTTTCTTTGAGGGGGAGCCTTTGCAATAGATAGACTTGGCCGCCGATAAGTCCGAAGGCTCATTTCCCTTGAGATATTCTTTTATCAATGCCCCCTCATCAATCTCTTTGATGCTGCGCTCGGCCTTCCTGATTTCTATCAAAGCCTCCCATGCCTCGGCTAAAGATTCAAGATAGCCATCACCCAAGAAAGTCAAGTCTCGATGCGTGAGAATGCGGGCGTTGAACTCAGCAATTAGCGGGTCAAACATGCTTTTGACCTCTTCCCTGCCCTCTTCTCTAGCCGCCTCGAGACGCGAATCGATATCCACGGACGCTATCATCTTGCCCTCTTCTCGGGCTTCACTCTTTATCACCTCAACCTGGGAAAGCTCGGCCTTAAGTTTTTCTTTTAAGAGTCGAGTAGTAACGATTTCTTCACAGTACCGTTGTGACTCTTCTTGAGCGGTCGTTTTCTCTTTCCTCTCCCTGCGGAGCTGCTCCTCAAGCTCCTCGACTCGGAGGCTGAGCGCGTCCCTCTCCTTTTGAATGGAGTCCTTCTCTAGAGCCAAATCCCCACATCGTTGAACCGCCTCGTCAAGTTCTTTCTTATGAGTTGACTCCAGACGAGTAACGCCTCAGCGGTGTCCTTAGCACTCTGATGGGCGACCTCAAGCTTAGACTTGTAAGTGGCCATTTCTTCGTCCTGAGCTTTAGTGATATCCTTGTCGTGGATAGCCTCAAGCTTCAGGCGGTCGATTTCATGCTGGCGCTCCACGGAAACTTCAAAAAAAATTTCGACTAGATGAACAAACGCGTCATGTTGAACATAGACGTCACTCGTACAAGCAAGGGCGCTCTTTTTGGCATGTCCGGGAATAGGGTGAATCGCCGGGAGGAATTTCAGGCCATCGAAGCAGATTTTCGAAAATTTATCTTTAAGCTCGGCCAGCCTCTCTGATAATGTTGGGTCTGTTGCAGGAGCCGGGGGAGACGGCTTGGAAAGTTTGCCCCTTCTGTAAGAAAATCTCGGGACTGTCGAGTGGAAGAGGAGTCGGAGTGTTGGTCCCGGGGAGCATCAGGTTGCGACCTCTTATGGTCGCGCTTATCTTTACTTTTCTCCGCATGAGAAGAGGTATCCTAGTGGTATTTTGGCTGATAATAAGTTTTTCTCCAAGATGACGAGTCCCGGGAATGATAGTCTTTATCGCCATCACCATCCCTATCTCGACGTCTTCCGGACCCGAGTCCCGTCCAGAGTGGTGAAGAACAGACTAGCCATGAAGGCCATCGAATCCATTTGAACGCCCCATACCACCTGTACAGAATTATAACAGCGAATTAGCAAAGAGTAGTGTGACGACAAAAGTCTAAGAAAAAAATTGAAGTGCAAGTGTTCGTGTGTGTCCTAGTATTTCCCCTCAACGGACCAGCCGCTTTGCTAATAGCAGTTTTCTCTCCCTGACTCTGGATTAAAGCACCCGCATCGTCTCTAATGGGCGAATGAAGTTTGAATGCCTCCGGATCGTCAAAGTCATAATTGAGCAGATCATCCGGAATAGAGAGGTCCATAAGCCCTTTAAAGAACTTTCTACATGCTGCGAAGAAGCCTCTCTCTCCATCAGGATAAGCGTAACTTTCGAAGTTCCGTCAACCTTCTCCTTTCTGATTTTGTACGTTAATCCCTTTTTCCTCTGTGAAGGAGAAGATGACGTTTCGATATCGTGCACTTCAACTATAGGATCTTGGGCTGGACCCAAATTACCACCTTGTGCTTCGGGTGTTTCACCCTCCTTGATTTCCCTCTCTTCTTGTACATTAGGGGTGTGGCGTGCTGACGACTCAGCTAATTTTTTCCCTTTGCCAGAGACCGGCCTAGGTACAGTAACGCCTTCGGGAAGACTTACCCGGCGACCTTCTGCTAACAATCCAAACCTCGATAGTGACTCATTTGAGATAAGAGTTCGGATGTCTCGTTCTTCAGCGGGAAGAGCTCTAATAGCTTCAACGGCCTCAGAATACCCGCGGCCGCCGGGACGTGGATTGATACCTAAGAAGATGAAACAAGAGTTAGAATAGGCATAGCTTCGGCCAAAACATGAGTATCGTTCCGAGAAGAAGACTTACTTCCTTCGACCCATCTCCTCGCGAAACCAGGGGGCAACGCACATAGAAGCATTCCTGTTTGTACAGGGAAAACTTGCTCCACGCCCCGGTTAAAATTTGGCATTGGTGATACGGCTCGAAGAACACAAAGGAGGGGCTATCTCTCAGCTTCTTGATCATATAAATATATCTGATGTCGCCAGGAGTGGGAGGCCTAGAGAAGACGGTCATGAAGAGTAGGTAAGTGCCATAGATGAAGGCGTGACCGTTTGGGCGTAACTGGGACGGGGTGATGTCGATATATTGCAGCACATCCCGAAGAATCAAATTGAACGGTGGCACACTTCCAACCCAGCAGATGAATTTATTGCACGTTGTGTATCCAACTGGGGGCAAGTGTGGCCGGTCATGCCCCGATGGAACCAGCACGTCGTCAAAAGCTATTCCATGGATGGAGCATATTTGCCGGAGGTAACTTCATTGATATTTGAAGCCTGTGAATCAACAGGGTTGTCCAAGAAGATTGATGCCTCTAGGGCATCGGGGGCTAAGTTATGTGCAGCGGAGGTTGATGGATTTGAGACGTCTGCGATTTCCTATCGAGAGGATGGCCCTGGTTTGTCAGAAATCTTGGCGGAGTTGGATTTTTTCGACATCTTCAATAAATAGTGAATTTGGCTAAGAACCTGTGTGAACTATACTTGAAAAATGTTCGACGTTAGAATCAACAACACAAATATTCCCCCCCCAAGTTGTGTGCGAACCAGTGCGATCAATCGTATATAAGCATTGAAAAATTGAAAGTCGCGGGATTAGTAATATAAAATTGAACTTCGAATCGCCGACTTCGAAGACCGTCATCACTGACCGTCTCAAAAATCCTTCCTTATGGTGCTTACAATTCCGGATTCAGAAAATATTGGAGGAAGTTATCCGATTATGTCAATTTAAGTCCAGATTTATGTCTACTGAAACTAGGAATTTTATAGTTCGGATCAATTCGATATGATAATATACTGGAGTCCTTGTCCTTGTTTGTTATATGATTATGCAAGGCAATTGATCGTTCGACCTTGGTATGGTCTGACATCTATGTTTGATCAGCCTTGGTATGGTTCAACATGTATGTTTGTTCGACCTTGATATGGTTCGGCATTTATGTTTGTTCGGCTTAGCTATCGTTCGGCCAAGCTACCGTTCGGCCTGAAACTTGTTCGGCCAAACTCTCATTCGGCCTAACTATCGCTCGAACTAGTTAATGCTCGGCAAATTATCATTCGGCCATGATTCTGTTCAGCCGAAACAACACTCGGCATCCTGCCCAATTCACACTTCCTTCCTAACCCACTGTTCCACTGCTCGGCATGTGGCGTGCCATGCCGAACCAAAGCTACGCCGAGCCCTAACGCTCGGCACTCCATCATCATTCGACAAGTCATGCCAGAACATACTGTCCGGCATTCTGACCATCTCCTGCTCCTCCTCTATTCTATTTTCCCTCAATCTCATTCGGCACAAGGAAACCGTGTCGAACCACATTACATCTCTCCCTCGTACGCTCTTCTCTAGTCATTCCTCCTTTCCTCCTCATCATTTAACTCTAGAAACCCTTAAAATATCCTAATCAAGGCCCGGCCCTATCCTATAGCCTGAGGACTTGGGCATAAAAAACTCCTCTAGTTACGAAAAGAACTTTGATGGAAGGATCGATACCTAATTAGTAGATCGAGCCTTGGAAAGGATTGTAAGGCCGTTGGAATCCGGTAACGGGAGGGGTTCACAAGTTTAAGATCGTAGAAGCAAAAGTAGAAAAAGGGGAAGAAGGAGGGGGCCAGGTTTTATAGGGGAGAAGAAGAAGTTGAAATGACGATAACCGGTAGAACCGGTCAAAGCCACACTGTTCGGCATCAGCTTGGTCGGCATGCGAGGGATGTTTGGCTTCGGTTATATCGTTTGGCCTCGGCTACACTATTCGGCACACACCTCCACAACTGGTATTGCCAAGAGAGCAATCCCCAAGTGTGATGGGCCAAGGTTCGAAGTGGAGCATGGGAGATACGTAATCCAAAGCGTACTACATTCGGTCACGTAATACTCTTTGGGGGGCAAGTGTTTCCTAGAGATTGACCAGGAAACTTAGTACTCGGCCTCCCTATCGATCGATCAAATTGGATCGTTCGGCATCACATTACGGCCGACATCCAAGAAGCACTCGGCATCCAAGTTCGGTCAGCATCAATGAACGTTCAGCATGACAATGCCGTTTGGCACGAGCACCTCGTTTGGCATCAAGGAGCGTTTGGCATCGAGAAACATTTGGTATTGAATATCGTTCGGACAAAGAAGAACGCTCGGCATAAGATCGCCCGACAACCAAAGATTGCTCGGCCTCACGAGTACGTTCGGCCAAAGACATCGTTCGGCCAAGGGATGTTCGGCATCCGTGAACGCTCGGCATACAGGTTACGTCTGGCTCTTGGAGCATTCGGCATTCATACTCCACTCGGCATTCCTGGACTGCTCGGCATTCCAGCCTCGTTCGGCCTACATCCCTCACTCAACACCACATCCCGTCCGGCATATATCTCGTTTGTCCATCACCTACCATTCGACATCCAGAATCGTTTGGCACCAATGGGTGTTCGGCATGAAGAGCGTCCGGCCTCATGTTGTTCGACATAAGGATGTAGGTTCGGCACTTGGTTGTTCGGCATGTTTGGGTTGGCATACAGGGCTTATTCCATTCGGACCGAGATATTCAGATACCAGGCCCACCAGGGAGTCCAACCTGTTTTCGTCTCTAAATAGAGGGGCTGGGGCATAGTAAAGGGGGAGAATTTTGAGAAAACACTGGGGAAACTCTGCCGCATTGAACCCTCATTCAAGACTTAAGCTTTTTATTCAGCAATTGTATTCAAGTACTTAGAAACGGATTGTATATGTAATCAAGTATCAAAGAAAGAAATAAAGATCAACTTCAAAGTGGACGTGAGCTACTACGCAAAACCACTATAAATTTGGTGTTCTTATCTGCATTTAAATTTACATTCTCTTCTCTGTTTTAATTCGCTTTCTTCATTAATCTCTCTACACAATCTTTCTAAGGGAGTTAGTAACCAATTTTGGTTCTAACACTTCATGTGGGTAGATTATAGGAGAATAGTAAGGTGATATCGGTAAGATAGTAGGACACTTGTGGTTGAGGATGTGTATTCTTGATTTTGGAGGAACTTGGAAATGGCATCTTCCTTTAGTCGAATTCACATATGATAGTAGTTTCCAAGCTTGTAATGGGATGCCACCTTTCGAAGTTCTTTATGGAAGACCATGCAAGTCGCCTTCGTGTTCGTTGGAGTCTACAGAGAGATTGATGCTTGTCTAGACATAGTTAAAGACACTTTGGAGAAAGATTGATTTGACTAGGATAGAATACACACATCTCTTTGATAATAAGTTTTGAATTTCCTATTTCTATCTTTAGTTTTGAATAGGTTCTTTCCTTTATTATCCTTTGGGAGGGTTGATCTTAGGATTTAAACTATGGGTGGTAGAACTGAATGTAAACATGTTATTAGAACATGTTATGTATGATGGATACTAGTGGTTGCAAGTGGTTGTTAGTGGATGCTAATGGATGCATATACGTACACTAGGCACTATTATCTCTTAGGGATCGGCCTAACTAGGACATTTGAGTATATGCATATGGATGTGTGCACATTCGCATTTTTATTTTATTTTATTCCCGTGGTTGCTTTAATGGATGATTATCAATGATTGTTGCATTTGGATGATGATTGTAGCACGCATATAGAAATATCAGTTATCATTAGGAAACTTGCATTCATTTGGATACATAGCACGAACATGATTGCATAAAAGAAGGTCGACTGAATCATTAGACCGCCTAATCTTTTGCATCAGTTAGGGACAATGACACTACACTATTTGCGTATGTATCATAAATTGCATTAGGAAAACTTAAGGAAAATGGATGTAATGGATGATGATTTAGTAGTTGGTTGTAGAACTTGGATGAAAATATTTATTTCATTCTTTTATCCTTAGAGATATTGGGGACGAAATCCTTTAAGGAGGAGAGAATGTAAAAACCTGAAATTTAAGCTATATTATTTAATCAACGAATTAATTAAATAAT
Source organism: Allium cepa (assembly GCA_030765085.1). Classification (NCBI taxonomy): domain Eukaryota; kingdom Viridiplantae; phylum Streptophyta; class Magnoliopsida; order Asparagales; family Amaryllidaceae; genus Allium; species Allium cepa. The sequence continues at coordinate 210,158,342 of CM060939.1, read as the reverse complement.
AAAAAAACTTTGTGAAATTATCATAATCTAGCCACGGGAGTTGCACCATTTTGCCAATCGTAATTTTCTGGTCAATTTTCGTATATAGTTTGTCAAAATCCGAGCTAGAACAGAGAGGATACGGATTAAACAAGAAAACAAAGAAAGAGAGAAAGAGAGAAAGGGAGAAAATAAAATATATAACTTAGGTTAGGTCGACCATAGGGTCGACCCCTAATGTGTCTGGGTTAACCTATTGGTCGACCTACATGTTGACCCGTCTTAGTATATGGACATTGTTTCGTCCAAATTACAATATGACGTATTTTTTCAATTTTGATTGATCCTGTGCATTCGTGCTTCCATCCGACAGTTCCTATCGAGCCTTTGATGTGGTTGCACCAAATTTAATCTCCAAATCCAATGGTCTGAGATCCATAAGTGACACTATAAAGAAGACCCCTAGGCTTAGCTATTTTTCTCATTCAGATTTTCTCCGTCTGGGTACATTGCTTGAGGCTGGACCCAAAAAGGAATCCTTTTCGAAGGAGAATATCTTTTTAATTAAAATATTTTATACCCTTCAAATGGATCCGGAAAGGTCAAGGGAAAGAGCTAAGGACCATGTGTGAGTTTTTAAGTAATTATTTTAGAGCTTTAAGTAATTTAAAATAATAGGGTTCTCAATAGTTGTGGTTTTTCTGCAGTTTTGAGACCGTTTTAATATAATTTGTTTACCGTTAATTTTTAATGTTCTTTTCAGTCTATTTTGTTCAGCTATTTTTGTTTAGCTATTTTATTTATTTATTTACAGTTATTTATACTTTATTTACATCCATTTTACATTAGAATTTAGCCTTATAAATTTTAGTTCCTTTTGTATATTTTTATGCGGATAAAAATAATAAAAAGAGGATAATTTGCTAATATGGACTAAATTATAAGAATACTAAATTTACAGAAAATTTGATTTAAATAAGAAGAATTGTAATAAAAAGAATATAGACTGAAATAGGCAAATATGATATTTGCAAGCAAGTTTATAACTAGCGGTTATAACTAAGAAGACAGAATAAAAGGGAAATTATAACGTAGGTTATAATTAGGTAGAAAGAACAGAAAGAGGCATATTTTAAACTTAGAGCTAAGTTAACAAGCAAATATAGTAGAGATAATAAAAGAGGCTTATTTTTAAGACTTACACTAAGTTAATAAGTAAATATAGCAAAGATAAGAGAAGAGGCTTATTTTTTAGACTTGGAATAAGTTAATAAGCAAAGATAGCAAGGATAATAGTAGAGGCTTATTTAAACAGACTTATACTAAGTTAATAAGCAAAGATAAAAGTAAGATCCATACCAATAGAATTCCCTTTTTCAGTTAGGTCTCATAATAGATTAAATGAGGCTAGGTATAATGACCCGAAATTTTCGATCCCGAAAATTCAAGATAGTTAGAGAAAAGAAGAAAAGAGATAGAAGATGAAGAATAGAAACACCAAAGCACAATCTCACATTCGTAGCGGATAAAATATAATATCAATAATATCAGTTTACAAAGGAAAATTGTACTTGTCAAATTACACTTTAATACATCAGAGTTACAACATGCACAAACACTGGACAGATACAATCCACATGTCCTAGATAAACTACAATATCACAACGGATACACTCCATACGTTCCTGCTATCTAGCTCGCCTCCTGAGCTCCAGAACGTCCTTACCTGAAAATCAATAATACTAGGTCTGACCTGAGCATTACATCAAAGTAACACCCGGGTAAGGCTGGAAACCCGCGTGAGTAAACCCATACAATTTGAAATAAAAAGTTCAAACCATAAAGATAAACCCAGGGTAACTCGTTCATCACTACAAGTTCACAACTTATTATAGTCAACACTTATAGCCACAAATAAATCCCTAAGTACCGTTACTTAGTTTTATATGGTCCAGTCATTTAAATTATTCCACTTCAGCCTATTGACTTCACATATCAATCTATAAAGAATCATTGTAGGTTACAAATGGAAGTGGGTTCGGGTATTTACTGATACTCGACCCCGGTCTCTTCGAATTCAATACCATTATTAACCTAAGTTTAAGTGAAACCATTCAATTCATATTTAGAGTAACATACTCATATGGCGATTTCATTACAAAAAGAAAATCCATATTATCTCAGTTTAACCAAACATATCATCTCACGCAGCTTCACAAATCACATATCATGGATATCAAATTACCCAAGGCAATTGATATAATTAATCAACCATAAGAAAGACTTATTAATCCAAACTATAATTAATTTAATTAACTCAAATTAAATTAATTCACTTAAGAACTAATCACCCATCCCTGCTTAAGTAATCATTAATTAACTACAACCATTTGAATTAATTAATCATTCTTAATTATCCCGCTTAAGAAATTTTCCTTAATTACTTAATTATTTCTTAATTAATCACATTAATTAACCTTCGATTAATTAATTAATTGATTTAATGAATTAACCCTTCAATTTCCTACATTAAGTAATTATCTTTTAAGTAATATAATTATCTCTAAATTATTTCCATCAAGTAATTATCCCATGATTACTTAAGTTAATTAATTAACCCGTAACAAATCAATCTTTAATTATTTCTTTAAGCAATTATCATCTAAGTAATTAATCTTTAATTACTTACTAAATAAGTTTAATTGATTAAATAATAATTAATTACACTAAGTGATTAACCCTTAATCACTTCTATTTAATTATTTTCATAAAGTAATAATCCACTAATTACTTTATTAAATAATTACCCTTTCCTTAATTTCCCCCAGTAATTGTTCATTAATTACTTTGTTTGCGCCAAAATTGGTCACAAACCCCAAGTGTTGTGAAAGCACTAGTGTTGGAATATAACTCAGCAATATTCAAACACAAATCACAGATCTAAGCAGCAAAACAGGAATTATAAACAAGGACACGCGGTTTATTGTGGTTCGGCTATCTCCGGCCTACGTCCACTTCAAAGGTTTTCTCTTTTTATTGATATTCTTCGCTGATTACAATTGATTACAGCGGATTACAATGGATTATGGCTTTGAAATTCAAGTACAATGATGGTGATGGAGTACAAAGCAGAGCCTGGTGGAATCTTGATGCTTCAGAGCCTTGATATTGCCAAAGAGAAATCGATCCCTTTTCTGAATGACCTGGGGCTCTATTTATAGGCATAGGAGGCTGATATTTCTCCTAAAAGTCAGGTAGACCACTTCTGGCACGTGAGGGAGCCCACATGGCCGAAACCTGGAGATCCGGGACCACATTGGGATCGATTCGACCCTTGGTTCGAATCGATCAAGATCTTGTCCAATCGTGATGAAACTTGGCGTGGACATTCTTCGACATGTAGACGAACTCCTGTAAAAATTTCACGAGATTTGGATCAGTGGATTGAGAGTTATCATCGATTCGAAGTAGTGCTCCTCGGTACGCTGTCGTGTTCGAATCGATCCTATGAGTTCGTTCGAATTGATCACTTCGAACCCATAGGGTCGAATCCATGCTCCTGTGACGTGGCGCACGTTCTTCGAGTCGATCCATGTTTTTCGCCGAGTTGATTGGGTCGACTCCGAGTCCTTTGCCGTGCTCACTGGATGGCTTCGCGTGTTGGATTCGAAGGTCATCTTCGAATAGATTCAGAGATGCTCGTTCGAATCGATCCAAATACGTTACTTCGAAGTGATCGATTCGAAGTCGCCTTTAACATGTGGGATTCGAAGATAGCATGGAGCCGAAGCCATGATGAGTTTGTGGTCGTGTGAAGATGGATTCGAAGCAAGGTTATCTGGGGGCTTGCTTGATGGAGTCGAAGCAAAGGTTCAATTCGTGGATTCGATGGTGAGTCACTGTGATGGTGTCGAGGCCGATGGAGTCGAAGCAGGATGGAGTCGAAGGAAGATGTTAGCTGATGGATTCGAACATCACTTCTTCTTATGGATTCGAACATGATGGGTTCGAACTAGATGGTTTCGAACTAAATGAGTTCGAACTGAGCAATGTCCATCCTTCTTAACTCGATTCCATCATAACTTGAGCATACGACCTCGGATTGACTTGAAATTTAAAATGCGGACTTCTATGATCTCTCTCGCCATGTCCTATCAATTGTGGCCCGATCCGGGCTCGGACAAAATTCACGATATCCATGGTTATCCTGCAATGCATGGTTGATATTCAAGAATAGTAATCATTGATTTTTAGTAAATTTTGGGTATCTCAACTTTTCCAAAAGTTGGGATAACATTTTGCCCCCCAAAACATGCCTTTTTGTAAAAGGTATGTTTTGAACGGTCTTAAATCAAATGTAATAAATTCATGTTTCATCCATAGCTATGGTGTTATCAATCAAGTTTATGGCTGTTCGAAGCTAAATCAGCATCCGTTCTTTCCCCAGATGTTGAGAGTGAAGTTTCGTAGTCTCTCCGGACTATTATTGGCTACTCTGAACCCCTAGTAAGCCCATTCTAGACTTAGTGATTGAATAGAAAGATCCTATTGCACTCTGGCGTTGCCTTCTATCCCCTGCACTCTGGTCCCAGTTAGGACGTATAACGATGTCGTGGTCGTTCTAGACCGATCATAGCCTCTCTGGGCTCTTGCTGGATCCCATCATGTCACTCTCTGGTGAAGGGAAAACAGCGCTTAAGTGAGTTGATCCTGTCGCTCTCCGGCGAAGCAACTCACTTCTTGCACTCCGGTTCAGTGTATCTGAACATTAAGCGATGTCTTGGTCGTTCGAGACCGATCATAGCCTCTCCGGGCTCTGGCTGGATCCCATCCTGTCACTCTCCGGTGAAGGGGAAACAGTGCTTAAATGAGTTGATCCTGTCGCTCTCCAGCGAAGCAACTCACATCTTGCACTCCGGACCCCGCCTCTACGGGTAGGGTCATAAAGCGATCATGTTTATATTGAAATTTAATGTTCATCCTTTGACTCTCCGGTCAAAAGGTTTATTGCAAGAGATTCTAATTTATTTATTAAAATTTGAGTTCTAGATGTTCAATCTCAAACATCAGAAAAAAGCTAAACATTGCCTCTCCGGGCATATCGGTTTATCTCCATCTCAGAGCATGCATAGGGATCTCTCCGGTTCCCGTACATGTGTAAGTGGAGTAACCGTTTTATTCTGAAAATAAATCTAAATGAAATTATTCGACCAAAGTCCAAACCCTAGACTTGGCCCTTGCCATCTTTAATCAGTTGATGACGAGTCGTGATCCTGATCCAGGATCGTTCCTGTTAGGTGGAGGCGGTAGTCGCTCAGGTCTTGCTACCGTTGTCCGTTCTCTGACAAATTGTGGCAATCTACCACCCCTAGCATATTCTTCCACCTCATCCTTTAGGTGGCGGCATTCATCTGTAGTGTGCCCATCCAGCTCATGGAATAGGCAGTATTTTCCAGTCCTGTGCTCCCGCTCAGTGGGATCCCTTATAGGTGGCTTTCGATAGGGGAGTTGCCCCGAGTTTCAGTGTAAATTCTTTCTAGGCCTGCAGTCAGATCGGTGTACTGCCTGAATCTTGGTTCTCGGAATTTCTACCGCTTATCAGGACCATCATGTCTGTCATCCTGTTTCCTCTTTCCCTTGTCCGCTCCGGACTGTTATCTGGAGGTTCCTACGCTTTGTATGGTATTTATTTCACGACTCTCGGCTCGTGATTCTTCTAACCGAATGAACTTTTCAGCTTTATGAAAGAACTCTCCAAGATCTTGCGGTGGATCTTTAGTTAGAGAATCCTTAAATTTGGTGCCTTCCGCGACTCCTGCCACCGCCGCCATTAAAATCATTGATGGATCCGGGCGATCTACAGAAGTCACTGTCACATTGAATCTTAACAGAAAATCTTTTATGGACTCTCCGGTCCTTTGCTTGATTGAAGCTAAAGTCATCACACTCTTGGGTCGCGTCACATGGACCCTAAACTGTCTCATGAAGCAGTCTACAAGCTCGCTCCATGTTCCGATTGATCCAGTTTCCAGTTGTCTGAACCATAGTGCAGCTAAATCTAATAAATATAGAGGGAAGCATCGTGCCATCACTTCCTCGGATGCCCCAGCACTTCCATGTGCCTGATATATCTGGTAATATGCATGGTCGGGTCTGACCTCCCGTCGTAAGGTTCTAGCGTTGGTAATTTGAATTTTGGAGGGTTCCTTGCGTTTCGAATGTTCGGAGTGAACGGACTCCGACTAACTTCTTCCAGCCCTCCGCTAGGCAATCCTCCTCTCATGATTCTTCGCATCAGGCCAACCATTCTCTCGTCTCCGTCTAGGGGTTGACCCCTTGTCAAGTTCCTATCCTGCCCCCCGGGCCTTGAAGGGAATTCTGGTACGTATTCTTCTGGTGGCTCGTTAGCATATGCATTGGCTCCAGCTTGTTGAGCTCCGTCTGTTGGTCTTCCAGTATCGGACCCTAAGGGTCTGCCCCCAAGGCCTTGCTGACCACCTTCAACTCCTTTATTTTGGTCTTGAACCTGACCTTCATTAGCTTCTGTAATCCTGATTCCTTGTCCCGCACTCGTAGCTATTGTAGTTGGTCCAAGGTTTTGCATGTTCGTCGCCCTCATCTGTTCGAGGAAATTCTGCAGCATCTCCTGTTGACTCTTCATCATGCTTTCGCGCAATGAATTAGCCATAGCCTTCATCTCGTCTCTTGTGATGTAGACGGAAGCTTGTCCTTCTCTTGATCCGGAGGATACTTCTTGGCTTCCTCCTTGTTGGCTCCTATCAACTCTTTGTCTTGTTTGTCGAGTCATTGTCTCTGAATTGGAAGTCTTCGAACTCTTGAATCTGAACTCTGAATGTAGCGGGTGCTAGTCCTTCTTAGTGAAACCACCAAAGTGTTTGCGCCAAAATTGGTCACAAACCCCAAGTGTTGTGAAAGCACCAGTGTTGGAATATAACTCAGCAATATTCAAACACAAATCACAGATCTAAGCAGCAAAACAGGAATTATAAACAAGGACACGCGATTTATAGTGGTTCGGCTATCTCCGGCCTACGTCCACTTCAAAGGTTTTCTCTTTTTATTGATATTATTCGCTGATTACAATTGATTACAACATATTACAATGGATTATAGCTCTGAAATTCAAGTACAATGATGGTGATGGAGTACAAAGCAGAGCCTGGTGGAATCTTGATGCTTCAGAGCCTTGATCTTGCCAAAGAGAAATCGATCCCTTTTCTGAATGACCTGAGGATCTATTTATAGGCGTAGGAGGCTGATATTTCTCCTAAAAGTCAGGTAGACCACTTCTGGCACGTGAGGGGGCCCACATGGACGAAACCTGGAGATCCGGGACCACATTGGGATCGATTCGACCCTTGGTTCGAATCGATCAAGATCTTGTCCAATCGTGATGAAACTTGGCGTGGACATTCTTCGACATGTAGACGAACTCCTGTAAAAATTTCATGAGATTTGGATCAGTGGATTGAGAGTTATCATCGATTCGAAGTAGTGCTCCTCGGTACGCTGTCGTGTTCGAATCGATCCTATGAGTTCGTTCGAATTGATCACTTCGAACCCATAGGGTCGAATCCATGCTCCTGTGACGTGGCGCGCATTCTTCGAGTCGATCCATGTTTTTGCTGAGTTGATTGGGTCGACTCCGAGTCCTTTGCCGTGCTCACTGGATGGCTTCGCGTGTTGGATTCGAAGGTCATCTTCGAATAGATTCAGAGATGCTCGTTCGAATCGATCCAAATACGTTACTTCGAAGTGATCGATTCGAAGTCGCCTTTAACATGTGGGATTCGAAGATAGCATAGAGCCGAAGCCATGATGAGTTTGTGGTCGTGTGAAGATGGATTCGAAGCAAGGTTATCTGGGGGCTTGCTTGATGGAGTCGAAGCAAAGGTTCAATTCGTGGATTCGATGGTGAGTCACTGTGATGGTGTCGAGGCCGATGGAGTCGAAGCAGGATGGAGTCGAAGGAAGATGTTAGCTGATGGATTCGAACATCACTTCTTCTTATGGATTCGAACATGATGGGTTCGAACTAGATGGTTTCGAACTAGATGAGTTCGAACTGAGCAATGTCCATCCTTCTTAACTCGATTCCATCATAACTTGAGCATACGACCTCGGATTGACTTGAAATTTAAAATGCGGACTTCTATGATCTCTCTCGCCATGTCCTATCAATTGTGGCCCGATCCGAGCTCGGACAAAATTCATCGATATCCATGGTTATTCTGCAATGCATGGTTGATATTCAAGAATAGTAATCATTGATTTTTAGTAAATTTTGGGTATCTCAACTTTGCCAAAAGTTGGGATAACATACTTCACCAAGTAATTACTCTTAATTGATTCATAAGTCATTATCTTTAATTAATCACTAATTAATTTATTTAGTTAATTATTCTAACTAATTATTAATAAAATAATTAAATAATTCTTAACGCTATATTTAAAAGATTTTAATTAAGAAAAATCATTTATCTTAATTAAATTATTAATATCAACTAACAACTCTTTAATCATTAATAATAATTGAATTATCCTCATTATCTTCACATATTAATTATCTTTGATAAAATCAACATCCTTAATTTCTTAAGATATACTTTATATTATAATTGATTACTTAATTTTATCATTAAGATTTATTTGAAGTACACCATTTTAGAAATCAACTATAATTATAACATCAAATTTTATCCTTTAAAATCTTTGAAACTTTTCTAAGTTATTAAATCAATTTTAATACAAAAATCATTTTGAAAACCTACTTATACTATTCTTTAAAATCTTACCTACTTTAAACATATTTAAAACTTGTTAAAACATTTATTCTTTGTAAACAGATTATTTTCACAAGTTAAAACCTGGTTTACTTTGCTTTAAAACTTAGAAACATTGCAAAAAATCCAAATTTCTTTGTTTTGAAAACTTTAACATTTCCTGTACAAGCCTTAAACTTGTTATTCAAAAAACCCAATCAAGCAACCCACAAAACCCGAGCAAAACCCCTCAACCACTCTATCGAAACCCGAGACATTCCACTTCATTCTGCTACGAGAAAAAGTTGAATATTTCCGAGCCAAAACCCGAGCAGGACCTCCTTCACAAACTAGTCTACCTAGAATGTACGAAATGTGCACGTGCACGTGTACATCGTCCTTGATTGCTGACGAATCCTGCTCCGGCCTCCGACCAGTCAACTTCTGCCTCGCCTTCACATACGACCACCCAGATTTCCTCGATTCAATCGAGAATCGAAAACGATCCAAAAGAACCCACTCCTGGAAACATACTTCGTCGGAAAACTACTCGCTCCTATGATCCTTGCCTTGCCTCGGGACACCTCGCTACCTTCACCATAGCTCCGCCTCATCTTCCAACTCCTTCAGCACGCCTTGCGATCAACTCCGATCATGTCTCATCATCGCGAATCCCCTCTGAACACCGATGACACAACTAGGGAATAAAACCCTACTTCGAAATTTTTTGGCCATCACGGCCAACGATAAACCACCGGTGTATTTTCTAGTGATCGTCACACCCCAACCACCTTCAATCTAAATCTCATCCCCTCCTTCACCGCCGATCGACGGTAATCGACCAAAACGTTCATAATGATTAACTCGAAAAATCTTACTGATTTCCAAACTAAAAAAAAATATTCGCATCAAAATTCAAGATTTCCTATAGCTGATTCGATCATGCAATTAATTCTTAATATTGAATTAATCCAATTTTTGAACCAAATCAAATTTCCACTGTTATTTTAAAAATTTCCAGGCGAATATTTTTATAAATTCCTGGAATTATTTTTAGGAGTGATGTTGCATGATTTCAAATGCTTTTTTATTTACAAATCAAAAGATAACTACGATTCAATAATGAGATATTTAATTTTTAAAGAAATCAAAACCTGTAAACGTCACAATAGAGCCTATAATATGCATACTTGCATTCATTTCATTCCAAGAATTCAGGAAAACATCTTGATTTTCATACATATATCAAAGTGGAAATCAAGATTTAAAAATTGCTTCTAAAATCTATGTTTACTCACCTTTTACTGTTAAACAGAGAAGTTATAAACTGAGTATGCTGATCCTTTTTGAAACTTGCAAACTGGAAACTATCTTTTCATCTGGAACTTAGTTGAGATGATCTAAACTTTGAATTGTTAAAGTTGCTTCAGTTTTGGATTTGTTTGATTTAGTTCTTGTTTTCCTTTTGATTTTTAGTTTAGAGGAGATGTAAAAAAAAATTGTGAAGTGAAAATGAAAACCTGATTTCTTACTAAATTTTCAATTCAAATTAGAAGAAAGTTAAAAATTTATGCCAGTTATGTTTGCATGTTACACAAATTACAAATGTCTAAAACATATTTTTATTATTTAACAAATGTCAAAACTTATATATATATATATATATATATATATATATTTCTTAAGTTTTGTAAATTATGTAACTTATTCTTTCCTTAATTTATCTATTGTGTTTCAAGTGTTTGCTATATACAAAGACATTTTAATCCAAATATTTTAAGATGTTTTATCCTTTGAATTTCCCATTCAAATTCAATTTTAATTTAATATCCAATTCAAAATAAACTCATATACATATATTTTTATTTAAACAAACAATCATTATTATTTGTTTCATCTATAAATCATTGTTTAATAAATTAAATCCTGTTAATAACCAATTAACAGATATTTAAAATCCGGGTTATCACATTCCTCACCCCTTTGAATCTTTTCGTCCTCGAAAAGGAATGAAGCTAGAATTTATTAAAATGCTTAATATCAGAAAAATTAATCTTTGATCTTTATTAAAACACTTTAAAATCCATATAATATTATCAAAATAGTTTTATAAAAATACTTTTATAACTCGATGTTTCCACAAGTCCATCTTCATTCTCACAGAAATTCGGTCGTACGTTGATCAGGCGTAAGACTGAAAATCTATAAGTGCTTGGCAGATCCGTTTTCAACATCCAGTGAAAATACTTTGAAAAATAATTTTATTGAAAACCTTGTAAAAATATAGAAAACATTTTGAAAATAGAGGAAATATCTTTGGTGAGAATGCTCTGGAAATCATCACCCACATTCACGGTCGTAGTTAACCTGATAGTGTTCCCGGAAAAATCCACAGATAAATGTAGGCACTTCGTGTCCCTCGATTATGCTGTGGAACCCGCTACAGGTCGCAGCTACAACCGGAGTTACGTTGCTTCCACAACAAAAAACCAAATAACTATATGCTTCAGCGCCCTCGAATTTCGCTGCCAAAAGAATGAAACTTCTTCACTCCACTCGACCATAGATCGCAGTCTACCGATGTTAGGTAGACTGCTGACACTAACCTCCATACGATTTCCGCTATGGTCCGCAGTAGATCGCAGCGACATCGAGTTACACTGTCGTCACAGCATAACCCAAATGCCTCTGTAGGCATTAGGGCCCTCGACTTTCGCTACCCAATAATCCTCAGGAACTATTTTGTCCGGACTCCTCATAGGATCAACTTTAGAGCCTCCTCCTCTTTGAGGCTCAAGGCAGTACCAACCTATGGCACTCCTGAGAAGTTCATTTCAAGGGAGCGCCTTTTTCTCTAGAGCCATTTTCAAAACACTTTATACTATACACATATAGTATCTTTCATATCATACACTTAGTATGAATCCCATATAAATCCCATTTCACAAAATCGATTATCCCAAAAATCGATAGTTCTCAAACTAGGCTTTCCAAATTCTAAAATTGATTTTCCTCGAAACATCAAAAGCCTTTCCAAATCCATAGGTTCCAAAAACCTTTTCTCAAAATCATTCTCATAAGATCCTTTACATATATATAGAGATATATAACTTAATCTTTAGATCACTTCAAACTTATATAAATTCTTTTTTATACTTCAAAAACTTTCAAAACCCTTTTCTTCTAGCAAAAGATTCAACAAGGGAAGTTTTATCATATATATACAAGATACATAACTTTGCTTATTCCAAATCAAATATTCAAATTTGATTACTCTTTAATAAAGATATTAACCATATTACTTTCATTTCAAAAACCATTTTACAATTCCTATCCACAAATTTCAATATCAATATCATTCAAACCCGTACGATGTACACATACCATTCATACACAATTTCAATTTCGATCACTCGCTCGATCATACAGTTTCACGTTCGAACTAGTATCGTCCACCCGACTTCCTAGTGCGGAATCAGATCTGGTTTCTTGATCAAAAACCTTCATTCTCCTCGCATAGCCTAACTATGATAGAGAATATCCAAAATCAATTAAAAATCCATATCCAGGTTCGCCATTGAAAATCGAGTGAAAAATTCCAACTCGGATCGATATAACTATCTCGAAATTCTATGCTCGAATCTGGATCAAATCACTATGCGAATAGAAAAGTATACGTACATCCTACGTATTTATCTTTATTGGTTATTAGCCAAATCAATTCTCTTTCTATTCACCTTCACATTGATTTCCATTCACTTACTCACAATTGTTTAAATCCTCATATGGATTATCACCTCAGTTCTTATCTTAAATGGATATTTAATCATAAACATTTTTAACTCTGTCCAGCTTAAATATAGAAAATAGCTTGAAAAGTTTAAAAATAGATAAGTAGTTGAAAAATAATTATTAGTTTGTAAAATATTTATAAAATGGTTAGATAATGATAAAATAGTTATAAAATAGTTAAATAATTGTAAAATAGTAATTAGTTATAAAACAGTTGAAAAATAATAATTAGTTTATAAAACAGTTGTGAAATAGTTAAATAGTTTCAAAACTAATTATACAATATGTATAAAATAGTTTGGGCTTTAAAAAGAAAGGTTGTATAAATAAATAACTTGGAAGAATAAGTTTATATTAAAACAATTTATATTGAAAATAATCCAGAGCTAAACTGTTCAATTCCCAATCTCCATTCTCGTCAATTTAATTTAATTTTCCACTTCCATTTAAATTGACTCAATTTCTATAACTTCAATTTCAATTGAACTTGATTTAACCCCAATTCAAGTTGAATTATCCTCAATTTCTTTCCAAATTCAAATCAAATTCCATTTGAATTTTAAACATATTCATCTTTAATTACAACTCCAAATTTTTCAAATCAATTTGGACTAATTTCAAATTGAACCCACTACATATTTAAATCATTTCAATTCCTGTTTGAATTAATCCCAATTTCAATCTCCATTTTTCAAATCATCTCGAATTATATATTCGAGTTAAATTTTCAATTGTTGATTTAATTTCTTTGAATCAAACCAACCTTAATTTTTAAATTAACAACTTAAATCTTTAAACCATTTAAACATGAATCCAAATTCCCAAAATTCCATTTTAAATTATCTTTACTTAGCTTAGTTCAAAGTTCAAATAAGAATTCAAAAACAATTTTTATCTTCAAAATTCAATTTATTACCCAATTTATCTTCCAGCTTTGGAACCGACACTTAAATAATTTTAATTTACAAATTCAATTCTTAACATTCAAATCTTAAGTTCAAAGTGATTCTATATCCTTAATTTCAAATTAAAGTTTTATTTCCCATTTATTTAAATAATGGATATATTACCACAATCCATTTCTTCATTCATTTAAACAAATCCAATTCACAATTTTAAAGATTATTAATAACGATAGGATGATATCATCCAAATTATTTTAAAACATCCATTCATCTCCAATTTCCAGATATCAAACCCATTTTGAGATCACACAAATTCCCAATTCAAATTAACCATTTAACTTCCCAAGTAAGAATTCCAATTTCATCTTGAAATTTCCAAATCAGTTTGTTCATTCAAACTTATTTAACTTCTTCTAAGTTAAATTCAATTTAAATCCCGTTAACCTTACTCAAATTTGAATTCCCACTTAAAATTTAAAAATTCTTTCCCACTTATAAGTACAAAATTTATCACTTTGGGTTTTCTCATCTCATTCCAAATAAAAACTTAAAATTCAACATTTAGAGTTTATTTCAAACCATCATTGATATTATGTATATTCCTCGTATATACATATTATTTAAACCACCTTTGGTTTTTAATTTAAAACAAATTTCTTTAACTTTTTCAAACAACTCTTGTTTTAAATAGGTCCCTTTCATTCAAATATATTAAATAACATTTCTTTATCACTTTGAAACAATTTTCAAATTCTGGACCCAGATTTAAAACTTCACAATTCAGATCATCTTCAATTCCAATTTATAAGTCATACTTGCCTAAATGTTTTACTTCCCTAAAACATTTTATATTGCTTACTCAATAATATACATTTTATATTAAACACAACAATCATTTATGATAATACCCATGGAAACCAATTCATTATTATCATATTCTGAAACTCCTTTCCATATTCATGATTTTAATTTCAGTTTGAATAAATTTCAAACTTGTCTTTATTCAATTTAAATTTGGTTGTATTTCTATTACAACTTAATTCTTATTATTACTTTTAATTCAATTAATACAACAACCAATTTCCTTAATATAATAGAAAATCTATTGCTTAACAAACTTATATAAGATTCATTTACTTTTGAAACCATTTTAAACCTTTATATATGAAAATAACAAGTACGCTCTTATATATCTTTAATAATAGTTGTAATAGCTTTGGTGTCACACTTTTTTGGTATCAACGTGAACTACCAAAAATGCCCCTATATATTATCCAATCTTAATTACTTAAAAATAGGATCTAATACTAAATTTCTTTACAAATTCAAACGTACATAAAATTAGGATCTAATAACTAAACATGCTTTAAAATTCAAAACGCTTCTAAAAATAGGATCTAACATTAAATCTTATTTACAGATTCAAAATATTTCATTACAAAATATCACTTGAAAAATAAAAAATTATTTTTTCGACTGATTCAAACGTATACAATTTATAAGAAAAATAATTCACGCGCGAAGCGCGTGCCATTACACTTAATAATAGTTGTAATAATTTTGGTGTCACACTTTTTTGTATCAACGTGAACTACCAAAAATGCCCCTCTACAAATATTATTAAATATTACTATTGTTTAAAAATATGATCTAACAGTTAATTTTTTTTAACAATTCAAAACGTACTTATCTTATTATCACTTAGAAATAGGATCTTACGAATAAACTTTTTTCAAAGTCATTTTTTACCAATTAATAACAGAAATAAAAATTTAAACCAATATAAAATTAAATCCATTCTTTAGTAATTAATAATAGAAATAAAAATTCAAACGCTCCTAAAAGTAGGATCTAATGATTAAACATACTTTACAAACTCAAAATGCTTCTAAAAATAGGATATAAAATTAAACTTCCTTTAAAATTCAAAATACTTCTCTACAAACATACAAATCTTAGTATCACTTGAAATAAAAAAAATATTTTTTGACAGATTTAAATATATACAATTTATAACAAAAATAATTCACGCGCGAAGCGCGTGCCATTACACTCGTATATACACACACACACACACACACACACACACACACACACTCAACTCATTCTAGGGTACCATTGACTCTCCCTAATGAGTAAACCCATCGGAGCCAAGGTTCTCTCTTAACCTTCAGCTCTGATACCAAATGTAACGACCCAGAATTTTCGATCCCGAAAATTCCAGATAGTTAGAGAAAAGAAGAAAAGAGGTAGAAGAAGAAGAACAGAAACACCAAAGCATAATCTCACATTCGCAGCGGATAAAATATAATATCAATAACACCAGTTTACAAAGGAAAATTGTACTTGTCAAATTACACTTTAATACATCAGAGTTACAGCATACACAAGCACTGGACAGATACAATCCACATGTCCCAGATAAACTACAGTATCACAATGGATGCACTCCACATGTGACGACCCGCAGATCCATACCCTTTGAATCGACAATAATCCACACATGTCCGACCTAAAAAGCACAAACTGACGAAAAGTCAAGAGAAAGAAAAGAAGAGAGAAGAAGAGAAGAGTAGAAAGAGAGAAGATAGAACCAAATAGAACAATACAAAATCTCATATTGCAGCAGAAAACATATAATATCATATCAATGATCTTTACAAAACAGAAACTGTATATACATACATCACTCAGAGTTCAACAATCAATCAATAGTTATCAGCTTGAACAGTTATAATAACCTATTCTCACAAATGCGGATAATATAACAACAACTAAGCAATGCAGCGGATAATCAAGCAAATACAGATGTAGGACTCCTGCTCTCCTACTGAAGCTCCAAAAGAATCAAAACTGAACCTGCAAATATACTCGGTCTGACCCGAGTATTGAAAGGGAAGAACGCCTGGATCAGTCTGGTAAACCAGCGTGAGAATCACATTCAACTGAATTTATTAAATTACCTAACTTTTCCTTTATCAAAACAAAAGTATCTCGTAAGACAAGTCCACACATAAACTCGGACATGTTTTTACCTTGTGATAACTAAAACATATCAAATCCTCTTATATTATAGTAGTGTTTACTATATACAAATAATATTAATCATAGCCGAAATTGTTACATTGATTAAATTCCAGCATATAGCCCAATTGGGTAATACAATCAAAATGGGAACCACGTAGTGGAGTTTGGATTTCCATACAAATGACCAGGTGAAGGGACTACCTTCCGGCAGTACATCTCTAGAAGAATGTACCGAGAAACCATCACAAAATTTTTCTACCAACAAAAGACCGACCCACCTCTATAACTAGATGGTACCGAATATGTCATCCTCCGGTCATTACCGACCTTTACCAAGGGCCCTCTAGAATACAAACCACAAGAATCAGTTACACGACGTCATAGCGTGCAAAGATATATCTAGAAGAGGATGATCATATCCTACTTGAGAATGACCCACTTTGCCTTGCTGCATCTAACCCTGTTTTGGTCATTTCCGGTTGATGAGGCCCGACGAGGTAATAATTACCTTTCACAAATCACAATCACATAACTTTGAATGCCACACGGCCATTTCCGTTGACTACTAATTGCCTTCCACAAAAATACAACCCTTAAGCTCATACGTCTCAAGGAGGGTGTTAAGCTAAGAGAAGTTGCCTTCTCTTCCACCACTGATGTACGTTTGTAAAAACCAATGTACGTAATCTATAGAAATGCAATGTCAGACAAACATCCATACAAGTTGTCCAGGAAAAGGACAAACCGAAGGTACTTTCCTACCACACCTTGTCGGGAAATCCCTAGGATTAGTATCGAATAGTCCTCGCATTGGATATTTCATAATAAAGAGACCACTACTACTAGATGTATATTGGGATTTTTACCCCAAACGATCAACAAGCAGTCCTCAACTATGAAAATCCAAAATATAAATATCATCACAAGCGACCTGCACAATCGTCGCATATATGTTGGTCCGAAGTGGTTTTCAGATAAATCTGATCCCAGTCTCTTCGCACCAACAACGCAAAAGCGTTTCTCAACTTCACGCAGAAACTAAGTCTCATAGACTTATCACGTTTCCAACTTTCAACTTGCTATCCATCGGGCCAAGAAAGAAGCTCGATAAATTGGAGTACTACTCCGTACTATACGAATCAACATTCTCAACACAAACGATAATCAAGCATACACAGAAGGCTACGTACTAAGTGTACGACTAAATAGTTCCCACATCAAGTTGAGGAACTAAAATTTTGGCCAAATTTGACAGTCGGTTATTTAACTATCAAAACAAACAACAAATATTCAGCACCATAACAATCACTAGGCCCTTTTTATTAATCTTTTATTAATTAAACCAGTTGCTAAATATTCACTCAAATTTATCTTTAAAAAGATATAATCTCAAAACCATCTCAATATATCAATCTTGGAAAACATTTCCAAATACTTATTTAAAAATAAGTAATTCACAAATCAATTATATTTTCAACACTTAGAAAATATTACATATACTTAAATCACGATTGAGTATATATTTTATTCTTTAAGGAAAAGATTCTTTTAAACATCTTTATTTTGGGTCAAAACGAATGTTGCATAAAACATCGTTACGACAACCCAAAGTCAATAGTATACGGATTTGGTAATTTAGATAGATATATAAATCCCAATACTCTACAAAATATTTTCTTTCGAAAATCATTTACTATAACAACAAAATTATAATCCATCATTTCCTCATTTCTCGTAAACGTCTATTTCAACAATGTATGTTGAAATATATGGTTTCGATATTCAACACATTTTAAAACATCTTTAAACCATTTAACTCCATTTTAAAATATCACTTCCCAAAACATTTATTTAATATATTATTCACTGTCAAAAATCGTGAATATAATTCATTTACCCAAATTCAATATTATTTCAACTTTTAATTTAAAGGAAAATTCACTGTAAAAAATCGTGAATAAAATTCCTTTAAATAAACTTCTATATTTAACTTATCAAAATCAACTGATTTCGGATTTATAAAACAATGTTTATAAACTCCACACGTATTTTAATTAAAACTTCAATTTAAGAATTCTCTTTATTAATCAATTACATGTAATAACTTAAGTACAGGCCAAAATCCAATTTATAAGTTAATTACTTATAAATCATTTATTTTACAAATTCGTTTATTTTATAACTTCACAATTCATAAATCTTATTCACTTATAAAATCCATTTATAACTTCATTTTAACACTTATAAAACTTGTCTTATAATTCCAATATTTTAATTTATAAAATATAAATTTTATAAATCTTCTATATAAACCATTTATAATAAATCAAAAATCTCAATTTATACCATTTCACAAAATAGTTAACTTCCTATTTCAAAAATCATCTTCTTACTATATTTCCCAAAAATCATAATTTTTATGACATAAAAATTATAACATTTATTTTATTCAAATTAAATTCATTTCTTTAACCATTCAAAATTCATTAGAACATCTATTTTCAAAATCACTTTAAAATCTTTTTTAATTTGGAAACCATCACTTTAACATTTTTAAATTTCCATAATAGGCCCAATGCTGCAACATCACTAAATACATCAATCACGACATCCAAAACATCATATATCATATGATAACAGAATATATTACAATATCTGTAAACAAATCAATACCGGTGAAGAATCCAATTGGATCCCTCCAACCCATCACCTGCGACAAATATACATATTAGAAATATATGTACAATGTCCGCTTCAAGGCAAACGCGCATATAAAGGGCATCCGCTCATACACGGGAACGTATAGGGTCATCTACTCCATTAGGCAGGTATATATCTAAATACCAATCAATATATCATATATCACCCAAACAATCATCAATCATCAAAAATAATATTTATTCTCACTTATATAAAAATATCAGTGAGTCAGAAAGAGTGAGTTGTACTCACATTGCTTGTAGTCGTCGCGATAATGATTTATTCCGATTAAAATTAAACAAGCGTTTAATCTCAACCAAAATTTTCACTAGCTCAAACAAATCCCAATCCTGCTCCATAATATAGTGCTCGTCCATATGAACCCAATGCAATTCGTTTCGTGCGAAACGGACCTCATATGAAAAAGTTATAGTACTTTAAACTTTAAACGAATTTGTATAAATCAATTTACAATTTTTTTTAAACCTTTCTTCATCAGGGCCGTCGATTTCTGTGATGACTCAGAAATTTTTAACATTTAAAAATGAAATATTTAATCGATTTTAAATATTTGGAGGTTAGTTTAACTTGAATTTCAAAATTAACTATGAATTTGTCAATTAAATTATTGAAATTAATTTATTGAAGTTGGATGAAAATTTGAATCTTTAGTTTTAAGTTGATTAAAAATATTTCAAAGGCTTAGAAAATTTATATTGATAATACTGAAGATAATGGAAGCTTCAGAATTGAATTTGGGAATGATTTGTTCAGTTTTGAAAATTTATCGTTTAAATCGATATCTAAAAATAGCCTTCCGAGTCTCGTAATTCGACGAAACTAGTTCCATTGGA
The DNA here is from genome assembly GCA_030765085.1 of Allium cepa. Classification (NCBI taxonomy): domain Eukaryota; kingdom Viridiplantae; phylum Streptophyta; class Magnoliopsida; order Asparagales; family Amaryllidaceae; genus Allium; species Allium cepa. The sequence continues at coordinate 210,138,302 of CM060939.1, read as the reverse complement.
TCCGTAATAGTTAGTTATTATCGAATTCTAGTTTTCGTAGCAATCGGAGTTGTTGTTTGATCCTGGCAGCTCAAAACGCATAAAAACTATTTTAATCGATTTAATTTAAAATTAATCGTTCATTTCCGTAACTTGCGCATACGATCAAATTAGGACCTAAAATCTTTTCCCTTGCATTCAGAATAGGATTATAACATTATAAACGCCTGGCGGCACGCCTCGATAGGATTTTGGGATTTCGAGTTAGGTTATACAAGATATTTTGAATATAAAATTATTAAAAAAACAATTAGAAAAATCAAACCCAACCATCTCCATCACGCATCCCATTCTTTTAAGTTACCTGCACCTCTTTCCTTTCAAAGGGCGAAACAGAAAAGAAAAAAATCATCAATTAAAGGCCGCAGCTTCTTTTGGTTTCTTTTCGTTTAAAAATCAAAATCGATTCTCGTCTCAAATAAAAATGGCCGAGCACCTATCCACTGTAATTCAATTCGTTCGATCCCCTATTCCTCCTCCATTTCCAAAACTTTTAAATTCACTCTGCAATAATCAAATTCGAGAAATCGCCAAGCCCTTTCTTCCTCTAGAAAACCCAAATTCAGTTCGAATCAGCAATCGAGATCGAGGAATGCTCACGGTTCGTCTTCGTTGAGATGATGGCGAGCGTGTGTTCTTCAGTGGCTAATCGACGAAAGCAATGGCGAAGCGAGATGGTCAATGGCTCGTTCGCATGGGATGTTGCTCGTCAGAAAGGTAGGAGTCTCGAGATTCGACGGCACGAATTTGGCTAGGGCTCGTGACGGCGTAGTGGCGCACGCAGGTGAGAGTGCGTCAGACGAGGTCGCGATTTGAAACAGTATCGAATTCGAGTTCGGCGACGTGGACGAGGTCGGCTTCTTCTCTGGTAAAGGGTGGAGGCGCGTGTGTCGATTTGGGGGAAACTCGCCGTTTACTTCTTGTTCATATTTAGGTAATTCAAATTTTTTGTAACATTTTAATTTAATGTTTACTCAAGTTTAAGTTTGTAGGCAAATTATTGATTTTATCATTTACCTGAAATTAGCAGTTAGTTAATTAATCGAGAATTATATTAAATTTTATATACATTGAAGAAAAAAATAGGAATTTCGAAAAATGTGAAAGTTTATATAAATTAGTTTTTTTTATGAAATCTATATAAGTTATTTTCTAAATGTACATGTAGTTTCAAAACCCAAAAATAAAACAAATATACATATTTTAGTTTACTAAGTTATTTTAAAATAATGGAGTAAGGAAATTAATTTGTTAAATAAGCTTGTTTAATTTATTTTAGTTACTAAAAGATATTTTAAAGGGAAAGTTGGTTTAAACTAAATTATTAGTTGATTAAATTATTAAAAAGGAAATTAATTGTTTGGTTAGTTCGATATTAATAAATTGTATAATTGCTTATACAAGGTCAAAACCGTGAAATCGAGTCAAGATGGAAATGGATTGCTAATAAAAGCAAAGGTGAGATCTTCTCACTCAAGTTCAAATTGAAATTTCCAGTTTGATTTTAAATAGTGAAATTAAAATTGATTGACTGTGTGCTTGGGTGATTGAATTATAATAATTATTCACTACATGATATTATACATATATTAGTATATAGTATATTGGAGTTGATTTCCCGCATTACATAGCGGATGAGACCCTATTGCGCCGCATAATAGTGGATGATATTTTATAAATCCCATATACCGCGATATTCCACCTCGAAGTGGAATTGGTATTTAATTGTTGTGTTAACATCTATGGATGCAGGGAAAACAAGTTGGAGGGATCCAACTGGATTCCTCAAATATTGAATTTGTTTCATATCTTGTGTGTTGATTATTTATAATCTGTATGTGATTATTTGTAATTGAAACCCTTGAAGGCTATAATTTAGCCGAATATATTTCTGATATCGTAGGATATCAGGAATAAATAAAATTAGATTTTTGAAATTTAGTACAAAATTTATAGTAAATTAATTTTAGAAAATTGAATAAATTTAAAAGAAGGAATTTGTTTCAAAAGATAATAAATATAGTGTTGAAATAAATTTAGAAATCAATTTTGGAAATTGATTTGGTATGTGAAAATAAACTAGGAAATCAATTTAGACTCGGTGCTGAAATGAATATTTGGTGACCGATTTAAAAATCCTATATCAATGGATATTTAGAAGTTAAATTCACGATAGGAATTTATAAAGAAAAGGGAAATTCGTTTAAAAATAAATATTGTTTTATTTTTAAAGGTTGTGAAAAGAAATTTCCAGAATTGGAATGTAAATTAAAATAAATCGAGAAGATTTATTAATTTATATAAATGGAAAGAAAATTCTACCTTGGAAAGCCAAGTATATTTTAAAGTAGCCTTTGAAGGATAAATTAAAAGTTCTAGGAATTGTTTCGGAAGAAAATTGTTGAATTTTTTTTTTGGATTGTCTTAAACCTCTAAAATAAAGATTTATTTAATTAATTATAAAAGGGGTTATTTTAAAGACTAAATTGATACTTATTTTAGAAATTGGATATTTAAATGGTTATATCCTATCTATCAATTTTATTTTAAGATTTGTTTTGGACTTGAAGTTTATATGCGATATTAGTATAATATTATTTCATAACTAATATTTAAGCAAGTATTTTTTTTAAAATAGTTTTTATTTTAAATATTTCCAAGTATATTTTAGATAAGTATTTTAAATTATTTGAACTCGGTAAATTTTCAGTGGAATCAGATAAATATTTGGAAATTTATTCCAAGTGAGGATGGTGATTTGGAATTTGTTTTCAAAAGAATTGCAAGGCGTAAAGTGATTTGAATTTTGTTTTCAAATAGTCGAAGTGCTAAAATTTTATCTTGCGGAGACATTTTGAAATTAAATAATTTGGCAAAATTATTGAAATCCAGTATTTGTTGGGAATGTTGAATGATAGTTAAATAACCGACTATCAATATTGGCCTTTTAATGGCATTTGGATTTCGATACGACCGCGGGTCGGATTCCAAGTGGATATCCGAAAACCACATTGAACCTTTGTGATTGTGATGGATCTTTTATTTAAAAGATCAACGTGGAATTTGTTGTGATTTGTTTGAAAATCTGAATGAACACTTATTTTAAAAAAAATAAGTGCTCGTTATTCGGATTAGCCGGGAGATGACCTTGTGTCATAAAACCTATTCCGAATAACGATACGACGAAATAGGATTGCATTTGAAGATGGTATTGAAGATCGGATATTTTCGAAAGCGAAAGGATTACCTGTCGAATGTCTCTGCACCGGGTTGCTCCGGTATAGAGATTTTATCACCCTTTGTGATGGGGATTCCGGACATGATTAGTGAATATCCGGATTTGCAAAGGCTTCTTTGGAAGTGCCTTCGATTCCGTTCGATCCCGAAACGGACTTGTATGGATGTGTGGCTGGTGTTACACTTTGAGATGTAAAGCTGGTTTCTACCGAATACATTCCTGTTGGTGGCGGAGAATTTATTCTCTTAGCTTAACACCCTTCTCTGAGACGTACGAGCTCAGAGATTATGTAGTTGATGGTTACTAGTGATACATTCCCAATTTGGTAATGTGCCACATGAAATGGTGCTGATCATTTGTTGATCAAAGCATGACTTTGTGGAAAGTGTAGCTTTGTGGACGAGACTTCGTCGGACCTCACACCCCGAAAATTGTCAAAACAGGAAAGATGCGGCAAGGTGATGAGGGTCGCGCCCTTTAAGGTATGTCATTTACTTTTGGAAAAGGGTAGTCAGGTATGGAGCCCTGATGTTTAACCTTTGTGGTTACTGCAAATACTTTTCTTTGTGGTTGTTGGTGTAGAGGATCTTTGGATAAAGGTCCCAAAGGACCGGGGGATGGCATACTCGTGTAGTAGTTACCTAGTTACAAAGGTAACCCGGTCTTGTGTTGGGAGAGAGCTGGTTAAGTTCTCGGGACGTCCCTCCAGAGGCATACCATGTGGCAGTAGGAAGTTCCTTAGCCTGACCATTTGTTGGAAAGCGAAAGAAACAATACGCTCCTTGTACGGTTTTAGTTGTATAAGCTGCCATCTACTTATGGTGGCGCCCCACTGTTTAGATGGTAGCTATAATAGGCATAGTTCAGAATGTCTATGCTGGCTAAGATTAATATTATACTTTCGAAATGTTTCTGCACTATGCACTAATCATAACATCGAAAGGTTTTTTGCGTATTAAGCATGTTTGACTATCATAAGGAGAAATCTCCTCCAATTCTACGTTTGCATTGTGTGTGTGGCCGGAGGCCTTATGGTAGTTTCATTTTCCAAAAGCATATCAGATTTCTTTTTATTTTCTTTGTGAAAATAACTGTCTTTAAGATCTCACACCAGTCCCATGACTGACCTGAAGTTTATTGTTCCCTTTCTAAACTTTGGATGCGCATGATTTTTCACACGGGCAGCCTAGAGTAGGTTAGCATTATTCGGGAGCGAAGTCAAGAATATTGTATGGAAATCAGGAGTTGGAGCTGGATGGCGAGACGTATCACTTATATATGTAATATTTCTTTGCGTTGTTTGTTGTTGTACACTCTGTTAATGTAATGTGTTGTAATGTAATAACTGATATAGTGATTCTGTTTAAAGATATTTATTTATCTATTATATTTGTTCCGCTGCGAAATGTGGGATTCTGTTATTGTTTCTATTTCCTCTTTCTTCTTCTTCTACCTCTTCTTCATTAACCCTAATGGTTCGGTTTTCCGGCGTTCGACTGTGAGGCATTTGATACAGTGGACGTATGAATGTCGATTTTCGAAAGTCGAAAAATCGGGCCATTACAGAGTGGTATCAGAGCATTTGGTTAAGCGATAACCTTGGCTCTGTTGGGTATTACTCATTAGAGATAGAGTCAGCAGTGCTCTAGAATAAGTGTGACTGTAATAATAGATATGAGCGCGTATTTGTTAGTGAATATAAAATTGTTTTATATTGTGTTGACTTATCGGTTGATTGTTTATAGATTCTGGTCGGTGCAGTTTGGCCAACTGTTTCGATAGGGGTTTCTAAACTCTTAAACATGATAAACTGACACAGTATTGTTTTAAAATCGGGTAAATGAGATAATTTTACCCAAACTATTTTCGTATATAAAAGAAACAAATTTTCTGTAAATTTTTATGGTATATGGTTGCTTGGTTGTTAGGAAGTGATAATATTAAACTATTATCATTGATTATTGAATAAGAATTGAAATCATAACAAAGAATTAAGAAATAAAAATCCATATACAAATGAGAATTGTAAATTATAAATGTAATTTATAATTTGAAATAGAACTCTAGAGAAATATTTGGAAATGTTCCTGAAAATATTTGAAATTTGGGAAGTTTGGAAATTAAATTCCTTCTGTAATTGAAAATAGTTTTCAAGGGTTTGGAAAAATGTTTTTGGAGGGATAAAAGCTTTAAACTCTTTTTGGTCCCTTGAAAATAATTCCGGTGGTTATCGCGACATCATCGGTGTTCATTTTCGAGTTCCAGGAGAGGAATTACTGCTCAATGATTTTAAATTGAAAATTGTTTTCCAAAATTGGGTTTGTTTTGGAAATACAAAGGGTTTTGGACATAAAATTGCTTCATAATGATTTAAGAAATTGTTTAAACTTTTGGATCCTATTCAAAATAGTTGTGGAATAATAAGTATGATAACTCATAAAAATATTTGAAATTTGATTGGAATAAGATTCAAATTGAAAAGGGATAAATAAAAGTAAGTGTGGAGTAAATTTGTGAATGAACAAATGAGTTAACATTTGGAAGTAAATGAATTGGATTAAAGAAAAATGGAATGAGTTTTGATTTGGATCAAGTTGAATAAAAAAAATCTAACTTGGGAAAAATAAAATGGAATTGAATCCAAGTAAACTAATATGATAATTAATTAATTCATGAATAGGAAAGTTGAATTAGTTAAATAAAAAATTCAATTGTGGGTTAAATTGGTAGATAAATTCAAGTAAGTAGAAATAAATTGAAAATTTCCTTGTTATTGATAAAATAAATTCGAGATGAATTGAGAATGGAAAGTTGAAATTTAAAATGGATAAGTGAGTAAAACTAATTTAATTAAATTAGTCGATGTGATGGAACTGATAAATGAAAATCGAATCAAGGATTTAAGTTTGGAAGTGTTACAAGGAAAAATAAATTTGAGTCTTGAATTGAAATAACTTAAGTAAATATTGGATAAAAGCTCGACTTAAGTAAAATTGTGAAATGGTTATTGTCAAGTTTTATGGAATGGTTGTGAATGAAACTTATTTGATTAATGAGTGAATATGGAATACAAAATGAATTGAATGGAATCAATTGGAAATGAAACAGAATAAAGAGTAAATTGAGTTGGTATTAATTTAAATTAGTTATTGTAACATCCCGCCTTTTCACATGCTTTAAATCGACACTCGTGACAATTCAAACCATACGGAAGGGCGGATTGTTATGGGGTAAATAAGAAAACAAAGAAAGAAATAAAACAAAATAGGATCTTACAGCGAAAGGAAAAATATAATAATCAAATATACAGTTCATGAAGCTGTTTTTCAAAATATTTAATTATACTTACAATATATATCAGAGTTATACATACCATAGAATATCAATAATGCAGTGGAATACAATAGTGTAGTGGAATAATATAGTAGATAATAGTACTACAAATCTTCGTCTTCGTCCTCCAGAACAAAATCTTCAAATCCTGAAACACTCGGACTGACCCGAGCGAATTGAAAAGACAAAACACTCGAGTCAGAACTAAAAGATCTTATGTGAGTTAAATCAATAGAAATAAATATGAGAGCAGTTACTTAAGAGATGCTCGGGATTCACATCTCCTAAGAATCCATTAAACTATTTAATATGTAGTAATATTTCGCTATTATAATAATGTCTATTAGTAAAATAAACTTACTTTTAAATAGCGTTAAGGGGTTACCCATATAGCCCTTAACACATAATATATTCCTATAGTCTATACAGTACCGTAATCTCCCCCACAGTGAGGGTCGTCAGAGGGCACTCCATAGGTATGGTACAAAACAAAATCGTATAAGGTGCGCTAGGGTAGGTGACACGGCACAACTAGGCAATGCCAGGGTAGATATACCAATCACTATCCGGGCTAGTGGTAACGCATAGCCGCAGCTACCGCTCACCTCGAGCCACACCCCCAAATAAAAAAAATCAGAAGTGGCCACCGAATCAATCCAAAAGTCAAAGTATAATATCGAAGGGATGTATTCGATCAAAGGTGCTACCTCATTGGCCCGAGAATCGCTCCAGTTTTAGCCACCTTATGCCAACTCACGGGAGTTGGGTCCACGTATTTACCTCAAAGGAAACGCCGCCACCATCCTACTTCATTCTGGAATCTCCACCGCTTACACGGTTATTAAAGTGGTTTTCGGAGTTGGCAAAGAGTATGACAACTTCCGATCCCGGTCTCTTCAACAACCAAACGTTATTATAACACCGCGGTCTTTTCTAAAACAATTATGCTTCAAAACCAGAATAAAATATTCATTTCAAAACCATATAAATACGATATCATCTTCATTTTAAAAACAAATCAATATGATATCATTTATAAAAACCTAAATTAATATAATATCCTTTTTATTTCAAACATATCCTTTCTAAAACTATAACATTTTCAAAGTTATAATATTTCAAAACCAAACGGTTGAAGTATTACCTTCCAAAACATAAAACTGTGAATTTCATAACTTTGAAAAATAACTACACCCTTTAAATGGTTTAAATATTAAATTACTTTGTAAAATAAATACTTCTTTAATTTCACAAATAAATTCCAAACATCGATTTGAACCTCCAAATAAACCATTTATAATTCAATATTTTCAAAGCTTAAAATTCAATATTTCAAAGCTAAATTTTAAAATTCATATATATATATATATATATATATATATATACCGATTTCACTTTTTCTATTTTTTAGTTTTTAAATATTACTAAATAATCTAGTATCCCTTTAATAAAACTCCAAATTTCAAAATTTGAATATTCCTCAATTCATTTAGACTTGATATATTTACTTAAACCGCTTAACCCCGAATTTAGTTTTAAAACCATCTTCTTTTAAACATCTAAATTTCAATAAGTTCCAGTGGATTTTTATTAAATAAAATTCTTAATTAAATAACATCTCAAGTCAATTTCAAATCTATTTTCTCACACTTGATTTATAAAAATCAATATAAACTCCATAAAAATATAACATTTAAGTAAATACTTCCCATATTATAATTTAATAAAATCAACTTTATTATTAAATTTATTTATACTTTAAACAATTTTATACACAGCTTAATACCAAGAATTTTACTATATATAAAATAACCTTTATTAAATGTCCGAATCGATATCTCATAAAACCATATATATTTCTTTGCGAAACCATAGAAAACATTTCAAAATATTTTTATATATAGAGACCGCGGTGTCTGTATAAAATTTTCTACCCTATAGTCAAGTGATACGGATATTCATCATTTCAATCCGTAATTTAAAATGAAAATTTGCGGTTGTATATCATTTCAAACCGCAATCCCGAATGAAATGAAAATGCATAATAACTTGTAGTTTATAACAATATAAAATACAGCATCCATTCATACAATATCAACCATCAACCATTTATCACAATCATCATCAAATTCAACAATAGCATTAATATAGAATGGATAATAAACAACAGGTATTAAATAGCAGTTTATATTCAATATTAAACTAAATAACTGTTTAACTGGCAGTTTATATGCAATGAATAATTAATTAACAATTTAACATGTAGTTTAAATGCAATGAATAAATTAAAAAGCAATTTAATTTAAATAAATGAAATTAACTGAGATGATGATTAAAATATCCCAAACAACCATAAATAAATTGAGGAAGAGAAGGAATAGAATGAATTGCGTACAGACAAATGAGAATGAGGGGAATTAGGGTTTATAACCGGGTTTATATAGGTAGGTCAGAAATTAGAATGGATGGATAAGGTTGGATATACGCGTTAACGCCAACGTGGCCCAAAAAGCCCATTTCGACTCCGGAATGAAATTGGGTCAACCCATATATCCAAGTAGATGTTTTTAAATATTTTAAACGCGATGGAACAAGTTTCAAGTCCAAATTCCATCATACGAAGAAGTTATGCTCAAATCAGTATTTTCCAAATTGGCTTCAATTGATTTCAATTTTATTGATTTCAAGGCATTTCAAGCCCGTACGATCAAATGATAAGCCTGATCGCTACGAAACTTGAAATACTATAGTAATTCACCGTTACGGATCCGATGAAACTGGTTTCGTCGAAATCCGAGTTAGTGGCCAAAATGGCTATTTTTATATTAATTAAATAAATTAAAAATAAGTTAATTAAATCAAATTTTACAAATTTACTTTAATTATTTACAATTTTTATCAGTTTGGATTACTTGGTAAATTTAGAATCCTTTTAAAAATTTCTACATCAATTTATCATTGAAAATTCCCAATTTACAATATTAAGTTTAAATTTCAATTTATCCAGAAATTAACTTAAATTCCCAAGAAATTCATTTATTTGATTTTTAAATCCTATTAATCACTCCATTATCTCCAAGTAAATAAATTAACATTGGTTCAAGGTTTATTATATTGTTATTCTCAATTTTCATCTTAAACTCCTTTAACGTAATATTTAAACATTTAATTTCAATAAATTGCAATAAACCCAATTACCCTAGTTTATTCAAATAAATAAAAAAAATCTTGATTATCGTTCTTATTATTCAAAAAAATCATTATCCTACAAACATATTTAACATTTGGTTGCGTTTCATTACCCTGATACTTTCCGTTTCACCTTTATTCGTATTAATTATTTTATTTCCACTAATTGTGAAATAACTACAAAATTCAATCCTATTGAAATTTGTCAATTTCTTCCATAAATTTAGATTTTAAATCCAATAAATTAATTTACCTTGGCTCCATTCTTTGTTACATCAATTATTACTTATCGATCCGGATTTATAATTTCATATACGCTAAATTTTTTATTTCATGACATTAATATAAGCCTATGTACAACTTAATTTGAATAAATACTATATTCCTAAATGTACTTCTATCAATTAAATGCATTAATTAAGGTTTTAAAACCAATAAATGATTTTTCCTTAATTTCATCCTTAAACCAACTTATTACTCTACGTACATTGCGTATTAATTCATCAATTAACATACTTTGAACTATTTTCCCCAATTTATCAATTACTACCTTAAAATAAACTTATGTTTCTATTTAATTTTCATTTACACTTCCGTTACTATACTAATAATCATTAAAGTAAGGTTTATTATCAACACGAATATTAAAATTTCGTTTCTAACATTGATTGTATTTATTTTTATTATATTCCATTTATAGCTAAGTCATAATATTTGACTTTTAATTAAATTGTAACGTTCATTCAAGTTCATTAAATATTAACTTGCATTAACACGTTTTCCTTAATTTACAATCAAATACCGTTAACAATGTTTTATTATATTAATCAATTTAATACTTTCCTTTATTTCTCTATACAATTACATCCGAGTATAATCTTTTCACTACTTTCATTCATTAGAATTCTATTCAAATTTCAATTTCTTGCAATAACTCTATAAATTTGCATACCAATAAATTAGGTTCCAATAAATAGGATTTATTCAATTCAACCTTTTTAATTAAGTCTATTTTAATCAATATAATATTTCATAGGTTAATTCTTAACATTTACTTCATTACAAATTATAACAATTATATTTCTTAATTAAATTTAATTCCAAAATCTTATTAATATGACAAATTTGATTAACGAAATTCACTGGTCGTTACACTCTCCCCCACTCAAAACTTTTCGTCCCCAAAAAGGGAAAAAAGGGAAAAGAAGAATTAAGAAATCAATATATCTTATTAATATTAAATTTATATAAATTTACAAAATTAATTAATTTAAATAAAATATACCAATTTATAACCAATAGATATTTTTATACTTAAATTAATAAAGTTTGGAAATCATTTTCAAAAAATTTCTAAGTCCAAAATTTTCGAAAAATTTCGGCAGAGTCTCCTTTGTACGGGGAGGCACGGGAGCAAATATAATATCAATTATAATAATATACAACATATATTTTTCAAAATAATATATATCCCCACGCGGAAAAAACAATATAATAGCGCTATAAACCGAAATCCCAAAATGTACCTATTTGTCGGGCAATTTACGCTTGTATTATGAAACCAAATGCACTAGCAATTGCTTCCATAACCTGTATTTCACTTATATAATCTATAGAGAGTTAAAAATTATATAAAATGAAATATTTAAAGTGGTTTCAACCATAAACAACAAAACAATACAACCATCAATCACTAGCAACATGGCATACAACCATCATATAAAATCAACCCAAAACAAACATTCATTCATATCAAACAACCAATTAATTGTTCGGGTTCACCACTTCAAATTTGCATAGAATGTAAAATAAACTACCAATAACACCATTTACTCAACGGTCTCTGGTGAAGCTAAATAGATTATTCACACATCCAAACAATTTTAAAGTATCCTTACCCAAACAACCATAAACCAAACAAACAACAATCTCAAACAATAGATTAAGTTTATTCTTATTAATTCCATTCATACTTTTGTTGTTTGATTTATTTTTCATTCATATAATGGTTTATCTTTTTATTTTACATTTTATTTCTTACAGTTTTCATTTATCCATACATAATGCAAATTTATTTTATTTTCATTACATTCATTTATTTATTACTTAATTTCACTTATTACAGCATTCGTTTTCCAACTTATTTTATTTATAAATATCTTCAACTGTTTATTTAAGTTCATTATCATTCATTTATACTACTTCATTTCATTTATTCACTTTCATTTATTACTAAATTACATTTATAATACTTACCTTTCTATTTCAATAAGTAGTCTTTTCAATTACACTCAAGTTTATAACACTACACATCAAATTCTTATTTATTAAGGTGATTCATTGAACACTTTCATTACTTTAAATTTTTACCTGTATAATATTCTATTACAGTTTCTTATTAAACATTGTAACTTTTATTATTTGGTAAGTTATATATATGCTTTTTAAGAATGCAATTGAAAATCATACAAGTTTATCTTATTTCTTTCTAAAATTTATTCAATGTTCAATAATTATATCCTTTGTATTATAGGTTACACATTATAAATTAGTTATATTTCATTTTACTACACTAAATTGAACTATTAATTAACTGGAACTTAAGAACCAAATACCGGGTTTAACTTTAAATCATTTAAAATAATAGATAAACATATACCTACAACTTATATATCCAATTATATTTAAAAAAAATTAAAATTTATATTTAATTATCAAAATAAATATGCAGTAAAACTACTACAATGGCCTTCCCACTTCGAAACTCGATAATGAATGTCGATGATGCGGCCGCCATCACCGAAATTATTTTCCAGCGACAGAGAGGGAAGTACAGAGCTTATCACTTTCAAAAGTTTTTTTTTCAAAACAATTCTTTCAAATCATATTAAAATATTTATATTAGAAAATACTTCTAAATAATGTTATTATTATGTTTCAAAATCATTCAAAAGAAATTTTCAAAAGCCCGAACATAAGTTCTAAATTTCCAATTTTTATTTATTTTAATTCTCATTTCAACTATTATTTATATTTATAAATTACCCTACCTAACAACCAAAATATAGAAACCAAATATAACCTTTATAAAAAAAATATTATATATATAGAAAATATAATAGGCAAAATTATTTCATTCATCTATATTCAAAAACAAATATTATGTCGGTCTGTCCTATTAAGTGTTTAGAAATCCCTATTGATGTCATAGCGTCCTATGCACCAACCAGAATTTATAAATACAAAACGGAATAGATTAACACAATATTAAAACCTTTTTATAACACTAACAAATATGCTCTCTAATATATATATATACACTCAGCGACTCCCATAGGGTATTACTTGTTGGATCATAGGTTTTGATTGCTGACAATACACAACAATTCACGATTCTATGACTACGATAACATCCAGACTCATCGGCTCAATATATGGTTTGTATAGTTATATATTTTAACAAGAGTCATCAAATATGTATATAGAGTCTAGTTTAGTGCTTTGTTAAAATCTTTCCTCAATAATCATCATTCACATTCAAATAAACTTGCTTGCATATTTTAATCAAAATCAAGTTTACAAAAAATACATGGACCAGGGATCGAACCCGGGTCACTAGTTTGGAAGGCAAGTACTCTAACCAAATGAGAATACATGGACCGGGGATCGAACCCAAGTCACTAGTTTGGAAGGCAAGTACTCTAACCAAATGAGCTACTACTGTTTTTGTTTAACAACAGGTCGGCTGACCGACCAGAAACTTTGGTCGACCGACCCTGTGTCAAGTGCACAGATACTCTCTGTTTTGTGTACGATTTTAAACTCAGCTGACCGACCAGTTTTTTCGGTCGACCGACCTGAACATAACGGCTAGTTTTTTGAAGAGTTCTGATTGTTTCATGAAGAGGGATGTCCCTCAATCCAAGAGGTACGGACACAACTTTTGATTGAAACTCTTCATGAAAGATTGTTCTACAACTATATATACATGTTCAAATCACTTCTACAATAACCAATTCTTGTTTATATTTCTAAAATCCATTCTCTATTTACTTCTGCAAATAAAAGCATTCATTCTTATTTAATATCACTAGAATCCTTGATTTAATTCATAAACTTAGATTCTACGTGATTATCTTCCTTCTAAATCTTCACACACATATATACTCTTGAGGATTTGATTATAGGAAATTGTACTATCAAAAGACAATCCGTGTTATTCAGAACACACTCGTCAACAAGTTATTTGTATTAAGTTGAAGTCCTCTTCGGCTGTTGAGGCGAAAAAATTCCTGTTCGGCTGCTCAGGTGTGATATACCTATTCCTCCGGGTTAAGTGAGGGGTTTAGTCTAAATCCAGAGGATATTCTGGGGCTGGGCGTAGAACGGGAAGTTCGAACCAGTATAAAAATTCCTGGTGTGCTTACTTTAATTTTTATTTTACTTCTATTATCAGTTTCCGCATTTATATATCATATTACACGATCCTTAGTACTGCACGAACATTTTCATTTGGTATTAGAGCCTGGTATTCTAGAGATCGTAACAACATCCTAGAATAAATGGCTACAAAAGGATCCAGTCAAGGCAATAAGAAGAGGAAGAGCAATAAAGAAAAATTAAAGGAGCAAACAAACAAATGCTTCATTGCAAAAGATAATGAGGTTAGTGATCTAACTTTTGATGATATGATAGAAATAAATTTAGAACTTCTAGACACTTTAAAAAGTCTCAAAAGAAAATATAAGGAAGCCCTGGAAAATCAGAAGAAAGCAGAATTCGAAAGAGATATGCTTAAAGACGAGAAGAAAATATTAGAAGAAGAACTTGAGAAAATTCAAAATTCACTCTTTGACAATTCTCAACTCGCTGTATTAAGTCAAGAAATATAAGCTCAAAAAGAAAAGAATAATGCTCTAGCTTTTGATAATCATGAGTTAAAAAAAAAAAATTAAAATTGTTGAGTTAGATAACACTAGTCTCAAAACTAAGCTTGATGATATTACTAAAAATATTTCCAATTTTAATAAGGGGAGAGAAAATTTATCCAGGAGTATTGAAAATTCTCAACCTGCTTCAAATAAAAAGGGATTAGGTCATGTTAAGAATTCAAAAGCTCACAATGATAAAAGTGGTTTAGGATATAATAAAATTGATCGTAGAAATAGCACTAGGTATGCTTTCATGTATAGTAAAAATGATAGTGCTAATACTAAATTTCGAGTAAAGCCTAAATCCAATTTTTATAGAAATTCAAATACCACTATGACCTATAATGTTGATAATTTCTCTAGAAGTATAAAATCATTAACAGGAAACATGAATGTAAATTATCTAAGTATTTGGGTTCCTGTTATTTGGAAAAAAAGAGAAAAATACATTGATAATTATTTTAATATGATAGTTAATAATGAAAATTATATTTATAGTGGTTCAACCACACCCAAATGGGGATGGTTTCCTAAAAATTAGGAAATTATAAGAAGCCTGGGTATCGTATGCTTTAAATTTTCTGATACCTTACATTATAAGTAGTAGTTATTTTGTTTTATATTGTTCTATGTTAACACTTATGTGAAATATAATTTATATCATCATATAAACTCTCCTTTTTGTCGATGACAAAGGGGGAGAAAGATATTGCTCTAACACTATTTGCAGGAATAAACCATGCAAGCACAGATTAAGGGAGAGAAAAGATTAATTATTTACAGGAATATATAGCATAGATTCAGGGGGAGAAATCAAAAGCACAATTACAGGAATATATTCAGTGAGGGAGATAAGATCAACAAAGCTTGTCAAAGATTCGTTCGTAGCAAATGAAGTTGTCATCATCAAAAAGGGGGAGAATGTTGGATCATAGGTTTTGATTGCTGACAATACACAACAATTCACGATTCTACGACTACGATAACATCCAGACTCATCGGCTCAATATATGGTTTGTATAGTTATATATTTTAACAAGAGTCATCAAATATGTATATAGAGTCTAGTTTAGTGCTTTGTTAAAATCTTTCCTCAAGAATCATCATTCACATTCAAATAAACTTGCTTGCATATTTTAATCAAAATCAAGTTTACAAAAAATACATAGACCGGGGATCGAACCCGGGTCACTAGTTTGGAAGGCAAGTACTCTAACCAAATGAGAATACATGGACCGGGGATCAAACCCGGGTCACTAGTTTGGAAGGCAAGTACTCTAACCAAATGAGCTACTATTATTTTTGTTTAACAACAGGTCGGTTGACCGACCAGAAACTTCGGTCGACCGACCCTGTGTCAAGTGCACAGATACTCTCTGTTTTGTGTACGATTTTAAACTCAGTCGACCGACCAGTTTTTTCAGTCGACCGACCTGAACATAACGGCTAGTTTTCTGAAGAGTTGCGATTGTTTCATGAAGAGGAATGTCCCTCAATCCAAGAGGTACGGACACAACTTTTGATTGAAACTCTTCATGAAAATTGTGACTATTCTACAACTATATAAACATGTTCAAATCACTTCTACAATAACCAATTTTTGTTTATATTTTTGAAATCCATTCTCTATTTACTTCTGCAAATAAAAGCATTCATTCTTATTTAATATCACTAGAATCCTTGATTTAATTCATAAACTTAGATTCTACTTGATTATCTTCCTTCTAAATCTTCACACACATATATACTCTTGAGGATTTGATTATAGGAAATTTTACTATCAAAAGACAATCCGTGTTATTCAGAACACACTCGTCAACAAATTATTTGTAATAAGTTGAAGTCCTCTTCGGCTGTTGAGGCGGAAAAATTCCTGTTTCGGCTGCTCAGGTGTGATATACCTATTCCTCCGGGTTAAGTGAGGGGTTTAATCTAAATCCAGAGGATATTCTGGGACTGGACGTAGAACGGGAAGTTTGAACCAGTAAAAAAATTCCTGGTGTGCTTACTTTAATTTTTATTTTACTGCTATTATCAGTTTCCGCATTTATATATCATATTACACGATCCTTAGTACTGCACTTTCAATACTACCCTATTAACAAAGAGTCAAACCCCACAAAGCTAAGGTTTATCACTAAACCAAAGCTCTGTTACCACATGTAACATCCCGCCTTTTCGCACGCTTTAAATCGACAAACGTGACAATTCAAACCAACGGAAGGGCAGATTGTTGTGGGGTAAATAAGAAAACCGAGAAAGAAATAAAACAAAACCGAATCTCACAGCGGAAGGAAAAATATAATAATCAAATATACAGTTCATGAAGCTGTTTTTCAAAATATTTAATTATACTTAACAATATATATCAGAGTTATACATACCATAGAATATCAATAATGCAGCGGAATACAATAGTGTAGTGGAATAACATAGTAGATAATAGTACTACAAATCTTCGTCTTCGTCCTCCAAAATAAAATCTTCAATTCCTGAAACGCTCAGATTGACCCGAGCGAATTGAAAAGACAAAACACTCGAGTCAGAACTAAAAGATCTTATGTGAGTTAAATCAACAGAAATAAATATGAGAGAAGTAACTTAAGAGATGCTCAGGAATCACATCTCCTAAGGATCCGTTAAACTATTTACTATGTAGTAATATTTCGCTATTATAATAATGTCTATTAGTAAAATAAACTTACTTTTAAATAACGTTAAGGGGTTACCCATATAGCCCTTAACACATAATATATTTCCATAGTCTGTACAGTAGCGTAATCTCCCCCCTACTGGGCGCGGTCAGAGGGCGCTCCATAGGTACGGTACAAAACAAAATCGTATAAGGCGCGCTTTGGTAGGTGACACGGCACAACTAGGCAATGCCAGGGTAGACATACTAATTGCTATCCGGGATGGTGGTAATGCATTGCAGCAGCTACCGCCCACCTCGAGCCACACCCCCAAATAAAAAAATCAAAAGTGGCCACTGAATCAATCCAAAAGTCAAAGTATAATATCGAAGGGATGTGTCCGATCAAAGGTGCTACCTCATTGGCCCAAGAATCGCTCCTGTTTTAGCCACCTTATGCCAACTAACGGGATTTGGGTGCACGTATTTACCTCAAAGGAAACGCCGGCGCCATCCTACTTCATTCTGGAATCTCCACCGCGTACACGGTTGTTAAAGTGGTTTTCGGAGTTGGCAGAGAGTATGACAGCTTCCGATCCCGGTCTCTTCAACAACCAAACATTATTATAACTCCGCGGTCTTTTCTAAAATAATTATGCTTCGAAACCAGAATAAAATATTCATTTCAAAACCATATAAATACGATATTATCTTCATTTTAAAAACAAATCAATATGATATCATTTATAAAAACCCAAATTAATTTAATATCCTTTTTATTTCAAACATATCCTTTCAAAAACAATAACACTTTCAAAGTTATAATATTTCGAAACTAAACGCTTGAAATATAACCTTCCAAAACATAAAACTTTGAATCTCATAACTTTGAAATATAACTACACCCCTTAAATGGTTTAAATATTAAATTACTTTATAAAATAATTCTTTATATTCACAAATAAATTCCAAATATCGATTTGAACCTCCAAATAAACCATTTCTACTTCAATATTCTCAAAGCTTAAAATTCAATATTTCAAAGCTAAATTTTATAATTCATATATGTATATATACCGATTTCACTTTTTCTGCTTTTTAGTTTTGAAACATTACTAAATAATCTAATATCCCTTTAAAAACTCTAAATTTCAAAATTTGAATATTCCTCAATTCATTTAGACTTGATATATTTACCTAAACCACCTTAACCCCGAATTTAGTTTTAAAACCATCTTCTTTTAAACATCCAAATTTTAATAAGTTCTAATGGATTTTTATTAAATAAAATTCTTAATTAAATAACATCTCAAGTCAGTTTCAAAACTATTTTCTCACACTTGATTTATAAAAATCAATATAAACTCCATAAAAAGATAATATTTAAGTAAATACTTCCCATATTATAATTTAATAAAATCAACTTTATTATTAAATTTATTTATACTTTAAACAATTTTATACATAGCTTAAAACCAAGAATTTTACTATATATAAAATAACCTTTATCAAATATCCAAATCGATATCTCATAAAACTATATATATTTCTTTATGAAACCATAGAAAACATTTCAGAATATATTTATATATATAGACCGGGGTGTCTGTATAAAATTTTCTACCCTATGGTCAAGTGATATGGATATTTATCATTTCAATCCGTAATTTAAAATGAAAATTTGCAGTTATACATCATTTCAAACCGCAATCCCGAATGAAATGAAAATGCATAATAACTTGCAATTTATAACAATATAAAATACAACATCCATTCATACAATATCAACCATCAACCATTTATCACAATCATCATCAAATTCAACAATAGCATCAATATAGAACGGATAATAAACAACAGGTATTAAATAGCAGTTTATATTCAATATTAAATTAAATAACTGTTTAAATGGCAGTTTATATGCAATGAATAATTAATTAACAATTTAATTGGCAGTTTAAATGCAATGAATAAATTAAATAGCAATTTAATTTAAATAAATGAAATTAACTGAGATGATGATTAAAATATCCTAAACAACCATAAATAAACTTTAAATCACATCATATATCAATTTACCAAACATAAGAAATTTTAGAAGTTGCGAGTGGGTTAAAACACTCACCTTTTGAATTTAAATTGAATTTAAATCCAATTTAAAACCCAAATTTCACAGTCTCCAAATCCATCCAAACCAGTGCCAAAACGTCAGAAATTTTGATACAATCCTAGCGGAGAAAACCGCGTGCAATTTCGACCTCGTATGCGAAAGTTATTGTTGTTTAGAGAGAGTGAAATTTAAATTAAAAGGAAACAGAACACAACAACCTTATACACAAGCGCCACGTCATCCAGGCATCCTCTCCTTCACAACACGTTCGAACAGAAGAAGTCAACTCCAAAACCCTAGCACCGCCACCCTTTATGCAATTTCTGCCGCTTCCCCAAGTGGTTGTGCAACGATCGAGACATGCCACCACGACCAACACTTTCGGCTGACCCTACTGGACCCCCTCGACTCGCTCTCGGCCTCCCGCTGCATAACGCCTCCATCACGATTTTTTCGCCAATCACGACAAAACGATCAACTGCGGGCCCAAGTGACTGTATCGATCTGCATGCCTTACCAATCTCTACCTCCTGATCGCCGTGAAAACGACGATCCGCCGTCAACTCCGACGACCCAATATGAACGGCCGGGAGTTATTCATTAAATTATGGACACACGGAGACTCGAATCGAAAAACGAACACCACGAGTGAATTACGCTAGTCGAGAGCTTCAACATATATTTTTTCAAATTTTTCTGAGGACTTTGAATTTTATGCTTTGGATTTGATTTGAAATTGGATCTGGAAATATAGAATTTTGTCTGCCATTGAGGAAGAGGAGGAATAAAATGAATTGCATACAGACAAATGAGAGTAAGGGGAATTTGGGTTTATAACCGGGTTTATACATGTAGGTCAGAAATAAGAATGGATG
Organism: Allium cepa; assembly: GCA_030765085.1. Lineage (NCBI taxonomy): Eukaryota > Viridiplantae > Streptophyta > Magnoliopsida > Asparagales > Amaryllidaceae > Allium > Allium cepa. The sequence continues at coordinate 210,117,955 of CM060939.1, read as the reverse complement.
GATAAGGTTGGATATACGCGTTAACGCCAAAGTGGCCCAAAAAGCCCATTTCGACTCCGGAATGAAATTGGGTCAACCCATACATCCAAGTGGATGTTTTTAAATATTTTAAACGCGATGGAACAAGTTCCAAGTCCAAATTCCATCGTATGAAGAAGTTATGCTCAAATCAATATTTTTCAAATTGACTTCAATTGATTTCAATTTTATTGATTTCAAGACGTTTCGAGCCCGTGTGATCAAATGACAAGCCTGATCGCTACGAAACGTAAAATACTACAATAATTCATTATTACGGATCCGATGAAACTGGTTTCGTCGAAATCCGAGTCAGTGGCCAAAATGACTATTTTTATATTAATTAAATAAATTAAAAATAAGTTAATTAAATCAAATTTTACAAATTTACTTTAATTATTTACAATTTTTATCAGTTTGGATTACTTGGTAAATTTAGAACCCCTTTAAAAATTTCTACGTTAATTTATCATTGAAAATTCCCAATTTACAATAAGTTTAAATTTCAATATCCAGAAATTAACTTAAATTCCCAAGAAATTCATTTATTTGATTTTTAAATCCTGTTAATGTGACGCCCCGCCTCTATAACCACACTTGCCAAGAACACTACGGTGTAGTGCTGTCAACTAGCACGGAGAATACGGCTGTTGAGGAGCGACCATCCATGTAATTGTTTATCACACGGTGGCTATGAATAATCTTCGGAAACAAACATAGAAAAAATCATAACACAAATCAGTCACAGACATCCATATCACAAGGGCGGAAGAAGATATGAATATAAAACTAACACATGAAAGTGTACATCAGAGTAGTGGTCAGTAAGATCCACAATAATACAAAAGAATAGCAACACGTGCTATACAAAAGAATACAACTATGAGTCTATATCTCAAGTGTATACAACAAAAACTGCTAATCTAAACAGTTAGCCAAAAGTCAGAGTGATGAATCCCTGGGAAAAAGTCAAGCAGAAGCACCTGTAACATCTCGGTCTGACCCGAGTATTATTTAAGAAAATAATAAACGGATCAGTCTAGCTATAAATATCACATGACATGATATAACATAAAAGATATGGCATAAACATAAAATATCCATAATGACATACCACTATAAGTATGTAAATAATGATCAACAGAAGATCAATCAATAAGAGATAATCAATATCACAAGAATCTTCTCAAAGATTCGGAAAGGGCATTATACCCCAAACTTGTACTCATGACCAGTCAATGACATAAATTCTAGAAATCAATGCAAGAAGTCCAGAAATCATAGAAAAGAGAAAGAGGCCTATCACATGACGGTCCGAAGACCAAGGGGAGCTACCCCACATGTGTGAATGGAATCACACAGATTGAGGTCCAGACTAACCAAAAAGCAAAAAGGTATGTGTGAGTGGAATCACACAAGTGGTGTCTAGTCTAACCTCGCAACAAGAGACATTGCACAGTTGCTAGTCTAAATCATCAGATTGATCGTCATGATCAACGAGAAGTGTCAATTACACTAAGCTAGTAAATATAGAGGTTTAGCTTCATGTCCCATAACCACTTGCTTAACTTAAATATTTACGAACAAACTGTAAATCTTCACTAATAAAATTTGTCACAAGTGGTTCAATCGAACAAGTCCAAGAATTAACCGACGAAGTGAACACAAGCGTTTCATACCACTTGTTTTACTAAGTCGTTTAATTAGATTTCTCATCCGAGTGAGGTAAAGGTTTGTATATACTAATAGATTGGAAAACGGTTTAAGAAAAGAACTTTGTTATTAAAAATAGAGTTGAAATTGTTTGTTAAAAGAGTTTTGATATTTACTACTAGTATTGAAACCTTTATATTATAAAGTGACAAAACACAAAAGCAATTGTAGAAACAATCAGTCACAAAGATCGCATACGGAGATGTGAATAAAATCCAAGGAAATCAGCTCAATGTTTTTCAGATAAGATCCCCTACGGAGGGGGGGTCCGGGGGGGTGGCAACCCCCCAAGGCGGGGGTGCGGGGGCAACGCCCCCTGCTACGGTGTTCGACCTAAAACCCTAACGAGTTAAGACCACGCGGCAGAACGAGTTAAGAGCGAAGGGGTCAAGTGACCAAAAGGTTACGCGACTTAAGGGTTAGGCCAGAAGCGACCTAACGGGATAACTCGTGACCGACTTAAGAGTTGTGCGACTTAAGGGTTAGGCCAGGAGCGACCTAACGAGATAAGGTCCAACGACCTACGAGTTAAGGGTCCAACGACCTATTGGGATAACTCGTAAACGACTCACGACCTATGGACGAAGGATTTAACTCCGAACGAGCTAAAAAATGGCCAGAACGACCTAGGGTTAACTCGTAAACGACTCACGACCTATAGACGAACGACTTAACTCCGAACTAGCTAAAAAATGGCCAGAACGACCTAGGGTTAACTCGTAAACGACTCACGACCTATGGACGAACGACTTAACTCCGAACGAGCTAAAAAAGTGGCCAGAACGACCTAGGGTTAACTCGTAAACGACTCACGACCTATGGACGAACGACTTAACTCCGAACGAGCTAAAAAAATGGCCAGAACGACCTAGGGTTAACTCGTAAACGACTAACGACCTATGGACGAACGACTTAACTCCGAACGAGCTAAAAAATGGCCAGAACGACCTAGGGTTAACTCGTAAACGACTCATGACCTATGGACGAACGACTTAACTCCGAACGAGCTAAAAAATGGCCAGAACGACCTAGGGGCAGTTTTTCACCAAAATCACTAAAATTTGGAGTTTTTCTCCAATCCAATCCAAACCAAATGCAAATGTGCATACTAAAGTGATAGGGAATCATTCCCAACAGTCCAATATAGATATAGACTAGATTTGTGGGATAAAAATCTCACCTTTGCACTAAAATTTATGAAGATGAAGCTTGAAAGCAAGGAGAAGCAATCCAAAGCTTGAATCCAATATCTTCTACTTGAATTTGGAGTTGAATGTTGGATTTGCAATTGAATTTGTGCTTGGAGTTTTAATTTCCCATTCTCTTCACCATTAATGCCAAAGCTTGAGTTAGTTAGGAAATTTATGAAGAGTGAGGAGAAGGGGGTTGGAACTTGGGCTTAATAGGCTAAACTAACCCAAAGTCCAAAGCGGGAAAAGTTAGTGAAATTTCACTAACTCCAAACCTATCGATGTTTATACTTAAAAAAATTGTAAACGGCATTTCGAACTCAATTGAAGTGGTCTCGAGTCCTAATTTGACCGTTTGCAAAAAGTAGCTTTTCGGACCAATATCCGATTAACGACAAAATATTTAAATATTAAATCGATAAATATGCGGGTTGTTACAGTTAATCACTCCATTATCTCCAAGTAAATAAATTAACATTGGTTCATGGTTTATTATATTGTTTTCTCAATTTTCATCTTAAACTCCTTTAACGTAATATTTAAACATTTAATTTCAATATATTGCAATAAACCCAATTACCTTAATTTATTCAAATAAATAAACAAATCTTGATTACCATTCTTATTATTCAAACAAACCATTATCCTACAAACATATTTAACATTTGGTTGTGTTTCATTACCCTGATACTTTCCGTTTCACCTTTATTCGTATTAACTATTTTATTTCCACTAATTGTGTAATAACTACAAAATTCAATACTATTGAAATGTGTCAATTTCATCCGTAAATTTAGATTTTAAATCCAATAAATTAATTTACCATGGCTCCATTCTTTGTTACATCAATTGTTACTTATCGATCCGGATTTATAATTTCATATACGCAAATTTTTTATTTCATGACATTAATATACGCCTATGTACAACTTAATTTGAATAAATATTATATTCATAAATGTACTTCTATCAATTAAATGCATTAATTAAGGTTTTAAAACCAATAAATAAATTTTCCTTAATTTCATCCTTAGACCAATTATTAATCTACGTACATTGCGTATTAATTCATCAACTAACATACTTTGAACTATTTTCGCCAATTTATCAATTACTACCTTAAAATAAACTTATGTTTCTATTTAATTTTCATTTACACTTCCGTTACTATACTAATAATCATTAAAGTAAGGTTTATTATCAACACGAACATTAAAATTTCGTTTCTAGCATTGATTGTATTTGTTTTTATTATATTCCATTTATAGCTAAGTCATAATATTCGAATTTTAATTAAATTGTAACGTTCATTCAAGTTCATTAAATATTAACTTGCATTAACACGTTTTCCTTAATTTACAATCAAATACCGTTAACAATGTTTTATTACATTAATCAATTTAATACTTTTCTTTATTTCTCATATACAATTACATCCGGGTATAATCTTTTCACTACTTTCATTCATTAGAATTCTATTCAAATTTCAATTTCTTGCAATAACTCATTTATTATAAATTTGCATACCAATAAATTAGGTTCCAATAAATAGGATTTATTCAATTCAACCATTTTAATTAAGTCTATTTTAATCAATATAATATTCCATAGGTTAATTCTTAAACATTTACTTCATTAAAAATTAAAAAAATTATATTTCTTAATTAAATTTAATTCCAAAATCTTATTAATATGACAAATTTAATTAACGAAATTCACGGGTCGTTACAGTTATAAACTAGGTTGGATATTCTATTTAGTGAATATCGTCGAATTTGCATAGAAATGGTAGTCGTTTGACGCAAATGAGATTGCATAAAATTCTATGAGTTGATGAAAGCCAATTAAATTGATTTTTGGATCAACTGAAATGGATATAAGTTCGTTTCGTTTAAAAAAATGAATTGAATGAAAGAAAGTGCATGGTAAATCACTTGAATTGAATAGAAATGATATGGAATGTAGGTGTAAGCAATTAAATTTTATTGAAACCTTATAAATTGCTTATGGGAATTAATTTGAGTGCATTGCTTATGAAAACTATGTGTTTATTATAAAAAAAATAAGTGAAATGTAAATGAATTTCCTATATATGGCACTTACGTGTTTACATTGAGTAAGTATAGGTACGGGGGGTCGTTTGGCTGGATTTGGTCGCGCTAAAATGCTAATAATAAACCGCTTTTCTTAAAAATGCTAATAAAGGTACGCCCACGCAATAAAAATAGGAAATATGAACTGTTTTTGTTTTTTCCAATCGGGTGGGTCGATGTATATATATTTATATCTTTTGTCAAATTGCAAAAGCTCCTCTGTACAAAGGAGATTCTACCAAAAAATTTCGAAATTTCAGGAGTTAGAATATTTTTGAAAAAAAAAAATTTGTTAGCAACAAACTATTTCAAATTTGAAACTAAAGTAAATTGGTGAATGAAACTAAATGAAAATAATAATATGAATCGGTTATAATTGAATGATAATATTCAATATTCAGAGTTGAAGATAAATTGAATCCAAATAGAATTGAAGTGTAAATTGAATTCAAAAGAAATTGAGAATGCAAGATTGAATGAAAACGGATATATAACTTCAATAGAAAGGTAAAAATGGTATAAGAAGTATATATTGAAATTCCGTAAAGGAATGTGCAAAATGATATTCGAATGTTGTAATTGGATATTATGGATATCAGAATATACAGATGTGCACAGGGAAATGGAATTGGGATTTTGATTTCAAAGATAAAATTTGAATTGCTCGACAAAAAGGTATGTATTTAAATTTCAGTATGAAATTTGATTGGGTTTTTGATCTAGCCACTTAGCTTTATATTTTCTTTTGGAATTTGGGAGCCCGTAGAGGCATTTTGTAGTCGTACTGAGCTAACCGCTCAAAGGAGACGCTGGCGAAATTTTTCGAAAATTTAGGGTGTTAGAAAAAAATTAAGAAATTTTGAAAATTTGAAATTTGAATTTAAATTTAAATTTGAATTATTGAGGAAACAATTTTGTTTGGAACTTATAATTAAACTTGAAAAGTTAGTTGAAATGAATCTTTAATAAAAGGGTTTGGGTTGATAAATTGATAAAACTGTGTGGCTTGGAAAATATTAAACGGGTTAAGGATCATTCTTCTTAACTTGTAATTTCGGGATGAAATTCTTTTAAAGGGGGAAGGATGTGACGACCCGGAAATTTTTAACAATTAAAAATGAAATATTTAATCGATTTTGAATATTTGGAGGTTAGTTTAATTTGAATTTCAAAATTAACTATGAATTTGGCAATTAAATTATTGAAATTAATTTATTGAAGTTGGATGAAAATTTGAATCTTTAGTTTTAAGCCGATTAAAAATATTTCAAAGGCTTAGAAAATTTATATTGATAATACTGAAGATAATGGAAGCTTCAAAATTGAATTTGGGAATGATTTGTTCAGTTTTGAAAATTTATCGTTTAAATCGATATCTAAAAATATCCTTTCGAGGCACGGTCTCGAAATTCGACGAAACCAATTCCATTAGATCCGTAATATTTAGTTATTATCGGATTCCAATTTTCATAGCAATTGGAGTTGTCGTTTGATCCTGGCAGCTCAAAACGCATAGAAACTGTTTTAATCGATTTAATTTAAAATTGATCGTTTATTTCCGTAACTCACTCGTACGATCAAATTAGGACCCAAAATCTTTTCCGTTGCATTCAGAATAGGATTATAACATTATAAACGCCCGACGGCACGCCTCGGTAGGAGTTCGGGATTTCGAGTTAGGTTATACAAGATATTTTGAATATAAAATTATTAAAAAAACAATTATAAAAATCAAACCCAACCTTCTCCAACACGCTTCCCATTCTTTTAAGTTACCTGTCCCTCTTTCCTTTCAAAGGACGAAACAGAAAATAAAAAAATCATCACTTAAAGGCCGCAGCTTCTTTTGTTTTCTTTTCGTTCAAAAATCAAAATTGATTCCCTCTCAAATAAAAATGGCCGAGCACCTATCCTCTGTAATTCAATTCGTTCGATCCCCTTTTCCTCCTCCATTTCCAAAACTTTTAAATTCACTCTGCAAGAATCAAATTTGAGAAATCGCTGAACCCTTTCTTCCTCTAGAAAACCCAAATTCAGTTCGAATCAGCAATCGAGATCGAGGAAGGCTCACGGTTCGTCTTCGCTGAGATGATGGCGAGCGCGCGTTCTTCAGTGCCTAATCGACGGAAGCAATGGCGAAGCGAGATGGTCAATGGCTCGTTCGCATGGGATGTTGCTCGTCAGCAAGGTGGGAGTATCGAGATTCGGTGGTACGAATTTGGCTAGGGCTCGTGACGGCGTAGTGGCGCACGCAGGTGAGAGTGCATTAGACGAGGTCGCGCTTCGAAACAGTGTCGAATTCAAGTTCGGCGACATGGACGAGGTTGACTTCGTCTCTAGTAAAGGGCGGCGGCGGGTGTGTCGATTTGGGGGAAACTCGTTGTTTGCTTCTTGTTCATATTTAGGTAATTCAAATTTTTTATAACATTTTAATTTAATGTTTACTCATGTTTAAGCTTGTAGATAAATTATTGATTTTATCATTTACCCGAAATTAGCAGTTAGTTAATTAATCGAGAATAAAATTAATTTATATATATATTGAAGAAAAAAAATAGGAATTTCGAAAAATGTGAAGTTCATATAAATTAGTTTTTTTTATGAAATCTATATAAGTTATTTTATAAATGCACATGTAGTTTCAAAACCCAAAAATAAAACAAATATACATATGCATATTTTAGTTTACTAAGTTATTTTAAAATAATGGAGTAAGGAAATTAATTTGTTAAATAAGCTTGTTTAATTTATTTTAGTTACTAAAAGGTATTTTAAAGGGAAAGTTGGTTTAAACTAAATTATTAGTTCATTAAATTATTAAAAAGGAAATTAATTTTTTGATTAGTTCAATATTAATAAATTGTATAATTGCTTATACAAGGTCAAAACCATGAAATTGAGTCAAGATGGAAATGGATTGCTAATAAAAGCAAAGGTGGGATCTTCTCACTCAAGTTCAAATTGAAATTTCCAGTTTGATTTTAAATAGTCAAATTAAAATTGATTGACTGTGTGCTTGGGTGATTGAATTATAATAATTATTCACTGGATGATATTATACATATAGTAGTATATAGTATATTGGAGTTGATTTCCCGCAATATATAGCGGATGAGACCCTATTGCGCCGTATAATAGCGGATGATATTTTATAAATCCCATATACCGCGATATTCCACCTCGAAGTGGTATTGGTATTTAATTGTTGTGTTAACGTCTGTGGATGCAAGGAAAATAGGTTGGAGGGATCCAACTGGATTCCTCAAATATTGAATTTGTTTCGTATCTTGTGTGTTGATTATTTATAATCTGTGTGTGATTATTTTAATTGAAACCCTTGAAGGCTATAATTTATCCGAATATATTTCTCATATCGTAGGATATCAGGAATAAATAAAATTGGATTTTTGAAATTTAGTAGAAAATTTATAATAAATTAGTTTTAGAAAATTGAATAAATTTAAAAGTAGGAATTTGTTTCAAAAGATAATAAATTTAGTGTTGAAATAAATTTAGAAATCAATTTTGGAAATTGATTTGGTATGTGAAAATAAACTTGGAAATCAATTTATAACTTAATTCGGTGCTGAAATGAATATTTGGTAACCGATTTAAAAATCGTATATCAATGGATATTTAGAAGTTAAATTCACAATAGGAATTTATAAAAAAAAGGGAAATTCATTTTAAAAATAAATATTGTTTTATTTTTAAAGGTTGTGAAAAGAAATTTATAGATTTGGAATGTAAATTAAAATAAATCGAGAAGATTTACTAATTTATATAAATGGAAAGAAAATTCTTCCCTAGAAAGCCGGATATATTTTAAAGTAGCCTTTGATGTATAAATTAAAAGTTCTAGGAATTGTTTTGGAAGAATATTGTTGAAATTTTTTTTTTTGGGATTGTCTTAAACCTCTAAAATAAATATTTATTTAATTAATTATAGAAGGGGTTATTTTAAAGACTAAATTGATATTTATTTTAGAAATTGGATATTTAAATGGTTATAACCTATCCATCTATTTTATTTTAAGATTTGTTTTGGACTTGAAGTTTATATGCGATGTATAATATTGTTTCATAACTAATATTTAAGCAAGTATTTTTTTTTAAATAGTTTTTATTCTAAATATTTCCAAGTATATTTTAGATAAGTATTTTAAATTATTTGAACTTGGTAAATTTTCAGTGGAATCAGATAAATATTTGGAAATTTATTCCAAGTGAGGATGGTGATATGGAATTTGTTTTCAAAAGGACTGAAAGGCGTAAAGTGATTTGAAATTTGTATTCAAATAGTCGAAGTGCTAAAATTTTATCTTGCGGAGATATTTTGAAATTAAATAATTAGGCAAAATTATTGAAATTAAGTAATTGTTGTGAATGTTGATTGATAGTTAAATAACCGACTATCAATATTGGCCTTTTAATGGCATTTGAATTTCGATGCGACCGGGGGTTGGATTCCAAGTGGATATCCGAAAACCACATCGAACCTTTGTGATTGTGATGGATCTTTTATTTAAAAGATCAACGTAGAATTTGTTGTGATTTGTTTGAAAATCTGATTGAACACTTATTTACAAAAATAAGCGCTCGTTATTCGGATTAGCCGGGAGAGGACCTTGTGTCATAAAACCCATTTCGAATAAAGATACGACGAAATAGGATTGCATTTGAAGTTGGTGTTGAAGATCGGTTATTTTCGAAAGCGAAAGGATTACCTGTCGAATGTCTTTGCACCGGGTTGCTCTGGTATAGAGATTTTATCACCCTTTGTGATGGGGATTCCGGACGTGATTAGTGAATATCCTGATTTGCAAGGGCTTCTTTGGAAGTGCCTTCGGTTCCGTTCGATCCTGGAACGGACTTGTATGGATGTGTGGCTGGCGTTACACTTTGAGATGTAAAGCTGGTTTTTATCGAATACATTTCTGTTGGTGGCGGAGAATTTATTCTCTTGGCTTAACACCCTTCTTTGAGACGTACGGGCTTAGAGGTTATGTAATTGATGGTTACTAGTGATACATTCCCAATTTGGTAATGAGGCACACGAAGTGCTGCTGATCATTTGTTGATCAAAACATGACTTTGTGAAAAGTGTAGCTTTGTGGACGAGACTTCGTCGAACCTCACACCTCGGAAATGGTCAAAACAGGAAAGATGCGGCAAGGTTATGAGGGTCGCGCCCTTTAGGGTATGTCATTTCCTTCCAAAAATGGTGATGTCAGGTATGGAGCCCTGATGTTTAACCTTTGTGGTTACCGCAAATACTTTTCTTTGTGGTTGTTGGTGTAGTGGATCCTCGGATAAAGGTCCTAAAGGAGCGGGGGATGGCATACTCGTGTAGTAGTTACCTAGTTACAGAGGTAATCCGGCCTTGTGTTAGCAGAGAGCTGGTTAAGTTCCCAAGACGTCCCTCCAGAGGTGTACCCATGTGGCAGTAGGAAGTTCCTTAGCCTGACGATTTGTTGGAAATCCAAAGAAACAATACGTACCTTGTATGGATTTAGTCGTATAACCTACCATCTACTTATGGTGGCGCCCCACTGTTTAGATGGTAGCTATAGTAGGCATAGTTCGGAATATCTATGCTGGCTAAGATTAGTATTATACTTTCGAAATGTTTCTGCACTATGCACTAATAATAATATCGAAAGGATTTTTGCGTATTAAGCATGTTTGACTATCATAAGCAGAGATCTCCTCCAATTCTGCGTTTGCATTATATGTGTGGCGGGAGGCCTTATGGTAGTTTCATTTTCCAAAAGCATAGCGGATTTCTTTTTATTTTCTTTGTGAAAATAACTATTTTTAAGATCCCGCACCAGTCCCATGACTGACCTGTAGTTTATTGTTCCCTTTCTAAACTCTGCGTGTCCACTATTTTCCGCATGGGCAACCTAGAGTCAGGTTAGCATTATTCGGGAGTGAAGTCAAGAATATTGTATGGAAATCAGGAGTTGGAGTTGGATGGCGAGGCGTATCACTTATATATGTAATATTTCTTTCCGCTATTTGTTGTTGTACACTTTGATAATGTAATGTGATGTAATGTAATAACTGATGTAGTGATTCTGTTTAAAGATATTTATTTATCTATTATATTTGTTCCGCTGCGAAATGTGAGATTCTGTTATTGTTTCTATTTCTTCTTTCTTCTTCTTCTACCTTTTCTTCATTAATCCTAATGGTTCGATTTTCCAGCGTTCGACTGTGCGGCATTTGATACAGTGGACGTATGAATGTCGATTTTCGAAAGTCGAAAAATCGGGCCATTACAATTTCCTAACCCTAGATCTAGGCTGATGTTCTGCCTTCTTCTTCGTCCAGGTTATATCGCATAACGAAACCCAAAGCCGCCGCCCTACTTCGAATTGTCGCGGCCACCACCTTCGCTTATAACATGATCAACCTCCACAATTTCGTGCACCAAAGCCACCTCTATCATCGTCGAGAACGAAGTGCAACTCGGCCTTCCCTTCATCTTGAAAACCGTGCGCAGCCTACTGATGAACGCGGGCAAACTTCCTCCTCCACGTCACGTTTTACGATGATCCACCGTATGGATCGAAAGATTGTGTTACACTCTACAATCTTTTAGTTGAAGATTTTTGCTATAAGTGGATGGATTGGAAGAGATTGAGTGGGGAAGATGAAGATTTTCTAGCCATTAAAATTTATGGTGGCGGCTAGGGTTTGCAACCAAAAGTTTTGTGAAAAATGAAAAAAATGAAGGGCTTCTATAGAAAATATTCGTGCACTATTCATCCGATTTTTTCCTGAACTCGAAATGAAGCATGCCACATGGCGTTTATAATGTTTTACCCTTATTCCGAACGCACTGGAATATATATCGGGAGCCAATTTGATCGTATTTGGAAGATAGGTTTTCGAATCGACTATTTAAATTTAAAATTTCACTTAAACAGATTTCTACGCGTTTTAGCTTGCCCTAGACAAAACATAAATCCGATTGACACGAAATTTGAAATCTTACAATAATATAACATTACAGATCCAATGAAACTAGTTTCGTCGAAATCCAAGACTGTTTGAAAAATAGCTATTTTTACCCGTCAATTAAATATTAAAATATTCAATTTCTACAATTTAACTTTAAATTCGATTTTTAAAGTTCGCTAACATCATTCTAAATCAAACAGAATTTAATTCAACTTTATAAATCATTTTTATCCACATTAAATTCAAATATCAATTATTTCTGTAATTTAAAATATTAAATTAACAATTTAATTATCCAATTAAATCCAGATATCCAAAATATAAGTTATTCAGCTTATAAAATTTACTTGTGAATATTCAAAATCAATTAAATATACGAATATCGAATGACGGAAATTCTGGGTCGTTACATTCTCCCCTACTTAAAAAAATTTCGTCCCAAAATTACCAAGTAAGAAAAAGTCACAAAGTCTATTAACTATTCAAAATAATTCGTTCAAACTAGATTTTCCAAAATCACTTAAATGTTTATCTTTCCCAAAATCTAATAGTTAAACTTACAAAAACTTTTCTAAGTTTTCAAATCTACTTAGTTATCTTTTAAAACCTACTAATATCATTTAACTTTTTAACTCAATCACAATTTTAGTTATCAAAAAAATTTCCAAATTTCTCAAAAAATTTCTTACTCCTTAAATTTTCAAAAAAATTCGCCAGCGTCTCCTTTGTGATGTTCTATCCAAAAAAAAGCAATATATATATATCACAAATATACATCTCATCATCAAGGATGAGGCATCCCAAAGGGAAAAAGGTGTAAAAGTACGATATGTGATCCGAGATATGTACCTTATATATTATTAGCGAGCATATACGGCTAATATATCGTGAAAGCGAGCTCCAAAAGTGAAGCAAGTGCCATCTGCACCTACTATACACTCAACAAACAATAAGAAACATGTATATATGAAAGTAATATCAATATACGACATGTAGCACTACAACAACTATATATGCCAATATAACAAATGCAATCAAAAGCACCAAACCCAACCATCCAACAACTATCATCCAACAAACCAATATCTATCCAATCAATCCATACCAAATCAATATATATTCACTTCTCATCAATATTCATTGAATTGGTTTTCAATTTAAATCACATTTGATTTATTAACATTGGATTCCACTAACATTCATTTATTCATATTCAATTAGTTTACATTCACTAATTCATATTCCAATTTGTTCACTTCCAAATCAAATCAAATCAACTTCAATTCTATTTAAATTCACTTATCTTCCACTTTAAATTCAATTACTTAGCTTTCAATTTCACTAATTCAATTTCATATGAATTTCTATTCAATCAACTAACAACCATCTAACAACCAATGCATACCCAATCATAACCAAATTTATTTAATTCGCTTAAATTCAATCTGGTTTAACACTTTTAAATTAGCTTTAATGAATTAACACTTTCATCCACTATTCCACATCAATTCATTTAAATTCAATTGATTAACATTCAATCCATATTTCATTATTTAATTGCTAATTCAATCTGCAAATAAAGTTGAATTTCTTTATGTAACTCAAATTCACATTCAACACTTCATTTTATTAATTCACTTTATTAATTTACTTCGATACCAAAATCAACTTGATTCAAAATTACTTAAGTTATATTTCATTTCATTCTCACTTGCATTTACTTTCACTACACAACTTAAGTTCACTACTGATTTTAATTCAGCTTCTATCCTATTTAACTTTTACTTAAGTCAAATTTCATTCTGCTATTCAAATTCAGATTTTATGTTGCTTAACAAAATTGTTTAACCATTTTAACAACTGGTTGTACTTACTTTTTCTCATTTTATAATTTATACAACTTATTTATTCATAATTCCATGAACATCTACCTAAGTTCACTTCCATGCACTAAACTCATTCTTTATCATTTCAAATCCAATTCACATTATCAACTTTCCTTTAGTTAAATTTCAAATCATATATTTATTATCCTAACTCACATTTATTTCAACTTTACCAAAGCTAAAATTTATACTTCATATTATAAATCCATAACTCATTCACTTATATTTATCAATTGCAACTTGGATTTTAAATCAAATTTATTTATCAAAACAAAACTAAAATTTTTAATTTACTATTGGTAGCAAATTCATCACATAGAAACTCGAAAATCATACTGATGATGCTGCAGTCATCACCCTTATTATTTCCCAGCAACAGTAGTGAATTAAGTGCTTTATATTATTTTCAAAATATCGTTTTATATTTATAAATCACATTTATAAACCTTTTTACTTATATAATTTCACTATTTCACTTAACTTACATAAGATCATTCAAATTCTTTCATCTTATTAAGATTTATAATAATATAACCTCTTTAACTTTGAAAAATAACTTCCAAAATAAACGGGATTCAACATTCCAAATTCTTAGTTTAAATTCATTTTTATTTATAACTCACATTGTTTCATTTCTTTTATATATGATTATTTAACAATTGCAAATCACTTTAATTATACTTCCATACTTTATAATTCATTTGCTTATATAATTTATTCTTTTACAATTGTTGTTTTTATTTAGGTTATTCAAACATCTTTCATTAACTTATATATATTTACATTTTCAAACAACCAAACAATAAATTCAATTTATATACACTTTAATAATTCCTGAAAAATTATTTCCTTATATACAAAATATAATCGAGGTAAAATTATTTCATTTACCCAATTTAAATAATATTATGTCGACTTGCCTCGTTTAAGTGTTTGGAAATCCCTATCGATAACATAGCGTCCCATATACCGACCAGAATTCACAAACAACTCAACAGATAAGCAAACACAATATAAAACATTTTATATTCACTAACAAATACGTGCTCATATATATAATATACTCAAACTCAATCTAGGGTGCTACTGTCCCTATCTATTATGAGTACACATCAAAGCTTAGGAATATAAAACAGTCTAAGCTCTGATACCAGCTGTGACGACCCACAAATCCGTACCCTTTGAATCGACAATAATCCACACATGTCCGACCCAAAAAGCACAAACGGACGGAAAGTCAAGAGAAAGAAAAGAAGAGAGAAGAAGAGAAGAGAAGAAAGAGAGAAGATAGAACCAAACAGAACAATACAGAATCTCACATCGCAGCGGAAAACATTTAATATCATATCAATGATCTTTACAAAACAGAAACTGTATATACATACGTCAATCAGAGTTCAACAATCAATCAATAGTTATCAGCTCGAACAGTTATAATAACCTATCTCACAAATGCCGATAATATAACAACAACTAAGCAATGCAGCGGATAATCAAGAAAATACGGATGTACAAAAAAGAAGATCTCCAGCTTTCCTACTGAAGCACCAAAAGCATCAAAAATGAACCTGTAAATATACTCGGTCTGACCCGAGCATTGAAAGGGAAGAACGCCCAGATCAGTCTAGTAAACCAGCGTGAGAAACACACTCAACTGAATTTATTAAATTACCAAACTTTTCCTTTATCAAAACAAAAGTATCTCATAAGACAAGTCCATACATAAACATGGACATGTTTTTACCTTACGATAACTAAAACATATCATATCAGTCCTCTTATATTATATTAGTGTCTACCATATACAAATAATATTAATCATAGCCGAAATTGTTACATTGATTAAATTCTAGCATATAGCCCAATTGGGTAATACAATCGAAATGGCAAGCACGTAGTGGTGTTTGTATTCCATACAAACGACCAGGTGAAGGGACTACCTTTCGACAGTACATCTCTAGAAGAATGTACCGAGAAACCACCACAAAGTTTCTCTACAAACACGAGACCGACCCACCTCTATAACTAGATGGTACCGAATATATCATCCTTCGATCGTTACCGACCTTTACCGAGGGCCCTCTAGCATACAAACCACAATAATCAAATACACGATGTCATAGCATACAAAGATAAATTTAGAAGAGGATTGTAACGACCCAGGATTTTGAATAATTTAATTTGCAAATATTTAATTAATTTTAAATATTTGAATGATGGTTTGGATTGAATTTTCAATATAACTTTGAATTTGGCGATTAAATTATAGAATTTAATCTATTGAGAGTTGGATAAAAATTTGAATTTTCGATTTTAAGCCAATTAAAAATATTTCAAAGGCTTGTAAAATTCATATTGATAATATTGAAGATAATAGAAGCTTCAGAATTTAATTTGAAACTGCTTTGTTCAGTTTTGAAAGTATATCGTTTGAATCGATATTTAAAAATAGCCGTCCGAGGCACAGTCTCGGAATTCGACGAAACCAGTTCCATTGGGTCCGTAATATTGAATTATTGCCGGATTTCAAATTTCGTATTTTTCGAAGTTGGTATGTGAGCACACGGTGAGTAAACGCGCTGAAATAAAAATCGAATTCAAATTAAAATTTGAATTTAAATTGGTCGAAATCAAAACACTGTTCTCCCCTTCAATTACGCCTAAAGTCATGCTGAGAATCACGAAAAAATAATCGTGCAACGCAGACCCATTCCCTGAAGCAGCACGATCTCTTGTCCCCTCCCTCTTCTTTTTAAAACACGAGCGACTCAGAAGAATATACATCCCTCGTTCAAAATTAAAATCATGGCCGATATGAAGAGATAATAATAAAGCTTCTCGTTCGAACGCGATGAATAAAAGCCATCTCGTTTCCCCCCTTTTCATCTTCTTCAACAAATACCGATTCCCTCAGTTATTAAAAAAAAAAAATCAATGTCGCGCAATCGACACGAGGTCGCGTTCGAATGGAGGCGAAGTCGCGGGGATGATGTCGATTTAGGAGGCGCGGCGCGTAAGTAGATGGTGTCGCGTTCGAGTTGGTGATGGCCACGATGAAACTAGGGCACGTCGGCGATGTTCGCGAGCCGAGCAAGCTATGGCGGCGTTCGCGGCTAGGGCAGAGGAGAGAGGCGCGCGGTAGAGGGGTTTCGATCGAGGCGATGGATTCTCGAGCTATCGGCCGATGGATGGGGGTTCGTGCAGTGGAGCAAGCAACGAAAAGGAGGGGGATTTCGAGCAGGAGCTTGATGTTGGAGTTCCTGTACATTGGGGCAGTGAAGGTATATCTATCCATTTATTTTATATATATAAAAAAAAAGTTTCATAGGTTAGAAAAAAAAAAATATTAACAGTCAAGTTTATTTCTGTTTTATAAATAAGATACCATTATGTTTTAGCTGTACGGTTTATGAAAAGAAAAGAAAATAAAGAGTTGATTTATTTATAGTAAAATTTTGCTACCATAAATGTATAAATACAGATAAGTAAAAGAAAGAAATTTTATAAAAGAAAGTTGTATAATAAATGAAGAATTAGT
Source organism: Allium cepa (assembly GCA_030765085.1). Classification (NCBI taxonomy): domain Eukaryota; kingdom Viridiplantae; phylum Streptophyta; class Magnoliopsida; order Asparagales; family Amaryllidaceae; genus Allium; species Allium cepa. The sequence goes on along the minus strand of CM060939.1, from coordinate 210,100,548 downwards.
TGTTAAAAGAAAAATATTAGTTGATTTAAATAAAAATAAAAAAAGGAAATTTAGTTCAATTAGAAATTTCTAGTTAGAATTATTTTAAAAAGGAAAATTTGTTAATTAAATTTATTTGAGTAAATTTAGTTGAAATTTAATTTGAATTAGCCAAATTGTTAAGAGTAATGTGTTTGAAATTAAAAGGAATCAGTTCGAACTTTAATAAATGTATATAGATTAGAAATAAATAATAATAGAAATTTTAAAACTTGAAAAAATTTAGTCTAAAACTAAATTATTAGTTGAATAGAAATTTTAGTTTCAAATGGAAAAAAAAATTTTGTAAAAGAAAATTTGTTTAAATTTAAGTTAAGTGGTTAAATATAATTTATTCAAAGGGAAATTAAATTGTAGTTAAATAAATTTGTTTAAAATAAATTTAGTTGAAGTTTAAATTGAACTAGACAGATTTGTTAAGAATTTGATTTATTGGATAAACAAATTTATTAAAAGAAATTAATTTAAAGATATTAATTTAAAGTAAAATAAGTAGTTGATTTAATTTATAAAAGGAAAATTTGTTAAAAATAAATTTATTAAAGAATAAACTGATTTAAATAAGACTATCAGTTAATTTAACTATTAAAGGAGAAAACCCATGAATTAAATTATAAACTAGTTAAATCAAACGAAAGTTTATTATTCGATCGTTTCGAATATTAATAAATTGTGTAAATATTTATACAAGGTATAAATCAAGAAAATCGAGTCAAGAAGGAAAATGGATTGCAAGAAAAGCAAAGGTGAGAACTTCTCACTCAAAAGGAATTTTATTGTTTATTTAAATTTTAAATAGTTAGATTTAAAAATTTGCTTGACTGTGTTGATTGAATGATTGAATGATGATTGTTATATATAGTTATTGGATGTGAATAGACCCTATACGCCGTTAGTAAGCGGAGGTTATTTATTACACACATATACCGCGATATTCCACCTTGAAGTGGAATTGGTATTATATTTTATATATAGCAATATATATATATTGGCATATGTATGTATTGCAGTTGATTGATTTCCCGCATTTTCTTTTAGCGGATGAGACCCTATGCGCCGTTAGTAAGCGGATATATATTTTATAAAATCCCATATACCGCGATATTCCGTCTTGAAACGGAATGGTATTGTGCTAATGTCTGTGGATGCAGGGAAACAGGTTGGAGGGATCCAACTGGATTCCTCACAAATATTTATTTGATTTCATATATTGTGATATTTGATTGTTTATCATGGATGATATATGATGTTTGAAAAGTCGTGATTGACTATTGATGTGTTGCATCATCGGATCCAAATTTGAAGTTTAAAAATAACAAATTTTAATTTCTAAAGTGATTTTTGGAAATATACGTTTATAAAATATTTTTGGAATTGATTCATCTTAAATAAATAAACGTTATAATTTTAATATTATAAAAATTATGATTTTTGAGAAATACAGTTAAAAGTTAATTTTTGAAAATATGGGATTAGTGATTTTATAAAATAGTTTGAACTGGGAATTCTGAATTTATTATAAGAAGTTTAAAATAGGATTTATAAAATTTTTATTTTATAAATCAGAATGATGAAATTATAAAAGAATTTAAAGATGTTTAAAGTAATAATATAAATTGATTTATATTAAAAGATTTATAAGTTGATATTTATAAATTTAGAATATCTTGAATTATAAAACGAACTTTTAAAGGTAATAGAATGATTTGTGAATGAATTTCATAAAGGAATGAAATCTATAGAATTTATGAAATTTGATTATTTTATAAATTAAAATGATAAATTATAAAGGAGTTAAAAGACGTTTTAAAATAGTAATATAAATTGTTTTATATTAAAAAGATTTATAAATTGATATTTATAAATTAAAAATATTGGGATTATTAAACGAGCTTTTATAAGAGTTAGAATGAATTGTGAATGAATTTCACAAATGAATGAAATTTATGGGATTATAACGATGAAGTTATAAATAGAATTTTATAAATAGTAGGTTTATAAAATTTGTAAAGGAAAACAAAATAAAATTCATAAAGTTATTAAAGGAATGGAATTTGGACAAATAATTGAATCTTATAAGTTATAAGATTTATAATTATGAAGTTTAAAGGAACGATTTTTATAAACAAATAAATTATAAGTATTTGACTTATAATATGAATTTTTAATATATCATTGTGATATGAATTAAGATAGGTTAATAAAGGAATTTATAAAAAGGAGTTGATATAAAATAAATAAAAATAGAATTTATAAACGTTGTTTTATAAATCCGCAACGACTTATTTTGATAAGGAATTGTTGTAATTTATTTATGGAATTATATTCATGTTTTAGACAGTGAATAATTCTTTAAAATAAAATGAATAGAAGTGATGAAATTTATTAACCAGTATATTCACGTTTTTGAATAGTGAATATTATGTTAAAGAAATTATTTTAGATGTGGTGTTTTAAATAAAATTAAAACGATCTAAAGATGTTTTAAAATGTATTGAGATTTGAAACCATAGATTTCAACATTTGTTGTTGAAATAGATGTTTTCGAGAAATATAAGGAGATAATGGACTATAGCATTATTGTTATAGTAAATGATTTCCGAAAGGAAATGTTTTGTATAGTATTGGGATTTATATATCTATTTTAATTTCGAATCCCTATACTAGTGATTTTGGGTTGTCGTAACGATGTTTTACGCAACATTCGTTTTGACCCAAATAAATATGGTTAAGTGAATGATTTCCTTAAAAGAATGAAATATATACTTAATTTCGATAAGGGTATATTAAATATTTTCTCAGTATAGAAAATAAAAAGATCTGTGGATTACTTATTTTTAATAAGTATAGAAATGCTTTTCCAATATTAAGTGAATATTTGGAATTTATCTTTTTGAAGATAAATTGAAAATGAATATTAAAAATTGAATGAAAATCGTATATTCATAAATATTTTGGGAATGTAAATTCCTTATGGAATTTATAAATGAAAAGGGGATTTGTTTGAAAATAAATGTTGATTTATTTTTGAAGTGTGAAAACTATATATCTTATAAAGATATTTTTGTGAAATAAATAATGTGGAAAATTATTTGGAATCTGGTGATGTTGGCATATCTATTGATAGTTCAATAACCGACTATCAATATTTACCTTTAAATAGGTATTTGTTGTGAATTGCTTGAATTTGAATGCTACACTTATTTTTTTTTTAAAATAAGCGCTCACTATTCGGGTTAACCGGGAAAGGACCTTGGGGTCGTATAACCCATTCCGAATATGTGATACGTCGTTATGAATTGCATTCGAAGATCGGTGTTGAAGACCGGATATTTTCGAAAGCGAAAGGGTTTCTTGTTGATTGTCTCTGCACTGGCTGATCCCTGGTATTGAGATCTCCATATGTGATGGGAAATCCGAACGTGATTAGAGATTATTCGGATTGCAAGGACTTCTTTGTAAGTGCCTTCGGTTCTGTTCGAGCCCGGAACAGACTTGTATGGATTGTGTGTCTGACATTACAAGTTGAGATGTAAAGCCGATTTCTTTCAAATATATTTCTGTGGTGGCGGAGAATTTATTCTTTTAGCTTAACACCCTTCTCTGAGACGTACGAGCTCAGAGGTTATATAGTTGAAGCTATCAGCGATATATTCCCAATTTGGTAATGTGACATACTGAGTGTTGCTGTAAATGATCATTGTGTTGATTATTGTGATAGGATCATTTATTTGATCGTCTATCTTGATGATCATTGTGTTGATCATTTGTTGACCCAAAGCATGGCTTTTGTATAAAGTATGTTTTTGTGGACGTGACTTCGTCGAACCTCACACCCCGGAAATGGTCAAAACAGGAAAGATGCGGCAAGGTTATGAGGGGTAGCACCCTTTAGGGTATGTACATTTCCTTCTGGATAGAGGTGGTATCATGGTATGGAGCCCAGATATTTAACCTATGTGGTTACTACGAATTTATTACTTTGTGGTTGTTGGTTTTCGGGATCCCGTGAGAAAGGTCGTTTACGATCGGGGAATGGCGTGCTCATGTCAGTAGTTACCCAGTTAGGGGTAACCCGGCCTTGTGTTGGCAGAGTTCCGGTTTGGTTCTCGGGGATGTCTTTCCAGAGGCATTCTCATGTGGCAATGGAAAGTTCCTTGGCCTGACCATTTGTTGGAAATCCAAAGAAACAATACGAAACTTGTACGGTTTTAGTTGTAGAACCTATCATTCACTTATGGTGTCGCAACACTGTTTGGATGGTAGCTATAGTAGGCATACGATAATGGTCGTATGTTGGCTAAGATTTATATTCTACTTTCGAAATGAATTTTTCTCTACACTATGCACTAGTAATAATATCAAATGTTCTTTTTAATGTGTATCAAGCATCTTTGACTATCATAAGGAGAAATCTCCTCCGATTCTGCGTTTGCATTGTGTGTGTGTGCGGGAGGCCTTATGGTAGTCTCATTTTTAAAAGCATTGCGAATTGAATTTAAAAATATCTCTCTATTTTGATTTTAAAGTTAAATAAACTGTTTTGAGTTCTCACACCAGTCACATGACTGACTTGGAGTTTATTGTTTTCCTTCCTAAACTCTGGGTGCCCACCAATTTTCACACGGGCAGTCAAGAGTTAAGGTTTATCAGGATATTCTGGATATTCAGGAATTGCTGGAGGCAAGCTGGATGGCATGGCGTATTACTAGCTATATAGTATTTCTTTTTCCGCTGCACCATTGTTTGTTGTTGTACACCCTGATGATGATATGATGTAAAGTATAAAATGTAATAACTGATATAGTTCTTTGTTTAAAGATTATTCATTTATTTATTATATGTTGTTCCACTGCGAATTGTGAGATTCTGTTATTGTTCTGTTTTCTTCCTGTTCTATTCTATCTTTTCTATCTCTTCTCTATTCTCTTTTCCTTCCATTTTAAAATTTTTCTATTCTTTCTTCTCTCCATCTTCTACCTTCTTCTCTTCTTCTTTCTTTCTTCTTTTTTTTAAAACCCATAACATTTCGGTTTTTCGGCCTTCAATTTCTCGGCAGTCGATAAAGTGAGTATCGATGTTGAATTTTCGAAAGTCGAAAAAATTCGTGCGTTACATTTGGTATCAGAGCTTATGGTTAAGCGACAACCATGGTTCTGTTGGGTATTACTCGTTAGAGATAGAGTCAGCAGTACTCTAGAATGAGTTTGAGTGTAATAATAGATATGAGAGCGTATTTGTTAGTGAATATAAAATTGTTTTTGAATCGGGTAAATAAAGTAATTTTGCCCAAAACTATTTTTGTATAGAAAAGAAATGGTTTTCTATGAATTATTATAGTATATGGTTGCATGATTGTTAGAAGTGATAATATAGAATTATTATCACTTGTATATGGAATAAAATAAGATGGATTGGATTCAAGAAAATTAACTTGATAATTTATTCATTTGTGAAATAATTTCAAATGAGATGAATTGAAATATTGAAATGAATTAGTGGATAAAACTAATTTAAAGTAGTAATAGGAATTAGCAAATGAAAGTAAATCGATAGAATTCAATATTTAGAATTGAGAATTGAATTCAAATGAAATTGTGAATTGAATTGAAGAGTAAAATTGAATGAAATGAATATGTAACTTCAAATAGTGAAGTTAAAATATATAAGAAACATATATCGAAATTTTGCAATAGAATTGGCAAATTGGTTTGAATATTGTATTTGGATTTGTATGCTACTACTACTAGCAGGTTATACAGGTATATAAAGGAATTGAGATTTTGATTTCAAAGATAAAATTGAATTGCTCGACAAAAAGGTACGTATTTCAATTTCAGTATGAAATTTGATGACTTTCTTCTCTAGCCACTTGGCTTTTCTCTTTTCTTTTTGATTCTGAGGGGCCGTGGTGCCATTTTGTAGTCGTACCGAGCTAGCCGCGCAAAGGAGACGCTGGCGAAATTTTTCGAAAATTTAGGGTGTTAGAAATATTTTGAGAAATTTTGAAAGTTTGAAATTTGAATTTGAATTTAAACTTGAATTGTTAAGGAAAACAATGTTGTTTGAAACCTATAATTGAAGTTGGAAAGCTAGTTGAAATGATAATGAAACTCTAGTAAAAAGATTTAGGCTAGTAAGTTGATAAAACTATTTGGATTGTGAAAAAAATGATAGACAGGATAAGGGCATTCTTCTTAACTTGTAATTTCGGGACGAAATTCTTTTAAGGGGGGAAAGATTGTAACGACCCAGGATTTTGAATAATTTAATTTGCAAATATTTAATTAATTTTAAATATTTGAATGATGGTTTGGATTGAATTTTCAATATAACTTTGAACTTGGCGATTAAATTATAGAATTTAATCTATTGAGAGTTGGATAAAAATTTGAATTTTCGATTTTAAGCCAATTAAAAATATTTCAAAGGCTTGTAAAATTTATATTGATAATATTGAAGATAATAGAAGCTTCAGAATTTAATTTGAAACTGCTTTGTTCAGTTTTGAAAATATATCGTTTGAATCGATATTTAAAAATAGCCGTCCGAGGCACAGTCTCGGAATTTGACGAAACCAGTTCCATTGGCTCCGTAATATTGAATTATTGCCGGATTTCAAATTTCGTATTTTTCGGAGTTGGTATGTGAGCACACGGTGAGTAAACGCGCTGAAATAAAAATCGAATTCAAATTAAAATTTGAATTTAAATTGGTCGAAATCAAAACACTGTTCTCCCCTTCAATTACGCCTAAAGTCATGCTGAGAATCACGAAAAAATAATCGTGCAACGCAGACCCATTCCCTGAAGCAGCACGATCTCTTGTCCCCTCCCTCTTCTTTTTAAAACACGAGCGACTCAGAAGAATATACATCCCTCGTTCAAAATTAAAATCATGGCCGATATGAAGAGATAATAATAAAGCTTCCCGTTCGAACGCGATGAATAAAAGCCATCTCGTTTCCCCCCTTTTCATCTTCTTCAACAAATATCGATTCCCTCAGTTATTAAAAAAAAAAAAAAAATCAATGTCGCGCAATCGACACGAGATCGCGTTCGAATGGAGGCGAAGTCGCGGGGATGATGTCGATTTAGGAGGCGCGGCGCGTAAGTAGATGGTGTCGCGTTCGAGTTGGTGATGGCCACGATGAAACTAGGGCACGTCGGCGATGTTCGCGAGCCGAGCAAGCTATGGCGGCGTTCGCGGCTAGGGCAGAGGAGAGAGGCGCGCGGCAGAGGGGTTTCGATCGAGGCGATGGATTCTCGAGCTATCGGCCGATGGATGGGGGTTCGTGCAGTGGAGCAAGCAACGAAAAGGAGGGGGATTTCGAGCAGGAGCTTGATGTTGGAGTCCCTGTACATTGGGGCAGTGAAGGTATATCTATCCATTTATTTTATATATATAAAAAAAAAAGTTTCATAGGTTAGAAAAAAAAAATATATTAACAGTCAAGTTTACTTCTGTTTTATAAATAAGATACCATTATGTTTTAGCTGTACGGTTTATGAAAAGAAAAGAAAATAAAGAGTTGATTTATTTATAGTAAAATTTTGCTACCATAAATGTATAAATACAGATAAGCAAAAGAAAGAAATTTTATAAAAGAAAGTTGTATAATAAATGAAGAATTAGTTGTTAAAAGAAAAATATTAGTTGATTTAAATAAAAAAAAAAAGGAAATTTAGTTCAATTAGAAATTTCTAGTTAGAATTATTTTAAAAAGGAAAATTTGTTAATTAAATTTATTTGAGTAAATTTAGTTGAAATTTAATTTGAATTAGACAAATTGTTAAGAGTAATGTGTTTGAAATTAAAAGGAATCAGTTCGAACTTTAATAAATGTATATAGATTAGAAATAAATAATAATAGAAATTTTAAAACTTGAAGAAAATTTAGTCTAAAACTAAATTATTAGTTGAATAGAATTTTAGTTTCAAATGGAAAAAAAAAATTTGTAAAAGAAAATTTGTTTAAATTTAAGTTAAGTGGTTAAATATAATTTATTTAAAGGGAAATTAAATTGTAGTTAAATAAATTTGTTTAAAATAAATTTAGTTGAAGTTTAAATTGAACTAGACAGATTTGTTAAGAATTTGATTTATTGGATAAACAAATTTATTAAAAGAAATTAATTTAAAGATATTAATTTAAAGTAAAATAAGTAGTTGATTTAATTTATAAAAGGAAAATTTGTTAAAAATAAATTTATTAAAGAATAAACTGATTTAAATAAGACTATCAGTTAATTTAACTATTAAAGGAGAAAACCCATGAATTAAATTATAAACTAGTTAAATCAAACGAAAGTTTATTATTCGATCGTTTCGAATATTAATAAATTGTGTAAATATTTATACAAGGTATAAATCAAGAAAATCGAGTCAAGAAGGAAAATGGATTGCAAGAAAAGCAAAGGTGAGAACTTCTCAATCAAAAGGAATTTTATTGTTTATTTAAATTTTAAATAGTTAGATTTAAAAATTTGCTTGACTGTGTTGATTGAATGATTGAATGATGATTGTTATATATAGTTATTGGATGTGAATAGACCCTATACGCCGTTAGTAAGCGGAGGTTATTTATTACACACATATACCGCGATATTCCACCTTGAAGTGGAATTGGTATTATATTTTATATATAGCAATATATATATATTGGCATATGTATGTATTGCAGTTGATTGATTTCCCGCATTTTCTTTTAGCGGATGAGACCCTATGCGCCGTTAGTAAGCGGATATATATTTTATAAAATCCCATATACCGCGATATTCCGTCTTGAAACGGAATGGTATTGTGCTAATGTCTGTGGATGCAGGGAAACAGGTTGGAGGGATCCAACTGGATTCCTCACAAATATTTATTTGATTTCATATATTGTGATATTTGATTGTTTATCATGGATGATATATGATGTTTGAAAAGTCGTGATTGACTATTGATGTGTTGCATCATCGGATCCAAATTTGAAGTTTAAAAATAACAAATTTTAATTTCTAAAGTGATTTTTGGAAATATACGTTTATAAAATATTTTTGGAATTGATTCATCTTAAATAAATAAACGTTATAATTTTAATATTATAAAAATTATGATTTTTGAGAAATACAGTTAAAAGTTAATTTTTGAAAATATGGGATTAGTGATTTTATAAAATAGTTTGAACTGGGAATTCTGAATTTATTATAAGAAGTTTAAAATAGGATTTATAAAATTTTTATTTTATAAATCAGAATGATGAAATTATAAAAGAATTTAAAGATGTTTAAAGTAATAATATAAATTGATTTATATTAAAAGATTTATAAGTTGATATTTATAAATTTAGAATATCTTGAATTATAAAACGAACTTTTATAGGTAATAGAATGATTTGTAAATGAATTTCATAAAGGAATGAAATCTATAGAATTTATGAAATTTGATTATTTTATAAATTAAAATGATAAATTATAAAGGAGTTAAAAGACGTTTTAAAATAGTAATATAAATTGTTTTATATTAAAAAGATTTATAAATTGATATTTATAAATTAAAAATATTGGGATTATTAAACGAGCTTTTATAAGAGTTAGAATGAATTGTGAACGAATTTCACAAATGAATGAAATTTATGGGATTATAACGATGAAGTTATAAATAGAATTTTATAAATAGTAGGTTTATAAAATTTGTAAAGGAAAACAAAATAAAATTCATAAAGTTATTAAAGGAATGGAATTTGGACAAATAATTGAATCTTATAAGTTATAAGATTTATAATTATGTAGTTTAAAGGAACGATTTTTATAAACAAATAAATTATAAGTGTAACGACCCGTATTTTACGTATCGATAGATCGTAAAATTTACAGGTTGTTAGTGTTGTTTATGTTGTCTCTAGCATGAGTCGTAGGGGGAGTTAACTCGTGTGTTAAGTGTTGAGTCGTGACCGACTCATAGGCTTAGCTGACTTAAGGATTGAACGAGTCACGTCTTATAGGGTTTGGATGAGTTAAAGGGTGGCCGACTCATAGAGGTAGCAACCTATAGATTTGGCCGAGTTAGTGAGTTGCCGAGTTAACAGGTCAAGGTAGTGAGCGACGCAGTGTTAAGTCGTTTGACCGACTTATAGGTAGAGCGGCTTAAGGGGTTAAGGCTTAGGTCGTGGATAGTTGAGTCGGTGGGGTTTTGAGTCGGTAGGGGACTTAGGTCGGCAGGGTGTGTTATCTCGCGATGTTGTTAAGTCGTGAGTCGGTATGTGTTCTGGGTTTAGGTCGGCAGGGAACTAGGTCGTGTGACCCTGTGTGTGTGTGTTGTGTAGTTGGGTCGGTATACTAGTTAAGTCGGCAGCGACCTAAGTTAGGTCGGAGGCCTTTGTATCATGTAGGTCGTTGGGTCAAAGCACTGCCTGTGTTTGAGTCGTATGAGAGTTAGGTCGGCTATGCTGATGAGTCTTGTGGCAGATAGGTCGTTGGGTCGGCAGAGGCTAGTTGAGCTTGTGTCGGTAGGATTGGCTTGAGTCGTGGACGACTCATGGGTTAGGTCGGGGCCGACCTAAGGGGCGACGACTCAGGGGAAAATCAGCCTATAAATAGAGGACTTTGGCTCACTTTTTGGCACCGGTTTTTGAAGCGACGAAGTGCTGCCATTTTGGGAACTCGACTACAACATTTCTTCATCTTCTTTTCTCCATTCCAATCTAATTCTAACATCCATCCAAGATCGAAGATCGAGATTGAAGATCCAAGAGACAAAGTTGAAGATCTTCATCCAACGAAGCTAGATTTCATCGTTTGAAGCGAAATATTGCCGGATCAAGCCTTGATCTTCGCTGTCCAGATCTGTAGTGATTAGTTTTTGAGGTGTTTGGGTGATTTGGTGAGTGGTAGTTATCTCTCACGCGGACCCAAAGGAGTATATAGGATTGGTGGTTTGTTAGAGTGTTGTAGATAGTGATTTTGTGCATTTTCCTTAGATCCAAGTGTAGATCCTTTGTTTGTGAAGATGTTTACCTATGCAAGTTCATTTATTAAGTTATAGAAGCAAAACCCATGTTTTATATTTGATAGATCTATGCTAAAAACCTATGATTCATGTATGTTAGACTTATGCTCATTTATTTACGAAATTTCCATTATGGTTGATATTGCTTATTAGATCTTGTTTGGATGCTTAAATGTTTGAATGTATGATCGATTTGTTTGTTTCAAGTTAGCTAGTAGTTGATTTGGAACAAGATGGTTGAAGGTGATTCAAAAGCTAAGTGGAAAGGCTCTTGAATGTTGAAAGCTGCCTATGGCATATGAAGCAGATATGGAAGCTCATATGGATGGATTCGATGGTGATGGACTTTGCCATGATGCGAGGAGGCAAAGCATGAGATCGAGATGGGACTTTGCTATGATGCGATGAGGCAAAGTGTGATGTTGAGATGGGACGGGTTATGATGACGTTCCAAGCACGGGCTACGACGACGTGCAAAGTTATGTTGGTAACTCGGTGATGCGATCCGGGTTGGTGATAATGGTTAGCTTGAGAGGCGCTTGAGCTAGTATGGAAATAGTCGTCGAGGAGGATGACTAGGAGGCTGAGATCTTATCGTTGTTGAAGGTTCTAGCATGCTCAAAGCAAGAGTACGTTGGAACGGGCTGCGACGACGTTCCAAGCACGGGCTGCGACGACGTGCTAGTACTCTGGGTAGTTGCGAAAATTCCTAGGCACGGGCTGCGACGACGTGCGGAGTTATGTCTAGAACCAGGGTTACCATTAGCCCTTGACAGGTGGTCATTCAATTAACGGTGAAATCATGGCAAAGATAACAGTGATAGCCAGAGTCATGGATGTTTGGTTGTATTATCATTCGGTCTCAAGAGCGGTATTTTCTGGGTGCTTATCTGATCTTGGTTTAGGCCTTGGGGGTTTGTATTTGGAAAGCATTGCCCTTGACCCGAGTGATTATTGTTTTACTTTAATTGTCTGCCATGTTATACTTGCTTCTCCTTAGTGTGTGTCTGGGGGCTATCACTGTAGAAAGAGGTGGAGTGGGATGGTTTGGTTCCTATTCCTTTTATTCTTTATGTTCTTTTGGTATGTTTGATAGTTAATTTACCGCTCACTAAGACTTTGTCTGACTCAAGGTTTTATGTCTCCTCTTATTACCTTGGGCTGTTCATCCATGTTGGGATGGGCAGACTAGGTAGCAGGTGACAGGTGCTGTTCTTGGAGATCTACGCTGATGATGACGAAGACGAGCAGGAGGCTTTTGCATATTATTTCTTATTATATGTACTGGGTATCCGCTGCTGTATTTGATTGAGTGCTATGTAGTGAGGCTTTGATGTATGGATGATTCACATGTTTGTGTAAAACTACTATGATGCTTATATGATGATTTTCTGTTATAAAGCTTCACTATATATTTCTCTATTGTATTTTATCCATGCGCTGTGAGTTATGTGATAGAGTTTCTGTTTTATTTTACCCTGACTACTGTCCATGGCTGCCTGGCACGCCCTTCAGCGCTCTTTTCTCTTGTTTTGGTGCGGGAGTCATGGGCGGTCGTCACATTTGGTATCAAAGCTTTGGTTAATCGATTTTAGCCAACGCTCGCTGACGTAACTACGTATGAGAGACGTAATTGTATTTTGATGGGTGATTACTATATGTAATATAGTAACTTAGAAGGATTTGAACTCCTTATGCATTTGTTTCTTAAGGTGATCTAATCATTCTTTTTGACAGATATTAAGGATGAGTCGAAGAGGGAGACCAGCTGCAAGGGAAAGCCGTGCTACTGAAGGAGCTGTTGATTATGGAACCATGTTCGAAGCAATGATGACTTCGATCATGAGAAGGATACCAGCTCCAGGGCCATCTGTAGATGTTGGAGTTCAAGTTCAAGCTCCAAGACCGGTGGATTTTGCTAAGCTTTGCAAGGATTATACTTCTCTTGGAGGAAAGGTTTTCTTGGGAACGGAATCTACTATTGAGGTGCAGAGATGGATTGATGCATGTCAAAGGATCTTTGGTGACTTAGGGATTGAGGATGCAACTAAGAGGAAGCTTGCATCGAGACAGCTTCAGGGAAGAGCTGCTGATTGGTGGAATTCTATCACCATCGATATTCCAGAAGAAGAGATTACTTGGGAGCAATTCCAAGTCAGATTTGAAGCTAAGTTTATATCTACGGCTCAGAAATCTGTCTTGTTTAAGAGGTTTGTGGAGCTCAAGCAGGGTGGGAGGTCCATTCTGGAGTATGTTTCCGAGTTTGAAGCTTTGTCCAAGTATGCCAGATCGTACATTGATTCTCCCTATCAGAAGAATGAGAAGTTTGTGACGGGTCTGGATGCTTATCTTGGGAGGCAGTTAGTGGATCATTTGGATGATCCGTTCGAGAAGCATGTGGAGAAAGCTCTCAGGCACGAGAGTTTGTTTCCTAAGGAAAGTTCTGTTGTTGCTGTAACCAGGGAAGGATCTAAACCCCAGCAGAATGGAAACAAGAAGAGGAAGCAGCAGCAACAGAGGGGTAGGGATGGCCAGAAGAAGTCGAAGGGCGAAGTGACTTGCTATAATTGCCAGCAGAAGGGCCATCTCTCCAAGGATTGTAGGAATCCAAAGGTGCCGGCGAAATGCCACAACTGTGATAAACCAGGGCATTTCAGGAAGGACTGTCCAGAACCGAGGAAGGACAGGCAGATTGTGCAAGCTTATGCTTTGGGAGCTGTGCCGTCATCTTCAAAAGCTCCTACTGCTGAAGAGAAGGGGAAGAGTGTGGTGGTTCAAGGTACTCTTTCTATTTGTGGTGTTCCAGTTAGAGTGTTGTTTGATACTGGAGCGTCGCATTCTTTTGTTTGTAATGATTTGGTAGACCGGTTAGGTTTGAGACCGGATATTGTTGATAGGCCATTGGTTGTGACTAATCCAGTTGGGGGTTCGTCATGTTTGTGTATGGTATGCCGTGGTCTAGTTGTGTCGAGTCATGATTGCTCGTTTGTTTGTGATTGCTTTGTTCTAAACTTTGCGGGGTTCGGAATTATTTTGGGTATGGACTGGATTAGGAAGTATGCGGCTAGGATTGATTGTGAGAGGCTGGAGGCGACAGTCGGGAATGTAGAAGGGCGAAAGGTTGTGATACGATGTAAGCATGAGGAAGGCGTCTTCATGAGCTTCATGTATTCGCTGGTTGTTCCACGGGATGGACTGTCATCGGTGTCAATTGTGAATGGATTTGAGGATGTCTTTGACGAAGTCAAAGGGTTGCCGCCGCATAGGGAGATCGAGTTTCGTATCGATCTAGTTGAGGGAGCCAGACCTGTTGTGATGCCTCTTAGGCGGATGGCGCCTAGAGAGCAGTTAGAGTTGAAGGTGCAGATTGATGACCTTTTGCAAAAAGGATTTATTCGGCGTAGTGTGTCCGAATGGGGTGCACAAGTTGTGTTCGCAACCAAAGCGGATGGATCGTTGAGGTTGTGTGTTGATTACCGTGAGCTGAACAAGGTGACTAAGAAGAACAAGTATCCATTGCCGAGAATAGATGACTTGTTTGATCAGCTTCACGAGGCCAAGGTGTTTTCTCAGATGGATTTGGCAACGGGATTTTACCAGTTGAGAGTGGCTAAGGATAGTGTGTCGAAGACTGCTTTCAGGACACCGTCCGGGTTTTATGAGTGGCTGGTAATGCCGTTTGGGTTGACTAACGCACCAGCATATTTTGTGGATCTTATGAATAGAGTGTTCAGAGATCAGTTGAATAAGTTCGTGCTTGTGTTCGTGGATGATATTCTGATTTATTCCAGAACTGAGGAAGAGCACAAGACACACTTGAGGATTGTTTTGGGGATCTTACGGAAACATCAGCTGAAGGCTAAGTTTTCGAAGTGTCACTTCTGGAAGAGTGAAGTGAGGTTCTTAGGCCATGTTATCTCGGGAAATGGAATAGCGGTTGATCCCGCTAAGGTGGCAGCAATCCAGGATTGGGTTAGACCTAAGAATGCGTCTGATGTGAGAAGTTTTCTTGGATTAGCAGGATATTATCGTCGGTTTATTAAAGACTTTTCCAAGATAGCTGCACCGTTGACAGGATTGACGAAAAAGAACCAAGTGTTCAGATGGGATGATAAGTGTGAGCAAGCTTTCGTAATCCTGAAAGAGCGACTAACGAGTGCTCCTGTTTTGACTATTCCTAGTGGGAATGATTAGATGGTGGTTTACACCGATGCATGTGGCACTGGACTTGGAGCAGTGCTAATGCAGAAGGATAAAGTTGTTGCGTATGCTAGTCGACAACTGAAGCCGCATGAAAGGAATTATCCGACTCATGATTTAGAGTTAGCAGCGATTGTGTTTGCTTTGAAGATATGGAGACATTATCTATTGGGAGTTAGATTCGAGTTGTTTACAGATCATAAGTCATTGAAGTATCTGTTCTCCCAAAAGGATTTGAATCTTCGACAGCAACGGTGGCTAGAGTTTCTAGCATCTTATGATTTTGGTATAGCCTATACTCCGGGAAAAGGTAACGCAGTGGCTGATGCGTTAAGTCGAAGACATGCAGGATTGGGAGCCATGTTTTCGGAATGGAAGAGTCTCGAGTATTTGGCTGGATTTGATTTCAGGCCCAGATGTGAATTGGAACCTGAGATGTTGGCAAACTTATCGATAAGACCTACTCTTGTGGAAAGAATTGGCGAGAGCCAAAAGCGAGACGATAAGCTTGTCAAGATCATCCGAGATTTAGAATCTGGATTGGACCCAGAGAAGGATAAGGGATTCGAGGTCGATCGAGAGGGTTGGCTTCGGAAGCAAGGACGATTGGTTGTTCCCGATGTAGATGGATTGAGGGATGAAGTTCTGAGGGAAAGTCATCACTCGAAGTTGACAATTCATCCAAGTGGAAATAAGATGTATCGGGATATGAAGAGAGCTTACTACTGGGAAGGTATGAAGAAGGATGTTGGAAATTTTATTTCCAAGTGTATGAACTGCCAGTTGGTGAAAGCTGAGCAGAAGAAGCCCAGTGGATTGCTTCAGCCATTAGAAGTTCCTACATGGAAGTGGGAGCAAGTGTCAATGGATTTTATCGATGGTCTACCTAGGACAAGAGCAGGAAATGAAGGGATTTGGGTCATAGTAGATCGTTTGACAAAGAGTGCAAGGTTCATTCCTGTTCGATCAACTAGGACTGCATCGAAGTTGGCTGAATTGTATGTTAAGTGGATAGTTCGATTCCATGGTATTCCGAAGAGTATAGTGAGCGATCGAGACCCATTGTTCACTAGTGGATTTTGGAAGAGCTTCCAGGAAGTTTTGGGAACTGAGTTGTGTTTGAGTACAGCTTATCACCCTCAAACAGATGGTCAGACTGAGAGAGTTAACCGAGTTTTGGAAGATCTTCTCAGAGCTTGTGTTTTGGACTTCGGAGGATCATGGGAAGATCATCTTCATTTGGTGGAGTTTGCATATAATAACGGTTATCAGTCGAGTATTGGTATGGCACCATATGAGGCATTATATGGAAGACCGTGTAACTCTCCGACATGTTGGTTGGAAACTGGAGAAAAGCTGATACTTGGGCCAGAGATGATTCGACAGACTTCGGATTGTATAGAGATCATTCGGCAACGAATGAAAGCAGCCCAAGATCGTCAGAAAAGTTATGCCGATAATCGTCGTAAGGATTTGGAATTCGACGTAGGTGAGATGGTTTTTGTGAAGATTTCTCCATTAAAGAGTGCTATTAGATTCGGAAAGAAAGGAAAGTTAACTCCGAGATTTATTGGACCATTCCCGATTATAGAGCGAATTGGAAAACTCGCTTACAGGTTGGAGTTACCGGAAAAGATGGCGGGTGTGCACAATGTCTTTCATGTATCTTATCTACGGAAGTATGTGCATGACCCAACTACTGTGGTTTCTGCTGATAGCTGTGAAGACTTAGAGGTTGATCCAGTGGTTACGAGACCTCGTAAGCCGCTTCGTATTGTTGAAACCGATACGAAACAGCTTAGGAGGAAGACGATTACGTTGCTCAAGGTACAATGGAGTGATGATGTTAACGACTGTACGTGGGAGGAGGAAGAGAGGATGAAGGCAGCTCATCCCGGACTCTTCGAGGTATGGCCCTAAAGTGTCGTGACATCTCATGAATTTGTAGCTTGTTCTAAGTCTTAGAATTCTGCATGCTAGGCTAGAATTGGATGCATGGTTTGTTGATTGCTATGGATGGTAGGCATGCAGAATATCTTTGATTGCTGTTGTTTGCTTGGAATTTCGGGGGCGAAATTCCTAAGGGGGAGAGAATGTAACGACCCGTATTTTACGTATCGATAGATCGTAAAATTTACAGGTTGTTAGTGTTGTTTATGTTGTCTCTAGCATGAGTCGTAGGGGGAGTTAACTCGTGTGTTAAGTGTTGAGTCGTGACCGACTCATAGGCTTAGCTGACTTAAGGATTGAACGAGTCACGGCTTATAGGGTTTGGATGAGTTAAAGGGTGGCCGACTCATAGAGGTAGCGACCTATAGATTTGGCCGAGTTAGTGAGTTGCCGAGTTAACAGGTCAAGGTAGTGAGCGACGCAGTGTTAAGTCGTTTGACCGACTTATAGGTAGAGCGGCTTAAGGGGTTAAGGCTTAGGTCGTGGATAGTTGAGTCGGTGGGGTTTTGAGTCGGTAGGGGGCTTAGGTCGGCAGGGTGTGTTATCTCGCGATGTTGTTAAGTCGTGAGTCGGTATGTGTTCTGGGTTTAGGTCGGCAGGGAACTAGGTCGTGTGACCCTGTGTGTGTGTGTTGTGTAGTTGGGTCGGTATACTAGTTAAGTCGGCAGCGACCTAAGTTAGGTCGGAGGCCTTTGTATCGTGTAGGTCGTTGGGTCAAAGCACTGCCTGTGTTTGAGTTGTATGAGAGTTAGGTCGGCTATGCTGATGAGTCGTGTGGCAGATAGGTCGTTGGGTCGGCAGAGGCTAGTTGAGCTTGTGTCGGTAGGATTGGCTTGAGTCGTGGACGACTCATGGGTTAGGTCGGGGCCGACCTAAAGGGCGACGACTCAGGGGAAAATCAGCCTATAAATAGAGGACTTTGGCTCACTTTTTGGCACCGGTTTTTGAAGCGACGAAGTGCTGCCATTTTGGGAACTCGACTACAACATTTCTTCATCTTCTTTTCTCCATTCCAATCTAATTCTAACATCCATCCAAGATCGAAGATCGAGATTGAAGATCCAAGAGACAAAGTTGAAGATCTTCATCCAACGAAGCTAGATTTCATCGTTTGAAGCGAAATATTGCCGGATCAAGCCTTGATCTTCGCTGTCCAGATCTGTAGTGATTAGTTTTTGAGGTGTTTGGGTGATTTGGTGAGTGGTAGTTATCTCTCACGCGGACCCAAAGGAGTATATAGGATTGGTGGTTTGTTGGAGTGTTGTAGATAGTGATTTTGTGCATTTTCCTTAGATCCAAGTGTAGATCCTTTGTTTGTGAAGATGTTTACCTATGCAAGTTCATTTATTAAGTTATAGAAGCAAAACCCATGTTTTATATTTGATAGATCTATGCTAAAAACCTATGATTCATGTATGTTAGGCTTATGCTCATCTATTTACGAAATTTCCATTATGGTTGATATTGCTTATTAGATCTTGTTTGGATGCTTAAATGTTTGAATGTATGATCGATTTGTTTGTTTCAAGTTAGCTAGTAGTTGATTTGGAACAAGATGGTTGAAGGTGATTCAAAAGCTAAGTGGAAAGGCTCTTGAATGTTGAAAGCTGCCTATGGCATATGAAGCAGATATGGAAGCTCATATGGATGGATTCGATGGTGATGGACTTTGCCATGATGCGAGGAGGCAAAGCATGAGATCGAGATGGGACTTTGCTATGATGCGATGAGGCAAAGTGTGATGTTGAGATGGGACGGGTTATGATGACGTTCCAAGCACGGGCTACGACGACGTGCAAAGTTATGTTGGTAACTCGGTGATGCGATCCGGGTTGGTGATAATGGTTAGCTTGAGAGGCGCTTGAGCTAGTATGGAAATAGTCGTCGAGGAGGATGACTAGGAGGCTGAGATCTTATCGTTGTTGAAGGTTCTAGCATGCTCAAAGCAAGAGTACGTTGGAACGGGCTGCGACGACGTTCCAAGCACGGGCTGCGACGACGTGCTAGTACTCTGGGTAGTTGCGAAAATTCCTAGGCATGGGCTGCGACGACGTGCGGAGTTATGTCTAGAACCGGGGTTACCATTAGCCCTTGACAGGTGGTCATTCAATTAACGGTGAAATCATGGCAAAGATAACAGTGATAGCCAGAGTCATGGATGTTTGGTTGTATTATCATTCGGTCTCAAGAGCGGTATTTTCTGGGTGCTTATCTGATCTTGGTTTAGGCCTTGGGGGTTTGTATTTGGAAAGCATCGCCCTTGACCCGAGTGATTATTGTTTTACTTTAATTGTCTGCCATGTTATACTTGCTTCTCCTTAGTGTGTGTCTGGGGGCTATCACTGTAGAAAGAGGTGGAGTGGGATGGTTTGGTTCCTATTCCTTTTATTCTTTATGTTCTTTTGGTATGTTTGATAGTTAATTTACCGCTCACTAAGACTTTGTCTGACTCAAGGTTTTATGTCTCCTCTTATTACCTTGGGCTGTTCATCCATGTTGGGATGGGCAGACTAGGTAGCAGGTGACAGGTGCTGTTCTTGGAGATCTACGCTGATGATGACGAAGACGAGCAGGAGGCTTTTGCATATTATTTCTTATTATATGTACTGGGTATCCGCTGCTGTATTTGATTGAGTGCTATGTAGTGAGGCTTTGATGTATGGATGATTCACATGTTTGTGTAAAACTACTATGATGCTTATATGATGATTTTCTGTTATAAAGCTTCACTATATATTTCTCTATTGTATTTTATCCATGCGCTGTGAGTTATGCGATAGAGTTTCTGTTTTATTTTACCCTGACTACTGTCCATGGCTGCCTGGCACGCCCTTCAGCGCTCTTTTCTCTTGTTTTGGTGCGGGAGTCATGGGCGGTCGTCACAATAAGTATTTGACTTATAATATGAATTTTTAATATATCATTGTGATATGAATTAAGATAGGTTAATAAAGGAATTTATAAAAAGGAGTTGATATAAAATAAATAGAAATAGAATTTATAAACGTTGTTTTATAAATCCGCAACGACTTATTTTGATAAGGAATTGTTGTAATTTATTTATGGAATTATATTCATGTTTTAGACAGTGAATAATTCTTTAAAATAAAATGAATAGAAGTGATGAAATTTATTAACAAGTATATTCACGTTTTTGAATAGTGAATATTATGTTAAAGAAATTATTTTAGATGTGGTGTTTTAAATAAAATTAAAACGATCTAAAGATGTTTTAAAATGTATTGAGATTTGAAACCATAGATTTCAACATTTGTTGTTGAAATAGATGTTTTCCAGAAATATAAGGAGATAATGGACTATAACACTATTGTTATAGTAAATGATTTCCGAAAGGAAATGTTTTGTATAGTATTGGGATTTATATATCTATTTTAAATTCGAATCCCTATACTAGTGATTTTGGGTTGTCGTAACGATGTTTTACGCAACATTCGTTTTGACCCAAATAAACATGGTGAAGTGAATGATTTCCTTAAAAGAATGAAATATATACTTAATTTCGATTAGGGTATATTAAATATTTTCTCAGTATAGAAAATAAAAAGATCTGTGGATTACTTATTTTTAATAAGTATAGAAATGCTTTTCCAATATTAAGTGAATATTTGGAATTTATCTTTTTGAAGATAAATTGAAAATGAATATTAAAAATTGAATGGAAATCGTATATTCATAAATATTTTGGGAATGTAAATTCCTTATGGAATTTGTAAATGAAAAGGGGATTTGTTTGAAAATAAATGTTGATTTATTTTTGAAGTGTGAAAACTATATATCTTATAAAGATATTTTTGTGAAATAAATAATTTGGAAAATTATTTGGAATCTGGTGATGTTGGCATATCTATTGATAGTTCAATAACCGACTATCAATATTTACCTTTAAATAGGTATTTGTTGTGAATTGCTTGAATTTGAATGCCACACTTATTTTTTTTTTAAAATAAGCGCTCACTATTCGGGTTAACCGGGAAAGGACCTTGGGGTCGTATAACCCATTCCGAATATGTGATACGTCGTTATGAATTGCATTCGAAGATCGGTGTTGAAGACCGGATATTTTCGAAAGCGAAAGGGTTTCTTGTTGATTGTCTCTGCACTGGCTGATCCCTGGTATTGAGATCTCCATATGTGATGGGAAATCCGAACGTGATTAGAGATTATTCGGATTGCAAGGACTTCTTTGTAAGTGCCTTCGGTTCTGTTCGAGCCCGGAACAGACTTGTATGGATTGTGTGTCTGACATTACAAGTTGAGATGTAAAGCCGATTTCTTTCAAATATATTTCTGTGGTGGCGGAGAATTTATTCTTTTAGCTTAACACCCTTCTCTGAGACGTACGAGCTCAGAGGTTATATAGTTGAAGTTATCAGCGATATATTCCCAATTTGGTAATGTGACATACTGAGTGTTGCTGTAAATGATCATTGTGTTGATTATTGTGATAGGATCATTTATTTGATCGTCTATCTTGATGATCATTGTGTTGATCATTTGTTGACCCAAAGCATGGCTTTTGTATAAAGTATGTTTTTGTGGACGTGACTTCGTCGAACCTCACACCCCGGAAATGGTCAAAACAGGAAAGATGCGGCAAGGTTATGAGGGGTAGCACCCTTTAGGGTATGTACATTTCCTTCTGGATAGAGGTGGTATCATGGTATGGAGCCCAGATATTTAACCTATGTGGTTACTACGAATTTATTACTTTGTGGTTGTTGGTTTTCAGGATCCCGTGAGAAAGGTCGTTTACGATCGGGGAATGACGTGCTCGTGTCAGTAGTTACCCAGTTAGGGGTAACCTGGCCTTGTGTTGGCAGAGTTCCGGTTTGGTTCTCGGGGATGTCTTTCCAGAGGCATTCTCATGTGGCAATGGGAAGTTCCTTGGCCTGACCATTTGTTGGAAATCCAAAGAAACAATACGAAACTTGTACGGTTTTAGTTGTAGAACCTATCATTCACTTATGGTGTCGCAACACTGTTTGGATGGTAGCTATAGTAGGCATACGATAATGGTCGTATGTTGGCTAAGATTTATATTCTACTTTCGAAATGAATTTTTCTCTACACTATGCACTAGTAATAATATCAAATGTTCTTTTTAATGCGTATCAAGCATCTTTGACTATCATAAGGAGAAATCTCCTCCGATTCTGCGTTTGCATTGTGTGTGTGTGCGGGAGGCCTTATGGTAGTCTCATTTTTAAAAGCATTGCGAATTGAATTTAAAAATATCTCTCTATTTTGATTTTAAAGTTAAATAAACTGTTTTGAGTTCTCACACCAGTCACATGACTAACTTGGAGTTTATTGTTTTCCTTCCTGAACTCTGGGTGCCCACCAATTTTCACACGGGAAGTCAAGAGTTAAGGTTTATCAGGATATTCTGGATATTCAGGAATTGCTGGAGGCAAGCTGGATGGCATGGCGTATTACTAGCTATATAGTATTTCTTTTTCCGCTGCACCATTGTTTGTTGTTGTACACCCTGATGATGATATGATGTAAAGTATAAAATGTAATAACTGATATAGTTCTTTGTTTAAAGATTATTCATTTATTTATTATATGTTGTTCCGCTGCGAATTGTGAGATTCTGTTATTGTTCTGTTTTCTTCCTGTTCCGTTCTATCTTTTCTATCTCTTCTCTATTCTCTTTTCCTTCCATTTTAAAATTTTTCTATTCTTTCTTCTCTCCATCTTCTACCTTCTTCTCTTCTTCTTTCTTTCTTCTTTTTTTTAAAACCCATAACATTTCGGTTTTTCGGCCTTCAATTTCTCGGCAGTCGATAAAGTGAGTATCGATGTTGAATTTTCGAAAGTCGAAAAAATCCGTGCGTTACAAGGATGATCATATCCTACTTGGGAATGACCCACTTAGCCTTGCTGCATCTAACCCTGTTTTGGTCATTTCCGGTTGATTAGGCCTGACGAGGTAACGATTACCTTACAGAAATCACAATCACATAACTTTGAATGCCACATGGCCATTTCCGTTGACTACTAATTGCCTTCCACAAAAATACAACCCTTAAGCTCATACGTCTCAAGGAGGGTGTTAAGCTAAGAGAAGTTGCCTTCTCTGCCACCACTGATGTACATTTGTAAAAACAATGTACGTAATCTATAGAAATGCAATGTCAGCCAAACATCCATACAACTTGTCCAGGAACAGGACAAACCAAAGGTACTTTCCTACCACACCCTGTCGGGAAATCCCTAGGATTAGTAGCGAAAATCCTTACATTGGATATTTCATAATGAAGAGACCACTTCTACTGGATGTATAGTTGGATATTAACCCCAAACGATCAACAAGTAGCCCCCCACTATGAAAATCCGAAATATCAATATCATCACAAGCAACCTGCACAGTCGTCGCATATACATTGGTCCGAAGTGGTTTTCAGATAAATCTGATCCTGGTCTCTTTGCACCAACAACGCAAAAGCGTTTCTCAACTTCACACAGAAACTAAGTCTCATAGACTTATCACGTTTCCAACTTTCATCTTGCTATCCTTCGGGCCAAGAAGGAAGCTCGATAGATTGGAGTAATACTCCACACTATACGAATTAACATCCTCAACAAAAACGATAATCAAGCCTACACAGAAGGCAACGTACTAAGTGTATGATTAAATAGCTCCCATATCAAGTTGAGGAACTAAAATTTTGGCCAAGTCTGATAGTCGGTTATTTAACTATCAAAACAAACAACAAATATTCAGCACCAAGATAATCATTAGGCCCTTTTTATTAATCTTTTATTGATTAAACCACTTGCTAAATACTCACTCAAATTTATCTTCAAAAAGATATAATTTCAAAACCATCTCAATATATCAATCTTGGAAAACATTTCCAAATACTTATTTAAAAATAAGTAATTCACAAATCAATTATATTTTCAACACTTAGAAAATATTGCATATACTTAAATCACGATTGAATATATATTTTATTCTTTAAGGAAAAGATTCTTTTAATCATCTTTATTTTGGGTCAAAATGAATGTTGCGTAAAACATCATTACGACAACCCAAAATCAATAGCGTAGGGATTCATCAATTTAGATAGATATATAAATCCTAATACTATACAAAATATTTTCTTTCGAAAATCATTTACTATAACAACAGTGTTATAATCCATCATTTCTTATTTCTCAAAAACATCTATTTCAACAATGAATGTTGAAATCTATGGTTTCGATATTCAACACAATTTAAAACATCTTTAAACCATTTAACTCCATTTTAAAATATAACTTCCCAAAACATTTATTTAATATGTTATTCACTGTCCAAAATCGTGAATATAATTCCTTTACCCAAATTCAATATTATTTCAACATTTAATTTAAAGGAAAATTCACTGTAAAAAATAGTGAATAAAATTCCTTTAAATAAACTTCCATATTTAACTTATCAAAATCAATTGATTTCGGATTTATAAAACAATGTTTATAAACTCCATCCATATTTTATTAAAACTTCAATTTATGAATTCTCTTTATTAATCAATTCAATTAATAACTTAATTACATGTCCAATTTATAAGTTTATTATTTATAAATCGTTTATTTTACAAATTCTTTTATTTTATAACTTCGCAATTCGTAAATCTTATTCACTTATAAAATCCATTTATAACTTCATTTTAACACTTATAAAACTTGTCTTAAAATTCTAATATTTTAATTTATAAAATATAAATTTTGTAAATTTTCTATATAAACCATTTATAATAATCAAAAATCTCAATTTATACTATTTCACAAAATAGTTAACTTCCTATTTCAAAAATCATATTCTTACTATATTACACAAAAATCATAATTTTTATGACATAAAAATTGTAACATTTATTTTATTCAAAACAAATTCATTTCACATCTATTTTCAAAATCACTTTAAAATCTTTTTTAATTTGGAAATCATCACTTTAACATTTTTAAATTTCCAAAATAGGCCCAATGCTGCAACAGCACTAAATACATCAATCACGGCATCCAAAACATCATATATCATATGATAACAGAATATATCACAATATTTGTAGACAAATCAATAATGGTGAGGAATCCAGTTGGATCCCTCCATCCTGTCACCTGCAGCAAATATACATATTAGAAATATATGTACGATGTCCGCTTCAAGGCAGACGCGCGTACAAAGGGTCATCCGCTCATACACGGGAACGTATAGGGTCATCTGCTCCACTAGACATGTATATATCCAAATACCAATCAATATATCATATATCATCCAAATAATCATCAATCATCATAACTAATATTTATTCTCACTTATATAAAAATATCAGTGAGTCAGAAAGAGTGAGTTGTAATCACATTACTTGTAGTGAGTTGTACTCACATTTCAACCAAAATTTTCACTCGCTCAAACAAATCCCAATCTAGCTTCATAATGTAGTGCTCGTCTATATGAACCCAACGCAATTCGTTTCATGCGAAACCGACCTCGTATGAAAAAGTTATAGTATTTTAAACTTTAAACGAATTTATATAAATCAATTTACAATATTTTTAAACCTTTCTTCACCAGGGCCGTCGATTTCCTAACCCTAGATCTAGGCCACTGTTTTGCCTTCTTCTTCGTCCAGGTTATATCGCATATCGAAACCCAAAGCCGCCGCCCTACTTTGAATTGCCACGGCCACCACCTTCGCTTATAACATGATCAACCACCACCATTTCGTGCACCAAAGCCACCTCTATCATCGCCGAGAACGACTTGCAACTCGACTCTCCCTTCGTCTTGAAACCGTGCGCAACCTGTTGATGAACACGGGCAAACTTCCTCCTCCACGTCGCGTTTTACGATGATCCACCGTATGGATCGAAAGATTGCGTTACACTCTACAATCTTTTAGTTGAAGATTTTTGCTATAAGTGGATGGATTGGAAGAGATTAAGAGGGGAAGATGGCGATTTTTTGGTCATTAAAACTTATGGTGGCAGCTAGGGTTAGCAACCCTAAGTTTTGTGAAAAATGGAAAAAATAAAGGGCTTTTATATAAAATATTAGTGCACTATTCATCCGATTTTTTTCCGAACTCGAAATGAAGCATGCCGCATGGCGTTTATAATGTTTTACCTCTATTCCGAACGCAATGGAATATATATCGGGAGCCAATGCGATCGTATTTGAAAAATAGGTTTTTGAATCGACTATTTAAATTTAAAATTTCACATAAACGGATTTCTACGCGTTTTAGCTTGCCCCAGACAAACCGTAAATCTGATTGACACAAAATTTGAAATCTTACAATAATATAACATTATGGATCCAATAAAACTGTTTTCTTCGAAATCCAAGACTGTTTGAAAAAACAGCTATTTTTACTCTTTAATTAAATATTAAAATATTCAGTTTCTACAATTTAACTTTAAATTCGATTTTAAAAGTTCGCTAACATCATTCTAATTCAAATATAATTTAATTCAACTTTATAAATCATTATTATCCATATTAAATTCAAATATCAATTATTTTTGTAATTTCAAATATTAAATAAACAATTTAATTATCCAATTAAATCCAATTATCCGAAATATAAGTTATTTAGCTTATAAAATTTACTTGTGAATATTTAAAATAAATTAAATATACGAATATCGAATGACGAAAATTCTAGGTCGTTACAGCATACGGTCCTGCTATCCAGCTCCCCTCCTGAGCTCTGGAACGTCTTTACATGAAAATCACTATACTCGACCTGACACGAGCATTACATCAAAGTAACACCCGGGTCAGGCTGGAAACCACCGTGAGTAAACCCATACAATTTGAAGTACTAAGTTCAAACCATAAAGATAAACCCGGGGTAACTCGTTCATCACTACAAGTTCACAACTTGTTATAGTCAACACTTATATTCACAAATAAATCCCTAAGTACCTTTACTTATTTTATATGGTCCAGCCATTTAAATTATTCCATTTCAGCATATTGACTTCACATATCAATTTATAAAGAATCATTGTATGTTACAAATCGAAGTGGGTTAGGGTATTTACTTATACCCGACCCCGGTCTCTTCGAATTCAATGCCATTATTAACCCAAGTTTAAGTGAAACTATTCAATTCATATTTAGAGTAACATACTCATATGGCGAATTCATTACAGAAAGAAAATCCATATTATATCAGTTCAACCAAATATATCATCTCACACAGCATCACAAATCACATATCATGAATGTCAAATTACCTAAGGCAATTGATATAATTAATCAACCATAAGCAAGACTTATTAATCCAAACTATAATTAATTTAATTAACTCAAATTAAATTAATTCACTTAAGAACTAATCACCCATCCCTGCTTAAGTAATCATTAATTAACCACAACCATTTGAATTAATTAATCATTCTTAATTATCCTGCTTAAGAAATTTTCCTTAATTACTTAATTATTTCTTAGTTAATCACATTAATTAACCTACGATTAATTAATTCATTCATTTAACAAATTAAACCTTCAATTTCCTACATTAAGTAATTATGCTTTAAGTAATTTAATTATCTCTAAATTATTTCCATCAAGTAATTATCCCATGATTACTTAAGTTAATTAATTAACCCGTAACAAATTAATCTTTAATTATTATTTTAAGCAATTATCATCTAAGTAATTAATCTCTAATTACTTACTAAATAAGTTTAATTGATTAAAGAGTAATTAATTACACTAAGTGATTAACGCTTAATCACTTCTATTTAATTATTTTCGTAAAGTAATAATCCTCTAATTACTTTATTAAATAATTATCCTTTCATTATTTCCTCCAGTAGTTGTTCATTAATTACTTCACCAAGTAATTACTGCTAATTAATTCATAAGTGATTATCTTTAATTAATCACTAATTAATTTATTTAGTAAATTATTCTAACTAATCATTAATAAAATAATTAAATAATTCTTAAATGCTATACTTAAAAGATTTTAATTAACAAAAATCATTTATCTTAATTAAATTATTAATATCAACTATCAACTCTTTAATCATTAATAATAATTATATTATCCTCATTATCTTCACACATTAATTATCTTTAATAAAATCAAAATCCTTAATTCCTTAAGATAAACTTTATATTATAATTGGTTACTTAATTTTATCATTAAATTTTATTTAAAGTAAAACATTTTAGAAATCAATTATAATTATAACATCAAATTTTATCCTTTAAAATCTTTGAAACTATTCAAAGTTATTAAATAAATTTTAATATAAAAATCATTTTGAAAACCTACTTATACTATTCTTTAAAATCTTATCTACTTTAAACATATTTAAAACTTGTTAAAACATTTATTCTTTGTAAACAAATTATTTTAACAAGTAAAAGCCCGGTTTACATTGCTTTAAAACTTAGAAACATTGCAAAAATCAAAATTTCTTGGTTTTAAAAACTTTAACATTTCCTATACAAGCCTTAAACTTGTTATTCTCAAAACCCGATCAAGCAACCCACAAGACCCAAGCAAAACCCCTCAACCACTCTATCAAAACCTGAGACATTCCACTTCATTCTGCTACGAGAGAAACTCAAACATTTCCAAGCCAAAACCCAAGCACGACCTCCTTCTTCACAAACCAGTCCACCCAGAATGCACGAAACGTGCACATGCACGTGTACATCATCCCTGATCGTCGATAAACCCTGCTCCGGCCTTCAACCAGTCGACTTCCACCTCGCCTTTACATACGACCACCCAGATTTCCTTGATTCGATCGAGAATCGGAAATGATCCAAAATAACCCACTCCTGGAAACATACTTCGTTGGAAAACCACGCCTTCACCGTAGCTCCGACTTCCAGCTCCTTCAATACGCTTCACGATCGACTCCGATCAGGTCTCATCGTCGCGAATCCCCTCTGAACACCGATGACAAAACCAAGGAATAAAACCTACTTTGACAATTTTGGCCATCACGACCAACGATAAACCACCGGAGTATTTTTCCAGCGATCGTTGACACCCCAACCACCTTCAGTCTAAATTTCATCCCTCCTTCGCCGCTGATCGACGGTAATCGACCAAAACGTTCATAACGAATATCTCGAGAAATCTCACTGATTTCCAAACTAAAAAAAATATTCACATCAAAATTCAAGATTTCCTATAGCTAATTCGATCATGCAATCAATTCTTAAAATTGAATCTATCCAATTTTTGACCCAAATCAAATTTCCATTGTTATTTTAAAAATTTCCAAACAAATATTTATTATAAATTCCTAGAATTATTCTTAGGAGTGATGTTGCACGATTTCAAACACTTTTTTATTTACAAATCAAAAGCTAACTGCGACTCAATAATAAGATATTGAATTTTTAAAGAAATCAAAACCTATAAACATTACAACAGAGCCTATATAATGTCTGCACAGGCATTCATCACTTATACGCATACTTGCATTCCTTTCAATCCAAGAATTCAGGCAAACATATTGATTTTCATACATATATCAAAGTGGAAATCAAGATTTAAAAACTATTTCTAAAATCTACACCTATCATATGATTATCTGAAAAACCCAGCTCCAGACTGCCTGTGTGGAAAATTGTGGGCACCCATAGTTTAGGAAGGGAATAATAAACTCCGAGTCAGTCATGCGACTGGTATGAGCAAACAAAAACAGTTTTTTTTTAAAAACAAACAACAAAGGAATTTAGAATTGAAATACGCAATGCTTTTTTGAAAATGAAACTACCATAAGGCATCCCCGCACACACACTATGCAAGCCAACAGTTGGAGGAGATTTCTCCTTATGATAGCCAAACATGCTTGATACGCAAAATCCTTTTTGATAATATTACTATTAGTGCATAGTGCAGAAAACTTTCGAAAGTATAGTATTAATCTTAGCCAGCATAGGTACCATTATATTATGCCTGCTATAGCTACCACCTGAGGTGGCAGGTTGTACAATTGCAATCGTAAAGTGCTCATATTGTTTGATTGGAGTTACAACAAATGGTCAAGCTAAGGAACTTCCTACTACCACATGGGTACGCCTCTGGAGGGACGTCCCGAGAACTTAAACAGCTTTCTGCCAACACAAGGCCGGTTACCTCTGTAACCAGGTAAATACTACACGAGTAGGCCACCCCCCGGTCATTTGCGACCTTTATCCGATAGCCCTCAATCACAAAGCAACAAATCACAAAGTAATGAATTTGAAGCAACCACATAGGTTAAATATCTGGGCTCCATACCATCATACCACCTTTTTTCAGAAGGGAATGACATACCTTAAAGGGCGCGACCCTCATAACCTTGCCGCATCTTTCCTGTTTTGACCATTTTCGAGGTGTGAGGTCCGATGAGGTCTCCTCCACAAAGCTACGCTTTACACAAAAGCCTTTCTTTGATCAACAAATGATCAGCAACACACAGCAGCACTTAGCATGCCACATTACCAAATTGGGAGTATATCACTGATGATCTTCAATTACTTAACCTCTGAGCTCGTACGTCTCAGAGAAGGGTGTTAAGCTAAGAGAATAAATTCTCCGCCACCAATAGAAATGTATTTGAAAGAAATATGCTTTATATCTCAAAGTGTAATGTCAGACATACAACCATATAAGTCTGTTCCAGGTTCGAACGAAACCGAAGGCACTTCCAAAGAAGCCCTTGAAATCCAGGTATTCACGATACCGATCGGACTCCCCATCACATGTGGAGATCTCTCTACCGGCGCGACTCAGTGCAGAGACAATCGATGGGTTATCCTTTCATTCTTGAAAAAACACGGTCTTCACCTCCGATCTTCAAATGCAATCCATATTGTCGTATCATTATTCAGAATGGGTTATATGACACAAGGTCCTCTCTCGGGTAAACCAAATAATGAGCACAATATTTAAAAATATATGGATATTGGGATTTCAATTAAGTCACGACTTATTACCCAAAACTTTCCTTTCTAATGGTTTAAACAAATTACCAATTTCAAATCATTAAACAAAAAGATTCACTTCACTAAGTTCACCCATCTTTCACAAAGACTCATTCATAGCTTTCAAAACAATCCATTTAAAATCTTGAAATCTTTTTAACACAATGTAACATTCCTGGATTTTAGCTAAGAATAATTTGATAATTAATTTAATCTTTGGGATTAAATTTTGAAATATTTGATAATTAATATTGAATAGATTGAAATAGAATTTGAAATTAAGATTCAAATTTAAACATCTTAGAAAATAAAATTGTATTTGGATTTCTGATATGATTAAACAAGATGTATGTTTATTTATTTATACTTGGAATTTAATTTAAAAAATTCATGGATAGGTATTTTATAAATAATATAGAATTTATTAACTTTGTATTCCAAAGAATTAATACATATGTATAGTTAATTGTAATAATGAATAATTTGATTTCAAATCAGTTGTTATAAAATTGTCTAAGTATAAAAATAAAATGTGATTTTGAAATTAAATAAATGTATTAGAATAAAAGTGATTATTTGTTAATATGTGATCAAGATTTTTAAAGCATTCTTTTCTTTTAAAAGTTGTACAAAAATAAATGATAAGAAAAGTATGAATGTAAAATGTATAAAAATATATGTATATTAAAATCTTAAACTAAATTAAAATTGTAATGTGAAGAATAATTGAGATAACGATTTTTATTTGTGTAAATATAAATATATGAAGATGAAGGTTTAAAAACAAAATGTATAAATAAATTTAAGAGAAAGGACATAGACATAAAAGTTTGGGTTTTAACAAGTGTAACCATTTTAAAATATATTAAGACAAGTGTTAACAAATGGATAACAAGTTGCATTATTACCTTAAAATTGAAGTAAATGGAAAATATATCTAAAAAGGAAGTAACCAGACTTTAACTTCTTTATTTGCTCAAATTTAAATCTGAATAAACCTGAGATAAAAGCTTCAACAAATGTGAAAAATCATCTCAAATAGAGAGGATCAGAAATCAAACAAAAGTAGACAAATCCTCACAAAAAAATTTAAAACCTAGAAAAATAAATACTCTGCAAATTGTAACCTGGTATTTAAAAGGAAGGTTGAATCAAAAAACTGGAACGTGTAGCATCTCAACCTGAAGCATGCAAATTCAAATAGATTCAAACAGAAATTTAAAATCTACAGAACCTGGAAAATAAAAGAACAAAGCAAAAGATCAAGCAGATCAAAGCCAGAGGTCCAAATCACAGCCTGGAAATTCTCAAACCAAAACAACATCAAAATAGAAAACAAATCAAATCCTGGGAGAAAGATTTAAATTCAAGAAAAAATGCAAGTTCAACTCAAATGGACAACACAAATTCAAAATCTGGAAAATATCAAAGAAAAGCATTAAGTAACTCAGCAAGCAAAACAAGATTAAGCAAAGCTTAAGCAAGCAACAAAATTCAACAGCCTGTCTCTCTGTTCACATGATCAGGTGAGCAATTTTTTATTTTAAAACCTTTAATCTATAACTAAAATGCCTATGGTTGATTCCTGAAGCAAGATAGTTGCATAAATGTGAATGTGTTTATATATATATACATATATATGAAATGGCTGCATGTATGTATATGTATATGTAATTCTGTTTTCAAATTCATAGGTTTTAAAATCAATGTTTAAAACTCAATATCTCTTCCATTAATCGAATTCAAGCTATAATTTTAGAAAACAAGATGATTGTAACAAAGCAACACTAATGTTGAAAATAGTTTAAAGACTTACATTGAATAATCATTTCAATAATATAGAATTTACTGTAAATGCATTTTTAAGTTAGGAAATCAGATCGTGATTTGATTCCATAATGGGATTAGTGTTATCAAATAATGAATTTTAGTACAAATATCACGATTTTTTATGATTGGATTGATGAGAAAAATTAATTTGAACGGGAAACAAGCTTTTGGCGAAATCTGGTGATCTGCGGCGAACTGTAGGCCATGCTTTTTGTCAGAGGTGGTTGGAGGATAGAAGACTAGGGGAAAATACTTGCTTAAATTCTTGTTCGCCGTGGTGGCCGCGCGAAACCAATTTAGGGTTTAGAAGCAGTTTTAGTCGATGATGGAAACAGAGGTCGTTCGACGGCAGGGTAGTATCGGAGTCATGGGAACTTGAGGAAATCGATGCTTTGAGAAGTGCTGAAGCTTTGGACGAGGTTGAGTGATTTCTGGTGAACTTGTTGTCGTCGGCGAGACATTTTTGGGTCGAAGGTGTTGGTTCTAGAAAGAATGGTTTTGCTCGAATTTGAATTCGAAAAGGAAATGATGTTCTGGGTTGCTATTTGGGATGAGGAGATTTTAGTCGACTTGATGGCATCCTCAGCGATGATCGGAGCAATTCCGATCATCTGTGCACATACACAAGGTGGTTGGTGTGTGTCAGGGAGTTGAGGAAGGAGATGAAGATTGAACCCGAAGTTGTACTCAAGAAATTGGGGTAGACATATCAGGGTGTTCCTCGGGTTGAATCTGGGTCGATATGTGTGTTAATAACAGTTTAAAATTTTGAAATAAATCAAGTTTAAAAAAATGGGAGACTCGCAGGGTTGCTCGGGAATTTGGGGAAAAAGCTTGGGTGAAGACCGGAAGTGACTTGGGCTAAGATGTGTACTAGTTTTGAAATTTAAATTTAACAAGATTTTGTTAAATCAAGTTTAAATAATTTCTTGTTCAATTCTTTTAAATATAATAAATATTTATTTTGGGTTTTGGAATTGGTTAAAGATTTAAAATAAATATTTTTAAATATATTTTTTAGCTATTTTGTTATATACCTATTATTTAAATTTAAATAATTTTAAATGATGTAATGGAATAGCTTTAAGTAACTTAAAGGTTTTAAGTTGAACTGTGCGTTATGAAGATTTATTGCAAAGGTTTACCAAATAATCTGGAATGAAAATAATTGATGAATAAAGATAAATAATTTATCTTTCAAATTAATTAAGGTTTTTAGTAATTTCTTAAATGAAATTAAAAAATGATGTTAACTTATTTAAAGTAATTAATCAATGGTTCACTAATTGATGTGATTAATTTATCAATTAATTTCAGTATAATAACTTAAGTAAAAGAATGATTAATTAATAATAACTCATTGGAGGTTAATTACTTAATGAAATAGATTAAATATAATACTTAATGTAATAAATAAAAGATAATTACTTAATAATTAAGTTAAAAGATGGCAAGTTCGATCGGGATTGTGAATACCGGATTGCAAGGGCTTCTTCGGAAGTGCCTTCAGTTCTGTTCGAACCCGGAACAGACTTGTATGGATGTGTGTCTGACATTACACTTTGAGATGTAAAGCTGGTTTCTATGAAATACATTTTTGTTTGGTGGCGGAGATTTATTCTCTTAGCTTAACACCCTTCTCTGAGACGTACGAGCTCAGAGGTTATGTGGTTGATGGTTACTAATGGTACATTCCCAATTTGGTAATGTGGCATACGAAGTGCTGCTGATCATTTGTTGATCAAAGCATGGCTTTGTGAAAAAGCGTAGGTTTGTGGACGAGACCTCATCGAACCTCACAAACCGGTAATGGTCGAAACAGGAAAGATGCGGCAAGGTTTCGGGGGTAGCTCCCCTAGGGTATCTCCATTCCTTCTGGAAAAGGGTGGTATCATGGTATGGAGCCCAGATATTTACACATGTGGACAATGTATATTTATTACTGTGTGATGTTGTTGGTGTAGAGGGCCCTCGGATAAAGGTCGAAAACGACCGGGAGTGACATATCTTAGGTTTTACCCCCGCGAAGGGGGTAGACCGGCCTTGTGTTGGCAGAGAGCCGGGTAGGTTCTTGGGGCGTCCCTCTAGAAGCGTTCCCATGTGGCAATAGGAAGTTCCTTGGCCTGAGCATTTATTGAAAATCCAATCATACAATACGCGCCTTGTACGGTTTTAGTTGTAGAACCTGCCATTTAACATGGCAGTTGTAGTAGGCATAGTATAATCGTACCTATGTTGGCTAAGATTAATATTATATTTTCGAAATGTCTTCACACTATGCACTAGTAATAATATCAAAGAGTACACGTGGACAATGTATATTTATTACTGTGTGATGTTGTTGGTGTAGAGGGCCCTCGGATAAAGGTCAAAAACGATCGGGAGTGACATATCTTAGGTTTTACCCCCATGAAGGGGGTAGACCGGCCTTGTGTTGGCAGAGAGCCGGGTAGGTTCTTAGGGCGTCCCTCCAGAAGCGTTCTCATGCGGCAATAGAAAGTTCCTTGGCCTGACCATTTATTGAAAATCCAATCATACAATATGTGCCTTGTACGGTTTTAGTTGTAGAACCTGCCATTTAACATGGCAGTTGTAGTAGGCATGGTATAATCGTACCTATGTTGGCTAAGATTAATATTATATTTTTGAAATGTCTTCACACTATGCACTAGTAATAATATCAAAGAGTTTTCTCGTATTAAGCATGTTTAACTATCATAAGGAGAAATCTCCCCCATGTGTGCGATTGCATTGTGTGTGTGCCGAGAGGCCTTATGGTAGTTTTATTTTCCAAAAAGCATTGTGGTTTTCAATGTTTTAAATTCCTTTGTTGTTTGGTTTTAAAGATATAAATGTTTTTGTTTGCTCATATCAGTCCCATGACTGACCCGGAGTTTATTGTTCCCTTCCTAAACTCTGGGTGCCCACAATTTTCCACATGGACAGTCTAGAGTTGGGTTTTTCAGATAGTCGAATAGTAGTAATTGATTCATTAGCCTTCGAAGCCCTTTGGATTTGTGGATCGCATTTGCTACACTTCAGCATTTACGGACTGCAATTGCTTAGCTTTGTGCAACTTGATGAGGGTTCGAGCTAGCTTGGGATTGAAGATGGAGTTTTTGGAGTTTGGCATTGAAGATATTATCTTTCCGCTGCTATTTCTTGTATCTCTGATAGTGTTGATATCAATTGTATCATCCTATTGTATCATCATTGGATCTGATTACTGTATCAAATGTTGTATATCAATGATATTATTTCATTGTTTTCTTCCGCTGTGTTATACTTAACGTGCTATAAGCTCCAGCGAGCCAGATTCGGCGTATGGATCTGTGGCATTCGAGTACGAGTGAAGTACGGGTGCCGATTTTCGAAGGTCGAGTCAGGATCGCTATACAAAAACTGGAAGTTTTTTCGTTATGTGAAAGCTATTATTATTTGAAAACAACAGTTTTCGGAAAAAAAACCGGTTACATTTGCACAAGAGTCTTTCAAACTTGGGTTAAATTTAAATTTTGAAAATAATACTTTTAAAATGGTTTAAAGCCTATATAAACACATTATAACTTATATAACCCTTTTAAACCATAATTTTCCCAACATAGAATTCAATTTCAAATCTTGAATTTAAATTCAAATCAAATTATTTAAATTTCAAAAACTTTATCAAGTTATTTAAAATAACTTTTAAAACTCGTTTTCAAAACTTTTCATATTTTACCCAATTCTATTTCCAAAACCAATTGGATTCAAAATTCAACTTTAAAACTATTTCAAAAATCTGTGACTTATTCAATTTCCTCGTGCAATCCATATTTGTGTTTGTATAGTGCAGTCCAGGGGTTTTACACAATTGTGCAACAACATCAATCATCACAGATTCAATCATATCGATATTGATAAGCGGTATATCCCTATAACGCTTATCTTCCATATGTAGATTCACAGATAAATAATATACATTCATCACAGATAAATAAATTACATTCGTCACATCTTAAAACAAAATAATTCATAGCACACAGCATCACACATCAGGGATATCAAACAATTCAAAAACATTCCATGCAATCTAAACGTCCATAAGCGAGGTTAATTAATCATCTGATTAATTGAAACCAGATTAATTACTAGTCCAGGTTAATTAACACTAATTAATTACAAATTATTTTAATTAATTAACCTTTAATAATAAATTAATTTACTTTAAATTATTAATTAATCAACCTTAATCAATAAATGAATCAATCTTCAATTATTAAATAATTAATCCTTAATTATTTACAATAAGTGATTATCAGTAATCACTTAATCAACTTTAATTAATTAATTACTTTTTAATCAATACATAATTGACCTTAATTATGTAATTAATTACCCTAAATCATGAAATTAATTATCCTTAATTACCCATAAGTAATTATCTTTTCATTAATCACTAACTTATCATTAAAAATCTTTAATTAACAATCTTTGTAATTAATTATCATTAACACAAGATTTAACTTAAGAAATTTAAGTCAATTAATGATTCAAAAACATTTCTTTTGATTAACTCTTTAACTTCATTGTTCATTCAAAATAATTTTAAGAATTAATTTATAAATAGTGATCATATAATTAAATAACATTTGATTACTTTTTTTATTAACTTTAAGCTTGAATCAAAACAATTATCTAAAATATATTAACTTTGTTAAATATTAGTTTGTGAAAACTAATTATTTTCCAAATCTTTAAAACTTGTTTTTACTTTGCCTTTAAAACTTAGAAACATTTGTAAAACCCAATTCCTTTGTTTTAAAACCCGAAATACATTTCTTTTAAGTTTTTGAAGCCTGGTACATAGTTATAAAAAAATTTACCCGAGCTTTCCGCTTATTTATCTCGAGCCAACCTCCGAGCTACCCCATATCGTATTGACTTCAAGCAAATCCACGAAGTACTTCGAGTTCGTCGCGACAGAACCCCTTTCCTCCCAAACCCGATACACACATACACACGTGTTCACGTGTACAACTAAACGAAGAAACTCCGAACACCTATGCCATCACCAGCACGTCACCGATGACTCACCCATAGGCTACGATCACCCAGGTTGATGGACATCGACCAAAATTTTGAAATCGAACAATCGAACCCCCATAAACCAAAAACTGGTCAACACAAATGCCTCATACCACCACCGTAGATCACCTGTAACCACGCCGTCGTGTTCAGACACTCGCCAGAGCCTCCTCCTCCTTTTCCTCCGGACCGATCGAATATTGATTACCATCGACTGCAAATTTTCCTTTTGAACTTTGACGAGCAAAACCGTGCCCTAAACCCTAAATGAACTAAATTTGGCCACCACGATGATCGGAATCATTTCTAAGCATTTTTTCCAAACTCCTCGATCCCCCAACGAGCCTCAGCCATGATCGCGATGACCCACGCTTCGCCGATGACCAGAGTTTCCCCAAAATGTATTTTATGTTCATCCCCAACTTTCTTACTCTATACACCATTTAAATTCTTAATTTTAATTTTAAAAATCAAAATTTTCTAGGATGTTTTAGAGTATATAATCAAATCAAAGAATTATAGAAATTAAAACTTTTATCATAGATTGAGTTTACAGCATTCCATCGTTCCAGACAGCATACACTTGATGTTTGTCTTTGGAAATATTTTTAAAATTAAGTTTTTATGAATTTGAACACATTTCATTTTGACACTCTAATCT
Organism: Allium cepa; assembly: GCA_030765085.1. NCBI lineage: Eukaryota > Viridiplantae > Streptophyta > Magnoliopsida > Asparagales > Amaryllidaceae > Allium > Allium cepa. The sequence goes on along the minus strand of CM060939.1, from coordinate 210,061,843 downwards.
AACAATAACTAGAAGTAGCATTTTAGGATCATTTTCTCCTTTGGACAGGTTTCTGGAAACCTTAAACTTGCAATAGGGATGAATATCCCTGTATATCATGCATAGAGGATATATATACATTCATACACATATCTGAACTCATTCAAACAAAACTTAAGCACAAATTCAAACCATAGATTAAATACTAGTGGTTTCAAAAGGTTTTCTTGCCTTTTTGCTGTTGAACAAGGAAGTAGAGAAGAATAGAGACCATAGTTTTGATCTGAAGCTTGCATGTTGATTTGCTATTTGATATCTTGAACTAAATGTTTGCTGAGATAATCTTTAACTTGATTTCAGTTTGATACTGGTTTGAATTAGTTGTTGTTGAATCTGATCTGAAGACTGGTTGTTTAATGAGTTAAAGCCTTGATCTGATTTGCATTTGATTCATGTTTTTTTATCTACACTTGATCCTTGAATTGCTTTCAGATTTGAAGTTGTTTATTTTGATTTCCCAGGCTTGTTTTCAGGTTGAATTTGCATTTCCTTTTGTCTGATCTTGAATTCAAACTTATGTTGCTCTGATCAATGAATTGTCTAAGCTATGCTATTGATTTTCTAGGCTCGAAAGCTCAAATTGTTTTGATTTTGTTATTTCCATATCTTCTTCTTTTAATTTTTGAGATGATTGTTTGGTCTTCTGATTTTTAGTTTTTGAAAAATAGAGGATATAGTTTCCAAATAGCTGATTACTATTCTCAAATTCATATTGTTTTTAGCTAATTCAAAATCAAAAGATATATGTCACTTGTACAATTGTGTTCACACTTGTTAATATTTGTATAATCAATTGTTAAATTCATACTCTTTAAATTACACTTGTTAAAGATAATTAATATTATGTTTAAGCCCTTGTTTTAAATTAATTTACAACATTGTTTTGAACCTTACTTTATTTTAATTTATGAAACATGTTTATTTATTTTTGTTTTTCTTACATTTTAATCTCAAGTTATTATGAATTTTTATATTTATGCATTTTCTTTTAATTGTACTTATACAACTTTTAAAGAAATGATTTTCTTTAAATTCTAATTATACATTATTAAATAATTAACCCTTTTTATCATATAATTTACTCAATTTTATATATTTACAAACTATATTTTTAAAAGAAAATTTTCAAATCCTATTTTAAACTCATTTTATTATTATACTTTTAAATAAATAAACACACATATGTATATTATAGAATTTAGCTTCAAACAATTGTTTTGAAAATTATTTGTATTTAATTCCAAAATATAACTTTCAAATTATATATATATTAAAATTAGCAAACAAATTCTTATAAATTTCAAAATATAGTTTTAAATCTAATTTATATTTCAACACATTTATATTTATTCCCAAATATTCAAATAAATTCACAAATGAATTCAAATTCAATATATTAAAATTACTTATTTCTATATTTCAATTTAGAAATTCTATTTTAAATTTATATTTATATTCATTTATATTAATAAATAAACAAATATCTATTAAATTTGAAAAACACAAAATTAATTCACAATTCAATTTCAAAAATTAAATTACTTACCAATTTAAATTTGATTTAAAAACGGGAATGTTACATATTTTCCCCTTAAGAAAATTTCGTCCCCGAAATTTGCCAAGGAGACAACAAAGAACAGACGGACACACAAAGATAGAGAAACAGTTTTCTAGGTCAAACTGATATATATCCATTCTGTATTTGGCTTACCAAATCAGAATATCACCAATAATTACGAGAACAAACTCATTCAATACTATACAAGATACTCGGGTCATCCAGTCTACGAAATATGCAAGGGCATCGGTTAGTTCGAAGGAATAACTAACCACTCATAAAATATATCAAGACCCAGACAATAGATACATGGGTTTAATCATTCCTAAGTTTCAAACACTAGGTATGGATTCCAAACTCAAGTCGGAATACCCCAAAGTATATATAGCTTGTCCCTCTTCGGACTTTGATACTCACAAAAAATTACAATAGAATTTCAAATTTGGTTTTTGTTTTTACCGAATTCGTTTTATTGATACAACCCAATTCAGCTTTATATTCTTGTTTACTAATTTATTTCAAATAAAATTTCAAATTTATTAGAGTTAAAAATGAAAAGCTTATAGAAAATCAATGAAGAGAATACGAAATAGAACTTATCTATAACAATTTGCAGTGCCATCATCACACCGAAGCTTCTCCCTTGAGCTGTCACGAAGCAATCAAAGAATTTGAAACTGGATCAAAGAAGATTGATAAATAAAAGTTATTTCCATTTTTGCAGGGTATCGACCATTTGTAGTCGTACTCTCCTGTCCCCTATCTCATCCTCTTCTTGCACTCATACTCACTATCAGTGGATAGTAAGAGAATTTACTAAGGAACATGAGTGGATATCATAGGAATATACTCATTCTAGGGTCTTCACTCTATCTTTAACGAGTTACCAAATGTGTTATACTCCTGAGCTAAAGTTTCAACCTTTAGCTCTCATACCAATTGTCACGGTCTAGGATTTTCAACCATCAACAGCAGCTACTCTTGACTGGTAGGCTTTTCAACTATCCCAGCCCCACCGTGGCAGACAATGGTACCGTACCCTTGCTTTTACGGCCAGCCTTTCGATACTTAACCTAACCGGTTAGCCAAACCCTCCCTGGGGACATGTAGGGGTAAGAGTCTCCTGTTCGCCACCAAATGCGAAGCGAGAACCCCCTATCACGTTGTATTAAGCAAGGTTAGCCCCGAATGTGGAAGAGAAGCACAAAGCGATAGCCAAAATCCAAAGACTTCAAAAGCTATCAAATCTACACCTATTATACGATTATCTGAAAAACCCAACTCTAGACTGCCCGTGTAGAAAATTGTGGGCACCCAGAGTTTAGGAAGGGAACAATAAACTCCGGGTCAGTCATGGGACTGGTATGAGCAAACAAAAATACTTTTCGTTTTAAAACAAACAACAAAGGAATTTAGAATTGAAATCCGCAATGCTTTTTAGAAAATGAAACTACCATAAGGCCTCCCCGCACACGCATAATGCAAGCGCACAGTTGGAGGAGATTTCTCCTTATAATAGTCAAACATGCTTGATAAACAAAATCCTTTTTGATAATATTATTATTAGTGCATAGTGTAGAAATCCTTTAGAAAATATAATATTAATCTTAGCCAGCGTAGGTACCATTATATTATGTCTGCTATAGCTATCACCTGAGGTGGTAGGTTATACGATTGCAATCGTAAAGGGCTCGTATTGTTTGATTGGATTTCCAACAAATGGTCAGGCTAAGGAACTTCCTACTGCCACATGGGTATGCCTCTGGAGGGACATCCCAAGAACTTAACCAGCATTCTGCCAACACAAGGCCAGGTTATCTCTATAACTAGGTAACTACTGCACGAGTATGCCACCCCCGGTCGTTTGCGACCTTTATCCGAGGGCCCTCAATCACAAAGCAACAAATCACAAAGTAATGAATTTGAAGCGACCCCACAGGTTAAATATATGGGCTCCATACCATCATACCACCTTTTTCCAGAAGGGAATGACATACCCTAAAGGGCGCGACCTTCATAACCTTGGCTCATCTTTCCTATTTCGACCATTTTCGGGGTGTGAGGTCCGATGAGGTTTCGTCCACAAAGCTACGCTTTACACAATAGCCTTGCTTTGATCAACAAATGATCAGCAACACACAGTAGGACTTAGCATGCCACATTACCAATTTGGGAGTATATCGCTGATAACCTTCAACTACATAAACTCTAAGCTCGTACGTCTCAGAGAAGGTGTTAAGCTAAGAGAATAAATTCTCCGCCACCAACAGAAATGTATTTGAAAGAAATCCCCTTTATACCTCAAAGTGTAATGTCAGACATACAACCATACAAGTCTGTTTCGGGTTCGAACAGAATTGAAGGCACTTCAAAAGAAGCCCTTGAAATCCGGTATTCCGAATCCCTATCGGACTCCCCATCACATATGGAAATCTCTATACCGGCATGACTCAGTGCAGAGACAATCGAAGGGTTATCCTTTCGTTCTCGAAAATACCCGATCTTCACCACCGGTCTTCAAATGCTATCCATATCGTCGTATCATTATTCGGAATGGGTTATATGACACAAGGTCCTCTCTTGGCTAAACCGAAAAATGAGCGTAATATTTAAAAACATATGTATATTGGGATTTCAGTTAAGTCACAACTTATTACCTAAGACTTTCCTTTCAAATGGTTTAAACAAATTACCATTTTTAAATCTTTAAACAAAAAGATTCACTTCATAAAGTTTACCCATCTTTCACAAAGACTCATTCATAGCTTTCAAAACAATCCACTTCAAATCTTGAAATCTTTTTAACACAACCTGGAAGTTCTTTCGTTATGTGAAAGCTATTAATATTTGAAAACAATAGTTTTCGTTTTGGAAAAATCCGATTACATTTGCATGTTGAAGTCTTTCAAACTTGGGTTAAATTTAAATTTCCAAAATAATATTTTAAAATGGTTTAAAGCCCATATAAACACATTCATATCTTATATAACCGTTTTAAACCATAATTTTCCCAACATAGAATTCAATTTCAAATCTTGAATTTAAATTCAAATCAAATTATTTAAATTTCAAAAACTTTATCAAGTTATTCAAAATAACTTTTAAAACTCATTTTCAAAACTTTTCATATTTAACCCAATTCTATTTGAAAAACCATTTGGATTCAAAATTCAACTTTAAAACCATTTCAAAATCTATGACTTAACCAATTTCCTCGTGCAATCCATATTTTTGTTTGTATAGTGTAGTCCAGGGGTTTTACACAATAGTGCAACAACATCAATCATCACAAATTCAATCATATCAATATCGATAAGCGGTATATCCCTGTACCGCTTATCTTCCATACACAGATTCACAGATAAATAATATACATTCATCACAGATAAATAAATTACATTCGTCACTACTTAAAACAAAATAATTCATAGCACACAGCATCACACATCAGGGATATCAAACAATTCAAAAACATTCCATGCAATCTAAACATCCATAAGTGAGGTTAATTAATCATCTGATTAATTGAAACCAGATTAATCACTTCTCCAGGTTAATAAACACTAATTAATTACAAAATATTTTAATTAATTAACATTTAATAATAAATTAATTAAATTTAAATTATTAATTAAGCAACCTTAATCAATAAATGAATCAACCTTAATCAATAAATGAATCAATCTTCAATTATTAAATAATTAATCCTTAATTATTTACAATAAGTGATTATCACTAATCACTTAATCAACTTTAATTAATTAATTACTTTTTAATCAATACTTAATTGACCTTAATTATGTAATTAATTATCCTTAATCATGAAATTAGTTATCCCTAATTACCCATAAGTAATTATCTTTTCGTTAATCACTAACTTATCATTAAAAATCTTTAATTAACCATCTTTGTAATTAATTATCATTAGCACAATATTTGACTTAAGAAATTTAAGTCAATTAATGATTCAAAAAATTTCTTTTGATTAACTCTTTAACTTCATTATTCATTCAAAATAATTTTTAGAATTAATTTATAAATAGTGATCATATACTTTTTTAATTAACTTTAAGCTTGAATCTAAACAATTATTTAAAATCTATTAACTTTGTTAAATATTAATTTGTGAAAACTAATTATTTTCCAAATCTTTAAAACTTGTTTTTACTTTGCCTTTAAAACTCAGAAGCATTTGTAAAACCCAATCCCTTTGTTTTAAAACCTGAAACACATTTCTTTTAAAATTTTGAAGCCTGGTACATTGTTAAAAAAAATTACCCGAGCTTTCCCCTAATTTTTCTCGAGCTACCCCACATCATACCGACTTCGGGCAAATTCGCGAAGTACTTCAAGTTCGTCGCGACAGAACCCCTTTCCTCCCAAACCGGATACATACACACACACGTGTTCATGTGTACAACCAAACGAAGCAACTCTGTAACGACCCGGATTTTTCAGCGTTGAATCTAGAATATTTAAATGGCTTTAAATATAGAAATTGAATTACAAATTGGTTTTTAATATGAAAAACTTGGATTTATCCATTCAGAATGTAGATACAGAAATTTGTTGAATAATATAATTATTCAACTCAATAATGGAAGATTGAGTAAAATATTTAATCTTGAGTTTCAAGCTTGTTAAAAATATTTTAAAGGGTTGTAAAATTTATGTTGATAGCACTGAATATAGTAAAAGTGTTAAAATTGAATTTGGAAGTGTTTTGTTGAGTTTTGAAATTTATATCGTTTAAATTGATATTTAAAAATAGCCTTTTGAGGCACAGGCTCGGAATTCGACGAAACTAGTTCCATTAGATCCGTAATATTATATTATTATCGGATTTCAATTTTTGTAGTGTTTGAAGTTGTTGTGTGAGCGTACGATTGGTAAACGCACTGAAATTAAATCGAAAATTTAATTTTATAACTAGTCCAAAAAATCATCTTCTCCATACGATCGAATTAGGACTCAAAGCCTTTTCCATTGCATTTGGAATAGCGGTATAACATGATAACGTCTAGCAGCATGCTTCGATAGGGATTCAGAATTTTGGAGTGTGTAAATTGAGATGATTTGAATTTGAATTTAAATTAAATGTACATATTTGCATACATTAGCCAACATTTGCTGAAATTCTTTCCCATCAGCCATCCTATCCTATACCTATGCAAGTCTAGCCGACCTACTCCTCTCTGCTTAATCACATACTCTTTGTCTTCCCTCAGAAGCTAAAATCAAATCGAAGCCACCTCCGTTCTTTTTAATCGTGCGTCCCTTCCCATTGTTTCGAATATACAAAATCGTAGAGCAGAAAAAAAATCATGGCCGAGCATTTTTATTTAATCTACTTTTCCTCTTTTGGAATCCTAATGGCCGGCGAATCTATTTTTTCCACCCTTCCTCTAATTCGATTTCCTCTCCACCCAGTTCGAAGTCACCCTCCCAAATTTCCTCATCCCTTTCCCCATTACGAATTCGAATTCGAACTCGAGTGTGAGAAAGTCATGAGATTTTTTTCGTTTGGGCAAGAGCGAACACTAGCTTCGTAATCAAATTTATAGCTTCGGGAGGAAATCTTGGCGCTTGAAACGAGGCGGTCGGCGACCGATGTTTACGGGGTGATAGGGCGTAAGCGAGGCGACAGGAGAGGTCGCGAGTTGGTTGGGATAGCGACGCGAGGCTGTGTTGTTTAGGCGATGTGTTATCTCTGGGGGATGTCGTTCGAGGGTAGGAGGCATAGGAGTTCGCACGACATTGGTGGCAGGGTCGACGTTCTGGCCTGGATGGTAGTTCGCAAGCGACTTCGCGATGGTGACGAAGGTTTGCCAGAGCCTGGGTTCACATTTTTTTCCCGTAAGGTACATTAACGTTGTTTTTAAAATGTTGTGTTTTGAAAACAGTAAGTTTTAGACTTGTTGATTTCAAAACAGTGAATTAACAAAAAGGTATAAACAGGTTTGAAAAAAATAATCAGCTATATATATACATAGGACATTAACGTTTCGGTTGCCAGATATTAACTAAGTCAGTATATATAGGTTGGAAATTTTTTATATATTTATATAAAAATATACATATATATTTTAACTTGCTAGCATTTTTTCAAAAAATTATATATAATATTATGGTGATTAGTATATATACACCCTATTATAAAATTTATAACTTGGTCAGAAAAAAATGTAAACTAGGTTGGTTTAAATATCATTTAAAATCAGTTAATTACATTTAGTTTAGTAGTTTCGGAATGGAAAATTATTAGTTTAATTAAATCATTGGTCAATTAAAATCTTTACTTGGATTAAATTAATTCAAATATTAATGAAGCATATAATGTTTAATAAAGGTCTGAATTCGTGAAGAAATCAAGCTGGATTGGAAATAGATTGCATACAAAACCAAAGGTGAGTAAATCACACTCAATTGGTTTTAATTTAAATTTATAAAGTTAAATACAATAGTTGGTTGAATGACTGAATTGATTGGATGTGGTATATTTTATAGTCATATATATATATATATATATATATTATATTTGGAGTGATTGATTTCCCGCATTATATAGCGGATGAGACCCCATGCGTCGCATAATAGCGGATAACATTATATTTAAAACCCATATACCATGATATTCCACCTCGAAGTGGAATTGGTATTTTATTGTGCTAACATCTGTGGATGCAGGGAAACAGGTTGGAGGGATCCAAATGGATTCCTCAAAATATTTAGATTTGTTAAAATATTCTGTGATATAATTATTTGCTATCTTGTCATGAATTATATTGATAATGGGAAATGTTGGATACTATGGTTGAAAATATTTCGGTGAACTGATTATCAAAATCTATAGAAATGGGATTTCTGAAAAGAAAATAAAAGAGTGAATTTTGAGTAAAATAATCATAGAAATTTGAATAAATTAAAAACGAATTGGAAAAGAATAAAAAGTGATTTTTGAATTCTGATAAATAAAATTTCAAGTGCGGGAAATGAGATTTTGAATAAACGGGAATAAGTGATTTTTTTTTTAAGGAGAAGTGAGACTTGAAATTTATAAACTGGGTTTATAAAAGCGAAGTGATATATCAGTGGATGTTTGTAAGAGTAAATTCACGGTGTGAATTTATCTAAAGGAATGGGTAAATTTGTTCAAAAATAGATGGTGATTTATTTTTAAAGATGTGAAAGGGAACCATATTTCTCTGGATGGCCAAGTACATTTTCAAAGCAAATTTTTATGTTTAAGTTAAAAGTTTTTAAGTTGTTTTAAAGGGATGTTTTAGAAAATTTAATATTTTAAATGTTTAAATTCTAAAGTGAATATTTTTCAAATTTATTTTAGTAGTAATTATTAAAAGATGACTTGGTGTTATGTTTTAGAAAGAGAAGAATTTAGTTTTATATTTTTAAAGTAGTTTTATTTTAAATATTCTTAAAGTATATGTTTTTGAATAAGTATTAAAGTAGTTTTAACTTAAATGACTTAAAGAATATTTTATAATAAAGTGTTTTTAAATTATTTTGAAAATCTAAAGCTTTGTACTTGGTATTTTCAGTGGAAATAAATATTTAGGAATTCATTCCATGAGTAGAGTGTGGTTTGAAAACTGTTTTCAAAGGGTTGAAAAGTGGAAATTTATCTTGTGAAGATATTTTGAGATTAATAAATAATTTGGTGAAATTATTTATGTTTGATGGTTGTTTGTGAATGTTAATTGATAGTTAAATAACCGACTATCAATATTGGCCAATGCGTTGATCATTTCAAAGAGACCAAGAATGGGATTAATTTATCGAAAACCACTTCGATCTGGTTTGTACGTTTTCGTGGGGACAACGAGTTGGAATCGAAGATGGAGCAGTGAAGTGCAAGGGCTAGTCGCTACTAATCTTGAGGATGTTTCCAAAATGGATGTAGTAGGAATAGTGCCTTCAGTTCCGTTCGAACCGGGGACGGACTTGAATGGATGAATGCTTTCGGAACATCATCAGATGGACGGTGGGCATTCTAAGTGACATGTTCTAAAAGGTAACGCTTATCCTCGAGCCTCATCAACTGGGAATGACTGAAAATTAGGGGTTATGCAGCAAGGCTAAGTGGGTCGCGCCCATTAGGGTGAGGTCATCCCTGTCTAGATGTCCCTTTTTATTTCGGCTTAGTGGGCGGTTGCTGATCCCAACCGCGGGGTGATCTTACTCGGGATTATCTAGTAAGGGGTAGTCCCGGTCTTGTGTTGCAGGGGATTTAGGGTGGATCTCGGTACACTAATCTAGACCAGGTACTGTGACAGGTGGTACCCCAGTGCCTTGTCATTAGTTGGAAATTCATTCTCCCTACGTGCCTTTTACGGCTTTGTTTGTATTACCCACGATTGTGGCTAGTATGCTGGAATTTAATAAATGTAACAATTTCGACTATTTTAATAAGTATTTGTAAATAGACCCTACTATAATATTAGAGGATTTTAGTAAAAAATGTTTTAGCCATCGTAAGATAAAAACCCGACATGTTTATTTGTGGCGTTGTCTTACGAGATGCTTTTGATTTCAAAGAATTTTGAAACTTTAATAATCCAAGTTGAGTGTGTTTTCTCACGCTGGTATTCTAGACTGACTCGGGTGTTATTTAACTATAATGCTCGGGTCAGACCTAGTATTATAGATTATAGGAAAGGATGCTAAGTAGCTCAAGAGACGAGCTGGATGGCGATACATACTTCCGTACTTGTTTTAAATATTCCGCTGTGTTGATTAGCTGTGTATTCAGATTGTGAGGACAGGTTATGATTACTGTCTAGTTGTGTGTTATGTATACTCTGATGATGTAATGTATAAACTGATTTGTTTTTGAGTAAAGATCTTTTATTATCTATTATATTTTATTCCGCTACGATGGTTAGATTCTGATGTTGTTTTCTATTTTCTTTTTCTACCTCTTCTTCTTTAACCCAAATGGTTCGTATTTCCATTCATCTTGAGTTGATTAATGGACAATAGTGTCGACTTAAGGGGTACGGAACTGCAGTCATTTCACTTGGTATCAAAGCTGAAGGTTAAGCGAGAAACTTGGCTATGGTGGGGACTACTCAATAGAGATAGAGTCAGTAGTACTCCAGAATAAGTGTGAGCGTATTTGTTAGTGGATATAAAAATGGTTTTATATTGTGTTGATTGATTTATCGAGTGGCATATGAACCTTCATCGACACAGTCTAGACAATTGTATCGAAGGGGTTTCTAAACACTTGAATAGGATAATTCGACACAATATTGTTTTCGAAAGCGGGCAAATGAAATAATTTTACCCAAAATTTGTTTTGATATAAAGGAAATATTTTCTTAAATTGTTATATAACTTGGGTGTTTGGATGATAATATTTTAAACAAATGAAATTATGAAATTAGTATGACTTGTCTAATCAAATGAAGAAAAATTGTATGAGCATAAATTATACAAATGGATTACCGTTAAAATTTGATACAAATTAAAAATTGAAGATTAAAATCATACAAATAGATTATCGTTAAAATTTGATACAAATTAAAAATTGAAGATTTAAATCTTGGGGATTTTAGAAGTGTTTTCCCAGGTATTTTGAAAGGAAAATAATAATATTATTTTGGAGATATTTTTGAAAGAAGACGGTTTTAAATAGGTTTTGGAGATGTCGTAGCACTGAAATTGCTTCGGTCACTGGGAAATAATTTCGATGATGATCGCGACATCATTGATGTTCATTTTTGAGTTTCTAAGTGATGGATTGCTGTCGTGGTCATTGTTTTAGAATGTTTTGGGGGAAAACAAAGTTTGTTTTTGAAATTTCAAAGGAAATTTGTTAGGGAAAAAACCAGGATTGGTTTAAAAATTTGAGAAGTGTGATTTTTAGCTAATGGTGATTTCAAAATGATTTGAACAAAGCCGGGCGTTTAGAAATCCTGAAATCCTTATTTAAATAATTTAGAGATCATTAGGAGATAAGTTACAAACTTATAAATATTGAATGATTTTGATGAAGAACATGGGGATTGGATTTTGGAATTAAAATTAAAGGTGAAAGTTAAAATTGAGAATTTAACTTGGATTAAGATTAAACTTTAAAATTTAATTAATGATTGGAGGAAATAAATTAGTAAATCTTGAATGTGATTGGAATGGGAAAATAAAAATGAAATTTGGATTGAGAAATAAAATTAATTAGAATTAAATTAACTTAAGCAAAGTTAATAACAATGAGTTGGATTTGGAGTAAGTTGAAATTGAATTGAAATGAAATAAATTGAGACGTAGAAGATATTAAGTGAAAGTAAGTTCTTACTTAATTTAAATTCAAGTGGATTGAGTGGATTAAAGAGAATGGTATGATGCTAGATTTAACTAAAGTTAAGTTAAATAAAATTGAATTGAAATAAATTCAGTTGAGTTATAGTTAATATTGAATGGAATAAGATTTTTACTTAAATAAATACGTGTAAACTAAGTAAGTATTGAATTGGAATAAATAAGCTTCGAAAGCTTATAAAAGAATTGAAAAGCATTGAAATAAAAATATATAATCCTTAGTTAAAAGTAAAGTGAAAATGTGATTGACTGTAAATGCATGGAGAAGTATGAATATTAATAAGTGAGTAGCTTATAAAAATTTAAAAAGGGAATAAATAAGCCGAAATAAAAGTGTTGGAACTTTAGAAAATGAAAGAAAATCCAAACTGGAATTATGAAAAAAATTGAACTCAGGAAAATTTAATGAAGTGATTTTTGTAATAAAATCGAATATTGATTTAAAAGTTGGAAGTAAGCTAATTAGCTAAATAAATTATTTGTTAGAGTATGTTAATAAAATTTAACTCGGTTAAATCAAATGGATTGTAAGTTAATAATGAAGTTTGGAAATAAACTCGAACTATAAATAGAATTCGACTTGGATTGATAATGAATTAAAATAAGTGCAGATGTTGTAAAAATAAAATGGAATTGGATTATAATAGAAATGATTTGAGTTACAAATAAAATCCAATTCGAGTATAAATGAGTTAAGTATGTGCTTGAATATTATTTTGATAAATTGAGAATTTGAATAAAAAATAAAATGGATGGGCTAACTAAATTTAATGGAATTTGTTTAGATGAGAATCATATTAAATAGAAATGAACTTAAGCTTGAAGTTGGAATAAATTGAAGTAAATTAACTTAATTTAAGAATAATGAGAGGCTCGACTTCGAGTAGGAAGGGTAGACTATTAAATGAAAGCTTGGGTTGAATTAATTTAGGAATGGTTAGTAGTATACAAGCATGGAATGTGTCGAGCTAAATAAAATGGTTGTGAATGATATATAATGGAAGGAATTAAACATAAATTGAGTTGAAATCAATTTAAATTGGTTATAAAACTTAAGTAATTATTTATTCACATGGATATTATCAAATGGCATAGAATGAATTGTCGTTTGACGTAAACGAAGGTAATTAAAATTCTATATATTGATAGAAGTGAAATAAAATTGATTTTGAAATCAATTGAATTGAATATGAGCATGTTTGGGTTAAAAATAAATTGAATGTAAGAAATTGAAGTGTAAACCATTATAATTGAATGGAATGGCACATGAATTGGTTGAAAGCAATTGAATTAGTTTTGAAATCATATAAATTGCTCATGGAAAGTGTTTGGTGTATGTTGCTTATGAAATGCATGTGTTTAGCTACTGAAAGTAAGTGGAATGTTAATAAATTTCATATATTTAGCACTTACATGTTTGAATTGGGTAAGTCCAGGTACCGGGAAGCCGTTTGGCAGGAGTTGATTGTGCAAAATGCTAAAATAATAAGTCGCTTGCTTAAAAATGCTAAAATAAAGGTACGCCTACGCAATAAAAATAGAAAATATGAACTGTTTTTGTTTTTCTACCGTGCGGGTCGATGTATATATATTTATATCTCTTGTCAAATTGCAAAAGCTCCTCCGTACAAAGGAGACTCTGCCAAAATTTTCTAAAATTTTGCAAGTTAGATAAAGGATTGGAAAAGTGAATATGGGATTTTCACTAAATGGGTTTTAGTAAGTTAGTGGGTTTGGGACATTTTTCTTCCTTAGTAATTTCGGGGACGAAATTTTTTTAAGGGGGGGGGAGGGAATTGTAACGACCCGGATTTTTCAACATTGAATCTGGAATATTTAAATGGTTTTAAATATAGAAATTTAATTATAAATTGGTTTTGAATATGAAAAACTTATATTTATCCATTTAGAACGTAGATACAACAATTTGTTTAATAATATAATGTTCAATTCAATAATGGAAGATTGAGTAAAATATTTAATCTTGAGTTTCGAGCTTGTTAAAAATATTTTAAAGGCTTGTAAAATTTATATTGATAGTATCGAAGATAGTAAAAGTGTTAAAATTGAATTTGGAAGTGTTTTGTTGAGTTTTGAAATTTATATCATTTAAATTGATATTTAAAAATAGCCTTCCGAGGCACAGTCTCAGAATTCGACGAAAGCATTTCCATTAGATCCGTAATATTATATTATTATCGGATTTCAATTTCTGTAGTGTTTGGAGTTGTTGTGTGAGCGTACGATTGGTAAACGTGCTGAAATTAAATCAAAAATTTAATTTTATAACTGGGTCTAAAAAGCCATCTTCTCCATACGATCGAATTAGGACTCGAAACCTTTTCCATTGCTTTCAAAATAGGGGTATAACATTGTAGTGCCTAGCGGCATGCCTCGATAGGGATTTGGAATTTTAAAGTGTGTAGATCGAATTGATTTGAATTTGAATTTAAATAGAATATACATATTCGCATACACTGGCCAACATTTAGCTGAAATTCTTCCCCATCAGTCATCCTATCCTATACCTATGCAAGTCTAGCCGACCTACCCCTCTCTGCTTAATCACGTACTCTTTGTCTTCCCTCATAAGCTAAAATCAAATCGAAGCCGCCTCCGTTCTTTATAATCGTGCATCCCTTCCCTTTGTTTCGAATATACAAAACTGAAGAGTAGAAACAAAATCATGGCCGAGCATTTTTATTTAATCTACTTATCCTCTTTTGGAACCCTAATGGCCAACGAATCTATTTTTTTTCACCCTTCTTCAAATTCGATTTCCTCTCTACCCAGTTCGAAGTCACCCTTCCAAATTTCCTCGTCCCCTTCCCCATTATGAATTCAAATCGAATTCGAACTTGAGTGTGAGCAAGTCACGAGATTTTTTTTCATTAGGGCAAGAGCGAACACTAGCTTCGTAATCAAGTTTATAGCTTCGGGAGGAAATCTTGGCGCTCGAAACGAGGCAGTCGGCGACCGATGCTTGCGGGGTGATAGGGCGTAAGCGAGGCGACAGGCAAGGTCGCGAGTTGGATGGGATGGCGACGTGAGGCTGTATTCTTCAGGTGGCGCGTGGTCTCTGGGGGATGTCGTTCGAGGGGAGGAGGCATAGCAGTTCGCGCGACATTGGTGGCAGGGTCAACGTTCTGGTCTGGATGGTTGTTCGCGAGTGACTTCGCGATGCTGAGAAAGGTATGCCAGAGCCTGGGTTCACATTTTTCAGTAAGGTACATTAACATTGTTTTTAAAATGTTGTGTTTTGAAAACAGTAGGTTTTAGACTTTTTGATTTCAAAACAGTGAATTAACAAAAAGGTTTAAACAGTTTTGAAAAAAATCAGCTATATATATACATAGGACAATAAGGTGTATCATTTCGGTTGTTAGATATTAACTAAGTCAGTATATATATAGGTTGGAAAGAATTTATATATTTATATAAAAGTATACACACATATTTTTACTTGCTAGCATTTTTAATTTTTTTATATAATATTATGGTAATTAGTATATATATACACCCTATTATAAAATTTATAACTTGGTCAGAAAAAAATGTAAACTAGGTTGGTTTAACTATCATTTAAAATCAGTTAATTAAATTTATTTTAGTAGTTTCGGAAAGGAAAATTAATAGTTTAATTAAATCATTGGTCAATTAAAATCTTTACTTGGAAATTGATTTTTAAATTAATTCAAATTTAGTGAAGCATATAATGTTTAATAAAGGTCTTAAATCGTGAAGAAATCAAGCTGGATTGGAAATAAATTGCATATAAACTCAAAGGTGAGTAAATCTCACTCATCTGGTTTTAATTTAAATTTAAATAGTTAAATACAGCAGTAGGTTGAATGACTGAATTGGTTGGATGTGGTATATTATATAGTAATATATATTATATTTGGAGTGATTGATTTCCCGCATTATATAGCGGATGAGACCCTATGTGCCGCATAATAGCGGATGACATTGTATTTAAAACCCATATACCGCGATATTCCACATCGAAGTGGAATTGGTATTTTATTGTGCTAACATCTGTGGATGCAAGGAAACAGGTTAGAGGGATCCAACTGGATTCCTCAAAATATTTAGATTTGTTAAAATATTCTGCGATACAATTATTTGCTATCTTGTGATGAATTATATTGATAATGGGAAATATTGGATACTATGGTTGATTTAAATATTTTGGTGAACTGATTATCAAAATCTATAGAAATGGGATTTCTGAAAAGAAAATAAAAGAGTGAATTTTGAGTAAAATAATCACGGAAATTTGAATAAATTAAAGATGAATTGGAAAAGAATAAAAAGTGATTTTTGAATTCTGATAAATAAAATTCCAAGTGCGGGAAATGAGATTTTAAATAAATGGGAATAAGTGATTTTTTTAAGGTGAAGCGAGACTTGAAATTTATAAACTAGGTTTATATAAGCGAAGTGATATATCAGTGGATATTTGGAAGAGTAAATTCACGGTGGGAATTTATCTAAAGGAATGGGTAAATTTGTTTAAAAATAAATGGTGATTTATTTTTAAAGATGTGAAAGGGAAGCGTATTTCTCTGGATGGCCAAGTACGTTTTCAAAGAAATTTTTTAAGTTTAAGTTAAAAGTTTTTAAGTTGTTTTAAAGGTATGTTTTAGAAAATTTAATATTTTTAAATGTTTAAATTCAATATTTTTCAAATTTATTTTCGTAGTAATTATTTAAAGGTGACTTGGTATTATGTTTTAGAAAGAGAAGAATTTAGTTTTATATTTTTAAAGTACTTTTATTTTAAATATTCTTCAAGTATATATTTTTGAATAACTATTAAAGTAGTTTTGACTTAAATGACTTAAAGGATATTTTGTAATAAAGTGTTTTAAAATTATTTTAAAAATCTAAAGCTATGTACTTGGTATTTTCAGTGGAAATAAATATTTAGGAATTCATTTCATGAGTAGAGTGTGGTTTGAAAACTGTTTTCAAAGGGTTGAAAAGCGGAAATATATCTTGTGAAGATATTTTGAGATTAATAAATAATTTGGTGAAATTATTTTTGTTTGATGGTTGTTTGTGAATGTCAATTGATAGTTAAATAACCGACTATCAATATTGGCCAATGCGCCGATCGTTTCGAAGAGACCGAGAACGGGATTAATTTATCGAAAACCACTTCGATCCGGTTTGTACGTTTTCGTGGGAAAAACGAGTTGGAATCGAAGATGGAGCAGTGAAGTGTAAGGGCTAGTCGCTACTAATTCTAAGGATGTTTCCAAAATGGATGTGGTAGGAATAGTGCCTTCGGTTCCATTCGAACCCGGGACGGACTTGTATGGATGAATGCTTTGGGAACATCGTCAATGGACGGCGGGCATTCTAAGTGATATGTTCTAAAAGGTAATGCTTAGCCACGAGCCTCATCAACCGGGAATGACTGAAAATCAGGGATTATGCAGCAGGGCTAAGTGGGTCGCGCCCATTAGGGTGAGGTCATCCCTGTCTAGATGTCCCTTTTTATTTTGGCTTAGTGGGCATTTGTTGATCCTAACCGCGGTGTGATCTTACTCGAGATTACCCAGTAAGGGAAAGTCCCCATCTTGTGTTGCAGGGGATTTAGGGTGGATCCTCGTTACGCTGATCTAGACCAGAACTGTGACAGGTGGTACCCTGGTGCCTAGCCATTGGTTGAAAATCCATTCTCCCTACGTGCCTTTTACGGTTTTGTTTGTATTACCCGCGATTTTGGCTAGTATGTTGGAATTTAATAAATGTAACAATTTTGGCTATTTTAATAAGTATTTGTAAATAGACCTTATTATAATATCAGAGGATTTTAATAAAAAATGTTTTAGCCATCGTAAGGTAAAAACCCAACATGTTTATTGGTGGCATGGTCTTACAAGATGCTTTTGATTTCAAAGGATTTTGAAACTTTAATAATCCAAATTGAGTGTGTTTTCTCACGTTGGTATTCCAGACTGACTCGGGTGTTATTTAACTATAATGCTCGGGTCAGACCAAGTATTATAGATTACAGGAAAGGATGCTAAGGAGCTCAGGAGACGAGCTGGATGGCGATACGTACTTCTGTACTTGTTTTAAATATTCTGCTGTGTTGATTAGCTGTGTATTCAGATTGTGAGGACAGGTTATGATTACTGTCCATTTGTGTGTTATGTATACTCTGATGATGTAATGTATAAACAGATTTGTTTTTGAGTAAAGATCATTATTATCTATTATATTTTATTCCGCTGTGATGGTTAGATTCTGATGTTGTTTTCTATTTTCTTTTTCTACCTCTTCTTCTTTAACCCAAATGGTTCGTATTTACGTTTATCTTGAGTTGATTAATGGAGAATAGTGTCGACTCAAGGGGTACGGAACTACGGGTCGTTTCAAACTCCGACCACCTCCGCCATCACCAGCACGTCACCGACGACTCAGCCATAGGCTACGATCACCCAAGTTGATGGACTTCGACAAAAATTTTGAAATCTAACAATCGACCCCCCTGAAACCAAAAACTGGTCAACACAAACGCCTTGTTCCACCACCGTAGATCACCTGTAACCACGCCGTCGCATTCAGACACTCGCCAGAGTCTCCTCCTTTTTCCCCCGGACCGATCGAATATTGATCACCATCGACTGCAAATTTTCCTTTTGAGCTTCGACGAGCAAAACCATGCCCTAAACGCTAAATGAACTATGTTTGGCCACCACAATGATCAGGATCTTTTCTAAGCTTTTTTCCCGAACTCCTCGATCCCCTAACGAGCCTCAGCCATGATAGTGACGACCCACGCTTCGTCGATGACCAGAGTTTCCCCAAAATGTATTTTCTGTTCATCCCTAACTTTCTTACTCTATACACCATTTAAAATCTTAATTTTAATTTTAAAAATCAACATTTTCTAAGATGTTTAGGAGTATATAATCAAATCATAGAATTAAAGAAATCAAAACTTTTATCATAGATTGAGTTTATAGCATTTCTTTGTTCCAGACAACATACATTTTATGTTTGTCTTTGGAAATATTTTTAAAATCAAGTTCTTAGGAATTTAAACACATTTCATTTTGACACTCTAATCTAACAATAACTAGAAGCGGTATTTTAGGATTAT
Organism: Allium cepa; assembly: GCA_030765085.1. NCBI lineage: Eukaryota > Viridiplantae > Streptophyta > Magnoliopsida > Asparagales > Amaryllidaceae > Allium > Allium cepa. The sequence continues at coordinate 210,042,785 of CM060939.1, read as the reverse complement.
TTTCTCCTTTGGACAGGTTTCTAGAAACCTAAAACTTGCAACAGGGATGAATATCCCTGCATATCATGCACAGAGGATATATATACATTCATACACATATCTGAACTCATTCAAACAAAACTTAAGCACAAATTCAAACCATAGATTAAATACTAGAGGTTTCAAAAGGTTTACTCGTTTTTTTGCTATTGAACAAGGAAGCAGAGAAGAATAGAGACCAGAGTTTTGATCTGAAGCTTGCATGTTGATTTTCTATTTGATATCTTGAACTAAATGTTTGCTGAGATGATCTTTAGCTTGATTTCAGTTTGATACTGGTTTGAATTAGTTGTTGTTGAATCTGATTTGAAGACTGGTTGTTTAATGAGCCGAAGCCTTGATCTGATTTGCATTTGATTCAAGTTTTTTTTGATCTACACTTGATCCTTGAATTGCTTTTAGATTTGAAGTTGTTTAGTTTGATTTCCCAGGCTTGTTTACAGGTTGAATTTGCATTTCCTTTTGCCTGATCTTAAATACGAACTTATGTTGCTCTGATCTATGAATTGTCTAAGCTATGCTGTTGATTTTCTAGGCTTGAAAGCTCAAATTGTTTTTATTTTGTTGTTTCCGGATCTTTTTCTTTTGATTTTTCACAAATGAACCCAAATCCAATATTTATTCAAATTACTTATTTCTGTATTTCAAATTAGAAATTCTATTTTAAAATCATATTTATATTCATTTATATTAATAAACAAACAAATATCTATTAAATTTGGAACATACAAAGTTAATTCATAATTCAATTTCAAAAATTAAATTACTTACCAATTTAAATTTGATTTAAAAACGGGAATGTTACAATTTCCACAAGTCCATCTTCGTTCTCACAGAAATTCGGTCATACGTTGATCAGGCGTTAGACTGAAAATCTATAAGTGCTTGGCAGACCCGTTTTCAACATCCAGTGAAAATACTTTGAAAAATAATTTTATTGAAAACCTTGTAAAAATATAGAAAACATTTTAAAAATAGAGGAAATGTCTTTGGTGAGAATGCTCTGGAAATCATCACCCCCGTCACGGTCGAAGTTAACCCGATGGTTACGTTGCCTTCCCGGCAAAATCCACAGATAAATGTAGGCGCTCCACGCCCCTCGATTACGCAATGGAACCCGCTACAGATCGCAGCTACAACCGGAGTTACGTTGCTGTCACAGTAAAAAGCTATACAACTGTAGGCCTCAACGCCCTCGAATTTCGCTGCTAAAAGAATGAAACTTCTCCACTCAACCATAGATCGCAGTCTACCGATATTACATTGCCTTCCCGAAAAAATCAAGCATTGACCGTTGACACTCACCTCCATACGATTTCCTCTATGGTCCACAGCAGATCGCAGCGACATCGAGTTACACTGTCGTCACAGCATAACCAAATGCCTCTGTAGGCATCAGGGCCCTCGACTATCGCTACCCTATAATCCTCAGGAACTAGTTTGTCTGGAATCCTCATAGGATCAACTTTAGAGCCTCCCCCTCTTTGAGGCTCAAGGAAGTACCAACCTATGGCACTCCTGAGAAGTTCATTTCAGGGAACGTCTTTTTATCCAAAGCCATTTCCAAAACACTTTATACTATACACATATAGTATCTTCCAAATTATACACCTAGTATGAATTCCATATAAATCTCGTTTTCACAAAATCGATTATCCCAAAAGTCGATAATACTCAAACTAGGCTTTCCAAATTCCAAAATTGATTTTTCTCCAAAAATCAAAAGCCTTTCCAAATCCATAGATTCCAAAAACCTTTTCCAAAAATCATTCTCATAAGATCCTTTATATATATAGATATAACTTTAAAAATCTTTGGATCACTTCAAACTTGTATAAATTCTCTTTTTATACTTCAAAAACTTTCAAAACCCTTTTCTTCTTGAAAAAGATTCGACAAAGGAAGTTTTTTCATATATATATATATAAAAAGATACATAACTTTGTTTATTCCAAATTAAATACTCAAATTTGATTACTCTTTTATAAAGATATTAACCATATACTTTCATTTCAAAAACCATTTTACAATTCTTATCCACAAATTTCAATATCAATATCATTCAAACCCGTACGATGTACACATACCATTCGTACACAATTTCAAATTCGATCGCTCACTCGATCACACAATTTCACTTCCGAACTAGTATCGTTCACCCGACTTCCTACTGCGGACTCAGATCTGGTGTCTTGATCAGAAACCTCATTCTCCTTGTGTAACCTAACTATGATAGAGAATATCCAAAATCAATCAAAAATCCATATCCAGGTTCGCCGTTGAAAATTGAGTGCAAAATCCCAACTGGGACCGTTATAACTATCTCGAAATTCTGTGCTCGAATCTGGATCAAATCACTATGCGAATAGAATAGTATTCGTATATCCTACGTATTTATCTTTATTGGTTATTAGCCAAATCAATTCTCTTTCTATTCACCTTCACTTTGATTTCCATTCACTTACTCACAATTGCTTAAATCCTCATTTGGATTATCACCTCAATTCTTATCTCAAATGGATATTTAATCATAAACAGTTTAAACTCTGTCCAGCTTAAATTAAGAAAATAGCTTGAAAAGTTTAAAAATAGATAAGTAGTTGAAAAATAATTATTAGTTTGTAAAATATCAGTAAAATAGTTAAATAATGATAAAATAGTTATAAAATAGTTAAAATAATTGTAAAATAGTTATAAATAGTAATTAGTTATAAAACAGTTGAAAAACAGTAATTAGTTTATAAAACAGTTGTAAAATAGTCAAATAGTTTCAAAAATAATTATAAAATAAGTATAAAATAGTTTGGGGTTTAAAAAGAAAGGTTGTATATGTAAATAACTTGGAAAAATAAGTTTATATTAAAGCAATTTATATTGAAAATAGTCCAGAGCTAAACTGTTCAATTCCCAATCTCCATTCTTATCAATTCAATTTAAATTTCCACTTCCATTTAAATTGACTCAATTTCTATAACTACAATTTCCATTGAACTTGATTTAACCCCAATTCAAGTTTAATTATCCTCAATTTCTTTCCAAATTCAAATCAAATTCCATTTGAATTTTAAACCTATTCATCTTTAATTACAACTCCAAATTATTCAAATCAATTTGGACTAATTTCAAATTGAACCCAATTCAATTTCAAATCATTTCAATTCCTGTTTGAATTAATCACAATTTCAATATCCACTTTTTAAATCATCTCGAATTATATAAATTCGAGTTAAATTTTCAATTGTTGGTTTAATTTCTTTGAATCAAACCAACATTTATTTTTAAGCTAACAACTTAAATCTTTAAACCATTTAAATCCCAAAATCATCTCGAATTAAGCTTTGGAACCGACTCTTAAACAATTTTAATTTACAAATTCAATTCTTAACATTCAAATCTTAAGTTCAAAGTGATTCTATATCCTTAATTTCAAATTAAAGTTGTATTTCCCATTTATTGCAATAATGGATATATTACCACAATCCATTTCTTTATTCATTTAAACAAATCCAATTCACAATTTTAAAAAATATTAATAACAATATGATGATATCATCCAAATTATTTTAAAACATCCATCCATCTCCAATTTCCATATCTCAAACCCATTTTGAGATCACACAAACTCCCAATTCAAATTAACCATTTAACTTCCCAAGTCAAATCCCAATTTCATCTTGAAATTTCCAAATTAAGTTGTTCATTCAAACTTAATTATCCTCTTCTAAGTTAAATTCAATTTAAATCCCGTTAAGCTTACTCAAATTTGAATTCCCACTTCAAATTTCAAAATTCTTTCCCACTTATAAGTTCAAAATTTATATCACTTTGGATTTTCTCATCTCATTCTAAATAAAAATTTAAAATTCAACATTTAGAGTTTATATAAAACCATCATTGATATTATGTATATTCCTCATATATATACATATTATTTTAAACCACCTTTGGTTTTTAATTTAAAACAAATTCTTTAAATTTTCAAACAACTCTTGTTTGAAATAGGACCATTTCATTCAAATATATTAAATAACATTTCTTTATCACTTTGAAACAATTTTCAAATTCTGGACCCAGACTTAAAACATCACAATTCAGATTACCTTCAATTCCAATTTAGAAGTCATACTTGCCTAAATGTTTTACTTCCCTAAAACATTTTACTTTTCTTACTCATTAATACACAACAATCATTTTGACAATACCCAAGGAAACCAATTCATCATTATCATATTCTGAAACTCTTTTCCAAATTCAAGATTTTAATTTCAGTTTGATTCCATTTCAAACATGTCTTTATTCAATTTAAATTTGGTTGTATTTCTATTACCACTTAATTTATTACTTTTAATTCAATTAATACAACAACCAATTTCCTTAATATAATAGAAAATCTATTGCTTAATAAACTTATATAAGATTCATTTACTTTTGAAACCATTTTAAAACCTTTATATAAGAAAATAACAAGTATGCTCTCTTATATATGTACACTCAACTTATTCTAGGGTACCATTGACCCTCTCTAATGAGTAAACCCATCAGATCCAAGGTTCGCGCTTAACCTTCAGCTCTGATACCAAATGCAATAACCCGGAATTTTCGATCCCGAAAATTCCAGATAGTTAGAGAAAAGAAGAAAAGAGATAGAAGACGAAGAACAGAAACACCAAAGTAAAATCTTACATTCACAGCGGATAAAATATAATATCAATAATATCAATTTACAAAGGAAAATTGTACTTGTTAAATTACACTTTAATACATCAGAGTTACAACATACACAAACACTGGACAGATACAACCCATATATCCCTGATAAACTACAATATCACAGTGGATACACTCCATACGTTCCTGCTATCCAGCTCGCCTCCTGAGCTCCAGAACGTCCTTACCTAAAAATCAGTAATACTCGGTCTGACCCGAGCATTACATCAAAGTAACACCCGGGTTAGGCTGGATAGCAGCGTGAGTAAACCCATACAATTTGAAATACTAAGTTCAAACCATAAAGATAAACCCGGGGTAACTCGTTCATCACTACAAGTTCACAACTTGTTATAGTCAACACTTACATTCACAAATAATTCCCTAAGTACCTTTACTTAGTTTTATATGGTCCAGTCATTTAAATTATTCCATTTCAGCCTATTGACTTCACATATCAATCTATAAAGAATCATTATAGGTTACAAATCGAAGTGGGTTCGGGTATTTACTGATACCCGACCCCTCTCTTCGAATTCAATACCATTATTAACAAAGTTTAAGTGAAACCATTCAATTTATATTTAGAGTAACATACTCATATGGAGATTTCATTATAGAAAGAAAATCCATATTATCTCAGTACAACCAATCATATCATCTCACACAACATCACATCATGGATATCAAATTACCTAAGGCAATTGATATAATTAATCAACCATAAGCAAGACTTATTAATCCAAAATACAATTAATTTAATTAACTCAAATTAAATTAATTCACTTAAGAACTAATCACCCATCCCTGCTTAAGTAATCATTAATTAACTACAACCATTTGAATTAATTGATCATCCTTAACCATCTCGCTTAAGAAATTTTCCTTAATTACTTAATTATTTCTTAATTAATCACATTAATTAACCTTCGATTAATTAATTGATTTAACATTAAACCTTCAATTTCCTACATTAAGTAATTATCTTTTAAGTAATTTAATTAGCTCTAAATTATTTCCATCAAGTAATTATCCCATGATTACTTAAGTTAATTAATTAACCCGTAACAAATTAATCTTTAATTATTTCTTTAAGCAATTATCATCTAAGTAATCAATCTCTAATTACTTACTAAATAAGTTTAATTCATTAAAGAGTAATTAATTACACTAAGTGATTAAGCCTTAATCACTTCTATTTAATTATTTTCGTAAAGTACTAATCCTCTAATTACTTTATTAAATAATTATCCTTTCCATTATTTCCTCCAGTAGTTGTTCATTAATTACTTCACCAAGTACTTACTCTTAATTAATTCATAAGTGATTATCTTTAATTAATTAATTTAGTTAGTTATTCTATCTAATCATTAATAAAATAATTTAATAATTCTTAACTGATATATTTAAAAGATTTTAATTAAGAAAAATCATTTATCTTAATTAAATTATTAATATCAACTAACAACTGTTGAATCATTAATAATAATTGAATTATCCTCATTACCTTCGCATATTAATTATCTTTAATAAAATCAAAATCCTTAATTTCTTAAGATAAACTTTATATTATAATTGATTACTTAATTTTATCATTAAACTTTATTTAAAGTAAAACTTTTAGAAATCAATTATAATTATAACATCAAATTTTATCCTTTAAAATCTTTGAAACTTTTCAAAGTGATTAAATAAATTTTAATACAAAAATCATTTTGAAAACCTACTTATACTATTCTTCAAAATCTTATCTACTTTAAACATATTTAAAACTTGTTAAAACATTTATTCTTTGTAAATTATTTTCACGAGTAAAAATCTGGTTTACTTTGCTTTAAAACTTAGAAACATTGCAAAAATCAAAAAAAAATTGTTTTAAAAACTTTAACATTTCCTGTACAAGCCTTAAACTTGTTATTCACAAAACCCGATCAAGCAAACCACAAGACCAGAGCAAAACCCTTCAACCACTCTATCGAAACCCGAGACATTCCACTTCATTCCGCTACGAGAAAAACTCGAACATTTCCGAGCCAAAACCCGAGCGCGACCTCCTTCTTCACAAACCAGTCCACCCAGCATGCACGAAACATGCACGTGTACATCATCCTTGATAGCCAATCAACCCTGCTCCGGCCTCCGACCAGTCGACTTCCACCTTGCCTTTACATACGACCACATAGATTTCCTCGATTCGATCGAGAATCGAAAACGATCCAAAAGAATCCACTCTTGGAAATATACTTCGTCAGAAAACCACTCGCCTCCGACGATCCTTGCCTCGAGACACCTCGCCACCTTCACCGTAGCTCCTCCTTGTCTTCCAACTCCTTCTCACGATTGACTCCGATCACGTCTCGTCGTTGCGAATCCCCTCTGAACACCGATGACACAACTAGGGAATAAAACCCTACTTTGACAATTTCTGGCCATCACGGCCAACGATAAACCACCGGAGTACTTTTCCAGCGATCGTCGACACCCCGACCACCGTCAGTCTAAATCTCATCCCCTCCTTCGCTGTCGATCGACGGCAATTGACCAAAACATTCATAACGATCAACTCGAGAAATCCCACTGATTTCCAAACAAAAAAAATATTCCCATCGAAATTCAAGATTTCCTATAGCTAATCGATCGTGCAATCTATTCTTCAAATTTAATTTATCCAATTTTTGACCCAAGTCAAATTTCCTCTGTTATTTTAAAAATTTCCAGACAAATATTTATTATAAGTTCCTGGAATTATTTTTAGGAGTGATGTTGCATGATTTCAAACACTTTTTTATTTACAAATCAAAAGCTAACTACGGTTCAATAATGATATATTGAATTTTTAAAGGAATCAAAACCTGTAAACATCACAATAGAGCCTATATGATGTCTACATAGGCATTCATCACTTATACGCATACTTGCATTCATTTCCATCCAAGAATTCAGGCAAACATATTTATTTTCATGCATATATCAAAATGGAAATCAAGATTTAAAAACTGTTTCTAAAATCTATGTTTACTCACATTTTACTATTAAACAGAGAAGTTATAAACTGAGTATGTTGAACCCTTTTGAAACTTGCAAACTGGAAACTATCTTTGGATCTAGAACTTAGTTGAGATGATCTTAACTTTGAATTGTTAAATATGCTTCAGATTTTGATTTGTTTGATTTAGTTATTGTTTTCCTTTTGACTTTCAGTTTAGAGGAGATGTAAACAAAATTTGTGAAGTGAAGATGAAAATCTGATTTCTTACCAAATTTTCAGTTCAGATTAGAAGAAAGTTAAAAATTTATGCCACTTGTTATGTTTGCATGTTACACAAATTAAAAATATCCAAAATATATTTTTATTATTTCACAAATGTCAAAACTTATATTTAAATATTTTTTTTTTCTTAATTTCTTAAGTTCTGTAAATTATGTAATTTATTCTTTCCTTAATTTATCTATTGTGTTTCGAATGTTTACTATATACAAATACATTTAAATCCAAATATTTTAAGATGTTTTATCCTTTGAATTTCCCTTTCAAATTCAATTTTAATTTAATATCCAATTTAAAATCAACTCGTATACAAATATTTTTATTTAAACAAATAATCATTATTATTTATTTCATCTATAAATCATTCTTTAATAAATTAAATTCGTGTTAATTACCAATTAACAGATATCCAAAATCCGGGTTATCAAACTAGGGCACGCTTATGCTGAAGTATTGGTAAATTAGAGGTCAATAAATAAAAGCTCAAATCAGGGGATATAGGAAAGGGGGACAACTAGATTTTGTTTGCTAGTCCCCGTACCAACAGCATTTCCTTTTAGTCAGACACAAGTGGTCTCACAATAGTACATGTGAGGCTAGGACATGTTTATGCTAGAGCTATGGTAAATAAGAGGTCAAAAGAGAAAGCAACAGATAGCGCGAGCCTAATGGCGGTCGAGCATGCGGCCTTAGTGTTGGCTAATAAGTCGTTATTGAGTTCCAATGGCAAAGTAGGTGTCTTCTATGTAGGGACCAATAGGATGGGTCTAGTCCGCATTATTTGTGTAGGGACCAATAGGATGGGTCTAGTTCACATCATTTGTGTAGGGACCAACAGGATGGGTCTAATTCGTAGGAGGCACAACACAGATAGAAGGCTGAACAAAGGGTAGAATTAGGACTTCGGCCTAATTAAAGTAGGATTAGGGTTTTAGCCTAATCAAAGCAGTTATCTAAGAAAAATGCAAACAATCTAATCGAAATAATCAAAGCAAACAGTTAGACAATATTTTATTTCAGCTTTATCTTTTCCTTTATTCCCTTTTATACTAGAACTGTTGCTAAATCTATTATCTTTATCTTGATTAAAAATGTTAGTAATTACTTTCACTCACGTGAATTTTAACCTAACCCACTCCTCTATTTTCCCCTTTTCCCCCATAGGCTAGTAGAGGCAAGGACAATATATTTTCAGCTTTCTTGGAGGGATATCCTTGGACATTCTTCATGTATTCTTCTTTTCCAGTTTTCTTTTTACATTTTTCACATTTGGGATGTACTGGCACATGTTGAGAGGGATGATGTTGTACTCTGATATTGTGATTGAGATGGTATTTTTCATGAGACATATGTATTAGGTATTTTGAGATACATTTTGATTATGACTTATTTTATGAAGTTTAATTTTTAAATGAGTTATTTTTTAAATGTTTCCACTGTTTTATTTATTTATCTTGTGAATCTTAGTCTCTATATAGTTTTTAGCTATACCTATAACGCACCACATCTTTTAATGTGTCCTTTTAGGTATAATAAAGGATGTGGAGTGTTTCGCTTGGCATCAGAGCGAGATAGACGGCTGAGGACCCATCGGGAGGATGGTATTTTATGGAAGTAGATAGTTGAGGACTCATGAGAAGAACTACCATACCCATGATTTGGAGTTTAGTGCTATAGTTTTCCCACTCAAGCCTTGGAGGCATTACTTGCTAAGAGAGAGGTTCGAGCTTTTCACTGACCATAAGTCACTGAAATACCTATTCACACAGAAGGATTTGAACTTGAGGCAACAGTGATGGATGGAGTTTTTGGCATCTTACAACTTTGAGATAGATTATACCGCTGACAAGGGTAATGTGGTTGCAGATGCGTTGAGTAGGAAGAAAGCAACCATTAGTCCAATGTTCGTGGAGTGGAAGAGCCTAGAGTTTATTTCCACTTTTGATTTTAAGCCCTCTACGTACACTACCCTGGGATTATTGATAACACTTGAGGTTAAGCATAACCTCATAGATTAGATTGGCTTAGGCAGCAAGAGGATTCGTAGCTTATGGGTATTATGGATAAGATTAGCAGAAGAGAGGTCTCTAGATATCTCTAATGCTATTCCATGGATAGTAAAAGGTGGCTAAGGAGGGATGGAATACTTTATGTCCCCCACGCTAGTGATTTGTTGAGAGCGGTTTTAGAGGAAGCACACCATTCTCGAATGACTATTCATCCACGTGGTGATAAGATGTATAGGGGCATGAAGATAATGTTTTATTGGAATGGCATAAAGAAGGATGTGGCGGAGTTTGTAGCTAAGTGTCTTGTGTGCCAAAGAGTTAAGGCGAAGCAGCAGAGGCCTGGTGGATTACTTCAACCATTGGATGTATCCAAATAGAGGTGGGATAGTGTTTCAATGGAATTTATAGTTGGTTTACCCCGACCTAGGAAGGGGAATACTAGCATTTGGGTGATAGTAGATCGATTGACTAAGAGCATCCACTTCATTCCGGTCAAGAGAAAGAGGACGACATCTTATTTGGCATCCTTGTATGTTCATGAGATAGTCCGACATCATGGAGTTCTCTCAAGCGTAGTGAGCTATTGAGACCATATATTTACTCGCAAGTTTTGGAGAAGCTTCTAAGAAGCTTCAGGGACGCAGCTTAGATTGAGTACGGCCCATCACCCTCAGACGGATGGCCAAACGGAGAGTGTTAATAGAGTGATTGAAGATTTGTTGAGGATGTGCATTTTATATTTTGAAGGAACTTGGGAGGAGCATCTTCCGTTGGTGGAGTTTGCGTATAATAAAAGCTTTCAAGGTAGCATTGGAATGGCAACATTTGAAGCTCTTTATGGGAGACCTTGCAAGTCATCTTCACGCTAGGTGGAGTCTATGGAGAGATTGCTACTCGGTCCTAACATGGTTAGGGAGACTTCAGAGAAGGTGAATTTGATTAGAAGAATGATGAAGACAACCCATGATAGGCAGAAATTTTATGCAAACAAGCGAAGGAGAGACATCGAGTTTGAGGTAGGAGACTTAGTTTTCATTAAAGTATCCCCGCTAAGGAAGGTGGTAAGGTTTGGATCGAGTGGGAAACTTGCTCCCATATTCGTAGGACCATTCCCCATTGTATAGAGAATAGGGAAGATGGCATATCGAGTAAAGCTACCGTAGAGGTTCGTGGGAGTACACGATGTTTTTCATGTTTCGCACTTAAGAAAGTGCTTACATAACTCAACGAAGATGGTGGAGCCCAGTCAACTGGAGGAGATTTAAGAGGAGAGAGAAGCATCGGTTCATCATATTCCTACCAAGATCATTGGACGTGGCATCATGAAGTTTAGGAATAAAGATATCCCATTAGTAAAGGTGCGTTGGGGAGATGATGTTGAAGACGTTATGTAGGAAGCTGAAGAGAAGATTCATACCTTTATCCGCATCTCTTCAGTAGTATGTTTTAAATTTCTTATTTACATCTTTAGCTTTGAATAGGTTCTTTCTTTTATTATCCTTTGGGATGGTAGAATTTAGGATTTAACCTATGGATGGTAGGATTTGATGTAAACATGTTATTAGAACATGTTATGTGTGATGGATACTAGTGGTTGCAAGTGGTTGCTGGTGGATGCTAATGGACGCATATACTTACACTAGGCACTATTATCTCTTAGGGATCGGCCTAAATAGGACACTAGAGCATATGCATATCGATGTGTGCGCATTTGCATTTTTATATTATTTTCCATGGTTTTTAAAAATGGATGATTATCACATGATTGTTGCATTTGGATGATGACTATAACATGCATATAGATCTATCAGTTATCATTAGGGGAATTGCATCCATTTGGATAGATGGCACGAACATGATTGCATAAAACGAGGTCGACTGAATCAGTAGACTACCTAATCTTTTGCATTAGTTAGGGACATTGACACTATGTTAATTGCATAAGTATCATAAATCACATTAGAAAAACTTAAGGACAATGGATGCAATGGATGATGGTTAAGTAGTTGGTTTGTAGAACTTGGATGAAAACATGTATTTCATTCTTCAATCCTTAGAGATTTCGGGGACGAAATTCCTTAAGGAGGGGAGAATGTAACAACCCAAAATTTAAGCTAGAGTAATTAGTTGACGAATTAATTAAATGATAAAATAACTTTGTGAAATTATTATAATTGAGACATGGGAGTTGCACCAATGTATCCGTGGTAATTTTTTGGTCAATTTCCATATATAGAACTTTAAAATCCGAGCAAAGACGAAGAAGTTACGAAATAAACAAGAAACGAGATATATATGTGTATATATATATATATATATGTATGTATGTATGCATGTATGTATGTATGTATGTATGTATGTATGTGTAAGGGACTAGGTTGACCTAAGGTTCGACCCTCACATAGGCAAGGTTAACCTATAGGTTGACCCTTGCTAGTGAAGGTTGACATGTATGTCAACCCACCTACCTCAGAATGCATTCTTTTAACGTTTCTTCATCCAGAACGACTTTAAAACGTCACTTTGGAAGTTTTGTCCAATCCTGATGCAACCCAGGAGGTAGGTTCGATCGCCTTAAGTTGTAAAGTGCATAATGACTTACATTTGAACGTGCTTAATGCTGCAATACAAGGTGAAAGGACGCGTTTCTTAGGTCGCACACGACCTAACGAAGGTCGCTCACGACCTAACGTAATGGAGAGTCGCCCAAGCGACCTAATAAGGCAAAGGGACCAACCTAGCGAGCTACAAGAACCGGGGCAACATGTTTTAGGTCGGTTGCGACCTAGTGGAGAAGGCTTAGGTCGCTCATGACCTAACCAAGGGCAGAAGAAGGAAGAGGCCGATAGTTCGCGACCTAGTACAGTGGTAACTCGTCCACACGACCTAACGACTCACTAAAGTTGACTTGTGTGAAGACTTAGGTCGTTTGGGAATAGGTCGCTCGGAATTAAGTCACTCGGAGTTAGATCGTTCCAATGAAGGACGTTCAGATAAGTCGTTGCAACGACCCACGACCTAGTTAGGTCGCGTGAAGTGGTGCAGAGGTTATTCTCTTGAGTCACTGGGAGTTAAGCCGTGTCAATTTTAAGTCATTGTAATTCTGTGTTGTAATATTAAGTCGCTTTTGGAGATGGGCTTTGCTAAGTCGTTTACTCACTAAGTCGTCCAAGTTTAGGTCGCATAAAGATAGGTCGTTGATCTTATGCTGAAGAGATATGCCGCATGTATTTTAGGTCGTTATTGGTTGAGTCGCTCACTGTTGTAAATACGTTTGAGTAGTGTTTGTTGTAACTCGTGAAGGTTAAGTCGTAGACGACCTAAGTTAGGTCGTAAGTCGTATGTCGTTGATACTATGTTGTAATATGTTTGAACTTTCTATTTAGTCGCGTCAGTTGTTAGGTCGCATACGACCTAAGTGTTGTAAATATGTGTTGAGTTCTAATGAGGGTATGGCACTATGTTAGGTCGCGTACGACCTAGGGTGAGTCGTGTGGTGTTGTTAGGTCGGCAATGACCTAGTGAGTGTATCGCCTATAAATAGGCCGCGTGGGTCATTTGTAAAGGTTGGTTCTTTTTGAATAAAATTCTTGTTTGTTAGCTTTGTGCTTTCATCTAAATTGGTAGTTGAGTGTAATCACCTATCTCCACCTACGGTATTCGAGTGCGCTCGAATCAACGTTCGTTGAAGCCAATTCGTGGAATCAAGTGCGCTCGATCAACTCTCGAAGAATTGTAGATCTCTCTTCACGGTATCGTGCGCGATCAACGTTTCAGAGAGAGCTAGAATTCGGTATCTTTAGATCAACGAATTTGGGCATTTCAGTATCTTTCAATCCACCGATTGCTACTTACACCGTTTCATCTAATTTTCGTATTTCCGCTGCATCATTTTGGTATCAGAGCTAGACTTAGCCAATCATAGCTAAGCCAAGCCTTGGAGCCAAGAAATTTTAAGTTTGCATTTGTATTTGTTGAAGTATTTGTGAAGATCAATCATGCCACCAAGGAGAGCTAATCGTCATCAAAATGTTTAAGCGTTGTATAGAAGGGAAGAAGCCGAGCAGATGGAGCAACGCATTAATGAGAAATTTGATGAAGGTATTGGAAAGCTAGAGAAGTTGATGATTGATATGAATCAAACTCAAAGGAGGAGATCGCTAATCTCGAACCATGGAGGAAACCGAGTTTCGCCATCGGTTACGGAAGCGAGAAGGGTATCACCGCAATCTTTTAGAGAGAGAAGAGAAACATCAATTTCATCGAGGAGAGATCACCATGACTATGGACATGAAGAGAGAAGAACTCCACGTGAGTTTGAAGATGAGCCATATAGAAATGAAGAGAGACATAGTAGAAGGGACATGCATGATCGAAGGGATGAGAATGGTCGAGATCGATATAGACATACATTTGATTTTGATGAAGAGGGTGATAGAGCTAGCATTCATTATCGAGATCGAGATCAAGTACGAAATGTATATCGGGATATAGATGATGATCGTCGATGGGAATCGGGTATGAAAATGGAAATTCATGAATTTAAAGGTGGAATGGTAGCAGAAGAATTTTTGGATTGGTTGTCTAATGTTGAAGAGATCTTTGATTTCAAAGAAGTTACGGAAAATCATCGAGCGAAGTTGGTTGCTATTAGGTTGAGGGGAAGAGCTATGGCGTGGTGGCAGCAAACCAAACTTACATGAGAACGGATAGGGAAGTCGAAGATTGAGTCATGGGAAAAGATGAAGAAGTTAATGAAGGCTACATTATTGCCTTACAATTATCAATCACTTATGTATCAAAGGTTGCAGAACTTGAGGCAAGGAACGAAGACTGTTAATGATTATGCTGATAAATTTTATCAACTGATTGCTCGAAATGACATTATGGAGACAGAGGAACAGCCGACTGCTAGATTTGTTGGAGGGTTGAGGATCCAGATCCAGGATATGGTGAATATGTTTGTCCTAGATCTGTTGCTGAAGCACACCAGAAAGCGTTGGCTTGGGAGAAGCAGGGAAGACGTGGAGGTGGTGTGTTTACAAGTTCCAATACTCCGAACAAAGGTGCTAGTGGGAATTCCAATGTTTCGAAAGCTGTCAATAAACCAGTTGTGAATGAAGTTGCGAAGGCGAAGGTCAACAACAGTTTCAAATGTTACAATTGCCAGGAAGTGGGTCACAAGAGTAATGAATGTCCGAAGCCGAAGAAACGAACTATGATTGCTGAAGTTGAAGGTGAGGATGTTGGGGAAGGTTATCCTAGTCCAGTTAGGGAGGATGAACATGATGTTGCGTCAGGAGATGAAGGATGTAATCTAGTGATGAGGAGGTCTTGTTTAACACCGAAGCAGGAAGAAGAAGCTAGTTGGTTGAGGAGTAACATCTTTCAGTCAACGTGCACTATTCTGGGGAAGGTTTGTAAATTTGTGATTGACGCTGAAAGTTGTGACAATATTATTTCTACTGAAGCTGTGAGAAAGTTGAAGTTGAAAACGGAGAACCATCCAAATCCTTACAAGTTAGCGTGGCTAAGAAAAGGAGGAGAGGTGATGGTGGACAGGCGAGTTCAAGTTCCATTTTCTATTGGGAAGAAATATAAAGACGAGATCTGGTGTGATGTAGTTGAGATGGATGTTTGTCACTTGCTTTTGGGAAGACCATGGTAGTATGATCGAGCAGTGCAACATGACGGTCGAACCAATAGCTACAGTTTTATGTTTGAAGGCGTTAAAATTATTTTAGTTCCAAAGAAGAGACAGCAGGAAGAGAGAAAGTCAGAAGAGATTGAGGAGCTTAAAACTTTGTTTAATTTAAAGGAATTTGTTGAAGAAGTAGAGGAGAGCCGAGAGGTGTTTTTGTTGATTGGACATGAGGCTCGTGAATCTGTTGAAGTTCCAAAGGAGGTAAAGCCAGTAGTGGAAGAATTCATAGATGTGTTTCTAGAAGAATTGCCGAAGGAGTTACCACCGTTGAGGGACATTCAACATCAGATTGATCTTGTGCCAGGATCAGTATTACCTCACAGGCCACATTACAGGATGAGTCCTAAGGAACATGAAGAACTCAGAAGGCAGGTGGAAGAATTGTTAGAACAAGGGCGTGTTCAGGAAAGCTTAAGTCCTTGTGCAGTGCCAGCTTTATTAGTGCCAAAGAAGGATGGTTCGTGGAGGATGTGTACGGATAGTCGGGCTCTAAACAAGATTACTGTGAGATACAGATTTCCTATGCCGAGGTTTGATGATTTAATCGACCAATTGAGTGGAGCTGTTGTGTTCTCAAAGATTGACTTGAAGAGTGTATACCATCAGATTCGTATTAGACCGGGTGATGAGTAGAAGACTGCTTTCAAGACCAGGGAAGGTTTATACGAATGGTTGGTTATGCCGTTTGGTTCATCGAATGCACCAAGTACTTTTATGAGGGTGATGAACCAGATTTTCACACCATACATTGGGAAGTTTGTGGTAGTTTACTTTGACGATATTTTGATCTATAGTGGGAGTATGTAAAAGCATGTCCAGCATTTGCGTGAAGTACTGTTGATTCTACGACAGGAGAAATTTTATGCTGCAATGAAGAAGTGTGTGTTCATGACGCATAGTGTTTTGTTTCTGGGATATGTTCTTTCGAAGGAAGGCATTCAAGTGGATGAGAGTAAAGTGGAAGCTGTAGGAGTTGGCCACAACCCAAGACAATTACTGAAGTGAGAAGCTTTCATGGGTTGGTTTCATTTTACCGAAGATTCATTCCACATTTTAGCAGTGTAATGGCACCTGTAACCAATTGTATGAAAGGAAAGAAGTTCGAGTGGTCAGGGGAAGCAGGGGTTTCTTTTGAGAAGATCAAGACACTATTGACGTCGGCGCCAATTCTAGTTTTGCCGGATTTTCAGTTGTTGTTTGAGTTACATACTGATGCCTCGAAGGTCGGGATTGGTGGAGTCTTGAGTCAGAAGGGAAAACCAGTTGCTTATTTCAGTGAGAAATTGTCGGGAGCTAAGTTGAGATATAACACATACGATGTGGAGTTTTACGCGATTGTTCAAGCTGTGAAGCACTGGAGACATTATCTGTTCCAGAAAGAGTTTGTTCTTTATACGGATCATGAAGGTTTGAAGCATTTGCAAGGGCAGGACAAAATTTCAGCTAGGCACGCTTCATGGGTCGTGTATCTACAACAGTTTACTTTTGTTGTCAAGCACTAATCAAGGGAGACGAATCGTGTAGCTGATTCTTTGAGCAGGAGGAATCATTTATTGACGATAATGAAAGTAGAGGTGACAGGTTTTGAACTATTGCCAGAGCTGATCGAAGAAGATCCTTACTTTATGAAGTTTGTTGAAAGGGTCAAGGAGGGAAGTGCTGATGAATTTGTGTTGGTAGACGGATTTTTGTTTAAGGGAAATCGATTATGTATACCAGATTGCAGCTTGAGAATGAAGATTATCAAGGAGTTGCATGAAGAAGGACATGTTGGACGTGATCGCACATTACAGTTGATTTCTCAATCTTATTTTTGGCCGTCAATGAAAAGGGAAGTTGGAAGATTTGTGGAGAGATGTCATGTGTGTCAAATTTCGAAAGGGACTGCAACAAATGCGGGTTTGTATATGCCATTAGCCATTACGTGTTCCTACAAAACCTTGGGTGGACATTAGCATGGATTTCGTGTTGGGTTTGCCGAGGACTCAAAGGGGGAATGACTCTATATATGTGGTGGTGGACCGTTTTTCGAAGATGGTACATTTTATTGCTTGTAAGAAGACGGCGGATGCTGTTCATGTCACACAGTTGTTCTTTAAAGAGATCTATCGTTTACATGGGATACCAGAATCAATAGTTTCAGACAGGGATACCAGATTTCTGAGTCATTTTTGGCTAAGTTTGTGGAAGATGGTGGGAACCAAGCTGAAATTCAGTAGCGCTTATCATCCGCAGACAGATGGACAAACGGAAATTGTGAATAGATCGTTGGAAAATTTATTGCGGTGTCTTGTAGAAGATAATCTGAAGAGTTGGAATGTGAAGTTATGTCAAGCAGAGTTTGCTCATAATCATGCGGTGAATCGTAGTACGGGTTTCAGTCCATTTCAGATTGTATATTCTAGCTTGTCAAAGGGGCCGTTGGATTCGACGATAGTGCCACAACCGAAGGGGACAGTTAAGCGGGCTGCTGATTTTGTTGATGGATTGGCAGAATGCCATAGAATCATTCAAGAACGATTGGAGAAGACATATGAGAGGTATAAACGATCTGCGGATTTGAAGCGACGAAGTGTTGAGTTTAATGAAGGAGATTCAGTATATGCTGTTTTAACGAAGGATCGTTTTCCAGTGGGAGCATACAATAAACTTAAAGCTCGAAAGATTGGTCCTGTAAAGATTGTGAAACAGATCAATGAAAACGCTTATAGGTTGGACCTGCCGGAGGATGTGTACACTTCTGATGTGTTTAATGTTAAACATCTTATACCTTATTATGGAGATGAACAATCCGATGGGGAAGGACTTTTAAATTCGAGGACGAATTTCTCCCAACCAGGGGAGGATGATGCATCGCAGGAGGTAGGTTCGATCGCCTTAAGTTGTGAAGTGCATAATGACTTACATTTGAACGTGCTTAATGCTACAATACAAGGTGAAAGGACGCATTTCTTAGGTCGCACACGACCTAACGAAGGTCGCTCACGACCCAACGTAATGGAGAGTCGCCCAAGCGACCTAATAAAGGCAAAGGGAACAACCTAGCGAGCTACAAGAACCGGGGCAACATGTTTTAGGTCGGTTGCGACCTAGTGGAGAAGGCTTAGGTCGCTCATGACCTAACCGAGGGCAGAAGAAGGAAGAGGCCGATAGTTCGCGACCTAGTACAGTGGTAACTCATCCACACGACCTAACGACTTATGACCAACGACTTACTAAAGTTGACTTGTGTGAAGACTTAGGTCGTTTGGGAATAGGTCGCTCGGAATTAAGTCGCTCGGAGTTAGGTCGTTCCAATGAAGGACGTTCAGATATGTCGTTGCAACGACCCACGACCTAGTTAGGTCGCGTGAAGTGGTGCAGAGGTTATTCTCTTGAGTCGTTGGGAGTTAAGTCGTGTCAATTTTAAGTCGTTGTAATTCTGTGTTGTAATGTTAAGTCGCTTCTGGAGATGGGCTTTGCTAAGTCGTTTACTCACTAAGTCGTCCAAGTTTAGGTCGCATAAAGATAGGTCGTTGATCTTATGCTGAAGAGATATGCCGCATGTTTTTTAGGTCGTTATTGGTTGAGTCGCTCACTGTTGTAAATACGTTTGAGTAGTGTTTGTTGTAACTCGTGAAGGTTAAGTCGTAGACGACCTAAGTTAGGTCGTAAGTCGTATGTCGTTGATAATATGTTGTAATATATTTGAACTTTCTGTTATGTCGCGTGAGTTGTTAGGTCGCATACGACCTAAGTGATGTAAATATGTGTTGAGTTGTAATGAGGGTATGGCACTATGTTAGGTCGCGTACGACCTAGGGTGAGTCGTGTGGTGTTGTTAGGTCGGCAACGACCTAGTGAGTGTATCGCCTATAAATAGGCCGCGTGGGTCATTTGTAAAGGTTGGTTCTTTTTGAATAAAATTCTTGTTTGTTAGCTTTGTGCTTTCATCTAAATTGGTAGTTGAGTGCAATCTCCTATCTCCACCTACGGTATTCGAGTGCGCTCGAATCAACGTTCGTTGAAGCCAATTCGCGGAATCAAGTGCGCTCGATCAACACTCGAAGAATTGTAGGTCTCTCTTTACGGTATCGTGCGCGATCAACGTGTCAGAGATAGCTAGAATTCGGTATCTTTAGATCAACAAATTTGGGCATTTCAGTATCTTTCAATCCACCGATTGCTACTTTCACCATTTCATCTAATTTTCGTATTTCCGCTGCATCAAATCCTGTGCATTCGTGCTTCCATTCGACAGTTCCTATCGAGCCTATGATGTGGTTGCACCAGATTTAGTCCTCAAATCCAACGATCTGAGATCCACAAGTAACACTATAAATAAGATCCTAGGCCTAGCTATTTTTCTCTTTTAGATTTTCTCCACTTGGATTCATTGCCTGAGGCTGGACCCTAAATGGAATATTTCCAAGGAGAAGATCTTTTTGATTAAAATACTTTATATACTTCAAGTGGATTCGGAAAGGACAAAGGAAAGTGCTAAGGACTACGGGTGAGCGTTTAAGTAATTATTTTAGATTTTTAAGTAATTTAAAACAACAGGGTTTCTAATTGTTGTAGTTTTTCTACAATTTTGGGTAACTTTTATGCAAGTTTATTTACAGTATAAACTGGTTTTCTAGTCTATTTTGTTTTAGTTACTCTATTTTAGTTATTACAATTATTTACTTCTACTGTAGATTTTCCAATTATTTACAGTTATTTACGTTTTATTTACATCTATTTTACTTTGGGATTTCTTCTATAAATGTCGATTTCTTTTTAGTTTCCTTTTTACGCGAATGGAATAGATACAATATAATAAATCGTGAATATGGACTAAAATATAAGAACACTGAATTTACATGAAATGTGATGTAAAATAAGAAGACTGTAATAAAATGGACTTAGAATGAAATATGCAAATTTAAGATATTTGCAAGCTTACTTATAACATATAATTATAACTAACAAGAGAAAATAGGAGAAATGGCAGAAGTAGCTTATTTTTAAATTCAGACCATGGGTTAAGTTAATAAGAAAAGTTATAACACAGAGGTTATAATTAGAGACAGAGCAGAAAAAGGCCCATCTTTAAGACTTAGAGTAAGTTAATAAGCAAAGATAGCAAGGATAACAATAGAGACTTATTTAAATAGACTTATACTAAGTTAATAAGAAAAGATAAAAGTAAGACCCATACCAACAGCATTCTCTTTTTCAGTTAGGTCTCACAACAAATTAGGTGAGACTATGGCATGCTTATGCTGGAATAGTGGTAAATAGGAGGTCAATAAATAGAAGCTTAAATCAGGCGATTTGGGCAAGGTCATGACTAGATTTCGTTTGTTAGATCGGACCCGTACCAATAACACTCCCTTTAGTCAGACACATATGGTCTCACAATAGTACAGGTGAGGCTAGGGCATGATTATGCTGGAGCTATGGTAAATAAGAGGTCAAAAGAGGGAGCAAAAAATAGCACGAGCCTAATGGTGGTCGAGCGTGTGGCCTTAGTGTAGGCTGATAAGTTGTTATTGAGTTCTAAGCGCGAAGGAGGTATCTATTGCATATGGACCAACAGGGTCTAGTCTGCAGTAGTAGTTGTCTATTTTGTAGGGACCAATAGGGTCTAGTCCATGTCTTTTTCATAGGGGCCAATGGTTCTAGTTCGCAGTAGGTACAGTAGGGATAGAAGGCCATTCAAAGGGTAGAATTAGGACTTCAACCTAATTAAAGTTGGATTAGGGTTTCAGCCTAATCAAAGCAGTTATCTAAGTAAAGTGCAAACAATCTAATCGAACTATCTAAGCAAAGCAAGCAAGTTAAACCGAATTTTATTCTAACTTTATCTTTTCCTTATTTTCTTTTTTACTAGAGTTGTTACAAAGTCTATTACCTTTATCTTGCTTAAGAATACTAGTAGTTACTTTCATTCACCAGACTTTTAGTCTGACCCACTCCTCTATTTCCTTTTCCCCCCTTAGGCCATCATAGGTAGGGTAATAGATTTCAGGGTTTCTTGGAGGTTCAGCTGCAGAGACTTTCTTCATGTATTCTACTTCTTTTTAAGTTTTTGTTTCATTTGTTGTACTGGTACTTTTCTTTGAGTGGGATAGTTATTTTTTGTACTTTGATGTTATGACTAAGACAATGTTTTTCACTAGACATGGATATTTCGTATTTGGTTTAATGAAGTATTTATGAAGTTTGATTTTGAATTATGAGATTTCTATTTAAATGTTTCTGCTATTTTAATTGTTTTTTACGAATCTTAGTCTCTGTAAGTATTTAGCTATACCTATAATGCACCACATCTTTTAGTGCACCCTTTTTGGGTATACTAAGGTGTGTGGGTTGTTACATTCGGTATCAGAGTCTAAGGTTACAGGATTCCTAAAAGTTTGCTTTAAAAGTAAAGTATTTTTCAAATTTACTTGTTTTAAAAGTATTTTCAGAAAGAAACTCTTAGAAATAGTTTTCAAGTATAAAAGAGTTTTTAAAAATCCCCTCAAAGTCCAGTTCATTTATCCTTCGATTCTTTCAAGCCTAAATTCTCTTTTTCTTTGCATAGAATGATGGATGCCCCTAATTTTTCAGAGGGTGTCCAAGTCTAGCCTGGTTTCATAGATAATGCAAGCTACGACTCCAATGGTGTAATGGCAAGTGCCCAATCCGGCACCAGCGGGTGGGAATTCCGTCAATCCACCCGCAGCAGCGGACTTCTCTAAGCTATTGTAAGGATTTCGCCAATTTGGGAGGCAAGACATTTTCCAGTGTGGAGAATTTTGTGGAGGGGAAGGGGTATAGGGTGTTACATGATACCAAGCAGTAATGCCCCACCTTTATGAAAGTCTATATAATGGATCGTGTAGTGTATATGCAAGTATATGTGATGAACTATATGATGTAACTAAGTTAAAGTTAATCTAGTTAAATATAGAATAATCACACCAGGATTTTGTACTGGTTCGGACCTCCCGTCCTACGTCCAGTCCCGATGCTCCCCTTCGGAATTCGACTATTAAACACCCTCACTTCCCTAGAGGAATAGGCTTGGTTACAATAGCTTGTTCTTGTGAAGTATGTGTTCGATAACACGGATATTGACTATTAAGTACAAATGCTTCCAATATATATATATATATATATATATATATATATATATATATATAGTTCTGATTGAGGAGATCTGAATATATATGGAAGAGTGGAATACAAGTATAGATTTCTAGGGATGAAGAATATAACAGAGTATGTGCGTAAAGAGTGCAAGTAAGTAAGGTGAGTTCTTCTCTTTGATTCTTGATGTTATTTATAGTGGTAGAGAGATTCCTTGAGTAGTTGCATCCATTAACAAGTGTTCTATAGTCACTTCTTATGGTGATGAAGAGTTGTAGCAAAGAGAAGCAAAGATGTCTTTTCAAATGCGGCTGTTGTAATTTGAATTTCAAAATTCGAGTTCAACACCAGACGTTTGGTAATTGTTTCAGACGTCTGGCTATATATATATATATATATATTTGTATGCAGTAGCCTTTCAGAAGTCTAAGTGCATTAACCAAACGTCTGATCCTTCTGTTTTGAATTCCAAAGGATTTCTTCAGACGTCTGGCTTGTGCTCCCAGACGTCTGAAATCTGTGCATGTTTACTTTTGTGCATCTGTATCATTGCTCCATTTATCCTATCGATTTGTAGTCTCTTGTAACATTCTTTGAGCCTTATTATTGTCTCCCTAGTGATGTTACTCTAGCAAGTATCTGCAAATAGAAATATATATGCATATTCAATTTCCATTGTATAGTTGTTGTCATCGAAACCATAGATTTGATTTCCTAACATTTTATGCCCTCATTAACAAAGAACGTTACAATGTAATACTGTTTGTTAATTTGGGGAATAAATCTTGCTAGGAGTGGCCATTTATATTATTACTTTGGGCACGTATAAATACATTAAATTGAATAAAAATAAATTTCTTTTATAGGAGGATTAAATGTATCCATCCAGGCACAAAACAACAACACAGTGGCTTAATATAATTCAGAACAATATGAAATAAATAGAAAATAGAATCACAAAATGCAATAAAGATATATAAACATTTCTCATAAAGCAGATGTGAACATGTATATGATACATGATGTAAACTACAAAAGATGGTCGTAAAAGATCCATGATATACATATGAGATATCTAAGACAACACAAACGAATATACATCAAAATGAATCTCTATTTCAACATACAAAAAGGACTACAACATAACTAGACTATAAGTTTACTAAAGCATATGAAGGAGCTTCAAAATATTCCAACTGTAAGATCATCATGCCGAAGAACCTGAAATATCTTGGTCTGACCAAAGTATCACATAAAGATAATAAATGGATCAGTTTAGTCTAATTATTACCAATGTGAGATAAAAGTGACTATAGTTTACAAGTCATAATAGGAACAAAAAAAATCACATAGAATTAAAATGAAACTCATATAGAGTTAAACAAAGAGGAATATTATCCTTCTTAAATTTATTCACCAAATCACAAAACCATTATTAGCTTATAGAAGAAAATCTCACAAAATATTGGGTGAACCACAAATTTCATAAAATCTAGAAATCAATCATTAGGAATACAGAAATATAAAGGGGGAGCTTTATCATAAATGGAAGATAAAACTCACCAAACAGGTGTTATCATAAATGGTTAAGGAACCCATAAATGGATAGTGAATCCATAACTCTAATAAGCCGAAGCTTCGTAAATGAACCAAAGCTCTATAGATTCGCTTATTGAGGATCAACATAAAAGACAAGTCCTTAAACTTAAATTCGTAAGTGTTGTTTACCTTCAAATAGTAACTAATCAAATAACTCTCATACGTCCTATACTGCATCTAACAGACTGGACTTTTTGACCCTCGAAAATCGAAACCAAAACGTCCACGGTATAGAATGCCGAGAAATCGAGTGCCAAAAATATAAGTTCATTAGGGGTAAAAAAGAAAAGATGGAAGAAGAATAGAACAACAACACAGAATCTAACAATCGCAGCGGAACATAATATAATATATAATAACATATTTTAAATATAGGAAATGTACTGTTAATATACATACATTTATAAGAGTACAATACGCAACAATCAATCCGGACAGTTTAATAACTTGTCCTCACACAGCCGAAATGTATCCAAGTACGGAGATATGTCTCTGTCATCCAGCTCGTCTTTCGAGCTCCATAGCATTCTATCCTGAATCTGTAATACTCAGTCTAACCCAAGTATTATAATAAAATAACGCCCGAGTCAGTCTAGAAAACCATCGTTTGAAAAACACATTAAATTTGAATTATTTGAGTTAGCAAAATCCTTTGAAAATCAAAGGTATCACTTAAGACCACGTCACACATAAACACGACGGGTTTTTCCCTTACGATAACCAAAACATTTTATAGAAAATCCAATGATATTATAATAGTGTCTAAATACAAATACTAATTTAGAGAGCCGAAATTGTTACATTAATTAAATTCTAACATACTAGGTTCCACAAACAAAACCATAAAGGCTCGTATTGGACAAATGGTTTCATACAATGACTGGGCCACTGGAGTACCGCCCATCACAGTACACCTCTAGAACAATGTACCAAGGACCTCGTCGGGATCCCCTACTGCACAAGACCGGCCTACCACTAACTTGGATAGACCGAATATGTTATCACCCTAGGTGTTCCTACCCTTAACAATCGAGTGCTCCTTCTTTCATGCACAACCATATCCATAATATATAGGTTTCAGAGGATATTTAGAAAAGTGATAACATACCCTAATTGGGTGCGACCCACTTAGCCTTACGGCATCTTCCATGTTTTATTCATCCTAGTTAATGAGACTTGAGGCTTGGCGTTACCTTTCAAGAAAACAATTCTACCTAGAATTCTCATCGTCCTCCAATGGCGATGTTCTGATAGCATTCGTCCATGCAAGTTGTCCTGGGTCTGGACAAACTGAATCACCCTCTTCATTATCTTTACGGTATTCATTCATAATGTTCAAACCGGATCGAAATGGTTTTCAGAGAATTAAATCCAATCCTGGTCTCTTCGAAACAATTAACGAAGTTGGCCAATATTGATAGTAGGTTATTTAACTATCAATAAAACATCTATAAGCAGACACTAGGCCTTATTATAAATTTTTCCAAAATATTTATTCTCAAAATATCTTTATAAGATGTATCAGTCCCTTCCAACATTTGAAAACAATTTCAAATACTCAAATCTGCAACAGGATATTTCCAAACCATCTCAACACTTAGAAATATTTCTAAATCGCATTTATAACCTCCAATCTATTTTTAATATCGACTACAACTTCATTTTTATATTTTTAGAATATCATTTTTAAATTCTTTCATATAATTTTTTTAAAATCTCCATTTAATAATTCACAATACTTAAGTATAACCAAAAATCAGATATATGTTTCTAACTTGGTTTCCTTAAAATTATCCCAATTCCAATACAAATATTTTTATATCAAAAATTCCCTTTTATTCCTTCAATTTTAAAATATGTTTATGGTATTTAAAATATCCAAATTCAGGCTAGTGCTACTATAGCATCCAATAATTCCAATCACTACAATAATCTATAATAGATTATTCTACACAATCCATATATCACAATATATGAAATTAAGTTCAACATTTTGGGGAATCTAGTTGGATCACTCCAACCTGTTTTCCTACATCCACATATGTTAATACAACATAAAAGTACCAATCCCACTTCGAGTGGGATAACGCAGTATATGGGGTCATCCGCTATTATGCGGGCGCATAGGGGTCTCATCTGCTATAATGTACGGGAATATCACTCCAACTACTAATATATATACTACTATATATAATATAATATAATATCATGCAACAGACGATAATAATAAATTTACCAAGCATTCAAAATTAATTTTAAATATTTAAAATTAAATTTGTAAATCCAAACGAGTGAGAATTTTCTCACCTTGATTTTTGATTTCCAGTCCGTCCCAAACTTAAATTTTCCTTTCTGAGCATCTTTGAAAATCCTTAACTAATCCTATCACACAGATATTCACCGCTACGATCCAAACTCGACTCGTTCATGATTTTTTTGACCTTATATACAACAATAATAGCATTTATGAGATTCACAATTTAAATTACAAATTAATTTCACTAATCCACCATTAGCTTGTTAATTACTTTTATTAACTTTAAATAAAATAATTTTCATTACCATCTTCTCCCCCACAACGAGCCCTCACAACTATGCACCTAGCTCCTCCACTGTTTCTGCATCACCATAGTGGCATGCCCATCCACCTCGTTCCCATTTTCTCCCTCTCCAACACCCCTACCAGCACGACAACGGCCACCAGCGATGCCTGAGCCACCTCTACAAACTCGACCACGTAGCATCTCCTTCGCTAGAAACCTCCCAAACCTCAAAGCAAGTCGCGATAACCTTAACAGCCTTTGCAAATCTCGATAATCGAATGCAAGCCCAAGATTTCGCCGCGACCCCAAAGCCTCGCGCAGCCACGCTAACATCAATCCCTTGCTTCGTAAATATCAAGAGTCGTGCGATTTTCCCTCAAGCATCGTCGTTGCCTTTAGCTCAACCACACGCACCTCGGCTGCCTGAGAAAAAATTGAATCCAACCCCAGTTGCTTCATTCGCTTAATGCCTCGCGCTCGAGTTTGAATTCATGTGGATCGATTTCGATCTGCATATTGTTTTAGAGTGGGTCGAGATTTCGATTTGTTTGGAATGGAGAGAAAGAATGAACGCGAGATATAATCTATGTATTATTTTTTTATTTTTAGTTCAAATGTCGCTCTGAGGGTTTGAAAATTGATAGAGGGAGGAGATATGATTTAAAAGGGGGAAAGGGAAGCGTACAATAAAAGGAACGATCACCTCCAATTTAAAAGAGTATACGGTAGGATTTTTATTTAAAACAAATTTTAAAATGTTGGTTAATTTCAAATATCTCATTTAAAGGCAGCTTTAAATGTCAAAATCCTATCGAGGCACGCCACCAGGCATTTATAATGTTATATACTTATTCCAAACACAATGGAAAAGGTTTCAAGTCCTAATTCGATCATATGGAGAAGATAGCATTTTGGACCCAATTATTATATTGAATTTTTTGATATTAAATTCAACGCATTTATATTTTCGTACGCCCAAATGATAACTCCAAACACTACAAAATTTGAAATCCTATAATAATACACTACTACGGATTCGATGAAACTGATTTCGTCGAATTTCGAGACTATGCCTCGGATCGCTGCTTTAACTCGTCGATTAAATCGATGATTTTGAAAATTCCAAAACCGCTTGAAATTTATTTTTAAAACTAATCAACTAAATTAAAATTCAAAATCCAATATTTAAACCATTTAAATATTAAAAATCAAATGATGAAAAATCCGGGTCGTTACATTCCTCACCCCTTAAAAGAACTTCGTCCTCGAAATTGCTAAGGTAGAAAAAACGCTCCAAACCCATTAACTTGTCAAAACCCACTTTTTTAAACTCGATATTCACTTTTCAACGTTTCTAAACCTATATTCACTAAATAGTTCCAAACATTCATCCAAACCCTTTTATCTCTCAGCATGTTCCAAAATTAATTTCTAGTCCAAAATTTTCCAAACCCTTTTTGCGGTATTTAATCCGAAAACGTACCTTATGTAGCGTTTTAAGCATTATTAAGCAAGCAAGTTTACTTCATATGCAATCGCACGACCAAAATCAAGCAAAATAGCTCCATATATCTGTACTTACTCAATTTTAAACTTGTAAGTACCAAAGTATGAAATTCACCAACATTTCACTTACTTAAATAGTTATAACACATAAACTTCATAACTCAATTATGCTAATTATATTTTATAAGCAATTTAAGGTTCCAATACTAATTTAATTACTTTCCATCGATCCATATATCACTTCATTCAATTCAAATGATATTACAACTCAATTTTCTCACATGCACTTCATAACTTCACATTATATTTATTTCCATTCCAAATCAATTCTAAACCAATTTATTCACTTTCTATTGATTTACATAATTTTATTTGTTTCCATTACGCCAAATGACTATTTTTCTATGTGAATTTGGCGATATTCATTTAATAAAATAACCACTTCAGTTTATTGCTATTTCAAATTGATTCCAAATCAATTTATATTCAATTCTGTTTCATTTCAGATTGATACTCAATCAATTTAGTTGCCTCACACTCATATTATATTCAAACTCATTTTATTTAGCTTGAAGTCATTACATGTTAATTTATAAATAGTCGTTTTACAAATTTATTTGAGCCAGGCTTTCATCCAACAATATAAACTTAAGTTAATTCATTTATTTCCAATTGATTGAACTTTACAACTTAATTTTATTTTCCCTTGCCATCAAATTCCGATTATTATTTTTAGATTGATTCTCATTCAATCAAATTCCATCCCGTTTTCTAAAATTAGTTCCTTCATTTAATCCACTTCAAATTAAATTCCATATTCAAATTCATTCTCGAATTCATTTAAATGATATCCAGTGCCACATTCAATTTACGTACACTTTAATTAAATTTATTTATAACTCAAGTTCCATGTTTAATTTCAATTTCAGTCCACAATCCATTTAATTTAATCAAGTTAAATTCCATTCCTACATTCAATTAACTAATTAATTTGTCAAATTAGTTCACTTCCATTTTAATTTACTTGAATTCAGAGTCATTTATATTCAAGTTCGGAATTTATTTCTTTACTTTAAAATACCACACCCTTTTTATTCTGGTTATTCTATTTTTCCAATTTAATGAGTTACACAACTTATTTTCACATTTCCATCAATTTTATACCTGAGTAAATTCACATTTTATTTTTAACTCGAGATTATACATCTATTTATAACCTAAATATACTTTTATTACATTTATTTAAAATTTTATGAGCTGTATAAATTTATTCACCATTCCATAATTTTTTTCCAGGAATTTATTGTCATGGATAAAATTTCCTAGCGTTTTAGCCTCAAGGAAAAACCTTCAGTATTTTAGCCTGAAGGACAACTTTCTTTAGGTATCAGTTTTTAGTTATTGATAGCAGTTTTTAGTTATCAGTTTGTAGTTATCGGTAGCAGTTTTTAGGTATCAGTTTTTAGTTTGGTAGAATGTTTGTCCTTATGAATAATTTTGGAAAAATGTTTGTTCTTATGAATAATTTTTAGGATAATTTTTGTCCTTGTGGTTAAAATATTAAGGTGGTGTCCTTGAGGCTAAAAATATTCAAATTTTTTCCTTTTTAATTAGTTCCCCTTTTTTTCCTTTAAATTTTCTTCCATTCAAAAATATTTACAGCTTATAATTATCTCGCCACTTTATAATTCAAACTCTATACTTAGTTTAACTCGATAACATTTCTAATTCCAATTCAAATTTTTATTTTCCAAATTTTATAAATTCTTTATTTGAGTTGATTCCATTTCCAATTTTATAACTTATAATCATATACCAATTTCCCAACTCAACTTTATATTCGATATCTTCCATTTTATTCAATTCATTCGATTATTAATATTTATTTCAATTCACATTATTATTTCTTTTCATTCAATTAGTCCACTTTACTAATTTATTCCATTCAAATCACAATTAATTGAATTTCTAAAATCTAACTCCTTCAATTTAGCTTAAGTTGAATCCCAATTATTTTATATCGCAATTCCAATCGATACCACTTCCAATCTAATTTTATTTAACTTTGCTTAAGTTAATCTCTATTCATTTTAACTTACTCAAGTTAAAATTTATTTCTAAAATTTAATTTCCATTTTTTTAAATCATTCACCATTTATAAGTTCAAACTTGTTTTTTGATATTTCCTAAAACATTTAAATAAGGATTCCAGAATTTTGAAACTCCTGGTATTTATTTCAAATCATTTTGAATTCAAATATATAGCTCTTTCTTGGTTTTAGCAAACCATTCTTTAGAATTTCCAAAACCAATTTGGTTTTATCCAACAAAAATTTCCTTTCCAAACATTTTCAACAAACTCCTCATATCAAATTTCTACGGTAGCAACCCATCACTTAGAAACACGAAAATGAATGCTGATGATGTTGCGATCATCATCAGAATTATTTTCCAGTGACTGTAGTGAGTTCAGTGCTATATCTCTTCAAAAATCAATTTTTAAACATTTTCTATTCAAAACATTCAACAATAATATCACCATTATTTATTTTTCAAATATGTTTTTGAAATAACACCAATTTCATGTCCATGACTTTCTAAAAATATTTTCTAAACCTTTCGGGGTTTAAATTCCTGAATTCGAGTTCGAATCCATTCCAATTATAATTCATTTGTATAAATCACACTTATACAGTTTTTATTTTGTTTTTATAAACTATCTCCAATTTTATAATCTTGTTTGATTATAATATTTCAACCAAACACTCCATTATACTATAATAATTTTAGAAAATTATTCCTTTTTTATCAAAATATGGTTCGGGTAAAATTATTCCATTTTCCTACTTTTTAAAACAATATCATGTCGGTTTGCCTAGTTTAAGAGTTTAGAAACCCATATCGATACAGTTGTCCAAACTGTACCGACCAGAATTTATAAACACTGATAAGTCAACACAATATAAAGTAATTTATATTCACTAACAAATACGCGCTCATATCTATCAATACACTCAAACTCATTCTACGGTACTATTGACCCTATCTGTAATGAGTAATCCCCACCAGAGCCAAGGTTCTTGCTTAACCTTCAGTTTTGATGCCTACTGTAATGAAGCAGAATTTTCGACCCTCGAAAATCGACATCAATACGTTCACTGTATAGAATGCTAAGAAATTGAGTGCCGTAAATACCTGTTCATTAGGGGTAAAAAAGAAAAGATGGAAAAAGAAATAGAACAGCAATACAGAATCTAAAAATTGCAGCGAAACAAAATATAATATATAATAACAGATTTTAAATACAAGAACCGTACTGTTAATATACATACATTTATCAGAGTATAAAAGACAACAATCAATACGGACATTTTAATAACTTGACCTCATACAGCGGAAATATAACCAAGTATGGATGTAACAACCCGATATTCGTGTCGAATTATAATCGACAATTTAAACGATTAATATTGACACAAATTTCCAATTGAAGTTTTTAAATTTGGATTTAAAATTCTTTTACAAATTTTAAGTAAAATTTTATCGGGCTTTAAAATAAATTCTCGGCCCACATTTAAATGTTTGAAGCATGGAAAATAATTTGCAAAAAAAAAAAAAAAGGAAACCCGTTCCCCTTTTTATTTTCACTTTTCATTCCTTCGGCCCGTCCCCTTTTCTTTTGCTTGTGAAAAATGGCGGCCGCGTTCCTCTTCGTCTTCGTTTCAAGTTAGGGCTTTTCAAAATCGAAAGCGACAACTTCAATTTGCTCGACTTTCCCTTGCTTCAGCTTCAACTCGCTCGCGGCACCTTCAGGAAATTAGGGCTTCGGCTTCATTTTTGTTTCGACTCGCGTGCGCTCCATTTTGATTCGGTGAAAGGTGAGTCTTTTGGCTCACGATTTATTTTAATGCAAGTATTTAAATTTGTTGAATTTGAATGTTGGTTGCATACTATGTTTTTGGGTGTTATCTGTTATCATCGGCTCGGTTAATTTGCATGCTATGATTTGGGGCTAATTGCTATCTCTTGCTCGATTGCTTGAATTAAAACTAATAAGAACAGATGCTATTAGTTTTGTTTTTAAAAACTGTTAAGCACAGGTGCTATGCTATTGGTTTTGTTTTAAGTTGATAAAAACAGACACTATAATTTTGTTTTAAAACTAATGAGGACAAATACTATTGAATTTAATTTTTATTAAATTGATAAGTACAGATGCTACTAAATATCTTGCTTGGAAACTGTTTGCAAACAATTGCATTTTGAATTTAAACTTGCATGTTTGTCCCATGCCTGGTAACCATTAGACCATTTGTTATTTTACACTTGAGTTAATAATTAGTTTAGAAAAGTGAAAATTAATGAATAAAAATAGTTCCTGGGCAAGCTTATATTGTTCATCAGTCTTCATATCCATTGTTGTTTGCATACCTGATATGTTTCAGTCTTCATGCATGTTGCAGTTTGTAGTGTTTGGTCACTGATGCATTTCCATATGCTCTGGCGTGAGCTGCTGTGTTAACTGCATTGTTGTGCCTGGGTTTTCTGACTGATCATTTGTATACACTCAGTTGTGTGCTTCTCAGTTGCACTGTAGTTTGGCTTGCATATTGTTTGATCATCATGTAGCTTAATGTGTTCATTTGAACACTTTGTATTTCAAACTACCACACCATTGACGTGGGCCAGAAAGTATTTTCAGGAAAGTATAAGGCGTTGTTGGTTTGCGGTTTTCAGTTTTGGATTTTCGTAACAACCGCAATGCATTCAGTTAATTATTTCTGAAAGTTTTGAAAAAAAAAACCGATTTAGAAAATGATTTTTACATATAAAATTGAATATCACTTATTCTTATTTTCTGCATTTTGGGAAACATAAAGATCTCTCCCCTTTACTATTTTCCCTTTTTGTTGTAATGGCTATGATTTTTCCACTTTCTGCTCCTCTTCCATGCTTTTTAAAATACATACTGAAAATGCAAAACACAAAACTTGAAGTCCAAAACCAAAAGGTCTGTGCTAGCATGCACGAAGTAATTTTATGTTTCTATAGGCAAATCATTATTGCCTCATTTTATAGACTTAACAAATAACTGAAAGAAGTAACACAATTTTTAGTCAGAACCAACAGTTGCAGGAGCGCTGCTGCCTTGCCATATTAATTTTTTTTATATGTTCATCCCCAATGATTTCAGTTTGGGATTTAAGTGGCACATTCCATCTGCTAATATTTGTTGTTTTCATGTAGCTTGTATCATTTGCTCCATGCACTTGTTTCACTTAAAATTGTACTTGCTTCACTGCCCTGTACACGGTCTGGATTTCATGCTTGCTCTATGCATTTTGTCACTTGAACTTTTGTGACACTTGACCATTTGTGGTTTCTGACCTATGCACATTTGTCATTGTTGATGTTCTTCTCTTATGTACATTTGTGATCTTCATTAGCATATGCTCTGCCTTTGAGCTACTGTGTCGGCTGCATTTGTTTCACTGTACTTGTTCACTGCCCTGTACACGATCCGTGTTGCACTTGCTGCTGCATGTTTGTTTGCTACTGTGTCGTCTCTGATGTGTTTTCATTTGTGCACTAATTCAATGCTTAGTGCATTGTGCATCTGTTTTGGACTTACAGTTTGGATTTCATTGAGTTGAGTCGAGTTTGCAGTGATTTGTCTGATTTGCGCTCGCACGAGTGTTGGCGAGGCAGTACACAGGTGTGCAAAGTATACGTGTGTACTGCAGCCACTCGGGATTGACAGAAATTAAAAATTTGAAGTTGTTAATAATGAAAATCCATAATAGATTTTGAATTGATTCATGTGATCCATTTTTTCAGTTCATTGCAAATTTATTTACTTGAGTTAAGATTAATCCTGACTCGAGTGTTTTTGTGTTTGCAATTAACACTCGGGTCAGACCGAGTATTTCAGGTTGTAGATATTCTGCTTTGGGTTGCTGCTAGAGCTATGAAGTTCTTTCATATCTTTTGGAGTAGTCGTTGTTATTTGTAGTAATCTGTATGATTGTATAGGAAGATATGTATTCATGTATATCATATACGTTAATGTACTTGTATATGTAACTTCCTGAGTCGACTGTTGTAGTTGTATCATATGTACCGTGTGAATGTATTGTAACTGACATCAGTTATTATATATATATGAGACTTTCTGTTTCATCTGTGTTCCGCATTTATATTATCTGTGTTGTTATTTTATATTTAATGTTCTAAACTATTATGAACCATTGTAGTTCGTTTTATACTGGAATTGGGGTATTTCGATGGGAGAAAATAAACCAGAGATGAAAAATGAAAGGATATATATATCACTCCTATTGAGATAACCAATACTAGTGTAAGGCCAACTATTGATGGCCGCTCCTCAACAGCCTTATTCTCCGTGCTAGTTGACAGCACTACACTGTAGTGTTCTTGGCTAGCGTGGGTATAGAGGTGGGGCGTCACAATGGAGATACGTCTCTGTCATCTAGCTCGTCTCCCGAGCTCTATAGCATTTTTTCCTGAATCTGTAATACTCGGTCTGAACCGAGTATTAAAATAAAATAACGCCGTAGCCAGTCTGGAAAAACCAGCGTGAGAAAAACGCACTCAATTTGAATTATTAGAGTTATCAAAATCCTTTGAAAATCAAAGGTATCTCGTAAGACCGCGTCATACATAAACACGATGGATTTTCTCTTGCGATAACGAAAACATTTTATAAAAACTCCAGTGATATTATAATAGTGCCTAAATACGAATACTTATTCAAATAGCCAAAATTGTTACATTAATTGAATTCCAGCATACTAGGTTCCACAAAAAAACCCGTAAAGGCACGTATTGGAGAATGATTTTCATATAATGACTGGGCCACTGGGGTACCGCCCATCATAGTACACCTCTAGAACAACGTACCGAGGACCTCGCCGAGATCCCCTGCTACACAAGATTAGCCTACCCCTAGCCTGGATAAACCGAATATGTTGTCACCCCGGGTGCTTCCACCCTTAACAATTGAGCGCTCCTTCTTTCATGCACAACCATATCCATAATGGATAGGTTTCCATGATATCTAGAAAAGTGATAATATACCCTAATTGGGTGCGACCCACTTAGCCTTGCTGCATCTCCCATGTTTTAGTCATTTCCGATTGACGAGGCTTGAGGCTAGGTGTAACCTTCCAAGAAAACAATTCTACTTAGAATGCTCATCATCCTCCATGTTGATGATGTTCTAATAGCATTCATCCATACAAGTTGTCTTGGGTCTGGACAAACCGAATCACCGTCTTCATCATCTTTACGGTATTCATTCGTAACGTTCAAACAGGATTGAAATGGTTTTCAAATAATTAAATCCCATTTTGATCTCTTCGAAACGATTAACGAAATTAGCCAACATTGAAGGTCGGTTATTTAACTATCAATAAAACATCCATAAGCAAACACTAGGCCTTATTATAATTTTTTTCCAAAATATTTATTGTCAAAATATCTTTATAAGACATATCAGTCCCTTCCAACATTTGAAAACAATTTCAAATACTCAAATCCATAACCTGATATTTGCAAACCATCTCAACACTTAGAAATATTTCCAAATTTCCATTTTTATACTAAGGAAAATATTATAAGTCTTATTTTCCAAAATCCTTTCAAATATCAACACTTAAGAGAATATTTCGTAACGTATTTCATAAGTCTTCAGAATCACTAATGAATTCCTTTTTTTCAATTTTCAAAACCCATTATACTTATTTGTAACCCCATTCAATAATTTATAACTTCTTTTGCAAATTCAGATTTCATCTTCAAAATTTCCATATTGAACATTTTGAAATTTGATTAATTCCAAACACCTTATAAAATTCCTCTCCTCATAATCATATCCATTTATAACCCCGTTTACGAATCTTAAGAGAATTTATAAATAAAAAATTTCAATCATTTCAAAACTCTATATATATATAAGTATTTTAAAGAATAATAATTTATTTTTAAAACATGTTCAAATAATTATTTAAAATACCAAAAACATCTTTATAAACATCAATAACTCTTTTTTTAATTTTGATAAACAAATAAATTTTTAAAGCAGGTTTTAAAAGTTAGAATTTTACTAAAATAAATACTTAATATTTGAAAATCTGATTACCAAAATATTTCAATCCTAATTAGATTAAAATTCCATAGTTTTAAATAATAAAAATTTCCTTTTTAAAAACAACTTAACTCCTTAGAATTAAAAATATATTTTTAAACCTCACTGACCAATTAAATTTTATAAATTCCTCTCGAATCACATCACATCACTTCCTTTTCGATCTCCTTAACCATTTTCACTTTTCAAAACTAGTATCACTATTTTTCTCACCTTATTTCTATTTTCTAATATAAATTCTCCCTGTAAATTTATATTTCCAATTTATCATCTGATATTAATTTCCCTTATATATAAACATCGTTTAAATATTTTTTGTAACTCCTTTGAGTTTTACTTTTTATAAAACTAATCCCATTTATAAAATTCATTTTTATAAATCCATTCCTTTATAAATCCCATTTATAACCTCCAATCTATTTTTAATATTGACAATAACTCCTTTTTTTTATATTTTCAGAATATCATTTTTAATTCTTTTATATAATTTTTTTAAAATCTCTATTTAATAATCCATAATAGTTAAGTATAACCAAAAATCAAATATATTTTTCTAACTTAATTTCTTTAAAATAATCCTAATTCTAATACAAATATTTTTATATCAAAAATTCCCTTTTATTCCTTCAATTTTAAAATATGTTTATTGTGTTTAAAATATCAAAATTCAGGCTGGTGCTACAATAACATCCAATAATTCAAATCATTACAATAATCTATACTAAATTATTCTACACAATCCATATATCACAATATATGAAATTAAATTCAACATTTTGAGGAATACAGTTGGATCCCTCTAACCTGTTTTCCTACATCCACAGATGTTAATACAACACTAAAATACCAATCCTACTTCGAGGGGGATATCGTTCTATATAGGATCATCCGCTATTATGCGGGACGCATAGGGTCTCATCGGCTATAATTTGCGGGAATATCACTCCAACTACTAATATATATAGTGCTATATATATAATATAACATCATTCAATAGATGACAATTCATAAATTTAACCAAGCATCCAAAATTAATTTTAACTATTTAAAATTAAATTTGGAAATCCAAATGAGTGAGAATTTTCTCACCTTGATTTTTGATTTGCAATCCGCCCAAAACTTATATTTTCCTTTCTGAGCATCTTTGAAAATCCCAAACTAATCCTATCGCGTAGACTTTCACCGCTACGAGCCACACTCGACTCATTCATGATTTTTTCGACCTCATATAAATCAATAATAGCATTTATGATATTCACAATTTAAATTACAAATTAATTTCACTAATCGATCATTAGCAGTTAATTACTTTTATTAACTTTAATTAAAATAAATTTCATAACCTTCTTTTCTCTCCATGGCAAACCCTCACAACTATGCACCTAGTTCCTCCACTGTTGTTGCATCACCGCTGTGGCACGCCCAGCCACCTCGTTCCTATTTTCTCCCTCTCTAGCACCCACCTTCTAGCATGACCATGACCACCAGCGATGCCTGAGCCACCTCTACACACTCGACCACATAGCAGCCTCCTTCACCAGAAACCTCCCAAACCTCAAAGCATGTTGTGACAACCTCAACAGCCTTTGTAAACCATGATAACCGAACGCAACCCCAAGATTTCGCCCCCACCCTAAAGCCTCGCGTGCCCATGCTAACATCAATCCCCTGCTCCGCAAACATCAGGAGTCGCACGAGTCTCCCCCAGGCACCGCCGCCGCATTTAGCTCAACCACACGCACTTCGGCTACCTGAGATTGAAAATTGAATCCAACCCAGTTGCTTCAATCACTTAATGCCTCGTGCTCGAGTTTGAATTCGTGAGGATGGATTTCGTCCTGCATATTTTTTTTAGAGTGGGTCGAGATTTCGGTTTGTTTGAAATGGAAAGAAAGAATGAACGCGAGATATAATCTATGTTTTTTTTTCTTTTAAGTTCAAATGTCGCTTTAAGTATTTGAAAATTGATAAAGGAAGAAGAGGTAATTTAAAAAGTGGAGAAGGGAAGCATATAGTAAAAGGAACGATCACCACCGATTTGAAAGAGTATACGGTAGGATTTTTATTTAAACAAATTTTAAAATATTGTTTAATTTAAAATATGTCATTTAAAGGCAGCTTTAAATCCGAAACTCCTATCGAGGCATTCCGCTATGCGTTTATAATGTTATATCCTTATTCTAAACACAATGGAAAATGTTTCAAGTTCTAATTCAACCGAATGGAGAAGATAGCTTTTTGGATCTAATTATTATATTGAATTTTTTGATATTAAATCCAATGCGTTTATATTTTCATACGTCCAAATGATAACTCCGAACGCTATGAAATTTGAAATACGATAACAATACACTATTACGGACCCGTTGGAATTGGTTTCGTCGAATTTTCCCCTGATCGCTATTTTAATTCGTCAACTAAATCGAAGATTTTGAAAATTTCTAAACCGCTTGAAATTTTACTTTTAAAACTTATCAACTAAATCAAAAATCCAATATTTAAACCATTTAAATATTAAAAATCAAACGACGAAAATCTAGGTCGTTACACCGCACTTATTTATCTGAATATTCACTACAAGTTAGTAAACACCACTCAAGCGAAAATATGGTTTCAATCGAATAAGTCCGGATATTAACCAACAAAGTAAATGCAAGTGTTCCATACCATTTATTTTACTAGATCACTTAATTGAATTTTCTCATCCGAATGAAGAAATAGTTTTATATACTATTAATATATCTAGAAATTCTTTTTTTAAATTACTCTTTTCATAAAAAATGGTTGAAAATCGATAAAACGAGATTTTTAAATGTTTATAAATAGTGTCTAAGTGCTTTAACAAAAATAGAAGTAAGAAACCTTCATGCAATATAATTGAATTACCCCAAAATCATTTTATAAATCATTTGAAATATATGGATATTTATTTTTCAATCAGAATTTCTATTTATTAGAAAATCAACTATCAAAAAATTCGTAAATATTCATATCATCAAAATACGAATTAAACCACTAAAATTCAGTAGTAGTTGAATACATCAAAAATAGAATTTCTTCCCTAGAACATAAAGGCATCAAAATGAATTTCATCCGTAGAACATAAGGGTATATTGCAATCATCCTCTTGCTTGCTATGTCATCATGGACCTGAAAACACTAGGCACTTTTTCTTTTCATGTGACTAATCTTTCTACATTTGGAAAAGTGTGTGGTTTATGTTGAATTTGCACTGTTAGCTCACTGACTCCTAAGTTGAATGGCAAACTACCTTCAAAACCATAAGACGGAGAACTGTGAAAGGAAAGCTTCTCTAGGAAATATTAAAGAGTAATATGGGAAGAGAGGAATGCCAGGCTGTTTATTGGAGAGAAGAGAACTGAAGTGGATCTTTTTATTATTCTTGCAAGAAATATCTAGGGCCAAAATTGAAAGCCTTTTTAATACGTTATGCTGATTAACTAGGGTTTCTAATTTTCTCTATTTCATGGTTTTGATTGGTAGTATGTTGTAATTTTCCTCTTGTAATTTCTTTTTCTCTAATAAAATAGTATGGGTCCATTCAACTCGCTGGCATTGCAAAAAAAATACTTTTTATAAGTGTAATTTTTTTATGTGATTAGAATCGAATTAATAAATAGACATTGAAAAAAATGAAATTGGATAATTATCGAAATATAAATTGTAGAAGGAAGAGCGAATCCATTTATTTTAGATAGAATTTATTTTCATGGATTAACATTTAAATCCAATTTCAAAGAAATTAAAATCAAGTTGAATGAAAATAAAACATGAATCAAGGCTTTATCCTATTTATACCCATTTTAATTCGCTCCTACTTCTAGAAATATCTCCCGTCTTCTCCAATTATAGCGTAAGACCCAAAACATTCTATCTTGCCTTAATTCCCTCCGAATCTTCAAAAACGCGACTTGATATGAAAAAGGAAAAAAAATATTTCTCTAAAGCATGATGACAAGAGACGACGCTATGGTACTGGTGTGAGGAGGGACCTAAGGTGTATGATGGCAAAGGCCGGTGATCGAAGAAAGGAATCACGGTGGCTTTAAGGTCGATGTCGTAGTGTGGGTGCATGTGAAGGATGTTAATGATCGAAGTGGAGTGGCAGGCGACTGGAGAAGCACCGCAGTGGGGTGTCAGGTCATTGTTGGCATTCAAGTGTTGAACTAAAAGTTGATGCAGTGTTTTAATTTGGTGGAGAAGGCTGTGTTTTGGTGATTCGTTAGTGCAGGAAGCAATAGGGATGCGGCAGTGTGCATAGTTGCTGAATGTGGTTGTAGTGATTCAATCTTTACATTCCTATTCTCGGTGACTAAATTCTTTTTACTCACACTATTTTCTAATTCATATGCATTGGTATTCGATCGATATTAATTAAATTATGTGCTGACATTGGATAGTCAATTGGGATTACTTCCATTGTCTGAATGAGTTATTTTGAATAACTCACCATGATGATTATATTTTATTTTCATGAATTTATCGATTTTTGCGGTTATGTGGTTATTGATATGGATTGAATTAGGTGAAATTGAATTATATATTTTAGATCGATTGTTATTGTGATGAGATCACATTAGAAATTGATCGAAAGGGAATCAATTTAAGTAGAGGATTTTGAAAGAAATGAAATATTTTTGAAATAAATAGTGGTTTTTGGGAGGATTTTTATTTAAAATTGTAAATATTATTTATGGTAGAAAATTATTTAAATAGATTTTTTTGAGTATTCTTTGAATAGAAATTGTGTGGAAAATGATAAACTTTTGGAATTTGATTAAATGAGTTAAACTTTATTATACTTATATTTTTATTCATTTATTATTGATTATTAAAATAATTAAAGTTGAAATTAATATTTTTAAAAGTGGTAAGTCAATTATGTTTTTGGATGTAATAATTTAGAAGCCTATAAAATAATATTTCATGGTTATAGTAAGTGGAAAGCACTTTGTTCAATGAATAGAAGTTTTCATTTATGATATTTTATTTTATGGCTTTGGGAGATTATTTTTAGTTGAAAATCCTTATTTGAAAATTAGAATTAGTTAAATTTTTTGTTTAAAGGAAACCTTGAGTTATAAATCTTATTTAATATTATTCATCAATTATTAGAAAGAAATCTAAAAATATAGAATTACTTTTAGAAGAAATTTTAAAGGATTTGGAATTAAATTGTAATTTATAAATTTCCTTGAATTTAAATTATGGATTGGCAACTATTTATTTTGATGAGAGGATGAAAATTTTATACAATTATTGCCTAGTGATTAAAAATTTATATTTGAAATATTTTGAAGAATTAGGGAGAAAATATGTTTTTAAACTCCTTCTAAATCAATAAATAATAGAATTGTTTGTCTTGATTGTTTTATATTTCTATGAAATGAGGAACTGGAATAAACAAAGTTATAGACTGTCTTGGCATGTGAATTTTGGTAATATATCTTTTCTTTTCTTTGGACTTGTTATATAGAATAATAGGCAAGTGTAGTTTACAAACATTGGGTAAATGTTTGAGTAACACTTGGTGGCATGAGGCGCCCGAGTTGATACTTGTTCGATTACTATTTGTAAGTAGATGTCACTCGATAGGGTCATGTCTATGGAGTATTAGTGATGTTGATGCGAGCTGCGAGTAAGCCGACTGAGAGTCATAAGGGTATCTAATTAATTGTCTGTACTCCTATTATATGTTGGGAAGTAAACCAGTGTCTATCGTAGCAGCCTGATTGCGGGGTCGCTCCCTGAATCTATGACATATCTTTTTGTGTTTAACTGAAAGCCATGGCTGAGACCCACTGCCCCTATGTCACCTAGGCCGGCAGTCTGTTACCATTTGGGGGCACTTACAGGGTCATGACCAATGCATAATGAAGTATTACATTTGTTGGATATTTGTCCGCGGTGGCCGGTAAGGTAATTAAGACCGTAGGAGTAGCATTCAGAGCATGTGAGGAAGGCTCCTGGAGTAAGCTGAGAGCATATAAGATTGAGAGTCTTGATTACTGTCCACTATATCGAGAGTTGAGTGGATTAGTAGAGGTTTGAGAGACCATATGGTTATTTATTTAAC
Source organism: Allium cepa (assembly GCA_030765085.1). Classification (NCBI taxonomy): domain Eukaryota; kingdom Viridiplantae; phylum Streptophyta; class Magnoliopsida; order Asparagales; family Amaryllidaceae; genus Allium; species Allium cepa. The sequence continues at coordinate 210,000,045 of CM060939.1, read as the reverse complement.
CGAGAGCCATATCAATTATTATAAGGTTGAAAGTCTTGATGTTGATTATGTGGTTATTGTTCTCTTAGGTTATTTGTGGGACTGAGAGTCTAAGAAATTTTGTAACCATGTACACATCGACTATATAGTTGTCGCGGATAGTTGCAGATGTTGAGAGCATGTAGTTGGACCATGTACCTATTTTTACATGGTTGTTTGTTAGATAACCTAGCTACCAAGGGTATGCCATATTTATATTTCATATTTATTTGATTTGATTTTTTATTATATGTTATATTTATCGAACGAGAGTATGTCATGTATAGTTGTTGAGTTTTATATAATTAGATTATATTTGTATCGCCTACTTGATTATATGCTCCTTGGGTGTGCTGATTGACTTTCCTTAGATTAGGTTATCTTTTGAAGTGCATGGTTTGAGATATATGGGCACTTGGGATATACATTTGCCGCTTGTATTATACTTTTTTATACCATGCTAGTTGTTATTTTATATTGACATCTACACTCTAGACATAGTTTGACCCATGTGTTATTTATATAATTCGAATTAATTCAAGACATTTCAGGTTCAAGGACAGATGACCAGTATGTGGATGTTAGTCTTAGAAGGAAGATAGATTATATGTAAATCATTTGTATATATTAGTTACATATGCTCTTGTGTGTTGACGAGATGTATAAATAGGACATGTCATGTATATTTTTAAGGTTAGTGGGTACTTAACTATCTTTGTAAACCCACTTGGATTCATATATATTGATTTTTGTATATTAATGCTACATCATTGACTCTATATTCTCTGTAATCTAATTTATATTGTATATTCTTCTATCCTAGAGGTACATGTGTTTATAGCTTTGTGTTGATACCGTGTACGTATATATGAGTTGTTTATGATTTTTTTAGGACACCTATCGGTGTTGTACCAAGGGAATATTCACGAGTGTACGCACTACAGCATTATTCTCTATATTATCTGACAATATCACCCTGTAATACTCTTGGATAGTATGGGTAAAGAGGTGGGGTGTTATATGTAACGATCCCGGTTTTTAAGCCAAACTAATTTAGTAATTAATTTGATTTTTGGATCAAATTGTGAATTTAATTGTGAAATTAAATTGAAAATGTGGGAATATATATATATATATATATATATAAGTTTTTAAAATAAAGAATTATGATTTGAAAATCTAAATATTTTATAAATAGATTATAATATGGAATTTGAATTTGAGATTCAAATACATATATGTTGAAAATAGATATTTGAAAAAAATATTTATAGATTGTGAATGAATAAAATATATATTTATTAAAAGATATTGTTTGTTTATTCATTGATAAATACAAATTGATTTCATATTAGTTTTTGAATTTGAAATTTAAAAATAAATGTTTTGAATAATATTTGGATTTGAAAATTCTACAAAATTAATACTAATAGGTATTTGTTTTCTAATTATAAAAATTAGCAAAAAGTTTTAAATTATACATATCTTTTGGAAATTAATGAGAATATATATATATATATATATATATATATATATATATATGTGTGTGTGTGTTTAAAATTGGTTTGTAAATATATAAAGTGAGATATAATTAAAGATTTAAAAATTTAAATTAGATTTGATAATAAGATTTAAAATACATTTTCGTTTAAAATGAATAAATATAGTTTGTATATTTATAAATTTAAAAATATAAACATATATGAATATAAGAATTTAGTAATTTACAAAAAGAAAAAGGTTTTTAACACAAAATTTATAAACAAGAGGGTTTAAACCATAATTTGTAAATTAATTAAAGTAAGGGTTAAGACACCAATAAATCATATATGTACATTTGTAATCCATGAAACAAGAAAATTTACAAGTGTAATAGTTTGTAAATATAATTTAACAAGTGTCATGCTTGTTTTTAGTTTTGAGGAAATTAAATAAAAATATGAAACAAGAATATATAAACACAACATCTCCCTTTTTCTCACTTCTTTGTGAAAATTCAAAGCAAAGCAAAAATCTGGAACCAAAAGAAAGAAAAAAATGATGCTAAAGAGAAAAAACCAAATCTGAAACAAGCAAGCTAAAAATCAAAGCCAAGTTCAGATTCAAAATGCAAACAAAGTATTCAGATCAGAGCAGATTTGAATACAAATCAAGTATGCAATCTTCTGTTTCAAGATCAAATGCAACTGTAAGTTTCAGTTTTAAAACAAAGATCATTTTAAACTGAAGCTCAAACCAAAAGTATTTCAAAACTAAAACCTGATCAGAGCTACAAACCAGATAATAAGACAATAAATTTTCAAAACTTCAAACCTGTAAACAACTCAAAGATTGTCTCAACATCAAAACCAAAAGAATAACTTTAGTCTTGAAGCTTTCAAGCTTGGAAATCAAAGTCTGGATCAAGCAATCATATCAACAATTCCAGATCAAGGACAACAAATCAATTTCCAGTTTTGAATTCTGGAAACAATTCCAGAATTTGCATCTCCGTTTAAAATCTGTGCTCTTCTTTGACAAACATCCAGCTGAGAAAACTATCTTTTTAAAGCCTAATTTTTTTGATATCTTGTGATATTGTGATGAATGCTTGATGTTGATGCTATGGAAATTTCTGGTACGATTACAAATCTGTATGTATATTTGTGCATGTCTGGGAACAACAATAAAACACCTCTGTTCTTGTTACAGGTTTTCCAAACCTGTTAGAAAATTCGAAATCATCCTATCTAAATGATTTCAGGATTCGATTTCTAAACGAAAAGTAACTATAACTATGAAATGCTAATTTTAAAAATAATTTTATGAACATTTATTTTGTAGTTATTTTTAAAAATAGAAATGACAGGGATGATCAGATTTTAAACCAAAAAATCAAATGTCTGGGTTTCGATTTTTAATTATAGAAATGAATTTGTACTTCAAATTCACGATTTTTGATAACCATTTTAGAATTTTTAAGCGAATATTCATGGAAAAACCTTGAGTTAAATGGAATTTGAATTTTTTTGTCAATTCCTGGTAAACGATGGTGAATTATGAATCGTGATTTATGGTGAAGATGGCTTGGGTATGGTAGATTCATGGAAAAATACTCAAAATTTTTATAATATGCCGAGGTGGTAGATTGACGTTGATTTAGGGTTTAGAAGCAACTTTCCGTCAATGAGAAATTTGAGTCTGGTGTGGCATCGTCAAGGCACCGGAAGGGGCCGGACTTAGGGGGATCAAAGCTAGGATTGTGGTACTGCTCTGGATGGGGTTGCGGGGATTTTGGTGAGTTGGATTGTGGTCGGTGAGCCATTTTCGTTGGGGAGTTTTGGGGTTCCAGATTTTGTTGAATGACTCGATTGCTCAATTTTAAATTCAAAGATGAACTCGGGGTTCTGGGTGATCAGATCGTTGGGGAAAGTGTTCGAAGAAATGTGGATGGTCGTGGCGATGATCGGAGTAGTTCCGATCATCTGTACACGTGCACGCATGTGTAAGTGAGGTTTGGGTTGTTGGATCAGAGAAGAAAAAGATAAACACAAAGTATTCTTCGAGAAAACTGGGTGTAGGCTCGAGCATTAGTTCGAGTGTTTTCGTGTTTTACCAGGTTGTAAAAAACTTAAACAAAATTTTAAGTTTTAAAATGAAATTTTTGTGAGGCACTCGGGTTGTTTGGGGGAAAACTCGAAGTAAATAGGTTTTTATCTTGGGAAGCTTTCGGGGGAGTCTCGGGTGTTATGATTTTTGGTTTTAAAACTTTAACAATCTAAGTTAAATCCATTTTTAAATTTATTCTTTTTAAAATGATGATTATTTGTTAAGTTGGAATGTGAAGTTAATGGTTGAAATAAAATATTTTCAAATTAGTTAAGTTTAAAGATGTTTTTAAACTTATATTTTTAAAAGAGTTTATTTTAAATAAAACTTAACAAAGTAATTAAGGAGTTAATCAAATGTTTTTAAATTGTTAACTTAAAGGTCAAGTTAATTAATATTATTAATGATAATTAAACAACTAATGATCCTTTAATAATTAATAAAAAATCAATTAAAGGTTAATTAATTATTAATTTAAGTTTAATTAATTTATAATTAAGGATTAATTAATTAATGTAATTAATTAATGAAAATTAATTAATGTAATTAATTAATGAAAATTAATTAATGAAAGCAATTTAAGGTAAATAACTGCTTAAAGATAATTACTTAATTAAAAGTAATTAATGACTAAAGTTAATTAATCAAGTGATTAAAGGGTAATTACTCAAAGTAATTAATTTGTGATTTATTAATATAAGTGATTAGGTAATCACTTATTGTAATTTGTTAAGGATAACTAATAATTAAGGGATAATTAATTCATTAATTAATCAATTAAGGGTAATTAATTTAAAGGATAATTAAATAATAGGGGTTAATTATTTAATGATTAATGGTTAATTAATTAATTAAAGTTGATTAATTAATAATTAAAGGTTAATTAATAAATGATTAAAGGTTAATTAATGATTAAGGTTTGTAATTAATTAATGTTAATTAATCAGGATTAGTGATTTATTCATAAGTAATTAATCTAATTTAAATTAATTAGATAATTAATTGATCTTACTTATGGATGTTTGGATTCTATTGAATGTTTAATTGTTTGATAACCCAAATGTGTGATGCTCTGTTTTGATTCTGAGCTGTGATTTATTTATCTGTGACGAATGTAATTTATTTATTTATGATGAATTTATATTATTTATCTATGAATCTGTGAATGAAGATAAGCGATATAAGATTATACCGCTTATCGATGTTGATGTGATGATTGATGATGTTGCACTATTGTGTAAAACCCTTGGACTACACTATACACACACAAATATGGGTTTCACGAGGAAATCGGTTTAGTCACAGAAATTTGAAATCTAAATATTATTTTGTTTAAAAGTTGAAGTTGAATCTAAATGATTTTGGAAATGAAATTGGGTTGAATATGAAAAGCTTTTGAAAAGGAGTTTTGAAAGATAAAAGTTATTTTGAATAACTCGATAAAGTTTTGAAATTTAAATAGTTTGATTTGAATTGAAATTCAAGATTTGAAATTGAATTCTATGTTTGGAAATTATGGTTTAAAAAGGTTATACAAGTTATAAATGTGTTTATATGGGTTTTAAACCATTTTAAAAGTATTGTTTTGGGAATATGAATTTAACCCAAGCTTTATACTTGAAGGGATTTAACTCGTGCAAATGTAATCGGATTTTTCCGAAACGAAAACTATTTTTTTCAAATAATAATAGCTTTCGTATAAAGAAAGGATTTCCAAATTGTGTTGCAAGATTTAAAGTTTGAAAAAGAATTGAAATAGTTTGGAAAGCTGTGAATGAATCTTTGTGAAAGATGGTTGAACCTTGGTTTGAAATTGAAGGGGATCTTAAAGGTGTATCTTTTATATAAAAGATTTGGGATGGAAATGGAATTGTTTTGAAAGGCTATGAATGAATCTTTGTGGAAGATTGGGAAACTTTGTGAAGTGAATCTTTTTGTTTAAAAGATTAAAATGATAATTTATTCAAACCATTTAAAAGAAAGTTTTTGGGTAATAAGTTGACTTAACTGAGATCACAATATCCATATGTTTTTAAATGTTGCGCTCGTTATTCGGCTTAGCCAGGAGAGGACTTTGTGCCATATAACCCATTTCGAGTAATGATACGACGTTATGGATTGCATTTGAAGACCGATGGTGAAGACCAGATATTTTTGAAAGCGAAAGGATAACTCATTGAATGTCTCTGCACCGGCTGATCCCTGGTATAGAGATTTGATCACCATTTGTGATGAGGATTCCGGACGTGATTAGAGATTATCCGTATTTGCAAGGGCTTCTTTGGAAGTGCCTTCGGTTCCGTTCAAATCCGGAACAGACTTGTATGGATGTATATCTGACATTACTTTTAAATGTAAAGCTGGTTTCTATCAAATACATTTCTGTTTGGTGGTGGAGAATTTATTCTCTTAGCTTAACACCATTCTCTAAGATGTACGGGCTCAGAGGTCTGTAGTTGTTGGTTACTAGTGATACATTCCTAATTTGGTAATGTGGTATACAAAGTGTTGATGATCATTTGTTGATCGAAGCATGACTTTTGTGAAAAGCATAGCTTTATGGACGTGACCTCACCGGACCTCACAACCCGGAAATGGTCAAAAACAGGAAAGATGCAGCAAGGTTATTAGGGGTCGTGCCCCTAGAGTATGTCCATTTCATCTAGAAAAGGGTGGTATCATGGTATGGAGCCCAGATATTTAACCTATGTGGTTACTGCAAATACATTGCTTTGTGGTTGTTGGTGTTGAGAGCTCTCGGATAAAGGTCGCAATCGACCGAGATGGCATAATTGTAGGTGTTACTTTCGGGCATGGGTAACCTGGCCTTGTGTTGGTAAAGATCTAGGTAGGTTCTCGGGGCGTCCCTCCAGAGGCATACCCATGTGGCAATAGGAAGTTCCTTAGCCTGACCATTTGTTGGAAATCCAATCTCCAATATGCGCCTTGTGCGGTTTTAGTTCTATAACCTACCATTTACTTATGGTGGTCACCACTGGTAAGATGGTAGCTATAGTAGGCATACAATAATGGTTGTATGCTGGCAAAGATTAATATTATACTTTCAAAATGTTTTCCACTATGCACTAATAATAATATCAATTGGTTTTCGCGAATCAAGCATGTTTAACTATCATAAGGAGAAATCTCCTTCAATTCTGTGTTTGCATGGTGTATGCGACAGGAGGCCTTATGGTAGTTTCATTTTCCAAAAAGAATTGTGGATTTCAATTTTTAAATTCTTTTGTTGATTGTTTTAAAGGTAAACTGTTTTTGTTTTCTCATACCAGTCTCATGACTGACCTTGTTTAGTACAATGTGATAAGGGGTTCTCGCTTCGCATTTAGTGGCAAATGGGAGACTCTTACCCCTACATGTCCCCGGGAAGGGGTTGGCTAACCACGCAGGTTGAGAGTCAAAAGGCTGGCCGAAAAGCAAAGTTAGGGTACTAATGTGTGCCACGGCGGAGGGCATCCGTTGTCGAGGGCCGAAGGTTAGGTCGTCACATTTGGTATCAGAGCTGAAGGTTGAACTTTAGCAATTGGAGTATAACACATTATGTAACTCATTGGAGATAGGGTAAAGTATACCCTAGGATGAGTATATCCATAAGATATCCGTCCGTATGCCTTAGTAAATTCTCTTACTATCCGCTTATAGTGAGTATGGGTGCAAGAAGAGGACGAGGTAAGGGATAGGGAAGTACCACTACAAATGGTCAATACCCTGCAACAACAAGGAACAGATTTTCTCTATCAATCTCTTTTGATCATCATCCAATTTCAATTCTCTGATGTCTTCATGCCAGCTACAAGGAGAAGCTTCGGTGTAAAGATGGCCCTGCGTATCGTTGTAGAAAACTCCTATCTTGTACTCTCTTCACCAGTTACCTATCAGCTTTTCATTTTAAACTTTAATGAATTTGAAAATTTATTTGAAATAAACTGACTAACAAATATGAAGTTAAACTAATTTGCACCGATAAAACGATTTCGAATAAAACCAAATTTGAGAAAAATTTGTTGATCAAAGTCCGAAGAGGGACAAGTTGATGTGAACTATGGGTTATTACGACCAGAGTTTGGAATCCATATCTAGTGTTTAAGAATTGTGGAGGATTGAATCCATTTATTTGTTCTTTGGGGTCTAGATTCATTCTACGAGTGGTTAGTTATCCCTTCGAACTAACCGATGCCCTTGCATATTCGTATACCGGATGATCCGATTATTTCTCAAAGTGTTGAATGAGTTTGTTCTCGTATCTATTGGTGATATTCTTATTTGGTAAGCCAAATGTAGAATTGAAATTCAGCTTGATCTGATGAGTCGATTATCTATCTTTGTATATCCATCTTTTATTGCCTCTCTGTCTTGAAAATTTCGAGGAAGAAATTTTCTTAAGGAGGAATCTGTAACGATCCCGGTTTTAAGCCAAATTAATTTAGTAATTAATTTGATTTTTGGATTAAATTGTGAATTTAATTATGAAATTAAATTGAAAATGTAGGAATATATATATATATAAAAGTTTTAAAATAAAGAATTTAATTTGGAAATCTAAATATTTTATAAATAGATTATAATTTGGAATTTGAATTTGAGATTCAAACACATATATGTTGAAAATAAATATTTTAAAGGAAAAAATATTTATAGATTGTGAAGGAATAAAATATATATTTTTAAAAGATATTTTTTGTTATTCATTTATAAATACAAATTGATTGTATATTAATTTTTGAATTTGAAATTTAAAAATAAATGTTTTGAATAATATTTGGATTTGAAAATTCTACAAAATTAATACTAATAGGAATTTTTTTTCTAATTATAAGAATTAACAAAAGGTTTTAAATTATACATATCTTTTGGAAATTAATAAGAAAGCATATATATATATATATATATATATATATATATATATATATCTATGTGTGTTTAAAATTGGTTTGTAAATATATAAAGTGAGATATAATTAAAGATTTAAAAATTTAAGTAAGATTTGATAATAGTATTTAAAATACATTTTATTTTAAAATGAATAAATATAGTTTGTGTATTTATAAATTTAAAAACATAAACATATATTAATATAAGAATTTAGTAATTTATAAAAAGAAAAAGGTTTTAAAATTTTTTATAAATAAGAGGGTTTAAACCATAATTTGTAAATTAATTAAAGTAAGGGTTTAGACACAAATTAATCGTATATGTACATTTGTAATCCATGAAACAAGAAAATTTACAAGTGTAATAGTTTGTTAATATAATTTAACAAGTGTCATGCTTATTTTTATTTTTGACGGAATTAAATAAAAATATGAAACAATAATATATAAACACAACATCTCCCTTTTTCTCACTTCTTTGTGAAAATTCAAAGCAAAGCAAAAAGCTGGAACCAAAAGAAAGAAAAAAATTGATGCTAAAGGGAAAAATCCACATCTGAAACAAGCAAGCTAAAAATCAAAGGCAAGTTCAGTTTCGAAATGCAAACAAAGTATTCAGATCAGAGTAGATTTGAATACAAATCAAGCAGGCAATCTTCTGTTTCAAGATCAAATGCAACTGCAAGTTTCAATTTTAAAACAAAGATCATTTTAAACTGAAGCTCAAACCAAAAGTATTTCGAAACTAAAACCTGATCAGAGCTACAAACCAGATAGACAATAGTTTTTTAGAACTTCGAACCTGTAAATAATTCAAAGATTATCTCAACATCAAAAACAAAAGAACAACTTTTGTCTTCAAACTTTCAAGCCTGGAAATCAGTGTATGGATCAAGTAATCAGATCAACAATTCCAGATCAATGACCACAAAGTAATTTCCAACTTTGAATTCTGGAAGCAATTCCACATTTTGCCTCTCTGTTTAAAATCTGTGCTCTTCTTTGATAAACATCCAGGTGAGCAAACTATCTTTTTAAAGCCTAATTTTGTTGATATCTTGTGATATTGTGATGAATGCTTGATGTTGATGCTGTGGAAATTTCTGCTATGATTATAAATCTGTGTGTATATTTGTGCATGTCTGGGAACAGGAATAAAAAACCTCTGTTCTTGTTACAAGTTTTTAAAACCTGTTAGAAAATTCGAAATCATCCTATCTAAATGATTTCAGGATTCAATTTCTAAACGAAAAGTAGTTATAACTATGAAATGCTAATTTTAAAAATAATTTCATGAACATTTATTTTGTAGTTATTTTCAAAAATAGAAATGACAGAGATGATCCGATTTTAAACCAAAAAATCAAATGTCTAGATTTTGATATTTAATTAAAGAAATGAATTCGTACTTTAAATTCACGATTTTTGATAATCGTTTTAGATTTTTTAAGCGAGTATTCATGGAGAACTCTTGAGTTGAATGGAATTTAATTTTTTTTTCAATTCTTGGTAATTGACGGTGAATTATGAATCGTGATTTTTGGTGAAGATGGCTTGGGTGTGGTAGATTCGTGAAAAAATACTCGCAAATTTTATAATATGCCGGGGTGGTAGATTGACATTGATTTAGGGTATAGAAGCAACTTTCGGTCAATGAGAAATTTGAGTCTGGTGTGGCATCGTCAAGGCACCGGAAGGGGCTGGACTTAGGGGGAACGAAGCTAGGATTGTGGTGCTGATCTGGACGGGGTTGCGGGGATTCTGGTGAATTGGATTGTCGTCGGCGATCCATTTTCGTTGGGGAGTCTTGGGGTTCCAGATTTTTTTGAACGACTCGATTGCTCAAATTTTGAATTCAAAGATGAACTCAAGGTTCTAGGTGATCAGACCATTGGGGAAAGTGTTCGGTGAAGTGTGGATGGTCGTGGCGATGATCGGGGTGGTCCCGATCTTCTGTACACGTGCACGCGTGTATAAGTGAGGTCTGGGTTGTTGGATCAGGGAAGAAGAAGATAGACTCAAAGTATTATTTGGTGTAGGCTCGAGCAATAGATCGAGTGTTTTTGTATATTACCGGGTAATAAAAACTTAACCAAAATTTTATGTTTTAAAACAAAAATTTTGGGAGGCACTCAGGTTGTTTGGGGGAAAACTCGAAGTAAATAGGTTTTTATCTCGGGAAGCTTTCGGAGGAGTCTAGGGTGTTATGATTTTTGGTTTTAAAATATTAACAATCTAAGTCAAATCTATTTTTAAATTTATTCTTTTTAAAATGATGATTATTTGTTAAGTTGGAACGTGAAGTTAATGGTTGAAATAAAATATTTTTAAATTAGTTAAGTTTAAAGATCTTTTTAAACTTATATTTTTAAAAGAGTCCATTTTAAATAAAACTTAACAAAGTAATTAATGAGTTAATCAAATGTTTTTAAATTGTTAACTTAAAGGTTAAGTGAATTAATATTATTAATGATAATTAAACAATTAATGATCCCTTAATAATTAATAAATATTCAATTAAAGGTTAATTAATTATTAATTTAAGGTTAATTAATTTAAAATTAAGGATTAATTAATTAATGTAATTAATTAATGAAAGCAATTTAAGGTAATTAATTGCTTAAAGATAATTACTTAATAAAAAGTAATTAATGACTAAAGTTAATTAATCAAGTGATTAAAGGGTAATTACTCAAAGTAATTAATTTGTGATTTATTAATATAAGTGATTAAGATAATCACTTATTGTAATTAATTAAGGATAATTAATTTATTAATTAATCAATTAAGGGTTACTTAATTTAGTAATTAATCAATTAAGGGTAATTAATTTAAAGGATAATTAAATAATTAGAGGTTAATTATTTAATGATTAAAGGTTAATTAATTAATTAAAGTTGATTAATTAATAATTAAAGGTTAATTAATAAATGATTAAAGGTTAATTAATGATTAAGGTTTGTAATTAATTAATGTTAATTAACCAGGATTAGTGATTTATTCTTATGTAATTAATCTGATTTAAATTAATCAGATAATTAATTGATCTTACTTATGGATGTTTGGATTCCATTGAATGTTGAATTGTTTGATAACCCTGATGTGTGATGCTTTTTTGATTTTGAGCTGCGATTTATTTATCTGTGATGAATGTAATTTATTTATTTACGATGAATTTATATTATTTGTCTATGAATCTGTGAATGAAGATAAGCGATATAAGATTATACCGCTTATCGATGTTGATGTGCTTGAATCTGTGATGTGATGATTGGTGATGTTGCACTATTGTGTAAAACCCCTGGACTACACTATACACACACAAATATGGGTTCATGAGGAAATCAGTTAAGTCACAGAAATTTTGAAATCTAAATATTATTTTATCTAAAAGTTGAAGTTGAATCTAAATGATTTTGGAAATGGAATTGGGTTAAATATGAAAAGCTTTTGTAAAGGAGTTTTGAAAGATCAAAGTTATTCTGAATAACTTGATAAACTTTTGAAATTTAAATGGTTTGATTGAATTGAAAATCAAGATTTGAAATTGAATTCTATGTTTGGAAATTATGGTTTAAAAAGATTATACAAGTTATAAATGTATTTATATGGGTTTTAAACCATTTTAAAAGTATTGTTTTGGGAATTTGAATTTAACCCAAGTTTTATACTTGAAGAGATTTAACTCATGCAAATGTAATCGGATTTTTCCAAAACGAAAACTATTTATTTTCAAATAATAATAGCTTTCATATAAAGAAAGGATTTCCAAATTGTGTTGAAAGATTTCAAGTTTGAAATAGTTTTGAAAGCTATTAACGAATCTTTTTGAAAGATGGTTGAACCTTGGTTTGAAATTGAAGAGGATCTTAAAGGTGTATCTTTTATATAAAAGATTTGGGATGGAAAATTGTTTTGAAATGCTATGAATGAATCTTTGTGGAAGATTGGGGAACTTTGTAAAGTGAATCTTTTTGTTTAAAAGATTAAAATGGTAATTTGTTCAAACCATTCAAAAGAAAGATTTTGGGTAACAAGTTGTGGCCTAATTGAGATCCCAATATCCATATGTTTTTAAAAAATTGCGCTCATTATTCAGTTTAGCAGGGAGAGGAATTTGTGTCATATAACCCATTCCGAATAATGATACGACGTTATGTATTGCATTTGAAGATCGGTGGTGAAGACCGGATATTTTCGAAAGCGAAAGGATAACTCGTCGAATGTCTCTGCACCGGCTGATCCCCGGTATAGAGATTTGATCACCCTTTGTGACGGGGAGTCCAAACGTGATTAGAGATATCCGGATTTGCAAGGGCTTCTTTGGAAGTGCACTCGGTTCTGTTCGAACCCAAAACAGACTTGTATGGATGTATGTCTGACATTACACTTTGAGATGTAAAGGTGGTTTCTATCAAATACATTTTTGTTTGGTGGTGGAGAATTTATTCTCTTATCTTAACACCGTTCTATGAGACGTATGAGCTCGGAGGTTATGTAGTTGTTGGTTACTAGTGATATATTCCCAATTTGGTAATGTGGCATCGAAGTGCTGCTGATCATTTTTTGATCGAAGCATGGCTTTGTGAAAAGCTGCTTTGTGGACGTGACCTCACCTGACCTCACAACCCGAAAATGGTCGAAAATAGGAAAGATGCGGCAAGGTTATTAGGGGTCGCGCCCCTAGAGTATGTCCATTTCTTCTAGAAAAGGGTGGTATCATTGTATGGAGCCCAGATATTTAACCTATGTGGTTACTGCAAATACATTGCTTTGTGGTTGTTGGTGTTGAGAGCTCTCGGATAAAGGTCGCAAACGACCGGGGATGGCATACTTGTAGGTGTTACTTCCGGGCAGAGGTAACCCGACCTTGTGTTGGCAGAGATCCAGGTAGGTTCTCGGGGTGTCCCTCCAGAGGCATACCCATGTGGCAATAGGAAATTCATTTGCCTGACCATTTGTTGGAAATCCAATCTTCAATACGTGCCTTGTACGGTTTTAGTTGTATAACTTGCCATTTACTTATGGTGGTCACCACTGTTTAGATGGTAGCAATAGTAGGCATACAATAATGGTTGTATGTTGGCTAAGATTAATATTATACTTTCGAAATATTTTCCACTATGAACTAATAATAATATCAAATGGTTTTCGCGTATTAAGCATGTTTGACTATCATAAGGAGAAATCTCCTCCAATTCTGCGTTTGCATGGTGTGTGCGGCGGGTGCCCTTATGGTAGTTTCATTTTCCAAAAAGCATTGCAGATTTCAAATTTTAAATTCTTTTGTTCATTGTTTTAAAGATAAACTGTTTTTGTTTGCTCATACCAGTCCCATGACTGACCCGGAGTTTATTGTTCCCTTCCTAAACTCTAGGTGCCCACAATTTTCCACACGGGCAGTCAAGAGTTAGTTTTTTTTCAAATAATCAAATAGTAGGCGTAGATTCGATAGCATCCAGCCTTTGGTTTTGGCGATAGAATTTGTTTCTCTTCAATATTTTGGACCAACCATACGTAATATATCGTGATAGCGGTTTCTCGCTTCGCGTTTGGAAATCATGTTGGTGGTTCTAGCTTTTGGAGTCTTTGGAGCATTGGCAATGGAGTCAATATGTTGGATTCTTGCTTTCTCGCTTAGAAATTCTACTGGAGTTATCTTTCCACTGCCGATGGTTGCAAAGACTAGACCATCCAGTTGTGTTATTTCTTCTGCTACTATTTTTGTATCTCTGATATCTCAATTGTACCATTGTTGTAATCAATTGTTATGTATCAATGATATATTCATTTTTCTTCCGTTGTGTTATTGTACTTAATGTGTTATAAGCTCCAGCGAATCAGATTCGAACATTTGAATCTGCGGTATTCAAGTACAAGTGAAGTATGGATGTCGATTTTCGCACGCAAAAGTTTGGGTCGTCACATTATTTCTATAAACAACTTAGACCCATTCCAAAGTTAGATGTTGGCTAGTATAAAGAAAAATACAGAGCTATTTATTTACACATTCAGAACTCACAACGGCGGGATAAAATATAGTAATAGAAACAATACCCATTTTATCTAAAATCCATAACGTAATACCAATAACAAGCATCACATATACGTAGTATAACACATTCAAAAAAAATCATTATTCTTTAATGGGTATATTAAACAGAAAATAACATAAGTAGATAAATAGGTACACCACCATAAGTTTCCTCATCGCCTTCGTCTTCAGCATCACCTTTCCTAACCTATGTTATATTGAGGAGGGAGTAAGAACAACTTATTTCTAGTGAATAAAAATCTCGAGCCTTACTATAATAGTACCGGGCAGTATAATTTAAACATGAATATGTCTTTTGCATATAAGTCTTTCTATCTTTAAGCCTTAAGGCTTTCTCGATTCTAATTCCATAACTCTTATTCATATAACCCAGTAAATCATATCTATGATTGCCTATCAATGTAAAAGATAGTACGCAAGCCACGTAATGCCTTTTTAATGGAAACTAGGAAGACTTTAACCATTTGATACCTTAGGCCCTCGTTATTTAATACCTATTCCAAGGTGGATTTATCACCGGTACTTATCTAGCTGACATTGCATGGAATCTCTTCAGGCCATTTATTACTTCATATTGAAGCGGACCCTTGCCAAGATATCCACTACCGTGCTAACATTTTAACCCGACCATTTACTACTCCTACATACGGAAGAAGCAGGCCTTCACATAGCCACTTAATACCTTCAATCCCCGAAGCAGGTCCTTCATATTGCGACATGTACCCCACAACGACATCTCACATTAGTCTAACCACTCATAGGTAATGGTAACCAGATTAGCTGGATAGATTTACCCTACAGAATTTAGAACTAACCTCACATCATCCGTAGTTACTTATTACAGTTGATGTCTCATATCGGTCCCAAAGTGATGCTGTAGGTAACTAGATTGGCTGGGCAGACTTCCATAGGCTTTTGACTAACCTCACATCCCAGTAACTTAGTCATAATTTATAACACTCTCTAAACATATCATCACACGTCTCACCGCATCTTTAATTAAGGCCTTGTAAGAAAACTTCTTATTTCGCCTTCACGATTGATTACTTTCCTAAGGGGGATTCAGTAATGATCAATAACCTATTAACTATGTAATTTGTACGTCATAATTATATGTTATTTATGCTCATATATATATATTTTTTGAGAATGATATATATGTATATATATATATATATATATATATATATATATATTGATACACACCTAATGAGTTTCTAAGCATGTGGAGATTAAGCCCTAAACTAATGTTTAAATGTCAAATCTTCAAAATTATACAAGTCTCATTTCCACATTAACAAATATAAAATAAATCCAATATCCAAATTCCAGTCAACAGACTTGTACAAAGAAAATAGAATCCAAATTCATCTTATTATATACTAAAACAATGGAATAAATCAATAATAGAAACTTACAACTTAAATACTTTTATGCTCTATTTAACTTCTTTTTACGCGAAATTAAGCAAAGGTAATTTCTATTCAAATTGTGGAAATAAGCAATGCAAACTACAAACAAGGATTCATACCCTACACATTATTTCCTAATTAAAACCCTTAATCAGATCCAAAGAAAAAGGATAAGAATAGGAATAGAAAGATTAAAATTGCAAAATCTGCATAAATTGAAGTATTTCAATAGAAAACTATTGAGATTCCAAGCTAAGAATTAACATTTTGCTTTGGGAAAATTTTGGGGGTCTTAATGTGATGTTTTGTAAACCAAAATTCCCTAATTTGCATGTCAAATCTAAATTATACTATTCAATTACAAAATAAGAAATACTAAGTGTTAGCACCAAAATTGGTCACTAACACCCTTGAGTAGAGTTATGTAGAGAGACTAATGAAGAAAGTAAAGTTAAACAGAGAACAATACGTATATTTAAATGCAGAAAATACAAACACCAAGTTTATAGTGGTTCAGCGTAATTGCCTACGTCCACTTTGAGGTTAATCTTTATTGCTTTTCTCAATAATAGATTACAAATACAATCTGTGCACCAATTATATTTAATACAATTGCTAAGCAAAAAAGATAAGTCTTGAATGAGTCTTGAATGCGGCAGAGTTTCCCCGGTGTTCTCCAAAAAAGGTCTATTTCACTGTGCCCCTGCCTCTCTATTTATAGGTGAAGATGGGTTGGACTTCCCTAGCGGGCTAGGTAGCTAAGTAGCTTGGGCCAAAAAGAGTGATCTCTGTGTGCCAATCCATAGATGTCGAACGGCAAAATGCTGAACAAGGCATGAATGTCGAACGATATCCTCATGCCGAACAAAGTGATGCCGAACGACATCTTCATGCCGATCGAAGTGATGCCGAATGATATCTTCATGCCGAACAAAGTGATGCTGAACACTTTGAATGCCGAACGAAGTTTTGTGCCGAACGACAGTGGAAGCCGGCCCTGTGAGTTGTGCCGAACGACACTGGAAGCCGATCGTTCCCAAATGCAGAATGAGATTTATGCCGAACGACACTGGAAGCCGACCCAGTGCGTTGTGCCGAATGACTCTGGATGCCGATCGATCTGAATGCGGTACGAGATTTATGCCGAACGAAGAGATGTGCCAAACAAGGTTTGGATGTCGAGCAGTATGGAACGCCGAATGGCTCTGCCATGCCGAACGTCCATAGATGCCGAACGATATACAATACCGAACGGCTCTCAATGCCGAACGCTCTTGCATGTCGAATGTCCCATAGATGCCGATCGAACTTGAGTGCCGAACGAATCGGTTGTGCCAGACGACTCTGGAAGCCGAGCGCTTTCTAATGTCAGACACTCCTAAATGTCGAGCATTCCTAAATGCCAAGCGTTCTAGACGCCGAATGACTCATAAATGCCGAAAAATATGCAAATGCCGAGTACTTAGTTTCCTGGTCAAACCTTCAGGTAACACTTGCCCCCCAAAGTGCATCACGTGGTCGAACGTGATGTGCTTTGAACCATGAGTCCACTGTGCTTTGCTTCAAGCCGTGGCTTAGTTTCCTTGATGGTGACTTCCCTTGATCACTAGTTAAGGCGATGTGTGCCGAACATCGTGCAAATGTCGAACGGTACAGCCGAAGCTGAATGTTCCATGTATGCCGAACGAATTTAAAAGTCGATGCCGAACGAGGTCGTCTTGACAGGTTCTACCTGTCATTGTCCCTTCGACTTCCCCTCTTCTCCTATAAAGGTCGGAATTTTCCTTCTTCTTCTCTTTTCATTTTTACCTCCGTTATTTTCCAAGAACTCGCGACTTACCTCCCTTGAATCTCGTTGATTTCTTCAATCTTCCTTTCCTGCCTGGAATCCATCACGCCTTTCCTATGTTAAGTTCTAACAACCTTCAGTCCTAAACTCACAGACCCCCAAGCTCCCTCCGTACTCTTCGGTAAGAACTTCTCGATCACTCTCTCAAATTAGGAGACATTAGATATTATTCGAACTTGTCAATCTTTTATGGAACGTAGAAAGTAGGGGGCGTGTGAATAAGGGTGATGAATTGAGGCTCGGACTCACTCTAGGACTTGAACTTAGTATGCTCTTAGGTGATTTCGAGGTGGATGGATCGGAGAAGAGAAAGGTGGAAGATGCATTGTAGTGGCTCGGCATGATCTTTCAATGCCGACTGGTCCTATGGTAGCATGAGAATGGAGTTAGAGATCAGGCCTGTTGGTGTAGATTGATACGGCCATGGTTTGGCATGACCTCCCCATGCCGAAAATGAAATTGGAGTGGAAAAATTGAAAGGAAGCGGGGAATGGACAGGATGCCGATCGATATTTTGGCCAAACATCGGTTAGGTCGAACGGCATGAATGCCGATCGATACTTAGGCCGACCAATATTTCGGCCGAACGATACTTAGGCCGAACAATATTTTGGCCGAACGATACTTAGGCCGACCAATATTTTGACCGAACGATACTTAGGCCGACCAATATTTTGGCCGAACGATACTTAGGCCAAACACCTATTCACTTTGCCTAATCATATGACAAAAAAAGGACAAGGACCCGAGCAAACTAGCATATCGAACTAATCTGGACTGATAACTTCTTAGTTTCAGTAATCACAAGTCTGAAGTTAAATCGATAAAAACAGATAATTGCCTTTAACATACAGTGCCAGTGTCCAAGCCCGAAATTGAAATCATCGTAGGACAGGCTTTTGGAGACGGTCAGCGATGACGGTCTTTGAAGATGACAATTCAAAGCTCAATTTTATACCATCAACTCTGTGACTTTCAATTTTTCAGTACATATATTTGAATCATCACACTAGTTCACACACCACACGAGGGGAATACTTGTGTTTTTAAGTCTAACGTCGATTGTTTTTTCAAGTATAGTTAAAACAGGTGCTCTACTAGATTCAATTTCTATCAAAGATGTCTAGAAAATCTAGCTCCGCCACGATGTCAGATAGACCTGGGCCGTCTTCTAAACAATGAGTCGCAGATACTTCAAACCCGTCGACTTTCCCTGCTCATAACTTAGCTCCCGATGCCCTGGAGGCATTAATTTTCTTGGACAACCCGATCGATTCACATGCCTCGAAGATTAATGAAAGTGCACTCCGTCGGATATGCTCTGTCCACGGAATCACCTTCGACGACGTATTAGTTCCATCGAGGCACGATCGTCCACACTTGCCCCCAGTTGGATACACAGCTTGTAACAAGTTTATGTGTTGGGTCGGCAGCGTGCCACCGTTCAACTCATTTCTTTGGGATGCGCTGTAATACATCGACATTGCCCAGTCACAACTGCACCCGAATGGTCACGTCTTCATATACGATACATACATCCTCTTCATGAATGTCTTCTCTAGGCCTCCAACCCCGGGTGACATCATATATATATATATATATATGATCAAGAAGCGGAGAGATAGCCCCTCTTTCATGTTTCTTGAGCCGCACCACAAATGCCAGATCTTGACTGGGGCATGTAGCAAGTTTGCCCTGTACAAACAGGAATGGTTTTATGTGCGTTGCCCTTCTGGTTTCGCGAGGAGATGGGTGGAAGGAAGTAAGTCTTTTCTCTGGATCGATATTCATACTTGGTCAAAGCCGTGCCTTTTCTAACTCTTTTTCCCATCTTTTCAGATATCAATCCACGTCCTGACGGCCGCAGATATTCTGAAACCGTTGAAGCTATTAGAGCCCTTCCTGTCGAAGAATGGGACATCCGAACTCTCATTTCGAATGAGTCACTTACGACGTTTGGACTATTGGCAGAAGGCCGTCGGATATGCCTTCCTCAGGGCGTCACCATACCCAAGCCCGCCTCTGGCAAAGGGAAAAAACAAGCTAAGTCTTCCGCACAACGCTCCTGGCACACTAAAAGAAGGAGAAATCAAATAAACCGAAACACCCGAAGCACAAGATGAGAACGTTGGTCCTACTCAGGACCCTATAGTCGAAGTTCATGACATCGAAACGTCATCTTCCCCTTCGAAGAGGAAAAAAAGACTGACGTACAAGATAAGGAGGGAAAAAGTTGGTGCAACCTCTAAAGTTACTCTTATTCCGACAGAGAAAGAGGCCTCCCCACAACGTTTAGAAAGTTCTTTAAAGGGCCTCTCTAACCTCTCCATACCTGACAACCTACTTAATTATGATTTTGACAATCCGAAGGCACTTAAACTTCACTCGCCCATCAGAGGCGATGCAGGCATTCAAGTCCAAACTCAAGGAGAAAAAACTCCCATTAGTAAAGAAACTAGTCCGTCAAGAGGAAACCCTAGGACACAAGCACATTCACTCCACCTTGCACTTAAATTTCAGTCGTTACACCACTCTTTGATAATTCGTTGCTATTTAAATTCTGTGTATGTGACATGGGGCGTACATACGGAATTGATCGTCTCCGCGGGTCGTCTATCTTCCATCATTCTGGACGGGACTCAGGTTCCGAAAAACGTCGGGATAGAGACAGTGATGGCGATAGGGATTATCATTCTCGGGATTCATCATCTCGGAAGAAAATATATTATTAGCCCAAATACCACCAACATCCCTCTTCTTATTCGGGGCAAAGCAAAGATAAGCACGGCCATAAGGGGTCGCAATCTGATGTTCCCCGTGATCAACACTCTGATTCCTCCTCCACCCGACAGTCTCGGGATCCTTAAAGGAGAGCTGAACTTTCGAAGCCGTCTCCTCCTATTCCTGCAACAGATCCATCAGTATCGGAGAGACTGGCCGAGCTTAAAGTTAAATTCCCAAAAATCTGCTTTGATGGTCTGAAGTTTCTCTCGACGATCCATCATATTCCAGGAGACGTCAAGCAGAGCGCTAACGCCTACACCAACGACGTCTATGTTTAACATGACGAGTTCGTTCATCTTGCTGAGAAAGTGTCAGAAGTCTCCATTGAACGCCAACATGAGATTGATCACCTGAAGCTTGAGGCTATTCATGACAAAGATAGGAAGAAGAGATTGTGTCTTACAAATCTCAATTTGAGGCCGCCCAGCAGTGCGCTAAAGATACTACCGAAGCCGTAACTCGTTTGGAATCATCTCATAAAAAAGAAATCGACGAGGCGGTACAACGCTGTGGGGATTTAGCTTTAGAGAAAGACTCAGTGCAAAAAGAGAGGGATGCATTCCGCCTCCGAGTCAAAGAACTTGAGGAGCGACTCCACAAAGAGCAAGAAGAGAAGATTGCTTCCCAAGAGGAGTCGCAACAGTATTGCGACGAGATCGTTGCAACGCGACTCCTAAAGGCGAAACTTGAGGGAAAGGTTTCAAAAGTTGAGGCGCTGAAGGATGAAGCCCATGAAGAGGGTAAAAAGATAGCATCTGAGAAGATCGACTCTCGTCTTGAGGTGGCCAAGGAAGAAGGTAGGGAAGAAGTCAGAAGCATGTTCTACCCGCTTATTGCCGAATTCAATGCCCGCGTTCTCATGCACCGAGACTTAACTTTTCTGGATGAGGGTTGTCTCAAATCTTTAGCCGAGGCGTGGGAGACCTTAATTGAAATCGAGAAGGCCGAACACGGTATTGAGGAGGTTGATGAGGGGGCTTTGGCAAAAGAATTCCTTAAGGGAAACGAGCCTTCGGACGGTCCACAGCTAAAGCCCTTTATTGCAAAGGCTCCCCCTCAACGAAAGGGAAAGAAGTTATCGCCGGTCTATCCGGGATCGAGTCTCCAGCTTATGTGCCTAACCAGCCGGCCGGTCGACCGATACTCGATCCTTTTGAATAGCACATCGGCTATGACCGGAGGACCCTGGCCTTGGTGTTCATGTTTTGTCCCCTATTCCAGAGGGTGAGACCCCCTGACGGTTGAGTGCCAGCCGGAACCTGGTAAGAAACTCTTTTACTTTAACATTCCAAGATTTTTCATTTTTCATCAGAAGATATCGCATTGAAATACTTGCTTTTTGTGATTTTGTGCAGGCCGTTCTGATCTTCAGCCCACTCCGAGGAGCGATGTCGCCAAGGAGATGAGGGAAAAAACGAGTGAAGCCACTCACGCTGGAGAGCCTCCCGATCCAGATGCTCAGGTGATCGGAGCGCTTGATGAGGACAAATCTGAGACTTCCTCTCCCATCGATGGGAGTTATGAAGTTGAAATTACAGGCATCTCTGAGCACACATCCGAACTAAGCATGAAGGAGCAGATTGGGAAATAGAAGTAAAAGACGATCAAGGTCAAGGTCGAAACTCAAGATGTGGACTTGGACGATCCTTTGAAGAAGCCGTTGAAGGTCATCCTCCCAGGCAGATCCAAACCCATGGATGTTCCTCGTACTTCTTCAACTGTCATTCCCCCGATCAAAGAAAGCTATCAAGGGTAAGCGTACCGGGGAGGAGTCATCTAGAAAAAAGTCAAAGAAGTCAAAGAAGTAGTCTTCGCACCCGTTCAACAAGAGTTAGTTTAGATTATGTAATTATTTTTGTTTTCATAGTTCATGGAAATAAAATTATTTGTGATGAATAAAACTTAGTTCTTTTCCCTCTCAGAGGACTGTTGTTGTTTGGTTTTTTTGTATAACCGTGGTCAAAACCCGAGCTACTGCGAGTTACGTGAACTTCTCGATTCATCTTCAAACAAGTTGACAACTTTCTTGGTATTTGCACATTCTTTTATCCCACATTTCGGGGATTTAGAATATTTTCCAATCCATACGCCAAGGGCTCGATGACTTCAAGTCATTTATATCCAGTCCGCCCTCAGGGGACTTGGACATCTAAATCGTTTATACTTTGGTCCGCATTCTGGGATTCAGAGTACTCCTGTCCGCACTCCGGGGACTTAGAGTCATTAGTCGTTTATACTCTGGTCCGCACTCCGGGGACTCAGGGTACTCCAGTTCGCACTCCGGGGACTTGGAGATTTTTAGTCATTTACGCTCGAGTCTGCACTCTGGGGATTAGAGTACTTCAGTCCGCACTTCGGGGACTTGGAGATTTTGAGTCGTTTATAATATCGAGTCCATACTCTAGGGACCTAGGGTACTCCAGTCCGCACTCCAAGGACTTAGAGATTTTGAGTCCTTTATACTCGAGTCCGCACTCTGGGGACTTAGAGTACTCCAGTCCGCACTCCGAGGACTCGGAAATTTTGAGTCGTTTATACTCGAGTCCACACTCTAGGGACTTAGAGTACTCCAGTCCTCACTGCGGAGACTTGGAGATTTTGAGTCGTTTATACTCGAGTCCGCAATCTGGGAACTTAGAGTACTCCAGTCCGCACTCCATGGACTCGGAGATTTTGAGCCATTTATACTCGAGTCCACACTCTGCGGACTTAGAGTACTCCAATCCTCACTCCGCGGACTTGAAGATTTTGAGTCGTTTATACTCGAGCCCGCACTCTGGGGACTTAGAGTACTCCAGTCCGCACTCTGGGGACTTGGAGATTTTGAGCCATTTATACTCGAGTCCACACTCTGGGGACCTAGGGTACTCCAGTCCGCACTCCGGGGACTTGGAGATTTTGAGTCGTTTATACTCGAGTCCACACTCTAGGGACTTAGACTACTCCAGTCCGCACTCCGGGGACTTGGAGATTTTGAGTCGTTTATACTCGAGTCCACACTCTGAGGACTTAGAGTACTCCAGTCCTCACTCCGGGAACTCGAAGATTTTGAGTTGTTTATACTCGAGTCCGCACTTTGGGGACTTAGAGAACTCCAGTTCGCACTCCGGGGACTTGGAGATTTTGAGTCGTTTATAGTTGAGTCCACACTCTGGGGACTTGGAGTACTCCAGTCTGCACTTCGTAGACTTGAAGATTTTGAGTCGTTTATACTCGAGTCCGCACTCTGGGGACTTAGAGTACTCCAGTCCGCACTCCGGGGACTTGGAGATTTTGAGTCGTTTATACTCGAGTCCACACTCTGGGGACTTAGAGTACTCCATTCCTCACTCCAGGGACTTGGAGATTTGAGTCGTTTATACTCAAGTCCGCACTCTGGGGACTTAGAGTACTCCAGTCCGCATTCCGAGGACTTGGAGATTTTGAGTCGTTTATACTCGAGTACACACTTTGGGGACTTAGAGTACGCAAGTCGGCACTCCGGGAACTTGGAGATTTTGAGTCGTTTATACTCGATTCCGCACTCTAGGGACTTAGAGTACTCCAGTCCGCACTACGAGGACTTAGAGATTTTGAGTCGTTCATACTCCTTCGTACGTCAGACAAAGTAATGTATCTCTTAGTCATTTGTTACATCGCTATCATACACAGGAACATCGACAATTCATGGGAATAAGAAATGGCTTCAAGCCTTTATTAATGCAAATAAGCTAAATTGTCTTTTTACATGCCGTAAACTAGGAATAAAAACTTGCTGGAAATAAATGCAACTAAAATATGATAGAAATGAACTAAGTGTAATAATGCCATAAATGTTTGCCATTCCATGCTCGGGGGAGTGTCGCACCATCGACGGTCGCTAGCTTGTAAGTTCCTTCTCCAAGCTTCCGTTCAATGACGTATGGACCTTCCCATGAGGGGCTCATGTGTGATGGAACTGGGAAAACTCGTTTCAAAACGAGATCACCCACGCCAAAGATTCTCGGTCGGACATTTTCATTATAATATCGAGCAACTCGGTGCCTATACGCGACCGCTCTTAAATTAGCTTCTTCGCGTTTTTCATCAATGAAGTCCAACGATTCCAGCAAGAGATCTTGATTTGACTCAGGGTCATAATAAGTTACCCGATGTGATGGGACTTCAAGTTCCACGGGTATGATAGCTTCCATGCCATATGCTAATGTGAATGGAGTGTGGCTAGTCGCGGACTTGTGGGTGGTTCTGTAAGCCCAAAGTGATGTCGGAAGCTCATCCACCGACTTACCTCTAGCCTTTTCCAAACGTTTTTTAATATGGATTTGATTATCTTGTTTACGGCCTCCACTTGCCCACTAGCTTTCGGATGAGCAACTGCAAATTTTTTTCTCAATACCATATTTTTGGCAAAATTCCCTAAACTCTTTGCTTTCAAATTGAGTTCCATTATCTGTAACGATGGTTTGTGGCAGGCCAAAGCGGCATATGATATTTCGTACAACGAAATTAATGACTTTCTTGGTGGTGATAGTAGCCAAAGGCTCTGCTTCTGCCCACTTGGTAAAGTAATCGACCGCAACAATCGCGTATTTTACACCACCTTTGGATAGGGGTAAGGAACCAACTATATCGATCCCCCACATTGCAAATGGCCAAGGACTAACCATTTGTGTGAGTTCCGTCGGCTAAGCTCTTGGGATTTTCGCATATTTCTGGAATTTGTCGCATCTTCTTATGCAGTCTACGACATCCCGATTTACAGTTGGCCAATAGTATCCATAGCGGAGGATTTTCTTTGCTAACGTCTGCCCCGCGGTATGGTCGTCACATTCACCTTCATGGACTTCCATCAGGACTCGTTCTATCTCATCATGGGAAATGCACCGGAGCAATGGGGTCGAGAATCCCCTCCGATACATCATTTCATCTTGCATTACATAACGAGAAGCCTTACGAATGACTTGTCGTCTTTCGCTCCTTCTTTCAGGCACGGCCCCATGTAACAAGTACTGCTTGAATGGGGTCATCCATGACTCCTTCTCGATTTCTGTTTCTAACATGAAATCTACCTCCATTATATTTATGCTCGGAACATGTAAGGATTCAACGGGAAACAATCCCATCTATTGCGCATCGCCAGTGCTTGCAAATTTTGCCAATGAATCAGCTGCTCTGTTTTGTTCACGTGGAACATGTGAAATATCATAATACTCGATATTCGCTAGCAGCTCCTGAACTTGGGCCAAATACGGGACAAGTCCCTGCCCTTTGCTTGGTAGTCTCCACGCACTTGATACACCACAAGTTGCGAGCCGTAAAAGATTTCAACCGATATTATTCCCAGTTCTTTGACGAGTGTTAAGCCGGCAATCAATGCTTCACACTCGGCTTCGTTATTCGTTGCTGTGAATTCGAGCTTCAAAGCGTAGCAAACTGATCGGTTTTTAGGAGTTACAAGAACTATGCCAACCCCCGAACAACGGTCGTTAGATGCCCCCACCGGTGTACATCTTCCATCAGACGGGAGGTATGACATTGTGGCCGTTTGATTCGTCTGTCATGGTGAATTCAGCGATGAAATCCGCTAGCACTTGTCCCTGTATGGCCTTTCGCGGCAGGTAAGTAATATCGAACTAACTCAGTTCGATATTCCATTTCAACATTCTTCTAGAATTTTCCGGTCGTTGGAGTATCTGACGCAAGGGTTGATCAGTGTAAACACTGATTGGGTGTGCCTGAAATTATGGGCGAAGCTTGCGTGATGCAATCACCAAGCAATAGGCTAATTTCTCGATCTTGGGATAGTTTCTTTCTGCCCCCATCAAACGTTTACTAACATAGTAAATTGACTTTTGAACTCGGTCCCCTTCACGAACCAAAGCCGTACTGATAGCACGTTGGGATACTGCCAAGTATACATACAGCATTTCATGGTCAATCGGTTTTGATAGCACCGGGGCGCTTTCTAAGTGCCTTACCAGAGCTTGGAATGCTTCCTCATAGTCGGATGTCCGCTCAAAATTTCTCTTTACTTCCTTTATCACATCGAAGAAAGGAATAACTTGTTTGTAGCTCTAGATATGAATCGACTCAGCGCAGCCACTTTTCCATTTAAGGTTTGCACCTGCTTTATGGTTCTGGGCACTTGTATATCTCGGATAGCTTGAATTTTCTCCGGGTTAGCTTCGATTCCCCACGCATTCACAATGAAACCTAGAAACTTTCCCGACGCTACGCCAAATGAACACTTCAAAGGCTTGATCTTCATTCCATAATGCCTGAGTATATCAAACATCTCCGCTAAGTCTCGGATGTGGTCGCTTGACTGTCGTGACTTCATGAGCATGTCATCCACATAGACTTCAATCGTTCTACCAATCTAGTCCTTAAACATTCGATTCACCAAACGCTGATAAGTCGCCCCGCATTTTTCAATCCAAAGGGCATTACTACATAGTAATATAGCCCCATATTTGTGATAAAACTGGTGTGCTCTTGGTCTGGAATGTGCATCGGGATCTGATTGTATCCTAAATACGCATCCGTAAATGACAATGATTCGTGTCCGACGGTAGAGTCGACAAGCTGGTCGATTTTAGGTAAAGGTAACTATCCTTCGAGCATGCTTTATTCAGATCGGAGTAATCAACACAAGCTCTCCACTTTCCATTTGCTTTCTTCACTAGCACTGGGTTAGATACCTATTCAGGGTAGAGGGCGTCACGGACGAACCCATTGGCTTTGAGTTTGTCTACCTCCTCTTTGAGAGCCGCGGACCTCTCCGGGTCCATACCTCTCCTTTTCTATTTTACGGGAACGTGTTTGGGGTCTATGTTCAACATATGACTCGCAATTGCTAAAGAAATCCTACACATATCAGAGTGTGTCCAAGCGAAAACGTCCAGATTTGTCCGGAGGAAATCAGTAAGATCCTCGGCCAATGATGGGTCGAGTGGTGATCCAATCTTAAGAACTCGTGATGGGTCATCCTGGCTGACTAGAATGGCGATCGTCAGCTCAGCCGGTGCTGCATTTGTTTCAAGGGTTCCCCATCATCATCTCCCGGATCTATGTCTCTAAGGATCCAAGAATGCTGCCCGAGCCAAGGCTCGGGCACTACTTGTCAATCATCAGTCTTTAGGATGTGGACGGAGCTGTCCGCAACCTTTCCCTTCTCTCTCCGCTGAGCTTCTCTCAGTTCCGCCACATAACATGCACGACCGGGCGCCTGATCGCCATGTACAACACCGACTCCTTTGTCTGTCGAAAATTTTAATGTCAAACACCATGGGGCCAAAGCAGCCCTAAATTCCGCCAAGGTTGGGCGACCCAAAAAGACATTATATGGAGAGTCAACATCCATTACTATGAACGGTAGGACTCGCACTCTCCTACGCTCACCTTTCCTCAGTTCAACTGGTAGCTCTATATGCCCTATCGCCTCGGTTGCAGCACCGTTAAAGCCGTGGATACGAGCTTTGCATGGTTTCAAATCTTTCATTTCCATCTTCATTTGGTCATAAGCCTTGTTGAAGATGATGTTGACAGAGCTTCCACAATCAATCAAGATTCTTTTCACGTAAGCTGGCCCAATTGTTGCAGATATAACCATCGGGTCGATAGTAGGAGCCTCCACCTTGTCCGTGTCTCCACTCCTAAACACTATATCGTCAGTCAGTTATTGTTTTGTAGGGGTTCCATCTTCCACATTCGAACAACATTTATAATCCGCATGCCTCTAGAAGGTAGCATATCCTTCCATCTCCTGCTAATTCTTGTCTGTAGGATGAGGTCCTCCGACAATAGTGTTTATGATCAATCTACCCACAATCCGAGCAGGTTGTTCTGGTTGGCGTGGAGCTGGCCCGCGTCTGGGTTCTGACGTTCCTTGCCTTTCATCTTGTGGTTTTTTGACAAATTCCTGCAGTTTTTTCTGTCTGATCAACTTTTCTATGGCGTCATGGAGGTGTCTACACTCCTCAATATTGTGCCCATGGGTCTCATGGAAGCGACAGCAGTTCCCTGTCCATTTCTTTTCTTCAGTGGACTCCTTTGGGCGCGGCTTTCTGTATTCAAAGGTGTTACAAGTAGATAGATAAATGTTTTCAAGAGAAGTATTCAGCGGGATGTGATCATTGTAGGTCGGAATCCTTGGCTTCCATTTCCCTGCTTCTCTTTTCTTTTCGGAATTTCCACCTCCGGATCCTTTGGACTGCCCAGGCTTGTTCTAGACGTTGACTTGAACTTTTCCCGAACTATCGCCGAACTACTTCATGGCGATGTTACTTTTCACAGTCTCTTGAACAAGCCCTGGTGCCTTATCTCGTCTCGTCCATCGAGCCTCCTTTCTCCGTATGAACTGATGAGCTTTGGAATAGAATCGTTCCATTGTAGTTGGGGGCTTTCCCGCCAACCAATCTTCAAACTCCGAGTCTGGATCTACACCTCGCATTACCGCCATCAAAATTGCGTGGTCATTAGGATTGCTAATTTCAGTGGTGGAAACATGAAACCTCTGTAAGCATGCTTTCAAAGACTCTCTCGGAGCCTGGATTACGCTTGATAATGACATTACGTCCTTTAGACGGGTAGCATGTATCCTGAGTTGTTCAACAAATTTCATTGCTAACTCGTCGAAACTGGATATAGATCGTGGAGGAAGCCGAGTAAACCACATAGTGGCGATTCCGGATAGAGTGATTGGGAAACACCTACACTTAGTCGCATCATTTTCCCTTACTGAATCCATCATCCATTCGTACCTCAACACGTGCTGCCTAGGGTCAGTCTTCCCTTCGTAGGCTAGGATAGTCGGCATATTAGTTTCTTGGGGTACTCAGCCTGTAGGACAACATCTGTGAAGGGAGTATGACTCCTAGACACTCCCCAATCTTCGTTGGTCGGGCCTTGGTTCTCTCTCATCAACTGCCTGACCATGGCTGATAAATCTGGAGTTCATATAGAAGGTGGGAGGTTGGGTTCCATTCCATGGGACCGTGCGGGTTGATGTCCCACTTGATTTGGGTCTTGGTGATCCGGGCGTCCGGTCTCATCACGTGCCTGATCCATGGCGGATCGATCAGTGGCACCTGCTTGTGTAGCTTCATCCCTACGGCGTCTATGCCTAGGAGGTTCATCAGTTGAGGTCGAGATATCAGATTCAAAATAAGGGCAGGACTACTTCCAGCATTCTGATGCTGCTGCCGGGCAAGCTGAGTCATGAGATTAGTGTTGGCTAGAATCTGCTCAGCAAGTTGCCTTCTACTTTCCCAGAGTTCTCTTATCAAGTCGTTGAACTCTGTTCGAGAAACGACCTTTGCTAGGTTCTAAGTGGAGGGCCTACGCCTTGAATTGCCTGCTGGTTGCTAGGCCCAACTTGTTGCACACTAGCAGTCTCGTGGACATCTACGTTGTGAGAGGCCGATCTAGTTCGTGGTCTCCCCATGGTAGAGTTGTTGGTTTTAACTCTGAGTAGAATCAACAGATGTCTTGTGAATGATTTGGATCTCCTTTGGGGGATTTTTCAATCCAGTAGCTACAAAGTAGATCCTATTGTCCTGAGTTCGATTCTTAGTGAAAGCACCAAAATGTTAGCACCAAAATTGGTCACTAACACCCTTGAGTAGAGTTATGTAGAGAGATTAATGAAGAAAGTAAAGTCAAACAGAGAACAATATGCAGATTTAAATGCAGAAAATACGAACACCAGGTTTATAGTGGTTCGACGTAATAGCCTATGTCCACTTTGAGGTTAATCTTTATTACTTTTCTCGATAATCGATTACAGATACAATCCATATACCAATTATATTAAATACAATTGCCAAGCAAAAAAGATAAGTCTCAAATGAGTCTTGAATGCGGCAGAGTCTCCCTGGTGTTCTCCAAAAAAGGTCCATATCACTATGCCCCTGCCTCTCTATTTATAGGCGAAAATGGGTTGGACTTCCCTGGTGGGCCAGGTAGCCAAGTAGCTTGGCCCAAAAAGAATGATCTCTGTGTGCTGATCCATAGATGCCGAACGACAAAATGCTGAACAAGGCATGAATGCCGAACGATATCCTCATGCCGAACGAAGTGATGCCGAACGATATCTTCATGCCTATCGAAGTGAAGCCGAACGATATCTTCATGCCGAATGAAGTGATGCCGAACACTCTAAATGCCGAACGAAGTATTTATGCTGAACGATACTGGAAGCCGACCCACTGCATAGTGCCGAACGACAGTGGAAGCCGATCGTTCCCGAATTCCGAACGAGATTTATGCCGAACGACACTAGAAGCCGACCCAGTGCGTTGTGCCAAACAACTCTGGATGCCGATGGATCTTGAATGTCGAATGAGATTTATGCCGAATGAAATGATGTGCCGAACAAGGTTTGGATGCTGAGCAGTATGGAATGCCGAATGGCTCTGCCATGCCGAACGTCCATAGACGAACGATATACAATACCGAACGGCTCTCAATGCCGAACGCTCTTAAATGCCGAACGTCCCATAGATGCCGATCTAACTTGAGTGCCGAACAAATTGGTTGTGCCGGACAACTCTGGAAGTCGACCGCTTTCTAATGTTGAACGCTCCTAAATACCGAGCGTTCCTGAATGTCGAACGACTCATAAATGCCAAACAGTATGCAAATGCCGAGTACTTAGTTGCCTGGTCAAACCTTCAGGTAACACTAAGATTTCTACTCACTCCAGGTCCTTAGCTCTCCTTTTGGATTTTTCATGCCTATAATCTCTTTCAAATCTCCCCTTTAGTATATACAACAAGGGATTTGTATATGGATTAGTTTCGAAAATTTAGGGATTGGAGGAGAACATAATTAGAAATTAAATAATAAACATCTAGAAATTCTTATTTGAAAACTAAAGAATTTTCTAATCTTTGAAGAGAGAGACAGATAGAACTTAGCTTGGTTTCGAAAATAATTTTGGAATAAAAGTGATATAGCTCGGCTCTT
This sequence comes from Allium cepa, assembly GCA_030765085.1. Taxonomy (NCBI): domain Eukaryota; kingdom Viridiplantae; phylum Streptophyta; class Magnoliopsida; order Asparagales; family Amaryllidaceae; genus Allium; species Allium cepa. Next base: position 209,968,503 of record CM060939.1, on the reverse strand, counting down.
ATTTATAGTGGTTGGAATGCACCAAAGCCATCGAATTTAACTTGGTTAAGAATAATAAAATCCAGAACATTTTTTTCGCAAACCCAAGCCACTACACATTGGGACCAATCGATCGCTCCCACACTACCGGTCGACTACTAGCTATCGATCGGCCCATGGTGGGTAGTCTACCCATAGTCCTTTTTTTAGGAAAGTTTTTTATTGCTGTTGTTTAATTTATTTTATTCATTTATTTTAACAATTACATAACCCTAAGTCTAATTATTGTTACGTTTTGAATTTCAAATTTAAGAATTATTTAATTATCTGAGTTTGAATTCGATTTAAATTATTTTGGATCCAAAACCTTCCAATGTCCATAACTTTTTCATTTGAGCTCCATTTTCGGAACATTATATATAGAATTTCTTTACAAATGCAATAGCATAACTTTCTTTGTAAAATTCTAAATTTATCAAAATTTTCATTTTTAGCCTTACCTTATATAATAATTTGTCAAATTTATTTATTTCTTATTAATTTTTATATGGTGGTACACTACTCGATGGTTGAAATTACATTAGAGGAAGTAACCAACTTACGATGTAGTGGGCGACAATAGCATTCACTTTGAAGATATAGAGTGATTATTTTTTTGGAGAGAGATTTGAGTTGTATAAAGACCATAAATTATTGAAGTACATCTTCACGAAAGGACCCTTCACCTTCGTTAGCATTGATATTTTGAGTTCTTGGCCTCTTACGACTTTGACATTTCCTATACACCCATTAAAGGAAATGCGGATAGATGCTTTAAGTGGAAGACACGCTAACTTATGAGTAATGTTCCTATAGTGGAAGCAGTTTGAGTTCATTACTGATTATGACTACAGACCTCGATGTGAGCTAGAGTCGGACGTGTTGGCTTGTCTAACCATCAGACCTACTTTGAGTAAGCTGATCGGTACTAATCAGAGTTGAGATGCTAGAATAGCAGAGATTATGGCAAGATAGAAGGAGTAGAGACTACTGCAATGGTTGCCTCTCTAAGGATGGAAGATTGTTTATTCCTATTGTCGATGGGTTGAGAGATAAGGTTCTACGATAGTGCCAACATTCGAAATTGACGATACATCCTGACAAAAATAAAATTTACAGAGATAGAAAGCATACATTTTATTAGGAAGGGATAAAGAAGAACATTGGGCATTCATCTTGAAGTGCACGGATTGTCGGTTGGTAAAGGCAGAGTAGAAAAAGTCAAGTGGTTTATTGCAACTGCTTAGGATTCTCGAATTGAAGTGGGTGGGAACAAATATTGATGGATTTCATCGATGTATTACCTAGGACTAGAGGAGGGTATGATAACATCATGGTAATAGTTGATAGATTGACGAAGAGTGCTAGATTTGTACTCGTAAAGTCTAGTAGAACGTCATCGAAATTGGCGGAGTTGTATGTGAAGTGGACTGTGCGATTTCATGGTGTGTCAAAGAGAATTGTAAGCAACCGAGAACCATTATTCACTTGTTGTTTTTGGAAAAGCTTATAAGAGGCATTGAGAAAGGAACCACATCCCATTATAGATTGTCACCCAAAAATTGATGGGAAGACCGAGAGGATGAATCATATCATAGAGGATATCTTACGAGCTTGCGTTCTCGAATTTGGTGGCTCGTGGGATGACCACTTGCATTTAGTAGAGTTCGCATACGGCGATAGTTATCAATCCAACATCAGTATAACACCATTATATGGCTACCATGCAACGCCCCTTCATGTTGGTTTGAAGCGGACGAAAAAATAATTCTTAGGCCATATATGGTTAAAAAGACTTAGAAGAAGATTAAGATCATTCGAAAATGAATGAAAGTTGCTCAAGATAGGCAGAAGAGCTACGTTGATAAGAGAAGCATGATTAGAGTTCTTTGTCAGTGATATGGTGTTTCTCAAGATCTCTCCACCAAAGAATGTCATTTGATCCGATACTAAAGGGAAGTTGGCATCCGAGATTCATATGCCTTTTCTGATACTCGAGAGGATTGGAAACCTAGTTTACCAGATCAACTTACCTTCGAGGATGGTGGGCATGCATAATGTGTTCAATATCTTTCATTTGAGAAATTTTTTACACGACTCAAGCATGATAGTTGACTGAATCTGCTTGATGATATTAATATTAAATCAGAAGCTTCGAGACCTTATAGGACTATTCATATCATAGGACAAGATAAAAAGAAGATAAAGGATGAAGACGGTGGAGTTATTGAAGATTTAGTGGAGTAAAAGCGAAGTCAGTTGCAATTGGGAAACCGAGGAGAGCATGATGATCACTTATTCAGAGTTCTTTACATAAAGTAGTTTTGTATACTTAAGGTTAGGATAAGTGTAGATTATATCATTTCTTGCTTTGTGTACATATTTGATATTTGATATAATTTCTGATGGTTGTTAGGCATGCGGGGTAGCTAAGTTTGACTTTATCTTGTTGTATTAGGAATTTTGGGGATGAAATTCCTAAACGGAAGAGAGTGTAACGACTCGTATTTTACGTAATAGAGGATCATAAAATATTATTTTTTAAATTCATATGAGATCGTATGACACTAACTTTGGGGAACGTTGATTTGTGACAATTTTGGCCCCAAGAAATTTTATCGGACAATTTTACCCTTAAAACTTGTAACAACTTTAACTTTTGATAACAGTGGAATTATATCCTCAAACCACATCAATTGAAAAGATATTACAATTTTCCTTTCCGTAAAATGGACATAATAATAATTTGGATTTACCTTTCGGGAAATAGAGCATTTTGAAGGTAGATAGATTTTAGGATAGATTAATGGGTAAGTAGAGAGGTTTGCGGGCAAGCCAATAACCTATTTTAGGTTAGGGTTAATATGGTCGAAATAGTCATCCCCAATTCATTATTCCATCGTGCCAAATAGATTTAAGCCTCCATTTAACCTTCTTTTAGCCAAAATATTCCCCTTTCTCTTTCAAATCAAGTCTAAATCATAGGTTGAGGGTAAATTAGCATGGGGATCAGCAAGAGACGTTGAAATTTACAATTTAAGAGAGAAAATTTTAGGTCTTCACTGGTCATTTTCGGATTTTCCTCATTTTACATGCAAATCACTATTTTTTAGGTGTTTGGCGAGTATTTATCATCTCACATTATATTATACATTTATTTATAGCTTTTGTCATGTTTCGATCTCATTTTTAAAGTCAAATTATGATTAAGCTGTTTCAAAACCAAACCTAAAGTAAAAAAACTAGATAGAAATGTTTCTATTATTTAATCATGTTGTTTTAATATGAGATTACCTATATAGATGTTAGGCTATGTTGTTAATGACTTTTAGAATGATTTATCATGATTTGATGTATGTTTGGATAGTGATTGATCGTTACTTATTTGGATGTTGTCTGTATATTCGAATAGTTATAAATGCTCATCAGACCAAAACACAGTGTCAGGCTTCGATGGATCAACTCTAGGATGTTAGAAGCCATATTGATGCATAGAGAATGCATATGGATTGAAGTATGGAGCATATCAATGGAATTAGTGCGAAATTGGCATTTAGAGATGCTATAGCGTTTCCGTTCACTGGCCTTGGTCCGATGGAAGCTTACTTCAGAGTTGGCCTCGGGGTAGGTATCAGTTGGGTCGGAATGTGTTTAATCTAATGATTTGAAGATCCGGACAGAAAATGATGTCCGATCAATCTAGGGAAGACTAGACATCAAATGCTGTCTAGTGTTGTTGTTGTTGGGTGCCAGATAAATAATTTGGGGGTGCTTTTTGACTGGCTTCAGGTTTTGTAGATCTTGGCTTTGTTCCGGTTGCGTGGCCGATCAGGATAGGAAATGGTGTTTTTGGAATGACTTCGAGTTAGCTCAAGGGGGACTTCAGGTTTGATAAGGGGTGACTTTAGGTCTCTATTATTGCCACTTCGAAAATTCAAAAAATGGCTTACAGTGAGGTTGCACGACTCTATGGTGACTTTAGGGATTGTGTGGCAATTAATTAAGTGATGGAAAGATTCTTTGACATGATGACTTCAAAAACATAGTACGATGGATCTGTAACTTACGATGGGTTTCTAGAAGTATTTCGATAACGATGCCTTAATGATGGGAATTGTGATGGTGATACATAAGGACAAGTTCAACGATAGGGACATGTGTAAATAATTTATGACTGTATTCTACTATGGAGATAACCAAATGGTAAAATGATTGATTTCCACTATGGAAACTTGTGCAAAGGGGTCGTTGATAACTCGGAGGTTTCTAGTGTGCTTGTATAGATGGGGTACGTAGGGATGCCCACTTGGATTTATGACCATATCTAGATCTTATGACTGTGGATTACTTCAGACTTTTGCTATTGCGAGTCTGGTTTCTAGCCTTACGAAGTGGCATGGATTCGACCACCAAGAAATTAGATTTGGTTTGGACTCTGTTATCATATATCCAACGCACATGAGTGATTGTAAGGATTGTTTGATGGATGCTATATTTTTCAGGGATATTTATCACTCTAGGATGTCATACGATGTAGGTACTATTAATTGCATACCGAGACATCGGATATGGTACTTTGATTGTAGTACACCTATATGATAGTAGATTAGCAAATACCGATTGTTATGTGCTAAATCTTTAGATGCATGGACGTGTTGGGTATGGTTCTTCCAACCAAATGCCCTTATTAGTATATAAAAAATTTACTGTATTTTGGAGACGTTGTATCGCTCACGCCAGAATGTTGTCTGATCCAAATTTTATGTTTTACTTCTTATTATATTCGTTACTCTCAAATGAGAAGATTAGGGATAACATGTCTGGAAAAATGCATGGAACTATATGCAGTACGAGGAGGTGGCTGGGCTTTCATATATCTATATTTTGGAGTTCGCTACCTTTTACATTCCATTGTGTAGTACTATGGAGCTATGTTAATACTTGTATTTTTAAGAGACAGCTATAGAGTTTATTTTGGAGACTTAGGATGTATAAACTCTATTATTTCTGTTTTATTTAATTTGTGAACTTATTGCACACTATTGTTATTATTTATGGCTCATTTGAAATTTTATAGGACATTTTTAGTAGGGTAAGAAGTACAATATCTATACCTTCTTGCCTATTTTACATCTATTTGATTATTATATTTTGTCTATGCACTGTAAGTTGTTCTACACATTCTCTATTTGGATTTTTTTTACTTTACACCCTTAATTATCATCCAACATCGGAAGGGTACCTCCATAGCATAATCTACATGTTGTATCAGGTGCCATAGGTGTAAGCGGTCGTCACACTAAGAGAGGACCCATTGTTAGCTGAAAGAATTAGGCAGTTAGGATGGGTGTGGATATTGAGCTGAAAGGATTCGAGATAGACTTAATAAGATACCTTAGGAAGAAAGAACGATTATGTGTCCTGAATGCGAGAAACCTTTCGATAAAGGTATTGAAGGAAAGTCATTAGTCTAACTATTCATCCCAGGAGAATAAAGATGTATTATGACATGAAGAGAGTCTTTTTTTAAAAAGGGCTAAAGAGGGATATCGGTGAATGTGTGAAGAAATGCTTTACCTTTCAATAAGTGAAAACTGAGCATAAGAAGCCAAATGGTTTACTTCAACCTTTGGTAGTACTGAATTGGAAGTGTGATTCGATTTTGATTGATTTTATTGATTATTTGCCTAGGTGGAGGATAGAAAATGATAACATTTGGGTGACAGTCGCTAGATAGACTAACAGTGACCATTTTATCCAGTTGAAATCAATAAGGATAATGGCTAGTTTAGCAAAGTTGTATATGAAGAATGTGTGAGACTATAAGGAATTCCGAGTAGTATTGTTAGTGTTAAAGGCCTGTTATTCACTAGTGAGTTTTGAGGACGCAGAGCGCATAGGGTACAGGGTTGAACTTGAGTACAACCACTACTCATGGATATATGTCAAATAGAAAGTGCGAACCATGTGCTCGAGGATTTATGAAGGGCATGTGTTTTGGATTTTAGAGGAGCTTGGGAAGATCATTTTCATCTAGTAGAGTTTTACTATAATAATAGTTATCAGTCCAATATCAGGATGGCCTCGATTAAGGCATATTATGGTAGACTATATAAGTCAACTGGCTATTGGTTGGACATGGGAGATAAGCTTGTGTTGGAACCTAATTTGGTAAAAGATTCTACTGAGAATGTGGAAATGATTCATGCTAGGACGAAGGCAGTGTAATCAAGGCAGTAGAGTTATGCCGACAAGAGAAGAAAAGATCTTTAGTTCATAACTGGATGATAAGTATGGGTATACCTATGAATTGAAAGTGATGCTAACGTATACTCAGAATGCGATGTTTATAGTTGCTCTGATGTTTAAGTGAGTGGAAACCCATTCCATGCTTTATGGGCGCAGTCTGATAATTTGCTGCTTAGGGTAAATATTTTACTCATATTGGACTTTATGATTGAATCGAATTTTTATTATTTTCTATAAACTCATGAGTACTAATTCGAATTGGCTGGGTTTACGAGTTTGACAGGTATCTTTTGAAAAGATGAATAAAACTTTTGAAGGCAAAGCAAGAGGCCTATTTAGCAACAAAAATTATTTTGAAAATTCCACTGTGTAAAACTAGGAATTATAACCGGTTAAGCATCACATTCGTATCTTTATTTGTCGGGTAGCACACTATATTTATTTCTTATTATATTTACCCACACGTGGGATTGAGATGGGTTAAAGATGATGCAGTGAATTATTACAACCATTTGCTATAATGGAAACTATTGAATTTCTCTATTTACTTAATGTTGTAAAAATATATTAGTCTCACTTTGTTGCTGGGCAATAATTCTTGGCTGATAGCAGCATCATTGGCATTCATTTCTAGGTCTCAAAGTGGAGAATGTTACACAGTTCCTCTTACTGGGCCATACCGACATTATGGTCATAGCTTGACCTATTTCTGTGCCGGTGGAATTTTGGTTAATTGACATAACTTCTTTAACTGCCTTATCATTTGCTAGTTCATTGTTTTGTACTTGTAGTAGAAGACACAATAGTATAAACAGAAGCAATCTATTACTAGGATTCATTATTATGCAATACAATTCTCTAGCTAACAATTGCTCTTCGTAACATTTCCTATCTCATTTGGGGTTTAGAACTTCATGAGCAAGTGTTTCTATGAGATTATACTCAAATGTTAATCAATGCATGCCTTCCCATGAGTGCATTATATGCTGAAGATTGGTTCACTATCGAAATCGTAGTGTAGAATGATTTATGCAGTGGTGTAGTCCAGTTGTCACCAAATGCTTTGCTGAGCCTATCAAAATTTTCATCGTGTTTTGAATCCGTAGGTCAATTATGGGCTTAGCTTCAAGATTTTGTTGGTAGTTCATGCGGTCGAAAGTGCCTTTGAGGATGATAGTAACAAAGATTCTTCAATTAGAATTTTTTTTTTCTCATAGTATAATTTGAAACTTACATGGTGACTACAAGACAATCTTGATGTGGGAAGATAACACATTGGGTCAGTTGGTGTGAAGATCACGGGTGGAGAGAGCTATTTTATATGATACATAGTTTGGTTCTCTCCTTATGCTTCATGTACATAACTTTCTATTAACCTTTTTCTTTTTCCTACGAGTTGAGGCCCTCCACGGATAGAGCCGGTTAAGATTCCAGTTTTTCCTACTTGGTCAATGTGTGGATCCAAGAACTGATTTGAGTAGGGGATGTAGAAGATGCCCATTGAAAACGTCCCAGATAGCCATTCAAGATCAGTCATTCAATTTCAATCTCAAGATGTGGCAATTGTGTTCATGGTGCCCATTTAACCGATGAAAACAATAGTAGACACCTTCGACGTTCTTTTAATGTTTCTTCTTTTTTTGGGAAAGTTACAGGGTAACTCATAGTTTGTCACCTTTAAAATATTCCATGCCTTGTGAGTAAAAGGCATATCTGTTGTGAAATTGAACTCCATCTACCTTTTAACAGGTTTATGATAAAAAAAACCCCCTCTTTTCCTATCATAAGGGCAACCTTGTCATTAGTGTATCCACATACTTCCTAGCCACTTCCACTCTAATGTAATCACTAGCTCAGCATTTATGCTCTTGCATGGGTTTCATTCATTTTTATCCTAGAATGTCTTGTCCTTCCCGATTTTAAATGTGTGACCACTAGTATATCATCCTCATTACATCCCTTATCCTCATAACTTCTGATGTGAATCTATTTATGAAACTAAACAAGCTTTCGTCTACTTTTTCTTGACACGTTATATTGTATTTGGATCTAGTGACACCTCTCTACCAACAATGAATTAGCCAAGGAAATCTAATGAAAACTGAAACAAGAATAGATATCAACAAATTTGTACCTCCTAAACCATCTTGACGTAAGCCCAGTCAGATAAAAAGGAAATAGTTTGCATTGGCAAGCCTCCTGGTCTTTAGAATATCCATGGGATACTCAAATGTGCTTAGACGATCATGTGGGTTTGATGATCCATCAAATTATCTATTGCTGGAGCTCTGAAGTTGTCAAGAAAATCTAGCCCAATAATCTCATCACTAAATATAATTAGTTCTCACCTTCCCCTCTCTTTAGACTATTGACACAACTTCACGAGCTGCTTAACTTTGGCTTTCAAAGCCCTAATCATCCTTACACTTGTTTTTTTTACTGGACCACCATTTAAATTGAGCCGGTCTCATCTTACCCTTGTGCATCTAATCTTTTCACCTATCAAGCAGTAAAGGGTAGAAGTTGGCCTTCTTTGACTTGATATTGCGTTTGGCTTGGATCAATTCCCTATGGTTTGCTCCTGCACTTTTTGGGCCAATTGCGCCATTCTCATTGCTAAGGGTGTTTCCATCCAGTCTCATAGTTTGTTGGGTGGTGATTCATGCCGATGAGTTGTGAATTTGTTATCAGAGTGGGAGTGGCTTAGAGACGGGTTTTGGTCCACAGCTCTTTCCAACCAGGTCATTCTTTGGTTTATTTAGGTGGCGAATCGATTAAGAGCTTCTAGGATGTTATATTCTAAGGTTTTAGGTTTTGGATCCATAGCTATTTTTAAGGATTTGGGCCATTTTTTAAACTTTAACATGGTGGCTTGATGTGTCGTTTCAACTAGAGGAGGTCTAAGAGAGTCGATGAGACTTTATGGAGTTGGAGGATGAATGTTGTGGTGGAGATGTGATGATTAGATTTGTTACTATGATTTAAACAACAAGTTTGTTGGGGGTTTGGTCCTTCTTTTAGCATCAAAATATCTATAACAACGAGAAGTAAATGTATCAATTATACAACTATGAATTAGCATGTTAACTGTTTGCTAAAATTCCATTTGAAATGTTAACTGTATTGCTGAATGTTAACACAATTAAGATGACGCATATTAATTTTTTTGTTAATATGCCTAGGTGAATTACATCTAGTTTCAAAAAAGTAAATGCAGTACAAAGATATAAAATAAACCGAAAAGTAAAATACATAGAAGATTTACGTGGTTCAGGTGTTAAGGAGTCGTATATCCATTGGTAAAATCAGTTACCTTTTTAGTACTAATTCTATGACTTTCTAAAAGTTCGATCCATTTCTTTCACTATAGGCTTTTTCTTTTATATAAGAAATGACAAAGACGGATTGTTGACATTGTTCCTTACACCTGATTACCATCATTGGATTTCACTACTTGTCCTTCATTGATTTAGCTTTAGTTATCTGCCACGGATTGATGACTTGGTATTAGTGGGATAATTTGAATTAGGTAAGATAATTCAGTTTAAATGGGACGACTATATTTTGAAATATAAGAATTGCACGATGTTGTTGGATATTTGCCACGTATCCTACGTTTATGTCGCTTATCAGTTTTTTCATTTATTTTGATGTGGACAATTATTACTCCCATAGACTATGATAATAATGTTGTTTATCCAGCATAGCTGTCTTTGGGTGTGATTTTATCCTTGTGAATACTTCAATTGTTATAACTAGGCCAGCATTTAGAGGGTTAAATGGCTGAATTTCAATAGGTTTTGTGAAATCTTCTACGATGTTAATTGGTAGAAGGATTGGAGTTAGCTGAATGTGTTTTCTAGAATAAGCCAATCCTTTTTTGGTAAGACTCGCTAAAAATATGCCATGAACGTGAGTAAAGCTAAAGTAACATTAGTATTTATATTATTCGTGGGGGTAGCCAATTTTACCATTTTGGATCTTACTAGGCCTACGAAGTCTAAACTGACTTAGATCTTGTTTAAACTAATTTTAAATAAAATTATTATTTTATTTAATATATTGTAAAAGGACTTTATTTTGACATTGTATATCAATAATATAGTGTGTAGATATATCATATAAACATCGTAGAAGATTTGGAATTGCTTTCATGCGTTGGATAATAGCCGCTAACTCCAAATCATGAGTCAGATAATTCCTTTCATGCGGCTTCAGTTGTCGACTTGCACACGCAACAACTTTATCCTTCTGCATTAGCACTGCTCCAAGCCCAGTACCACATGCATCGGTGTAAACCACCATCTCATCATTTCCACTTGGAATAGCCAAAACAAGAGCACTTGTCAATCGCTCTTTCAAGATTCCGAAAGCTTGCTCACACTTAGCATCCCATCTGAACACTTGGTTCTTTTTCGTCAATCCTGTTAATGGTGCAGCTATCTTGGAAAAGTCTTTGATAAACCGACGATAATATCCTGCTAATCCAAGAAAACTTCTCACATCAGATGCATTCTTAGGTCTAACCCAATCCTGGATCGCTGCCACCTTGGCGGGATCAACCGCTATTCCATTTCCAGAGATAACATGGCCTAAGAACCTCACTTCGCTCTTCCAGAAGTGACACTTCGAAAACTTAGCCTTCAGCTGATGTTTCCGCAAGATTTCCAAAACAACACGTAAGTGCGTCTTGTGCTCTTCTTCAGTTCTGGAATAAATCAGAATATCATCCACGAACACAAGTACGAACTTGTGCAACTGATCTCTGAACACTCTATTCATAAGATCCACAAAATATGCTGGTGCATTGGTCAATCCAAACGGCATTACCAGCCACTCAAAGAAACCGGATGGTGTCCTGAAAGCAGTCTTCGGCACACATTCCTTTGCCACTCTCAACTGGTGAAATCCCGTTGCCAAATCCATCTGAGAAAACACCTTAGCTTCGTGAAGCTGATCAAACAAGTCATCTATTCTCGACAATGGATAATTGTTCTTCTTAGTCACTTTATTCAGCTCACGATAATCCACACACAACCTCAACGATCCATCCACTTTGGTTGCAAACACAACTGGTGCACCCCATTCGGACACACTACGCCGAATGAATCCTTTCTGTAAAAGGTCATCAACTTGCACCTTCAACTCTTGCTGTTCCCTAGGCGCCATTCGCCTAAGAGGCATCACAACAGGTCTGGCTCCTTCAACTAGATCGATACGAAACTCGATCTCTCTATGCGGCGGTAACCCTTTGACCTCGTCAAAGACATCCTCAAATCCATTCACAATAGGCACCGACGACAGTCCATCTCGTGGAACAACTAGCGAATACATGAAGCTCATGAAGACGCCTTCTTCATGCTTACATCGTATCACAACCTTTCGCCCCTCCACATTCTCGACTGTCACCTCCAGCCTCTTACAATCAACCCTTGCCGCATACTTCCTAAGCCAGTCCATACCCAAAATAATTCTGAACCCCGCAAAGTTCAGAACAAAACAATCACAAACAAAAGAGCAATCATGACTCGATACAACTAGACCACGGCATACCATACACAAACAAGACGAACCCCCAACTGGATTAGTCACAAGTAATGGTCTATCAACAATATCCGGTTCCAAACCCAACCGGCCTACAAGATCATTACAAACAAACGAATGCGACGCCCCAGTATCAAACAACACTCTAACTGGAACACCACAAATGGAAAGAGTACCTTGAACCACCACACTCTTTCCTTTCTCTTCCATAGTAGGGGCTTTCGAAGATGATGGAACAGCCCCCAAAGCACAGGCTTGCACAATCTGCTTGTCCTTTCGCGGTTCTGGACAATTCTTCTTGACATGCCCCGGCTTATCACAGTTGTAGCACTTCCCTGGGACCTTAGAATTCTTGCAATCTTTGGAGAGATGACCCTTCTGCTGACAATTGTAGCAGGTCACTTCACCCTTCAGCTTCTTATTCCGACCATCCTTACCCTGTTGCTATTTCCTCTTCTTGTTTCCACCTTGCTGTGGTTTAGTCTCTTCCATTGTTACAGTAACAACAGATTCTCCTTTAGGAAACAAACTCTCGTGCCTGAGAGCTTTCTCCACAAGCTTCTCAAATGGATCGTCCAGATGATCCACTAATTGCCTCCCAAGATAAGTGTCCAAGTCTGTCACAAACTTCTCATTCTTCTGATATGGAGATTCAATATACCACCGAGCATACTTGGACAAGGCTTCAAACTAAGAAACATACTCAAGAACTGGTCTCCAACCTTGCTTGAGCTCTACAAACTTCTTGAACAAAACAGACTTCTGAGCTGTAGAAATGAACTTAGCTTCAAATCTGACTTGGAATTGCTCCCAAGTAATCTCTTCCTCTGGAGTATCAATGGTGATAGAATTCCACCAATCAGAAGCTCTTCCTTGAAGCTGTCTTGATGCAAGCTTTCTCTTAGTTGCATCCTCAATTCCCAAATCACCAAAAATCCTTCTACAAGCATCTATCCATCTCTGGACTTCAATGGTTGACTCTGTCCCCAAGAAAACCTTTCCTCCAAGAGCAGTATAGTCTTTAAACAACTTAGCAAAATCCACTGGTCTTGGGGCTTGAACTTGAACTCCAACATCTACTGATGGCCCTAGAGCTGGCATCCTTCTCATGATCGAAGTCATCATAGCCTTGAACATAGAAGCATAATCAGCAGCCCCCTCAACAGCACGGCCTCCCCTAGCAGCTGGTCTCCCTCTTCGACTCATTCCTAATATCTCAAAGAAATGATTAATATACCCTGAGAAACAACTGCATAAGAAGTTCAAATCCTTCTAAGCTATTATATTATATATATAGTAATCATCCATAGAAATTACAATTACGTTTCTCATACGTAGTTACGTCAGCGAGCATTGGCTAAAATCAATCAACCAAAGCTCCGATACCAAATGTGACGACCGCCCATGACTCCCGCACCAAACAAGGAAATAGTGCGCTGTAAAGAGTGCCAGGCCGCCATGGACGATCATCAAGGTAAGGTAAACGCAGAATAGTCTATCGTATTACTCACAGCGCATGGATAAAATACAATAGAAAAATATACATAGTGAAGCTCCATAGAACAGAATCTCATCATATAAACTCATAATAGTTTGGTACAACAATCTGAAAAGTCAATACATCAAGCCTCACTACATATCACTCAGAGAATCATATAAGCAGCGGAACATCCAGTACATATAGTAAGAAAACAATATGCAAAAGCCTCCAGCTCGTCTTCGTCATCAACAACGTTGGTCACTAAGAACAGCACCTGTCACCTGCTACCTAGTCTGTCCATCCCAAAACGGATGAACAGCCCAAGGTAATAAGAGTTGAACATAAAACCTTGAGTCAGACAAAAGTCCTAGTGAGCAGTAAATCACCTATCAAACATACCAAAAGAGCATAAAGGGTAAAAAGGAATAGGAATCCAACCATCCCACTCCACCTCTTTCTACAGTGATAGCCCCCAGACCCACTAAGCAGAAACAACATAGCAAAGTAGACAATTAAAGTAAAGCAATTATCACTCGGGCCAAGGTCGATGTTTTCCAAGCACAAACCCCCAAGGCCTAAACCAAGATCAGATAAGCACCTACAAAACATCGCTCTTGAGACCGAATGACGATACAACCAAAACATCCAAGCATCCATGACTCTGGCTATCACTGTTATCATTGCCTCGATATCACCATTAATTGAATGACCGGCACATTCTTTCAGCCGTAAGTCAAGGACTAATGGTAACCCCGGTTCTAGACATAACTCCACACGTCGTCGCAGCCGTGCCTAGGACTATCGAATCTGCCCAGAGTACTCGACCACCTACCTGTAGTCTTTTGGGTGTCCCGACCACCTACCTGTAGTCGTTTGGGCGCCCCATGTCCTCTTGCTTTGAGTTTGCTAGAACCTTCAATAACGATGAAATCCAAGCCTTCTAGTCATCCTCCTGGACGACTATTCTCAAACTTGCCCAAGCTACCTCTCGAGCCAACCATTATCAACGAACTCGAACCATATCACCGAGCTATCAACATGCTTGGGATGATCCCGTCTGGATTAAACCAAGGCTATCTCACATCATGCTTTGCTTCTTCGTATCATAGCAAAGTCCCATCTCAACATCATCATCAAATCTATCCATATGAGCTTTCTCATCCGCTTCATATGCAACAAGCAGCTTTCCTTATTCAAGAGCCTTTCCACTTAGCTTTTGAATCATCTTCGACCAACTTGTCCAAATCAAATCATCAATTAACTAATTTATAGCAATCAATCAAATCAATCATAATTCCAAGTAATCAAGCATTCAAATATGATCTAAATAAACATTTATAACAATAATGGAAATTTCGTAAACAAAGAGTCCAAATCTAACAAGCACTCTAACAAGCATGAATCATGGGCAATTATCTCTACAACTTGGTGAATGCACTTGCATGTAGTAAAATAGATATCAAAACTTTATGAACGATGGATCTACATGCAGACTTAAGGAAAATGCATAAAACCACTATCTTTAATACACAAACAAGCCACCGATCCAATATACTCCTTTGGGTCCGTGTGAGAGATAACTACCACTCACCGAATCACCTAAACACTTCAAAAGCAACAAACTCCAGATCTGGACAGCAAAGGATCTAGCTCGATCCGACAAGACTTTCCCCTCAAACGATGAAATCTCTCTTTGAAGAATGTAGATCTTCAACTTTAGCTCTTGGATCTTGGATCTTAGATGGATGTAAGCTCTAGATTAGAGTGGAGAAAAGAAGTGAAGAAGTGTTGTAGTCGAGCTCTCAAAATGGCAGCACTTCGTCGCTTCAAAATCTAATGCCAAAAAGTGAACCAAACCCCTCTATTTATAGGCAGATTTCTAAGTCGTCTGCCCCCCCTGAAGTCATCGCCGACCTAACGACTTATGGCCTAACACTCAGGCCATCAACGCGACCTTAAGCACATGCCGATCTAACGACTCACAAATGTAGCCGACCTAACTACCTAACATACCTAACGACCTAACGATCTAACCCTATGGCCGACCTAACACCTAGCCGACCTAACGACTTACCTGTACTACCGACCCAACGATGTATCCGACCTAACACTATACACATAGTCTTAACGACCTACGACCTATACCATAACCCGTCCATGACCTAACTGTACTCACCCTATCACCCTAAGTCGCTTATGACTTAAGCCTGCAGGTCGTTAACTCCTATAGGTCGTTATCTCCTATAGGTCGGTCCACCTCCATACCTCTAACTCTGCTAAGCCGCTTACTCCCCTAAACCGTTAGCTCTTAGGTCGGCCCATCTTCTTAACCCGCTAACCACCTTAAGTCGGCAACTACCACTAACTCGCTCCACCGATCCAAACCACAACACGACCTAAGCTCCCACACGAGCTAACTCAGGTTGACTCAAACAATGCAAACGACCTAATGACAACTATTTTACGATTTATCGACACGTAAAATACGGGTCGTTACATTCTCCCTCCTTAGGAATTTTGCCCTCGAAATTCCAAACACACAAGAACAACCAAAACTATTCCGCATGCCTACCATCCATAGCAACCATCAAACCATGCATCCAACTACTTGCCTAGTATGCAGAATTCTAAGACTAGAACAAGTTACAAATTCATGAGATGCCACGACACCTTAGGGCCATACCTCGAAGAGTTCAGGATGAGCTGCCTTCATCCTCTCTTCCTCTTCCCATGTACAGTCGTTAACATCATCACTCCATTGTATCTTGAGCAACGTAATCGTCTTCCTCCTAAGCTGTTTCGTGTCGGTTTCAACAACACGAAGCGACTTACGAGGTCTCGTAACAACTGGATCAACCTCTAAATCTTCATAGCTATCAGCAGGAACCACTGTATTCGAGTCGTGCACATATTTCTGTAGATACGATATATGAAAGACATTGTGCACACTCGTCATCTTTTCTGGTAACTCCAATCTATAAGCGAGCTTTCCAATTCGCTCGATAATCGGGAATGGTCCAACAAACCTCGGAGTCAATTTCCCTTTCTTCCCGAATCGAATAACATTCTTCAGAGGAGAAATCTTTACAAAAACCATATCACCCACGTCGAATTCCAAATCCTTACGACGCTTATCGGCATAACTTTTCTGACGGTCTTGGGCTGCCTTCATTCGTCGCTGAATGATCTCTATATGATCCGTAGTCTGTTGAATCATTTCTGGCCCAAGTATCAGCTTTTCTCCAGTTTCCAACCAACATGTCGGAGAGTTACACGGTCTTCCATACAATGCTTCATACGGTGCCATACCAATACTTGACTGGTAACTGTTATTATATGAAAATTCCACCAAATGAAGATGATCTTCCCATGATCCTCCGAAATCCAAAACACATGCTCTGAGAAGATCTTCCAAAACTCGGTTGACTCTCTCGGTATGACCATCTGTTTGGGGGTGATAAGTTGTACTCAAACACAACTCGGTTCCCAAAACTTCCTGGAGCTCTTCCAAAATCCACTGGTGAACAATGGGTCTCGATCGCTCACTATACTCTTCGGAATACCATGGAATCGAACTATCCACTTAACATACAACTCAGCTAATTTCGATGCAGTCCTAGTTGATCGAACAGGAATGAATCTTGCACTCTTAGTCAAACGATCTACGATGACCCAAATCCCTTCATTTCCTGCCCTGGTTCTAGGTAACCCATCAATAAAATCCATCGATATTTGCTCCCACTTCCATGTAGGAACTTCTAATGGCTGAAGCAATCCACTTGGCTTCTTCTGCTCGGCTTTTACCAACTGGCAGTTCATGCACTTGGAAATAAAATTTCCAACATCCTTCTTCATACCTTCCCAGTAATAGGTTCTCTTCATATCCCGACACATCTTATTTCCACCTGGATGAATTGTCAACTTCGAGTGATGACTTTCCTTAAGAACTCTATCTCTCAATCCATCTATGTCGGGAACAACTAGTCGTCCTTGCTTCCGAAGCCAACCCTCTCGATCGACTTCGAATCCTCTATCCTTCTCTGGGTCTAGTCCTGATTCCAAATCTCGGATAATCTTGACAAGCTTATCGTCTCGCTTTTGGCTCTTGCCAATCCTTTCCACAAGAGTAGGTCTTATCGATAAGTTTTCCAACATCTCAGGTTCCAATTCACATCTAGGGCTGAAGTCAAACCCAGCCAAAAACTCGAGACTCTTCCATTCCGAAAACATGGCTCCCAATCCTGCATGTCTTCGACTTAACGCATCTGCTACTGCGTTACCTTTTCCTGGAGTATAGGCTATACCAAAATCATATGATGCTAAAAACTCTAGCCATCGTTGCTGCCGAAGATTCAAATCCTTTTGGGAGAAAAGATACCTCAATGACTTATGATCTGTAAATAACTCAAATCAAACACCCAATAGGTAATGTCTCCACATCTTCAGAGCAAAAACAATCGCCGCTAACTCCAAATCATGAGTCGGAAAATTCCTTTCATGCGGCTTCAGTTGTTGACTTGCATACGCAACAACTTTATCCTTCTGCATTAGCACTGCTCGAAGCCCAGTACCACATGCATCGGTGTAAACCACCATCTCATCATTTCCACTTGGAATAGCCAAAACAGGAGCACTTGTCAATCGTTCTTTCAAGATTCCGAAAGCTTGCTCACACTTAGCATCCCATCTGAACACTTGGTTCTTTTTCGTCAATCCTGTTAATGGTGCAGCTATCTTGGAAAAGTCTTTGATAAACCGACGATAATATCCTGCTAATCCAAGAAAACTTCTCACATCAGATGCATTCTTAGGTCTAACCCAATCCTGGATCGATGCCACCTTGGCGGGATCAACCATTATTCCATTTCCAGAGATAACATGGCCTAAGAACCTCACTTCGCTCTTCCAGAAGTGACACTTCGAAAACTTAGCCTTCAGCTGATGTTTTCGCAAGATTTTCAAAACAACACGTAAGTGCGTCTTGTGCTCTTCTTCAGTTCTGGAATAAATCAAAATATCATCCACGAACACAAGTACGAACTTGTTCAACTGATCTCTGAACACTCTATTCATAAGATCCACAAAATATGCTGGTGCATTGGTCAATCCAAACGGCATTACCAGCCACTCAAAGAAACCGGATGGTGTCCTGAAAGCAGTCTTCGGCACACTACCCTTTGCCACTCTCAACTGGTGAAATCCCGTTGCCAAATCCATCTGAGAAAACACCTTAGCTTCGTGAAGCTGATCAAACAAGTCATCTATTCTCGGCAATGGATACTTGTTCTTCTTAGTCACTTTATTCAGCTCACGATAATCCACACACAACCTCAACGATCCATCCACTTTGGTTGCAAACACAACTAGTGCACCCCATTCGGACACACTACGCCGAATGAATCCTTTCTGTAAAAGGTCATCAACTTGCACCTTCAACTCTTGCTGTTCCCTAGGCGCCATTCGCCTAAGAGGCATCACAACAGGTCTGGCTCCTTCAACTAGATCGATACGAAACTCGATCTCTCTATGCGGCGGTAACCCTTTGACCTCGTCAAAGACATCCTCAAATCCATTCACAATAGGCACCGACGACAGTCCATCTCGTGGAACAACTAGCGAATACATGAAGCTCATGAAGACGCCTTCTTCATGCTTACATCGTATCACAACCTTTCGCCCCTCCACATTCTCGACTGTCACCTCCAGCCTCTTACAATCAACCCTTGCCGCATACTTCCTTAGCCAGTCCATACCCAAAATAATTCCGAACCCTGCAAAGTTCAGAACAAAACAATCACAAACAAAAGAGCAATCATGACTCGATACAACTAGACCACGGCATACCATACACAAACAAGACGAACCCCCAACTGGATTAGTCACAACCAATGGTCTATCAACAATATCCAGTTCCAAACCCAACCGGCCTACAAGATCATTACAAACAAACGAATGCGACGCCCCAGTATCAAACAACACTCTAACTGGAACACCACAAATGGAAAGAGTACCTTGAACCACCACACTCTTTCCTTTCTCTTCCATAGTAGGGGCTTTTGAAGATGATGGAACAGCCCCCAAAGCATAGGCTTGCACAATCTGCTTGTCCTTTCGCGGTTCTGGACAATTCTTCTTGACATGCCCCGGCTTATCACAGTTGTAGCACTTCCCTGGGACCTTAGAATTCTTGCAATCTTTGGAGAGATGGCCCTTCTGCTGACAATTGTAGCAGGTCACTTCACCCTTCAGCTTCTTATTCCGACCATCCTTACCCTGTTGTTGTTTCCTCTTCTTGTTTCCACCTTGCTGTGGTTTAGTCTCTTCCTTTGTTACAGTAACAACAGATTCTCCTTTAGGAAACAAACTCTCGTGCCTGAGAGCTTTCTCCACAAGCTTCTCAAATGGATCGTCCAGATGATCCACTAACTGCCTCCCAAGATAAGTGTCCAAGCCTGTCACAAACTTCTCATTCTTCTGATATGGAGATTCAATATACGACCGAGCATACTTGGACAAGGCTTCAAACTCAGAAACATACTCAAGAACTGGTCTCCCACCTTGCTTGAGCTCTACAAACTTCTTGAACAAAACAGACTTCTGAGCTGTAGAAATGAACTTAGCTTCAAATCTGACTTGGAATTGCTCCCAAGTAATCTCTTCCTCTAGAGTATCAATGGTGATAGAATTCCACCAATCAGAAGCTCTTCCTTGAAGCTGTCTTGATGCAAGCTTTCTCTTAGTTGCATCCTCAATTCCCAAATCACCAAAAATCCTTCTACAAGCATCTATCCATCTCTGGACTTCAATGGTTGACTCTGTCCCCAAGAAAACCTTTCCTCCAAGAGCAGTATAGTCTTTAAACAACTTAGCAAAATCCACTGGTCTTGGGGCTTGAACTTGAACTCCAACATCTACTGATGGCCCTAGAGCTGGCATCCTTCTCATGATCGAAGTCATCATAGCCTTGAACATAGAAGCATAATCAGCAGCCCCCTCAACAGCACGGCCTCCCCTAGCAGCTGGTCTCCCTCTTCGACTCATTCCTAATATCTCAAAGAAATGATTAATATACCCTGAGAAACAACTGCATAAGAAGTTCAAATCCTTCTAAGCTATTATATTATATATATAGTAATCATCCATAGAAATTACAATTACGTTTCTCATACGTAGTTACGTCAGCGAGCATTGGCTAAAATCAATCAACCAAAGCTCCGATACCAAATGTGACGACCGCCCATGACTCCCGCACCAAACAAGGAAATAGTGCGCTGTAAAGAGTGCCAGGCCGCCATGGACGATCATCAAGGTAAGGTAAACGCAGAATAGTCTATCGTATTACTCACAGCGCATGGATAAAATACAATAGAAAAATATACATAGTGAAGCTCCATAGAACAGAATCTCATCATATAAACTCATAATAGTTTGGTACAACAATCTGAAAAGTCAATACATCAAGCCTCACTACATATCACTCAGAGAATCATATAAGCAGCGGAACATCCAGTACATATAGTAAGAAAACAATATGCAAAAGCCTCCAGCTCGTCTTCGTCATCAACAGCGTTGGTCACTAAGAACAGCACCTGTCACCTGCTACCTAGTCTGTCCATCCCAAAACGGATGAACAGCCCAAGGTAATAAGAGTTGAACATAAAACCTTGAGTCAGACAAAAGTCCTAGTGAGCAGTAAATCACCTATCAAAAATACCAAAAGAGCATAAAGGGTAAAAAGGAATAGGAACCCAACCATCCCACTCCTCCTCTTTCTACAGTGATAGCCCCCAGACCCACTAAGCAGAAACAACATAGCAAAGTAGACAATTAAAGTAAAGCAATTATCACTCGGGCCAAGGTCGATGTTTTCCAAGCACAAACCCCCAAGGCCTAAACCAAGATCAGATAAGCACCCACAAAACATCGCTCTTGAGACCGAATGATGATACAACCAAAACATCCAAGCATCCATGACTCTGGCTATCACTGTTATCATTGCCTCGATATCACCGTTAATTGAATGACCGGCACATTCTTTCAGCCGTAAGTCAAGGACTAATGGTAACCCCGGTTCTAGACATAACTCCGCACGTCGTCGCAGCCCGTGCCTAGGACTATCGAATCTGCCCAGAGTACTCGACCACCTACCTGTAGTCTTTTGGGTGTCCCGACCACCTACCTGTAGTCGTTTCGGCGCCCCATGTACTCTTGCTTTGAGTTTGCTAGAACCTTCAATAACGATGAAATCCAAGCCTTCTAGTCATCCTCCTCGACGACTATTCTCAAACTTGCCTAAGCTACCTCTCGAGCCAACCATTATCAACGAACTCGAACCATATCACCGAGCTATCAACATGCTTGGGATGATCCCGTCTGGATTAAACCAAGGCTATCTCACATCATGCTTTGCTTCTTCGTATCATAGCAAAGTCCCATCTCAACATCATCATCAAATCTATCCATATGAGCTTTCTCACCCGCTTCATATGCCACAAGCAGCTTTCCTTATTCAAGAGCCTTTCCACTTAGCTTTTGAATCATCTTCGACCAACTTGTCCAAATCAAATCATCGATTAACTAATTTATAGCAATCAATCAAATCAATCATAAATCCAAGTAATCAAGCATTCAAATAAGATCTAAATAAACATTTATAACAATAATGGAAATTTCATAAATAAAGAGTCCAAATCTAACAAGCACTCTAACAAGCATGAATCAAGGGCAATTATCTCTACAACTTGGTGAATGAACTTGCATGTAGTAAAATAGATATCAAAACTTTATGAACGATGGATCTACATGCAGACCTAAGGAAAATGCATAAAACCACTATCTTTAATACACAAACAAGCCACCGATCCAATATACTCCTTTGGGTCCGTGTGAGAGATAACTACCACTCACCGAATCACCTAAACACTTCAAAATCAACAAACTCCAGATCTGGACAGCAAAGGATCTAGCTCGATCCGACAAGACTTTCCCCTCAAACGATGAAATCTCTCTTTGAAGAATGTAGATCTTCAACTTTAGCTCTTGGATCTTCGATCTTAGATGGATGTAAGCTCTAGATTAGAGTGGAGAAAAGAAGTGAAGAAGTGTTGTAGTCGAGCTCTCAAAATGGCAGCACTTCGTCGCTTCAAAATCTGATGCCAAAAAGTGAACCAAACCCCTCTATTTATAGGCAGATTTCTAAGTCGTCTGCCCCCCCTTAAGTCGTCGCCGACCTAACGACTTACGGCCTAACCCTCAGGCCTTCAACGCGACCTAAAACACATGCCGATCTAACGACTCACAAATGTAGCCGACCTAACTACCTAACATACCTAATGACCTAACGATCTAACCCTATGGCCGACCTAACACCTAGCCGACCTAACGACTTACCTATACTACCGACCCAACGATGTATCCGACCTAACACTATACACTTGGTCTCAACGACCTACGACCTATACCATAACCCGTCCACGACCTAACTGTACTCACCCTATCACCATAAGTCGCTTATGACTTAAGCTGGTAGGTCGTTAACTCCTATAGGTCGTTATCTCCTATAGGTCGGTCCACCTCCATACCTCTAACTCTGCTAAGCCGCTTACTCCCCTAAACCGTTAGCTCTCAGGTCGGCCCATCTTCTTAACCCGCTAACCACCTTAAGTCGGCAACTACCACTAACTCGCTCTACCGACCCAAACCACAACACGACCTAAGCTCCCACACGAGCTAAGTCAGGTTGACTCAAACAATGCAAACGACCTAATGGCAACTATTTTACGATTTATCGACACGTAAAATACGGGTCGTTAGAGTATAGTTTAACATGCATGTATCTGAATGTTGGGATTTGCACCACAACGGACATGTTAGTCCCTTCATATACATATATGTCGTCTAATACACACATATTAATGTAATATGGAAATTATATTTATATTTGATTATATATAATAATAATAATATAAAAATAATCACACACACATGCGCATGCCCGCGCACATATATATATTTATAAATATGAATATAACATATTTTTTAAGTTTAAATTCAAATTTAAATTTTGCGACTAAATTATATATTATTAAATAATATGTATGCACAGAAAAATAGTTTTATTTAAACTGTAAATACATATACATTTATATATATATATATATATATATATTAGAGTTAATATTTAAGAACTTATAATATTATATAAATGTAATATATGTATTCAGCCCATAGTTTTATAAATGAATATAATTAAAAATTATTAAAATCAAACTAAATATATTATATTATAAAATTATATATATATATATATTCATATTTTTTTAATTTAATATAAATATCTATACATAATATATATTTTTTCAAAATAAAAACGTGTTCAAAATTTAGCAGCAAATTTTATGAATATTTTATGTATATTTATTTGATTAAAATTTTAATTTTTTATTCAGAATACTTTTAAAATTACTTTTTATTTAATTTTTTAATTAAATCTTAACTAAAGTGAAAATATATATACATATTGAAATTTATTTATTTATTTAATTAATATACATATATATATATACATATTCTAGGTAGACAACATATACTTATGAGGATTCATGATTTATAGCTACTTTAACTAGATATAATAGCATAATAATTGACAAACATATAAACAAATAAATGTAAAATAAAGTTTTATCTTTACTATAATATAGTAAGGACACCTCAAATGCTGAATCAGTAAATCCCCTAAGTTTGGATCTAATCTCCTCTAGAAAGCGCTGCCAGTCAACGAGATCCACGTACCTTTATTTTATTTTATTTTATTGAATTTATGTTTTCATTTGAAAATAATGGAGAAAAGGGTGGTGGAATTTTTCGGCTAGAGGTATAGGTAAAGGAGAGCTCTAAAATAAAGTGTAAAAGGTGAGGGACAATGGCTTTAAATAAGAGAGAAAAGAGAGAAGGAAATATGGATCTAGATCAATAATTTTCTCTATCAATTCAAACCTAAATATATTAACATATCTCCTTCTACCTCATGCCTTAGCCAGCTTAACCATGGGCCCTTAAGGGATGCATTCGGTAATGACCCGTAAATATATCGCTTTAAATAAATAACCGTTTAGCCTTATCGATATAACAACAATTTTTTAAACAATTATTATTATTAATTTATATGGTTTTATAAATAAAATATGATCATTTTTATTAGTTAAGTATGACAGGAAAATTTATTTTCAAAATTTGTTTACAAAATTATGCATAGTAATTTAAAAGAGAAAATATGACCGAAGAACGGAATCAAAATTTGTAACGATGCAACGTGTGGAAGTTGTGCAACATTATAAGAATATGTTACGTACACATATACATGTGCATGTGAACATATGAAAACATGCACACGAACATACATATATAAAATATAGTTAAGTATAAAGATACAATATAAAATATATAAGATATTTTAAGCAAATTTACTCCTTAAGCTTTTATAAGTCAATATATGCATACATAAGAAGATGGAAGTGATGTGAACATGGGGGTAGACTTCTAGCTATGCATTGGAAGAGGGGAGGTGTGTTGGAGAATCCTTGAAATGGTCATGAAGATGATGATGTGTGTATGGGTACTTTTACACTCTTCATTTCCTATAAATACCCTACCATCTTCTCTTCTTTTTCATTCATCTTCTTCTTCATATTCTTAAGCTTTTTCTTCCACCTTAATGGCTTTCATCTTAAGAGAAATAACTTCAAAATTTATTTCTAAAAGATATTAAATTATACAATATAGTTATATATATTAACGCACCTCAAACGATCGCAAAACTCCTCATTTTCTCTTTTTTTCATCACAAGCTCCACCTCATTCCACCCTATGCCAAGCCCATTCCTTGCTACACCCTAGACCCTGCAACCCTAGCCTTCTCAAGTCTTGATTGAGGCATCTAGGAACTAAAATCCGAAGAATAGTGAGCTTAAGAACTCGAATAGCGGAGCTGTAGAGAATTTTTAAGTAAATCATTTAAAACTCAAGGTGATAACTCCTAAACTATTATACTATATGTTGGATGATGATATAATGTTACAAATAGATTTTTAATATGCTTTGATCATCAAGTTTCGTTGTTTTCATATGAATGTTGAGTATATATGCAAGTCGTGAATATACACGTCGATGAGCACAAAGGAAATCACTTACCTTGAATTAATGAAATTGTACATATGGGATAGTTAAACCTCTTTAAAATGATTTAAAATTTATTTAAAATGTTTTATAACCATTTAAAAGTGACTTGGTGAAGTTTGAAAAGTATGAAAAATTTAGTCAAAAATAGACGCGTCGCGTAACGATAGTTCGCGATTTCCCGCTATAAAAGTCAAAAGAATGTAAAAATTGGAATATAACTCGGCATTCTTCGAGATAAGAATTTTTTAAACCTTTATATCCATATTTTCCCAATGAAGAAAGAAAATAGAGATATTGATGCGTATATTTTGAAATATGAGTAAAACAAGTTTTGGGGAAAATCCCGATTTTGCAATTCGGAATCGAAAACTAGATTTTAAAAAAAATGATGTTTTAAAATTGTTTAAAAAAGTGGAATAAATATTAAAATATTTTAAATTATTTTAAAAGTTATTTGAGTAATAAAAATTAATTTCAAGTAATAAAAAAGTCGTTTTGATCAATAAAGCTTAAAAAGCACTTTCCGCAGCACTTCTCTATAACTTTTGAAATATAGTTTCAAACTTAATGGTTGCTTTACAAATCTTTTATAAATGTTTTTAAATGATTTATAAAGTGTTTTAAAGATGGTTTGAAGAATTTTTGGAATGATTAGAGATTTAGAGTCGATCAAATAACTTGACTACCTTTGGGTGTTAGAAAGATGGTGTCTATGCTTGAGTTTGGGAAACCTGTTTCCTACTCTCCCTAGATATCTGAACTGTCCCGATGGAGGGGATGGTGAATTTGATTTACTTGGATCAATGTCTTCCTAAATGAAAAATAAAACGATTTTTAATTTATTTCTAGTTTAAAAAGAGTTTGAAAGGGTTATCAAAGAATTTTATAAGAAAGGTTTAATATTTTCGTATATATAGAAAGAATTTTTATAATTATATATCTCCAAAAGAGATTTTTGTTAAAAGAACTTGATAGATTAAAGAATGATTTCCTTTTCAATTGACCTCTTTTATCGATGATTGGTTCGGAGAAACTGTGTTCGGATTTGGATTA
The DNA here is from genome assembly GCA_030765085.1 of Allium cepa. Taxonomy (NCBI): domain Eukaryota; kingdom Viridiplantae; phylum Streptophyta; class Magnoliopsida; order Asparagales; family Amaryllidaceae; genus Allium; species Allium cepa. The sequence continues at coordinate 209,941,982 of CM060939.1, read as the reverse complement.
TTCCTATCCGAAGACCATTTCGAACCAATTTACGTATTCAAAGTGAAGATATGAAGATAATTGTAGAAGATGGAATGTAGGGACACGTGTCACTATCCCTCAGGGGAAATTTATATCATATTATGTGTAAATAATTCTTCATTTAAGATCTTCGATGTAAGGGCTTCTCGCTACTAATCCTAGGTTTAATTTCCGATAGGATCTGGTAGGAAGGTGTCTTCGGTTTCATTTAGTTCCAGAGTGAACTCATATGGACGGATGTTTGGCAATGCATTATTGAGATTTCATCGTTGGCTTTTACAATCATACATTTGTTTGGTGGTAGAGAAGGCAACCTCTCTTAGCTTAACACCCTTTTCTGAGACGTATGAGCTCGGAAGTTGTATGTTTGTGGAAGTCAATAGGGATCAATGGAATGGCAATGTGGCATTCAAAGAAAGATGATCTGTTATGTGAAAAGTAATCGCTACCTCATGCCTCACACAGGAAAGTGGACAAAAAAGGGTAGATGTAGCAAAGCTATGCGGTTCACAACCATTAGGATATGATCATCCCCTTCTAGATAAATTTCTATCCACTATGACATTTAGGTTTAAATTATTATGGTGTATGCTAAGAGACATCTTGGATAGGTCAGTAATAACTATGGTGATGACATAATCGGTTCTATCTAGGAAGAGGTAGGTCGGTCTTGTGTTGGTAGAGGACCACCGGTTGGGCCTCAGGTAGCCCCTTCACATGTTCATTGGTTTGGAAATCCATTCTTCAATAAGTGCCTGCCATTTTGTTTGTGGAACCTAGTATGCTGAAATTTAATAATGGTAACATTTTCGGCTAAGATTGATAAGTTTACTTGCAAATGTTTTCAAACATATGTCATTAAAAATAATATCACTTATTTTTATATAAAAAATGTTTTGTTTATTATAAGGTAAAACCCATTCCATGCTTATGTGTGGTGTGGTCTTATGAGATACCTTTTTGTTTTCAAAACATGTATTTTGAGTTCTCACACCAGTCCAATGACTAACCCAGAGTCTATTTTTTTCCTTTAAACTCTAGGTGCCCTATTTTCCTGGGCAGCCAAGTAGTCAGGATTCTATCTATAGTATTTTAGAGGAGAGCATGTTAGAAGAGATTTTTTGGAGCATGGAGTTGGAGCACCCGATAGGGATATCTATCTAATTTTGTTTTTCCGCTGTGTCTAAGTTAGTTAATGCCAGAAAGTGTGGGAGCATGTAGTTATAACTGTTCTTGGATGGGTTAGTGCATACAAAAACTCCGATGTACCCTAGTGATGGTGATTGTATGTACTATTTATCTATTTAACGTAATGTAAGAATTTATGTTTCTATCTTTTACTTTACTTCTGAAATTATACCTCCTCGGCACTTGGATTTACGACATGTGAATACCTTGGAAGTATTACTGTTGATTTCTAAGAGTCGAGGAGACGGGTCGTTACACATTCCACTTCAAATCAAATTGGATAATTTACATTTAAATAAAATTCAAATGTAAACCAATATTGTATATCGATACAAGTGTATATAACTTTTACATACACGCTCTTTTAATATTGTTAACACAAATCAAATAAAATTTGATAACTAATATTTAAAAAATATTAATTAATTTATAATAATTATAATTTAAATAAATTAGGCGGTAGTAAGAGTGCTCAACATTGCGTTTGTGTGACTTTTAGATGTAAATTCAATTAGCAATTAATATTAAACTATTCGAATATTAATGTTCATGTCACCTTAGCTAAGTGTGGCAATTCAGCCAAATTTTTTGCTTACAAAGTTTCAATAAAATCCAATTTTACTTATTTTAAGCTATCCCTGGCAGTGACAATTATTTACATGGATTCTCTTAAACGAAACTATATCGTTTTAAGACTTATGGAATTTGGTATTGGTGAAAATTCCAATATCGTTCACATTCAACTTGTCTAGTCTAAACATAAAATCTTTAGTTTAATAAAAAATTTATTAAATGAACTACTTTAGCTAAAGACTTTGACTTTGAATTGACTTCAGTTAATCATGATACTAATTCATATGATCGAGGAGATGAATTTTTTATTGGATAGTATTTTACTTCCAATGCTTCAACTTGATCAAACTATAGTCAGTTGGTGGATGCCATGCCATGATTTATCTATAATCAAAGTGGACTTTCTGCATTGAAGTTTAATAGTTTTCTCAAGTCGAGGGAACTGTGTGATACTATCACGTCGATATTTTTTGTTTAACCTTTGTTATATTAAGCTACAAAAAACTATCAAGTGGGTCATTTCATAGTTATCCAACAAATATCAATACGTAACCCATTGATTCCCCCAGCAGCCATGAGTAATACATTGCCCAACAATTGTAGAGCATTCGTACTCTAGTCTTAGTGCATGTATTGGCATCCCATCTCGATACGTCTTGAGTAGGAATATTTAAAATGATACATTTATTATTGTGATGTATTGCTCATGATTACAACACATTGTAAATGCGATTATAAAACGTACCATTTATGTATTTTCTATTAACATATTTAAATTATATAGTCAATTAATATAAAAAATTATAACAAGTAAATAACAGAAAGAAAAACAGTTTATTTTGAACAAGGTTTTATTATAGAGTTAATAATTTACAAAAATTATAGAATTGCCCTTAAGGCATAACCCAAACTCTATCATTAATATCATGTCCATAGTGAATCAAAGTTACACAGTCCTATAAGGTAATGCACCAGTATGTAATTTATAGCCTTTAGGCATGTGATAGCATGGTACCAAGTTAGTGGTTTCCTATATGTTGCATCTGTAACATGTGTAGTTCTTATTTGATGTAGCTTGAGGCATGGTTCCTTATGTACTAAATCGATCCCACATGTTGAGAAATTTATGTACATTTGGCTTGCACTTCTCTTTTTGCGTAGTTGTCTTTTGATTCCCCTTTGCATTACTTTGATAGCATTATTTTGATACAGAAAAGGGTATAGAAATAAGGAAGGTTAGAAGAATGGAAAAAAGAGAGTTAACTTGCTACAATTGTAAGGGGATGAAGCATCTCTCAAGATATTTTCCAGTTTTAAGGAAGTGCACTAATCGTGATAAGCTTAGGCCTCAAGAAGGACCATTTAGAACTAGATAAGGATAAAAAGGTGGTGAAAGCATATGCATAGAATTTTATTCCTAATTCCTCTACTCCACCCTCAACGAAAGAGATAGGGATGGGCATCAGAATCCAAGGTATGGTTTCCATTTATGATATACTTATAAGAGTTTTATTAGATATAAGAGCTTTGTTTTCCTTTATTTCTATTGCAATAGTAGATAATTTAAAGTTAAAATCCAACCTAGCTGAAAAACCCTTACTAGTATCGGATCTTGTTGGGGGTTGGTTATATTGTTATTGGTTTTTCATGACATCGCATTATCGAGTCATGGATGCATTTTGAGTGTGATTTTTTTTGTTCTTGGCATTATCGAACTTGGGATCGTTTTAAAGATAACTTGGCTTCAAGGGTATGGAGTGGCACTTGACTATGAGACATTATTGGTGACAATTGGGAATGATGATAGGTAAGCCAGAGTTATGATGCAAGCTTGAGGATGCAGTAATGGTTAGTGTTAGACCAAAAGATGGTACAACACTCTAATGCCAATTATGATAAATTAGCTCTTGATTTAGGCACTTACAGAGACATGATAAACTATACGTAGACCGATATTGCCTTAGTGGTGTATCAAAAACCAGCTCATTGTTTGAGACTAGTCTTATGATAGAATTATTATAGAATGGATAACATGAGGCCTTTGATGAAAGTTATACAAAAGTCCATTTGTTATCCTAGAATCATTATGCTCAAAGTCCTTAAAGTTCATTAAGTCATTATGCTAGACTTCCTCTAAGGTTATAAGAGTCATTAAGCTCGATGTCCTCTAAGGTCATAGGAGTCATTATGCTCAATGTCCTCAAGGGTCATGAGGGTTGATATGCTCGAGGTTCTCAAAGTTATTTCATATATATGTATGTTCATTTAGGCTTTTAGATGAGGTAGTTCAAAAAGGCCTATGTCATATCATATGTTCAACAGAGACATAGAAGATAAATGATGTGTTCGTGCTATAGTCCATTATGCACGATAATGGACATACAGTTATGCACAATACAATCCATATGTCTGAGGTCCATGGTTCATACAATTATGCATATAGGATCTCTTTATAGTTTAAGACTTCTCAACTGTGTTCATATCGAGCTCGATTATGATGAGCTTATATATGCAAGTCCATAACAATAATGTCCAAAAGGGGACATAGTCGAAGTCAATATGCATGTTCAAGTCCATGTTTTTACTATCCAAATACGGTTACAGTCAAGGAAGGTTTATCCCCAATTCTATTTAGTGTTACAAGGCTTTGATTAGGAAAAGAGAGAGAAATGACATTCGTCCTCCATCATGGAGCCCTTAGATCCGTATTTATAGGGTTTAGCAGGTGAAAGGCTTCGGAATTCATTTGTTTCGGCATTAATCGCATCTTAAAACATCAAGTTTAGTACTTTATCTGCTTCAACATTAGCAGCATCGTCGAACATCAAGGTCATCACTCTCGTGTTCACATGACTAGACTTTGGCATTGATCCAATAGAGTCGATGCTCAGTATTTCTAATTCGATGTTAATAGTCCCTTACTCATTGATCAAATTTCATTATATTAACACTGACGAGAGGCGGCAATAGTAAAAGTGGTTTCGACAATCCTTTTGGATGTATTGATGGCCCTTGAAATTGTTAATAAAGATCGGCAATGCCATATCTTATGACCTTCTTTGATTGATGATTAGTGGTATTGTGGGCATTATACAACGTTAACATTAATGATCCTTGGTGTCGATGTTCAGTAGCTTGTAGTCCTTTTGAAAAATGACTTCAATGATCGACAACATTTTAGTTAATATGCTATCAATATTTAACCACTTCGATCATGCATGGTGCTATAAGATTTCGATAATGGGTGGTGTATGAATTAGGTGAGTTCAACCAAAGGTGATGTTCTCCTTTTACCTTATTGATGGGAAGCAATGCTGATGATTTGCGATATGATGGAATGTGGCATGGGAAAAGGGAAGTTTTGCATTGAATTGATGCAACATTGATAGGTCTCTCGACACATATGCCTTCGACATGGAAGAATGTCAATGTAGTTGAAGAGCAGTATGATCTTATGGTCTTCATTATTTGCTCAGAGGTCAATAATTAAAAGACTAAATCATGGGGATTTGGGCAAGGGACGCAACTAGATTTTGTTTAACAGGACCAATACCAACAGCATTCCCTAATTTTTGTGGACACGGTGTCTCACAATAGCCTAAAGTGAGACGAGGGCACACTTATGTTGTCTTGGGTAAATAAAAGGTCAAAAGAGGGAGCAATAGATAGTGTGAAGCGGAGGTGACCAAGCGTGCGGCATCGATTAGGGGAGATAAGTCGCTATTGAGTTCCAAGTGCTTAGTATGTGTGTCTTTTGTAGGCACCATTGCCTTTTGTGTAGGGAGCTATATAACGTCTAGTTAACGGTGGATACTTTGCGTGTCATCGTAGACACCATCTCTGTGTAGGAGTTATATAGCGTCTAGTCCGTAGTAAGGTCTATGGAGTAGCAGGCCGATCAAAGGGTAGAATTAGGATTTCAGCCTAATTATAGGATTAGGAATTCAGCCTAATCAAAGCAACTATCAAAGTAAGTGCAAACAATCAAAGTTTGTCAATCGTGTTAATTTAGTTAAATCATATTTATTTCCAGCTTATTCCTTCTTCATATTTTCTTTGTTTCCTTTTTATATACTAGAACTATTGTAAGGTCTATTACTTTTACTTTGCTTAAAGATTCTAGTAATTGCTATCATTCACCAAACTTTTAGACTGACCCACTCCTCTATTCTTCCCTTTTTCCCTCCATAGGCAATCAGGGGTAAGGAAAGTAGACCGTGGCTTCTTAGAGACTTGTTGGAGATTCTATCAATGTATTTCTTTCCTTCAGTTTCGATTTTTAGTTCGTTTGTTGAGCTGGTATTGAGATGGATGTAACGTACTATGATGTTTATGAGATTGAGGTTTTGATTTCATGAGACATATATTGGTATTTTGAGACATACGATGTATTTGGTTTTATAATTCCATATTATGGAGTTTGACTTTTAGCAAATTATTATTTTAATTGTTTCCGTTGTTTTTATCTATTTTGTCTTGTGAATCTTAGTCTTTGCTAGTTTTAGTTATACCTACAATGCACCACATCTTTTAGTATGCCCTTTTGGGTATACTAAGGGGTGTGGTGTGTTACATTTGTTTATTCGATTATGCAACTGTCTTGCCTATTTTATACCTAAATATTAAATTTAATCTATGCATTATGAGATATATAATAGATTATCGCATTGATCTATCATTTTACATTGACATCGTTACCACCATCGATTAGGTACAACTACAACTGTAAGACCGAAAATTTTATTGCTTTAACTTGTGAATATTTAATTATTTTTAAATATTCAATCAATGGTTTTTAATAATAATATAAATCTCTATTAAATTAGTAACTAATGGTAGAAAATTCATTTCTGAACTTTGTTTAATGGGTAGTTTGATGGAAAATTGAAAATAGGACTAAAATCCGCTTTTCGAATTTTCGAGTTTTTATCGAAGGCAAGTTGTAGAAAGTTGTTATACATTTGTACACGCTTTTAAACAACATTTAAATACATATGATAAGCTAAGAAAACATATATATATATATATATATATATATATATAATGTTTAAACAAAGTTTGAAATGATGGATTTGAAATTTGAAATGAAGTTTTAAGATATCTTAATTGTAGAATTTAACAAAATTACATAGACTTTTCAAGAGTGATCAATTATGTGGCTTAGGAAAAGATGGGAAAGAAGAAAAGAGGACTAAAAGTACCATTGTCTGTAGCATTTTCATGCATTTAATCAAAAGTAAACACTTATCAAAATTCTCATTTTATTTTTATCTTCATTTCTATTTTTTTAACATCACTTTTTCTACCTCTCATAATTCATGAATAATTATCTCTTTTTAGTTTAAAATGTAATATAAACCCACATAACCTAGGCCATCATCGCTTCACTCAAAAGTTCAAAACTTAAAGGTTGGATTTGCATTTCAACCACTTTGGAATGAGAACTCTTAACTCAGTTACATACTCTTAGAGATAATGAATGGTGTGTAAATTATTAGTGGTTTGATTTTGATTTTATATGATATTAATGTATATATGTGATTATTTATAATTATAGTATGTTCTTATTTACTTTGAAAAATATATATATGGGAGGAATCAAAATGTACACAGACACATGAATCCAGACACATGAAAACACCATTTTCTCCTTCCCCCTCTTCTTTTCTTACTCTCTGTATAGGAAATAAACACCAACTCTTACATTTAAAAATAAATACCTTCAAAATCGTAAGGAATTAGCTAAAATGATCAACTACAAAGTTATTCGCTATAGTCCCTAGTAATTTTTAAAATAGTCGCTTATTTCTTTGTCGAGTGTGATGGTGGGAAATTTCTAATAACTGTGGATGTCGAGGAATAGTGGAAATTCCACAATCACGAAATGGTGAATGGAGAATATGGGTGTGTTCATATCATTAAGTGGTGATTTTTAATGGAGATCGAGGAATTTTTAGTGGCCTGGGGGGGTAATGGTGGCAAGATGAACATTTTCCATTGATTTTTAAATTTTCGGTGATGTGATTAGTCGGAGGTAGAGTGATGGTGTTAGTTGGAGGCTTGAGTGATGACAGAGCCATAGGTAGTGTTTGCGTAACCTTTGGTTCACTGTAGTGGTAGGGTGATGTCAAGTTAAGGTTTAAGGAAATGAAGTTGGGAATAACGTGAGCTTTGGCAAGTTGAATGGAAAGGGTGATGGTGGCCATAGGCGGTGGTGGTCACGGTGTAGGAGGCATAAGCATGCTCGATTTGAATATTGGAACGTGAATTGATTTGGGGTTGAACCGTCAAATTTTGATTGAGGCGGCTGAAGTGGATGGCAAAGGTGCAGGCGAGTCGAGCGTGGCGAATGGAGTTTGTAGGTGGGCTTGATTCAGCAATAGATGGACGGGGGCAATGTGTAAATACTTGCACCTGCACATTTTCATGCACTGGAGTGGTTTGGGGCAAATCGAATTGGGGATTTAGGTTGGGGAAGAGGACTGTTGATTTCGAGTCTTGAGCTTTAGGAATTTGGAGTGGGTTGAGAACAGTTTAAACATTAGTTAATTAAATACATAATTAAAGTAATCAACTTTGAAAATGAATAACTCACTCATTTTAAGCCCATTTACCCTACAGATTTTGACATTAGATTCATACAAACTAGTATTACATCTTAGTATAATTATTTGACATATTTGATGGTGTAAAATATTGATAGAATATTAATGTTGAATTTAATTAACATAACGTAGCTAAATAATTATGTTTTAGTGCTGGCATTCCATCCTACTATTTTAAATTTAATACATTATTTTGGAACATCTTATAGAATAAGTCCATGTACCACTAACGTATTGATTTGGACACACACACACACACACACACACACACACACACACACATATATATGCCAATAGATTTATATTGGATGAATGATATGTTACTATCGATAGTTAATTGTGGATCTTATATTACATATATGCTTGCATACGTAAATGATAGTATTATACTTGGAACGTTGGCATACTTGAATTGGTTTGTGTTTAACATCGAGAACCCACATTCTTTTGGAAACTAGTTTACTTTCTTGCTTTCGAATAATGTTTCAAAAGGTTTTCCCTATCTTTACCTTCTGTTTACAAAACCTTTTTGCAAAGCTATTAAAATAGTTTAAATATAGAAGGAAAAGGATTTAAGAGCTATTTTGATTTATAAAGCAAGTTTAAAGTCATGCTCCATATAGCTGTAGTCGTTATAGATGCAGTTTGTAAATCGACAACTTTTGTAATAACTTAAAAGATTTTTACTTTCGGTATTTTCAAAAGACTTTAAATCAAACTATAAGTACTAAAATGGAATTTAAAATGTAAAAAAAATTTCTAAAATTATTATTTAATCATTATTTAAATAAAATATTTTAAGTATTTTTATTATTTAATTATTCAAATAAAAGATTTTAAATATTTTAAAGATTATTTAATTATTTAGATAAAAAAATTTAATTTTTAAATCACTTTATTATCAAAAATCGAGTTTTGCTCAAAGCAACTATTTTTTAAAGGATATTTAAATTTTAAATACAAAGAATTTTTTATTGGTACCATTAAGTAGCAAAGCAAATATGACAAGGTAGTGCTAAAATGTTGACATGTTCATAGAAAGTAAATCACCTTTTATTTCATACTAAAAGCCGATGAGTAGACTTCCCTCTGTCTGTGAGATCTAGAACTACATTTTCTATGCAAGGGATAGAGAAATTGAAATATTGGAAAACGTGATAAGTATAAGAGAGTTAATTTCAATAAATTGGTCACGATTAATTATGTATATGCAAGATTCTTAATTGTATACTTAACACTAAATTCCGAGGTATGGAAACTAGTCTTTATCCCAAGAAGTAAGAATGTACGTTGAGACAAGGATAATTTTCTAACTCGTCTGACTTTATTGTTAATAAAGGGATAGTGCTATTTGAAAATGGAAAGTGTGGTTAAATATATGATGTCTTACTTTCCTATGCACTACTTACACCTTGATAGTGGATCTATCCATTATCGATAACTTAACCAATTTCTACTCTGGAAATATCTAGGAGAAACTTGAGAATTACATGTTGCAGTTATCCTCGTAGATGTTATACTGTACATATAAACTCATTGTGTTCTTCTAGGATAAATTATAAGGAAAGCCATCTACTTAAGCGTTTAAGAGGCGATCTCTATTCTTATGGTATTTTTTTATTTCTAAAATAACCGGATTTGAGTTTACCGAAACTATAAAATGTTGGCTCGAAGAGACTGGGATCGAATAAGTGTTAATTATCCGAAAACCACTTTAAAATGGCTTAAGCGTTCGAATTGGAAACATCTTGAAGATGATAAAATTAAAGATAATGCTTTTGTTAGTTTAAGGGCTGCTTACTACTTACCTTGAGGGTGATTCCAGAAAGTATGTAGTAGAAGTAATTCCTTTAAATTATTTATATCCTGAATGACTTGATGGACGAATGCTGGCATTGCATTATTGCTTGGAGGGAAATGTTAGCATTCTAGGTGGGATTTGTTGAAGAAAAAGGTAAAACTTAGCCTCGAGCCTCAACACCAGGTAATGACTTAAAACGGGGAATATGCAACAGGGTTATGTGGGTCGCACCCATTAGGATATGGCCATCACCGTTCTAAATCGTTATTTATGGATTTGTTACGTGCATGTGAGCTCGTGAAAAAAGGTTTAAAGAAACCAGGGTGATGACATAGTCGGTATTATCCAGTAGGTTGGTTGTATGTTGGCAAGGGGTCTATGTTAGGCCCTCGATTCCTTTTTCTAGACGTGTATTGTGATATGAGGTTCCCAGTAGCATTGTCATTATATGAAATCCATTTTCTAATAAGTTTTTTTGTTTGCAACTAAATTGGCTACAAACACCCAAGAATAGATTTTTTTTATAGAGAAATAAGTGAAGGAAAACAAAATTAAACTGAAGAGATGATTAGGCTAATAATAGATAAAAAGCAATATTCAGAGATACAAAAATTTACAGTGGTTCAGCGTTGTATGCCTACATCCACTTTGATAGATATCCTTTATTAATCACTTATAAATCTGATTACAACAATAGAAAATAGCACATATTTGATCACAACAGAGTCTAGAGTAATAAGTAGCGTAAAGATCCTTAGAATGAATCATTAGACTAGTATGTATAGGTGGAGATGACCACCAATCTCTCTGAAATTTTGGCTGAAGGACCTTCTAGTCTACATGGACCCACTAGAGATATCGCTAGGCCCGATTCCCAATATCGAAGGATCGGTACCGATCCCTTATTGGTTGATTTTTGGGCAACGATCCCTATGGTGGCTTCTCCATGCTAAAATATGTTTAGCCTCCAATTTTCATGTCATTTGGACCACTGGAACTCAAGTTATTGCTTGATCTTTGATTTAATGTAAGTTATGTGCTGCTCTTTGCGATCCCTTCCAAGGGTTACTTACCGATCCCTCCAACTTTGTCCTTGTAACGTGCGATCCCTAGGGTAGGTTCCTTAGGATCCATATACCTCACCCTTCAAATTCCATATGCTTGGGACTTGTAAATCTAGAGATATTGATTGTAGTATGAAAAATGCACTTGGACTCTAATGCATGCCTATCCCTCTTCAGTAGAGCCTACCGACCCCTCTCGATTGAGTATGTCGATTCCTCATATTGAGCCAATCTATGCCGAACCCTTCCATTCATTGAGTTATATTCTATGCTTTGAGCATCCTACATTGTACATCCATCAAATCTATTCAATTATAACTTTATATAATCATTTGTACTTGACTTCCAGGCCCTACAATCATTATTCTGGAATCATCGGCCTTGATGGCAGTCGGTCTAACTCATGCAATTAGTTCAATACAGACGGGCTATAATGCTAGGTAACACTTGCCTCTTAAGTCACATCTTGTGATTAACATAATGTGCTTTGAATCGTTGAAAATGAGATCCATCTAGCTTTCTGAACAGTTGCTATCCCTTTATCGAATCATTTTTCCAAGGTTTCGAATTCCTTAATGATTGTCATGACGCTTCATCTAATTTAATAATATAATCTAGTGTTATATTCTGTCAATTGATATATATATATATATATATATATATATATAAGTACAGTTATATGAGATTGATAAGCCTTTGTTATCTGGTCCAGCCTCGAACTCAAAAGTTTCAGGTTCAACTTCAATTTCTGTTGATTTCAAAAATTGATATTTTAGGTCATACACGTGCACACTCATATAAGCGTTTTTGTTGTTGGCTCCTGACATGCTAGTACATCCATGGGTCGTCGCCAACCTTCCCTGCATTTTGTATGTGCATGCTTTTAATAATGTATATGCCTTCATTTAGTTGTGCACATACTTATAGATGAACCTTCACAATCATTTTTTTCATTCATTCAATTTTATTTTATTTTTCAATTAATTTTTTTAGAAACATTTGTAGGAGTCGACAATCATTATGCCAATCTCTCCTCTCACTTCTCACTTCTGTAGGGATCGGCTTACCTCTTGACAATCCCTCTCTTTTTCAAATGCAACACATGGGTCGAACCCTTAGTCCACAAATATAAAGTAGTACTCCAACTTCCCTTTATCTTTACTTGCTTCATTCTATTGCCATCCTCCTATTTTCCCACAATCAAACTCTCTCCAACTTTAAAAAAATTAGAAGACGATCCCTTCCCCTCCACTCAACCATCGCTCTAACCAATTAATCCACCTTCTTACTAATCTTATACCAGCTTTCCACCTTCCAGTCAAATCATAGACCAATCCTTTTCCATTTTTACAGTTTACCTTCAATAAATTTAGGTAAACTTCCTTTTTTGATTACAATTTTAAAACAAGGTAATGGATTCTACTCTGTTGATGATATTTTGATATGTGATGAATTGGATGATAGAGGGCATAGGTTGTCTGGGGAAGACAAGGTATGGAAAGGAAAAAGGCTAGGCAGAATGATGAAGGAGGAAGAAGAGGTAGCAGAGGAGGAATCGGTGTCAGAGGTTTGGGTATATATCGACCCCTCATTTGTTGATAAGGGATCAGTGTTGAGGCTTGATGAGAGGATGGTAAAGTAGATGGATCAACTAGCTTTATTCTTGTAGAGGTGCTGTTGTGATTGATCGGCTTTATGGGATTAGTGATCGTTAAGCCTTTGCTTAAGTAAAGGGATCGGTAGTATTTGTTAGTAGAGTGGATTCAACCCTGTTGCTTAAGGAGAAGGATCGGTGGGATTTGTAGAAAAGAAGGGATCGATACTGCTAGTTTAAGGAGAGGGATCAGTTGAAAGGCTTTGGGATAGGGGTCGGTAAAAAGTGTTTGGTACAAAGGGATCGTCACGCATGCTTTTTGAACTTGAAACCTAATCCAATCTTGCTTGCTTGAACAATTACCACCAATCCACCTTAAAGAACTTAAACATATGATGACAATGAAAAATAGAACTTGCATATTCACCACCGAACTCAATATTGAACAATCAAATCCTTAGATCATTAACATAGAATAAAAATTTGCATATGGACTTGAACGACAAACTTCAAACTTCGATATACCGATAGTCGATCCTAAATCTTTTACAATCGATTAATCTTTCAACCAGTTGAGCGATGACGATCAATCTGGTTAGAATCCAACTTTTCTCATTTTACTTTTTTGCTATTTAAACCATTTCTATTTGTTATACACTGCACTTCACTAGCTCACACTTAGCATTGGGGGAACGGGTGAACTTTGCAAACCTCGTTTATCTACTCAATACAGCTAATATAGACTCCAGATGCTTAGAGCATTTAGCTTCTATGTCTTCAAAACCAGCCATGCAGTACACAGATCCTGAAGCCAAATCGAGCTCTGTGACTATATCTGACAGGCTTTCTCATAGTCATCAAGCAGAACAAACGGAAGTTTCTGTCCCATCAATTGACGCTTTCTCGGACGTTGCAGTCCTTCTGAAGGAGAATATAAGCTCCTGATGCAGTTGAGGGTTTTATTCTTCTAAATAACCTGACTGATTCTCAAGCCTTCCAAAGTGGTGAGATGGCCCTTCCTAGGCTGTGTTCCATACATGGAATTCCATTTGTAGACGTCTTGGTTCCTTCAATAAACAACATGCCTCACTTGCTCCTGGGGGACCATGGTGTGTAACAAATTTATATGCTAGGCTGGATGCGTATCGCCCTTTGATTTGTTTGTTGGAGAGATATTAAGATATCTTATAATAGCCCCTACTCAATTCCATCCAAACAGTTATGCCTTCCTACATGGAGCCTTTCTGGTATTCGTGACTGTTCTATTTTGTCCACTAACTCCCAAGGACATTAAATTCATTTACAACCTCAAACGAAGGTCAGGAAGTTCTTCCTACATTTTTCTTGAACCTTCTCATAACTGCCAAGTCTTGATAGGCTCTTAGAATAAACTCTCTGTTCAAGCATGAATGGTTCTATGTTCGATGTCCACCTAGCTTCGTGAGGCGATGGTTGGAAGAACATAAGTGTTACTTTCATTTCATTATAATTCCATTAATCCAAGTCATATTTTTGAATCTATTAACATCTGGGATTATTCGGGTGTCCGCCCATGTCTTGAAGGCATTAATTTTTCAAGAGCAGTCGCTGCTATTTGCACTACCCCTGTCGTAGGCAGGAACATCAAACTTCTTATAATCGACGACTTACTATCATTATTCGGGCTGTTGGAAGAGGGTCCTAGCATTGGGCTCCTCGGAATTGCAGCATTGTCGAGAAACATCACAGAGTAATAAAGGGATGCCATCAATCCTGTCATGACCCCAGCCGCGGGGACTCAGAATAATATTGAAGAAATTGATATTATGGATTTCTGGGCCTATAAACCCGACGACGCTGATGCAGGCCCAGGCAAGGCACCTATGGCCGAACTGTCACAAAGAGCGCAATCTCAAACACCCACCATGAGAAAGAAAACAATGACATACAAACTTTGCAAAAGAAAAACTGCTGCAGATCCAGAGTTCGTCATTATTTCTACTGACTGAAGATTCATCTTCCTAATATTGGGAAAGTTCACTGAAGGGATTTTCAAATCTCCAAATTCCAGATGACATTCTGACGTATGACTTTCCAAATATCAATATCGAAGGGATCATTTTCCCTACTAAGAGCGGTGAAGGCATTCATCCTACTGACAAAGGTGAGAGAACAACCATAAGCAAGGTTACAGCCACCGGTCTGTCGAGGGGAACACTGGGACACTCACAACCGCATGCACTTTACCACACGCTCTTCATTAATTCTTCGCATAATAGTTGCTCACATGCTATTATTTAGTATTTACAGGTGTAATGAATCAGTCCTGGGCTTACAATCGCTTTAGAGGTTCTTTGACATATCATCGATCTAGCCATGACTCAGAGTTTGGTAGGAGCAGGGAAAAAGACATTGGACGGGAAAAAAGCCATCATTCAAAGGAATCCTCCTGTTCCAAGTATAAATCCAAATCTCAGACATCTCATCAGGGAGATCATCCAAAGTTTCCTGCTTATAGTGAAGACCAATCTCTCTAATGCGACCCTCAAATCGCCACATCACATGAGAAACACTCTGGTTCTTCGAGCTTTAAGTAGTCTCCCGATCGTAGATCGAGCAAGCATACAATTTCCGCTTCCGATCCATCCTTGCTAGCCACTGCTTCTACACTTCTACAATGGAGAAATTAGCCAAGCTTAAGGCCACTTTCCCAAAAATCTGTTTTGATTTGCCTAAATTCCTTCCCACGGTACACATGATCCTGGGGCATGCTAAAGCAAGTTCTCTTGCATTTGTTAATGACGTGTTCGTGCAGCATGAATCATTTCAACACTTGGCCAAAAAAATCTCTAGAGTGTCACTGGGGTGATAATATGAAATAGATCATCTCAAGCTAGAGGCGATACATGATAAAGACATAATAAAACACCAAGATGATGAACTATCGAAATTGACAACAAAACTAGCCGAGGCAGAGAAAAGTGCCAAGGAAACATCAGTGGCAATGAGCCGTTTAGAAACATCCCATAAGAAAGAACTCAATGTCGCCCTTAAATGTAGTGCTCTGGAAATAGATTCCTTGCAAAAGGAAAAGGATGTCTTAGCCCGCCGCTTCGAGGAACTTGATGAGCTTCTCAAGAAAGAAAGGGAACAAAAGATCAAGGCTAAAAAAAATCACAAAGTTACTACAAAGGGGCTGTCGAAGCCAGAAGCCTAAAAATTAAACTTGATGAGAAGCTTGCCAAAATAGAAGATCATAAAGAGATGGCATGAAAGGAAGGCCGCAAGGAGTTGGTAAAAGAAATTAAAAACAAAGTAGAACATGCTAAGGAGTCCGATTGGAATGAAATAAAGGACTTGTTTTATCCATTGATCATTGAATACAATGCCAAAGTCCTCATCCACCGCGACTTGAGCTTTCTTAGCGAAGGTTATCTTGAATCACTTGCTGAAGCCTGGGAGCACATCATTGAGATGAAAAAGAGGGAGTTGGGAAGAACTGAATTTGATTAAGAAAAATTAGTGTGGGATATCCTCCATGGAAACAAATCCCTAGATCTGTTTGCCATGAGGCATCGATACTTTGACGTGTCTATACCTACTGACAAAGGGGAACATATTGCTGGATCCTCGGAGGTCAATCCTAAGGGCCGCTCTTCTTCCCAAGCGGCTAGAGCATCGGTTTCATTTTGCCCAGAGTAGGACTTGAGCTGATTCAGATAAGCCTGATTATCAATCAAAAGTGTTGTCCCCTATTTTGGAAGGAGGCACTCCGAAAACCACCGAAAGCTAGCTAGATATGGTTATTCCACTTTACTCTCCAATTTATGAGAGTTTTTGTCCTACGCATCCAAATTTTTTAGGCTTGTCTCCTTGTTTTAACAAATTTTTTGGTCTTTTCGGGTCCCGTTAAAAATTCCAAAAGTGATGTTGTTGTGGCGCAACAAGAGAAACTAGCAGATATTCTAGTGGTCGCTGATGTATCAGGCCTCGTGCTCAAGTCATCGGAGCTCTTGATGATGATAAAGTTGAAGATCTACTCCTAGTGGATGAATCTGATGATGTTGTGATTATTGAGCCTCTGAATGCACTTATGAAGTTAGCTTGAAAAAAGTGTACTGAAAAGGAGGAGTTGTTGAAGAAAAGGGCTAAAGTTGAGCCCGTCGAGGTGGATATCGACGATCCACACCTTATGCCACTATAATTTATTCCACCTAGCAAGTCGATTCCCAATGAATTCCTTCCTACCTCTGTATGCTCTCCGAAAAATGGTGGAAAAGAATCTAGGAAGAGAAACATCGGGGGATCGAGTGGCACCACTCTCGAAAAATCTAAAAAGGAGAGGAGATCAAAGAAATAGTCATCGCTTCAGCTCGGTGTGTACATAGTTTGCACAATTGTTTTTTTTTGTCATTTCTTTTATTAGTTGTCGTTGTATGGGCATGATTCTCTATTTTTGAAATAAATTATACCACCATCTTGAAACTTATCATGTGAATAAAAGTTTTTGTTTTCTACTGAGCTTACGTGTGAATTTCTATTTAAGTAGCTGAACTATTACTTTCCATTCAATGTAGTTGTAATTCATTGTTCATTAATTCAGGTAAGAATCCTCTAGCTTTATCCCAAGGCCTTCATATGGTTGTGGCCTTGAGTCTTATCAAATGCTAGGCTCGAGCCTTAGTATTACACCGTCAAATTTAGTGGTTTTTTAGTAACTATACTCCTACCTTCAGTCTTAGGTAAGTGGAGTTAGACATTGGATGGTCGATCTCCATCCATAGCAAGTTTATACTCCTCCTATCGGCTTCAGGCAAGAGTTAATGGGATAGTGAATGGTCGAACCTCACTCATCTATTTGTTTATGCTCATATCCGCACTCTAGGGATAAGAGTTAGTTGACAGGTGGTCGAATCGCACACAATCTATGTTTATACTCTAGTTCGCACTCTAAGGACTTAGAGTTATTTCGTGGGTGGTCGATCCACACCAATTACGTTTATACTCCAGCCTACACTCTGGCATTTAGAGTTATTTCGCGGATGGTCGGTTCTTACCCGAATTGTGTTTATACCCTGGTCCGCACTCTATGGACTTAGGATTATTTCGTAGGTGATTGATCCACACCAAATTTTTCTTTATACTTCGGTCCGCACATTGAGCACATAGAGTTATTTGGCAGGTGGTCAATTCACACCCAAATCATGTTTATAATCCGGTCCGCGCTTTAGGGACTTAGAGTTATTTTGTGGGTGGTCGATTCACACCCAACTTATGTTTATACTCTAGTCTGCACTCTATGGACATAGAATTACTTTGGAGAGCAGTAGGATCATACACTTCTTAATTGACTGATTTGCTCCATAGGTTTTGGGGTTTGATTTAGTGAGCGATCGACCATGTCACACTCATTCTCATTTTACTTTAGTTCCACGGTTTGGTATGATGTATTCGATCATTAGATGGTCGAGCCACATTTATTCCTCATTGTGTATCCCGTCTGTTGGAATATGAATGGGAGTTATCAAATGAATACGTAGACAAAGCTCATCTAGTTTAGTCTCATTGGGAACTAGTGTAATTGATTAATTTCAAACTCTGGGAGCATGTTCATACATATCGAAATCAATAAGTTTTGTCTTGTAACTAACACATAATGACAAACATAAATGTAAAGAAAGTTTAAAACTTTATTCCTTAAATCGAAAGGATAACATAAACTGTCTTATTACAAATTTGGAAAATCATATGATATAGCAAATTCTAAAAGCAAATACAACTGAAATGAAAAGAAATATACTAAGTGAAATAGCGTCGTAGATCTCCTTATTCCACGGCCTTAGAAATGTGATGCCATTGACAGTCGCTAGCCTGAAAGTTCCCTCTCCAAGCCTTTGTTCAATGACATATAGTCCTTCCAAGATTGGACTCATGTGCGACATGGTAGGAAAAACCCATTGTAGCATGAGATCGTCGATTTCAAAGGTTCAAGGTCGGACTTTAATTACCATCGGGCGACTCGATGTTGATGTGCAGCTGCCCTCATAACATCTTCCTTACACTTCTCATCTCTAAAGTTGAGAGATTCCAAGAGAAGATCTTTATTTTTTGGGACATAGTAAGACACTGATGATAAGGAACTTTGAGCTCAGCAGGAATGACGGCTACGGAACTGTAAGCAAGGGTGAATGGAGTGTGGCCAGTTGCAGAATTATGGCTAGTCTTGTAAGCCTACAGTGCCATATGGAGTTCATCCACCCCCTGCCTCTAGCCTTTTCCAATCGCTTCTTCAGAATAGACTTTATGATTTTATTTACAGCTTCAACCTATCCCTTTGCCTGAGGGTGAGCGACCCCTGCAAATCTCTTTTCGAAGATGCCTCCGATAGAAATCTTTGAATTCAATACTGTCGAATTGAGTCTCGTTATTTGTTACAATATTTCGTGGAAGACCCAAGCGACATATGATGTTTCGGATAATAAAGTTAATTACTTTCTTGGTTGGATTATGACTAAAGGTTCTGCTTTGGTCCATTTGGTGAAGTAATCAACTGCGACGAAGCGTATTTTGCACCACCTTTAGAGATTAGTAAAGAACAGATAATGTCTATACCCCACATGGTGAACGGTCATGAGCTAACCATTTGCGTGATTTCCATTAGCAGAGCTCTTGAAATTTTGCATATTTCTGGCATTTATCGCATCGTCTTTTATAGTCAATGGTGTCTCGATTGATAGTTGGCTAATAATACCCGAAACGGAGTATTTTCTTTACCAATGTTTGCCCACCAGTGGTCGCCACATTCCACTTCATGAACTTCTTTTAGGATACGTTTTATCTCATCATGAGCGACACACCGAAGTACGCGGACTGAAAATCCTTTTCTATACATAGTTCCTTCTTGCATGACATATCGCGAAGCTTTACAAAGGACTTATCGCTTTTCATTTCTTTTATCTGGTAGGACTCCATGTTGCAAACAGTCTTTGATTAGAGTCATCCAAGATTCCCTCTCAGGCTCCGCTTCTAGTGTCCGGTCATTTTCTATCATGCTTATACTTGGGGCATTTAATACTTCGATGGGGGACTAATCTCATCTGCTGTGCGTCGCTAGTGCTAGGAAACTTTTCCAATGAATCGAACTCTCTTTGTCGATCTTGTGGAATATGTGAAATTTCGTAGTACTCAAATTTTGCCAACAACTCTTGGATTTGGGTAAGTTACGGGGCAAGCCATTATCCTTTAGCTTAATAATCTCCCCTGACTTGGTATACTACCAACTGCGAATCACAAAATATTTCAAGAGATTTTATTCCAATTTTTCTAGCAAGTTTATGTCCAGCAATCATAGCTTCATACTCAGCTTCATTGTTTGTCATTGAGAAATCAAGCTTTAAAGCATAGTAGATTGATCGATTTTTAGGAGTTACATGCACAATTCCAGCTCTAGAACAATGATCATTAGATGCTCCATCAGTATACGATTTCCACCGTATGGTAGGAATTTCGCTGCCTTTTGAAGAATTATCCTACGTAGTAAACTCTGCTATAAAATCTACCAGTGCCTGACTCTAGATAGCCTTCGTGGGAAATAAGTAATATCGAATTGACTGAGCTCGATATTCCAATTGAGCAACCTTTTAAAATTCTTAGGTCATTGTAGGACTTGTTGTAACATCTAGTCGGTGTAGACATTGATCGGGTGTGCTTTCAAGTATGGACGAAACTTTCGTGATGCAACCAGTAAGCAGTATGCTAGTTTCTCTATTTTTAGATAGTTCCTTAAGCTCCTGTGTTTGCTGACGTAATACACTGGCCTTTGGATCCGATCATTTTCATGAAGCAAAGTGGCACCTATAGCATGTGCCGATACAGCCAAATAAATATACAAATCTTCATGATCTATTAGCTTTAACAAGGTTGGGGGGGTCTCTCCAAATGGTTCACCAAAACTTAAAACGCATCTTCACAATCCTACGTGCATTCTAAGTTTATTTTCCCTTTTTAATTAGACTAAATAAAGGAATGCATTTGTCGATAGCTATTGAGATAAATCGGCTTAAGGTAGCAACTTTACCATTTGGACTCTACACTTTTTTAATAGTCCTTGGCGCTTGGATATCATAGATAGCTTGAATCTTCTTAGGATTAGCTTCTGTTCCATGGGCATGAACAATAACACCCAAGAATTTCCCTGATGCAACACCAAAAAAAACTCTTCATAGGACTACTTTTCATCTTGTAATGTTAGAGGATGTTGAACATTTTTTCCAAATCTCTAATGTGGTCGCTTGATCATCGTGACTTCACGAGCATATCATGCAAATACACTTCCATTGTTTTTTTGGTCTGATCTTTAAACATTTCATTGAATAAGTGTTGATAAGTCACTTCTGCCTTCTTTAATCCAAACGGCATTACTACATAGAAGTACAATCCAACATCAATAATGAAACTGGTGTGCTCTTGGTTGAGAATATGCATTTTTGATTTGGTTATATCGCGAGTATGCATCCATGAAAGATAGCAATTCATGTCCCGTGGTTGAAACCACCAGCTGGTTAATCCTCGAAAGGGGAAAATTGTCTTTTAAACACGCCTTGTTCAAATCTAAATAATCAATGCATGTTCTCCATTTCACATTCGCTTTTTTCACATGTACGGTATTAGATACCCATTTAGGGTAAAGGGCATCAAAAATAAACCCATTGTCTTTTAGTCTATCCACCTCCTATTTGAGAGTGGCAGATCCCTCCAGATTTATGCCGTATTTTGTTGCTTCATTGGGACATGCCTCAGTTTGATATTCAATACATGGCTTGAAATGACAGACGAGATTCCACACATGTCAGAGTAAGTCCAAGCGAACACATCTAGATTTGCTTAGAGAAAATCGGCAAGTTCTTTTATCATTGGGGGCTGAGCTATGACCCAATCTTTAGGACCTGTGATGGATCATCTTGGTAGACTGTGATATCAATTGTCAGCTTAGCCGGTGCAGCCTTAGTCTCTTTGAGCTCCTCTTCATCATCTCTCGAATCTATATCTCTATAGAACAGACTGTAACACCCGAGCCAAGGCTCAGGTGCTACTTATCAATCTTTGGTAGCCTAGACGTGGATGGTCTTGTCCACGCCCTTACCTTTTTCTTTGCGTTAAGCATCCCTTATCTCGGCTACATTACAAGCACGTACAATCACCTAATCGCCATGAACAACTCCTAAACTATTGTCTGTCGGAAACTTTAAAGTCAAACACCATGGGGTAAGAGCTGCCTAGAACTCAGCTAGGGCCAGTCGACGTAGAAAAACATTGTAATGAGAGACAATATCTAAAACAACAAACGATAATATCCTCACTCTCTTTCGTTTACCTTCTCCTAACTCTATGGGTATCTCGATGTAACCAACGGCTTCGGTTGCGACGCCATTAAAGCCATGTATATGAGATTTAGATGATTTTAAATTCTTGGCTTCCATCCTCATCTGATTATAAGATTTTTATTAAATTATATTTACTGAACTTCCATAATTAATCAAGATCCTTCTCACTAAAGCGGGGCCAATCATGGCCGAAATGACCATTGGGTCAATTATCAGAGCCCCTACTTTATCTGCATCGTTGTTCCTAAACATAATATCATCTACCATTGTATGTTGTTGTTTTTCCAGAGCTCCATCTTCTGTATTCGGACAGCATTCAAAATCCACATGCCTAATTACACTAGCATAGCGCTCCATCTCTTGCCAATTCTTATCTGTTGAATGCGGTTGTCCGACTATCGTATTTATCACCAATCTTCCACCATTCTATGCAGGGTCATCAGCCCTACGTGGTTCTTGTACTCGGTTGGGATCAGATGTCCCATGCCCGCCATCCTACGGTGCTTTCACAAACTGTTGTAATTTCCTTTATCAAGTCGGCTTTTCTATAACATCCTAGAGATTCCTGCATTCATTTGAATTGTACCCATAGCACTTGTGAAACCGACAATATTTCGTGGTATGTTTCTGCTTCTCTATTGATTCTTTCGGAGGCAGCTTTCTATACTACATGGTACCACAAGTAGATAGATAGATATTCTCCAAGGATATATTCAACGGTGTGTAAGTATTATACATCGGAATCCTAGGCTTCAATCTTCCAGAATGCCTCTTTCTTTCTCGGTTCCTATCTCCACCTCTCCTTAGTTGATTTAGTTTATTCTGGGCATTCACTTGGACTTTTTCAGAATTACCATCATGCTGCTTTATTGCAATGTTACTCTGTATTCCCACTCCACTTAGTCCCGCAACATTCTTTTTTATGGAGGACCTAGCTTCCTTATTTCTCAAATACTGAACCTCTTTCGCTCTAATGTTGCGGGTAGCTTACCGGTTAAACAGTTGCCAATATCAGACTCTAGATCAATCTCGATTGTCACAACATGAGTATCACATGGTAATTGGGGTTACTGACCTCCGTAACAGCCGTACGAAATCTCTCCAAATAATATTTTAATGACTCTCCTGGAGCCTGAATCACACTAGAAAGGGAGATAGCATCTTTGAGACAAGTCCTGTGCATCTAGAACTGCTCCACAAACCTGGTTGCCAAATCATCGAATCTAGAAATTAATCGTGGGAGCAGTCTTGTAAACCACATCATCTTTATTCCTGAGAGAGTTTTGGTAAAGCTTCCACACTTTGTCGCTTCATTAGCTCATGCATAATCCATCAACCATTCATATCTCATGATATGTTGCTTGGGGTCGGTTTTTTCCTCGTAGGCAGGCATTGATGGCATGTTGAACCTCCTTGGATATTCCATGTGTAGAACATTAAGAATGAACGAGGTATGGCTTCTCAAAATTCCCAGTCATTGTCAGTCAAGCCATGGCTCTCTCTCACTAATTATTTGACCATTGCTGATAAGTCCGGCGTTTGGATGGTTGGTACCAGGCGGTAGTCGTGCTCCACCAACGGTCCGGTCGATGTCTGGAGGCCATTTCATGCCTTCTAGATTCACCATCTAAATGATGTGCATCTTGTACATTCCATTTCGTCATCATTTCGAGGAGGATCCTGGTCATCCTTTAATTGAACTCCATCATCAAAACCGGCAGAAACAGTTCCACCTCAACTCCCAAGATGTATGGGAGGAATCCCTCCTTTAGAGGAGGGATCGGTATCAATCCCTATAGGTGGTTCAACACCGATCAGTCCGACCAAACCACAATGGTCTGCCAGGCGATGCTCTGAAGTTTCAACATGATATTCTCCTATCCTACGATGCATATGCTTGTGATATTCATCCGATGAGCTAGAACTTTCCGGTGCCAAGTATGGAGTGGGATCCCCTTTAGCTTTCCCATATAGTTGTTGAGTGATTTGGTTCATCAAGTTGATATTGGTCTGAATTTGTTGATTTAGTTGTCGACAGCTCACCATCATCTCTTTCATTAAATTATGAAATTTAGCTCTAGTAATATAATCAGTAGGATTCCAAACTTCAACCGAATCAGCATTCACATTTGTTGGTTGATTACTTTGGTCTCCTTGCTGAATGCTAGTATTCTCATTTCCTTCCATGTTATGAGAAGTAGGTCTAGTATGTCTCACCATTATTAATTGCCTTGCTTAAATTTCTACAAATCTGAGCAGTATTAGCAAATTCTTGAAGATAATTGCAAATCTCCTTTAGGGATTTATCCAATCCAGTATCAACAAAGGGATCCTAGCAAGCTAAGATCAAGGTTCTCAGTGAAAGCACTAATATGTTTGCAACTAAATTGGTGACAAACATCTAAGAAAAGAATTTTGTAGAGATGTAAGTAAAGAAAAACAAAATTAAACTGAGGAGATGATTAGGCTAATAACAAATGAAAAGAAATAATCAAAGACACAAAGATTTATAGTGGTTCCACGTCGTATGCCTACTTCCAATTTGAAGGATATCCTTTATTATTATCTTATAAATCTGATGACAGCAATGGAAAACAGAAAATACTTGATTACAATAGAGTCTAGAGTAACAAACAGCGTAAATATCCTCAAAATGACCCATTAGGCCAGTATTTATAGGTGGAGACGACCACCAATCTCTTTAAAATTTCGGCTGAAGGACCTTTTAATCCACATGGGCCTACTAGAGGGATCTCTAGGCCCAATTACCAATATGGATGGATCAGTACCAATCCCTTCATTAGTCATTTTTAGGGAGCGATCCCTTTGGTGGCTTCTCCATGCTAAAATATGTTTAACCTCCAATTTTCATATCATTTGGACCACTGGAACTTGAGTTTTTGCTTGATCTTTGATTTAATAGAACTTGTGCCCTGCTCTCTGCCAATCCCTTCCAAGGGATACTTTCCAAGCCCTCCAACTTTATCCTTGTGACGTGCAATCCCTTGGGTAGGTTCTCTAGGGCCAATATACCTCGCCCTTCAAATTTTATATGCTTTGGACTTGTAAATCTTAAGATACTGATTGTAGTATGCAAAAAGGCACTTGAACTCTGATGCACGCCGACCCCTCTTTAGTAGAGCCTACTGAATCCTCTCGATTGAGCGTGTCGGTTCCTCCTAATGAGCCAATCTATGTCGAACCCTTCCATTCATTGATTCATATTACATGCTTTGAGCATCCACCATTCTACATCCATTAAATCCATTCTATCCTGACTTTATATAGTTATCTATACTTGACTTCTAGGCCCCACAATAATCATTCTGGAATCATCGACTATGATGGCAGTCATATCTAACTCATGCAATTAGTTCAACGTAGCTGGGCTAGAATGATGGGTAACAGCTGTATGGACTTAATTAGCCAAATATGTTGGAATATGAGATGCAAGCATTTCAGCTATGTTATATATTTATTTTAAACCCTAGACATTGTTATATTGCCATTGGATTTTCTAATAGAAATTGTTTGGTTATTATGAGGTAGAAACCCATCTGTGTTTATGTGCAATGTGGTCCAACGAGATACCTTTATTTCTAAATTTTTTTATGGATATAACAAACAATATGATTTGAGTTTATTACACTAGTTTGCTAGACTGATCTGGGTGTTATTTTCTTATTAAACTCGGGTAAGACCCTGAGTATTTTTCCAGAGTTAGCTTGTGGTTGATTTGAAGCAACAGGAGATGAGCTGGATACCTCCAAGACATATTTCCATACTTTTATTTTTCTGTTGCAATACTCGTTTGTATTTATCAGTATTTGTAAGGAAAGGCTTTTACAACTGTCCAGGCTGATGACAGGTTAGACTCTGATTATTATGTAAATATTAAAGTTTTTTTGGTTAAAGATTCTTAGGATATTATATATTACTCTTCATGATGTGAGATTTTGTTTTGTCTTTACTTTCTTTTCCCGGAACAATATGTCTTTCCAGTACTTGGGTCTCGATATTTGAATATGGTGGATGTATTAGTGTTGAATTTTGAGGGTTGAAAAGGTGGGTCATAACATTTGGTATCACAGCTGAAGGTTAAGCAAGAATGTTGGCCTTATTGGGGTGAATTTCGTAAGGATAAGGTAACTAACACCCTAGAATGAATTTGAGTCTATTATATGTGAGAGTGTGTATTTGTTAGTGCTATAAAAATGTTTTTATTATCCCGAAACAAGTAAATGAAATAAATTTTACTTAGGATTATATAATATATGTAAAAGAGTAATTTTTCAAAAATTAATATAGTAATTTTGTTATGATTATTGATAGGGAATGATGGTTTTATTAATCATCATTTGCTGATTTCTTACTTATGCTCGACCAGTTTATGAGCATTTATGGTTTAATTGAATTAAATACGAATGTGAATTTAGTTTCATGATTTGACAATTAGGTGTTCGTTAATAATGAAGGTTTAACAAATTAACCTTGTTAAAAGGATTACTATATAAAGGAAGTTATATATAAAGAAGAGTGAAGGGGGAAAGGATTTTTGAGAATTCTAAGTAAAATAATTTTGGAATAACATGAGAAATGAATCGTGATTCATTTTTCGATGATTTGAATAATCTTTTAAGTGCCAATTAGATGTTTTCTTAGGCGAATGTTGTAGCGCACTTAATAAATTATTCCCTTTGTCATTGTGCGATTGAAATGAGTTCAAATCTGAAAGAATCTAAAACAAGTATTAGTAAATCAAGTGCTAAAGCTATTATATATATTTATAATATATATATATATATATAGTGTTGTTAAAATTCAATAGGGCTTATTATGAGATTCAAAGGATTTTTGTTGTTTGATCTTGGATGGCACTCATATTATGAGAGAAGCGATCATGAGTGCCAAGGAGTTATTTCGTTAGGCCATGGCTAGATGTGGCATTGAGATTTTGGACCTCCTGATATCACAAAATAAGGAAGAGCCAATGAAGGAGCTTAGGCCGAAGGAAAGAGCTGATGGAGGAACACCAGTGTGACGAATCGCAAATCCATACCCTTTGAATCAACAATAAATCACACATGTCCAATACATAAAGCACAGACTGACGGAAAGTCAAGAGAAAGAAAATAAGAGAGAAAAAGAGAAGAGAAGCAAGGGAGAAGAAAGAACTAAACAGAACAATACAGAATCTCACATTGCAATGGAATAGCATATATTATCATATCAACGATCTTTACAAAATAGAAACTGTATATATACATACATCAATCAGTGTTCAACAACCAATCATTGATCATCAGCCAAGACAATTATAATAACCTGATCATACAATTACCGATAATATATAACAACAATAATGCACACAGCAGATAAGCAAAACTGATATGTGTATATGGAAATGAAGATCTCCAGCTCTCTTGCTGAAGCTCAAAAAGCATCAAATCTAGACCTGTAAATATACTCGGTCTGACCCGAGCATTGAAAGGGAAGAACGCCCGGATCAGTCTGGTGAACCAGAGTGAGAAACGCACTCAACTGAATTTATTAAATTACAAAAAAATTCCTTTCAAAATAGAAGCATCTCAAAAGACATGCGCACACATAAACACGCACATGTTTTTACCTTACAATAGCTAAAACATTTCATATCTAATCATCTTATACTATACTAGCGTTTAGTATACAAATAATAATCAAAATAGCCAAAATTGTTACCGTTATTAAATTCCAGCATACTAGGCTCTAAAATAAAATGGTAGGTATACAGTGGAGTTTGGATTTCCGTACAAATGACCAGGTGAAGGGACTACCTTTCGATGGGTACACCTCTAGATGGATGTCTCGAGAAACCAACACAAAGTTCCTCTACCGACACAAGACCGACCTACCTCTATAACTAGATAGTACCGAATATGTCAACCTTCAGTAGTAACTGACCATTTTCACAGGCCCTCATAGCATACAAACCACAATAATCAGATACATGACATCATAGCGTGCAAAGTATATCTAGGAGAGGATGATCATATCCTACTTGAAAGCGACTCACTTAGCCCTACTGCATCTAACCCTGTTTCGGTCATTTCCAGTTGATGAGGCATGAGGTAACAATTACCTTTCACATATCAAATATCACTTTTAATGCCACATGGCCATTTCCGTTGAGTATTAATAGCCTTCCAAAAGAATACAACCCTTAAGCTCATACATCCCAAGGAGGGTGTTAAGATTAGAGAAGTTGCCTCTCCGCCACCACTGATTTATGTTTTTAAAAACCAATGTACGTAATGTATAGAAATGCAATGTCAGACAAAATACATACAAGTTATCCAGGAATAGGACAACCCGAAGGTACTTTCCAACCACATCCTGTCGGGAAATCCCTAGGATTAGTAGCGAATAGTCCTCGCATTGGATATTTCATAACGAAGAGACTACTGCAACTAGATGTATATTGGGATTTTAACCCCAAACGATAAACAAGCAGTCCTCCACTATGAAAATCCTGAATATTAATAAATTAACCTACACAATCGTCGCATAAATGTTGGTCCGAAGTGGTTTTCGGAAAAACCGATCCGAGTCTCTTCACACCAATAACGCAAAAGCGTTTCTCAACGTCATACAGAAACTAAGTCTCATAGACTTATCACGTCTCCAACTTTTAACTAGCTACTGTTCGGCCAAGAAGGAAGCTCGATAGATTGGAGTAATACTCTGCACTACACGAATCAACATCCTCAACACAAACGATAGTCAAGCCTATATAGAAGGCTACATACTAAATGTATGACTAAATAGTTCCCACATCAAGTCGAGAAACTAAAATGGACAAATTTTATAATCAGTTATTTAACTATCAAAACAAACAAACAAATATTTAGCACCATAAGCAATCACTAGGCCCTTTTAATTAAATCAGTTGCCAAATATTCTCTTCATATTATATTAAAAAAGATATAATCTCAAACCCATTTCAATATTTCGATACTGGAAAACATTTCCATATACTTATTTAGTATTAAGTAATTCACAAATTAATTTATTTTCAATACTTAGAAAATATTACATATACTTAAATCATGATTGAGTATATATTTTATTCTGTAAGGAAAACATTGTCTTAAAAATATTTATTTGGGCCAAAACGAATGTTACGTAAAACATCGTTACGACAACTCAAAAATCATTACTATGGGGAGTCGATAATTAAATATATATATATATATATATATATAAATCCCATGTACTATACAAAACATCTCCTTTGGAAAATCATTTAGTATAACAACAATGTTATAGTCCATCATTTCCTACTTCATGGAAACATCTATTTCAACAATGAACGTAGAAATCTATGTATTCGATGCTTAACACATTTTAAAAAATCTTCAAACCTTTTAACTCCATTTAAAAGATCACTTCTCAATGCATTCATTTAATTTAAAAGATTATTCACTGTCAAAAATCGTGAATATAGTTCATTTACCAAATCCAATATTTCTACACATTTATTAAAGGATGATCCACTGTCCAAAATCGTGGATGAAATTTCTTTAATAAACTTCTATATCTAGTTTATCAATTTAAATTGATTTCACGTTTACAATTTTGTTTTATAAATTCACATTTCTATTTATAAAAACTTCAGTTTATAAAATTCCTTTATTAACAATTCCATATAGATCTCATTTACATGCCACAATCCAATTATAAGTTAATTACTTATAATTCGCTTATTTACAAAATTCATTCTTTTTATAACATCCTCAATTCATAAATCTATAAATATTATTTACATATAAGATCGATTTATGCTTCATTTTAACTTTTACAAAGCTCGTTTATAATTCTATCACTTTGATTTATAAAATTCAATTTTATAAATCTTATATACATACCATTTATATTATTTCAAAAATCTCAAAATAAACTATTTTCAAAATAGTTAACTTTATATTCAAAAATCACATTTTGATATATTTCACAAAAATCATAATTTTTGTAACATTAAAATTATAACATTTATTTATTCAAAATAAATTCATTTACTTAACAATTCAAAAATTAATAAAACATCTATTTTCAAAATCACTTGAAAATCCTTTTTAATTTGAAATCATCACTTTAACATTTTAAAATCCAAAAATAGGCCCGATGCTGCAACAACACTAAATACATCAATCACAACATCCAAATCATCATATATCACATGATGACAACATATTCAAAATATCTATAAATAGAACCAATACTGGTGAAGAATCCAGTTGGATCCCCCCAACCTGTCACCTACAACAAATATACACGTTAGAATATGTGTACAATGTCCGCTTCAAGGTAGACGCGCGTACAAAAGGTCATCCGCTCATACATGGGAACGTATAAGGTCTCATCTGCTCCAATAGGCAGGAATATATCCAAATACCAATCAATATATAGATAATATATCATATATCATCCAAACAATCATCATAAATTGAATTTATTCTCACTTATATAAAAATATTAGCGAGTCAGAAAGAGTGAGTTATACTCACTTTGGTTCCAATAGCAGTTGCAGCGTTTTATTTTGAATAAAATTAAACGAGCATTTAATTTTACCCAAAATTTACACTAGCTCCAATCAACTCCAAACCTGCTCTAAATGTAGTGCTCGTCAATATGGACCCAACGCAACTTGTTTCGTCAAAGAATCGAGTGATTTCAGCCATTAACAGTAAAGTGGCGACTAGCCCTAGTTAGGTTAGTGTTTTGTGAAAAATAGAAATTATTCGGCCTAATATAGAAAATTTTCATGCACTATTCATCCGGAAATTTTTTGAACTTCAAACGAAGCGTGCCGCCTGGCTTTTAGAATGTTTTACCCCTATTTCGAACACAATGGAATATATGTCGAGAGCCAATTCGATCATATTTGGAAGATATGTTTTCGAGTCGACTTATTTAAATTAAAATTCACTTAAACAAATTTCTATGCGTTTCAGCTTGCCACGATTAACCCGTAAATTCGATTGACACGAAATTTGAAATCCAACAATAATATAACATTGCGGATCATATAAAACTGGTTCATCAAAATCCGAGACTGTTTGAAAAATGACAAATTTTACACGTTAATTAAATATTAAAATATTCAATTTCTACAAATTAACTTTAATTCAATTTTAACGTTCTCTAACATCATTCTAATCCAAATAGAATTTAATTCATCTTTATAAATCATTTTCATTCATATTAAATTCAAATTTCAGTTATTTACACAATTTCAAATATTAAATTAATAATCCAATTAAATCAAGATATCCGAAATATACGCTCTTCAACTCATAAATTTACTTTTTAATATTTAAAATTAATTAAATATCTGAATTTCAAATGATTGAAATTCTGGGGCTTACATTCTACCCTACTTAAAAGAATTTTGTCCTCGAAATTACCAAGTAAGAAAAAGTCACAAAATCCATTAACCACTCAAAACAAATCGTTCAAATTAGATTTAAAATTCATTTAACATTTTTACTTTTCCAAAATCCATTATTTAAACTCTTATAAAAAAAATTCTAAGTTCTCAAATCCATTCATAGTTATCTTTTCAAATTATAACTCAAAATCAAAACTTTAGTTATCAACAATTTTTCAATTTTCTCAAAATTTTCTAACGCCTTAAATTTTCAAAAAAAAATCGCTATAGCCTCCTTTGCGTGGTTCGATTGTGGTAGGAGCTCAACATATTTATACACACACACACACACACACATATATATATATCATAAATATACATCTCATGTTCGAAGATGAGGCATCCTGTAGGGAAAAAATATAAAAGTATGATATGTAATCCGAGATATGTACCTTATATATTATTAGCGAGCATATATGGCTAATATAACGCGAAAGCGAGTTCTAAATGCGAAGCAAGCGCTATTCGCACCTACTAAATACTTAATAAACAAATGAGAAATAAGTATATATGAAAGTAATATCAATATACAACATATACCGATACAACTATATATGCTTATATAGCAAATGCAATCAAAAACAACAAATCCAACCATCAAACAACTATCATTCAACTAACATCCAACAAACCAAAATCTATCCAACAAATCCATAAGCAAATTAATATAAATTCATTTCTGATTAATATTCAATGAATGTTTTTTCAATTTATTCACATTAGATTCATTAACATTGGATTTTACTAACATTCATTCATTCATATTCAATTAGCTTACATTCACTAATTCATATTCAAATTGGTTCACTTCCAAATTTAATTCAATTCTATTTAAATTAACTTACTTCCAATTTGAATTCAATTACTTTAGCTTTCAATTTCATTAACATTTAATGAATTTTTATACAATCCACCAACATCCATCTAACAACCAAAGCATATCCAACATAACCAAATTAGTTTAATTTACTCTCAAACATTTATATTTATTTCTTTTACCTTCAATTTGGTTTAACATTTTTAATTTCAATTGGTTTAATATCTAATTGATTTTCATTCAATTATCCAATTGCTTATTCATTTTACAACTAAAGTTGAGTTTCATCATATAACTCAAATTCATATTCATTTAACTACTTCAGTTCATTAACTTCTTATTATTCAATTTTACTTTGCATATTCATATTATTTATTAGAATCAACTTGATTCAACATTACTTAAGTTATGTTTCGCTCAATTCTCACTTGCATTTACTTTCACTATACAACTTAAGTTCATCTACTAATTTATTTCAAATTCTGTTTTATTTTACTTTTACTTAAGTCAAATTTCATATCACTATTCAAATTCAGATTTTGTTTTTGCTTAACAAAACTGTTTAACCATTTTAACTATTTGGTTTTACTTACATTTTCTCATTTTATAAGTTATACATCTTATTATTATTTAAACTCCCAAATTCATATTATATAATTACTTCACACTTACGTTTAATTTCTTTACAATAACTTGTCTAATCTGGCTTAAATTATTTGACCTTCCTTTAGTTAAATTTCAAATTATATATTTATTATACTAACTCACATTTATTTAACTTCATTAAAGTTAAAGTTTCTTTTATTTCATATTATAAGTCCAAACTCATTTTACTTATACTTATCAATTTCAACTTGGATTTTTTTAAATTCAAATTTGTTTATCAAAACAAAACTTCAATTTTCTATTTACTATTGGTAAAAATCCATCACAAAGAAACTCGAAAATGATACTGATGATGGTGCAGTCATCACCCGTATTATTTCCCAGCAACAGTAATGAATTCAGTGCTTTATATTCTTTTGAAATTCCTTTTATTATTTATAAATCACATTTATAAATCCTTATTATATAATTTCACTATTCTACTTTACTCATATAAGATTCATTCCAGATTTATTTATCTTATTTAGATTTATAACAATATAACCTCTTTAAATTTGAAAAAAAGGTCGAAATCAATGAGATTATAATTTTCAAATTCTTAGTTTAAATTCATTTGCATTTAAGACTCGTATTTATAAATATACTCATGTTGTTTCATTTCTTATATATAAGATTATTTCACAATTGCAAATCGTGTTAATTATCATTCCATACTTAATAATTCATTAGCTTATACAATTTATTCTTTTACAATTATTGTTTTTATTAAGATTTTTCAACCAGCTTTTAATAACCTATATATATTTACATTTTCAAACAATCGAACAATCAATTTATATACACTTTAATAATTTTCAAAAAATATTTCTTCATATATAAAATATAATCGACGTAAAATTATTTCATTTATCCAATTTAAAATAATACTATGCCGACTTGCCTCGTTAAAGTGTTTAGAAATCCCTATCGATAACAAGGCGTCCCATATACCGACCAAAATTCACAAATAACTCAACAGATAAGTAAGCAAAATATAAAACATTGTATATCACTAATAAATACGCGCTAATATATATAATACACTCAAACTCAATCTAGGATACTACTGTCCTTATCTCTACTTAGTACATATCAAAGCTTAGGAATGTACAAAATTTAAGCTCTGATACCAAATGTGACGACCGAAAAATCTGCACCCTCTGAATGGACAATAAACTACACATGTCCGGCCCACAAAGCATAGACTGACGGAAAGTCAAGAGAAAGAAAAGACGAGAGAAGAAGAGAAGAGAAGAAAGAAAGAAGAGAGAACCAAACAAAACAATACAGAATCTCACATCGCAGCGGAATAATATATAATATCATATCAATGATCTTTACAAAATAGAAATGTATATATGCATACATCAATCAGAGTTCAACAATCAATCACTAAACATCTGCCTGGACAGTTATAATAACCTGACCTTACAATTGCTGAAAATATACAACAATAATGCGCACAGCGGATAAGCAAAACTGATATGTGTATACGAAAATGAAGATCTCCAGCTCTCCTGCTGAAGCTCCAAAAGCACCAAATCTGGACCTGTAAACATACTTGTTCTGACCTGAGCATTAAAGGGAAGAACGCCCGGATCAGTCTGGTAATCCAGCATGAGAAACACACTCAACTGAATTTATTAAATTACCAAACTTTCCTTTAAAAATAAAAGTATCTCGTAAGACGCTCCCATACATAAACATAGACATGTTCTTACCTTACATAACTAAAACATTTCATATCAAATCATCTTATATTATACTAGTGTCTAATATACAAATAATAATCAAAATAGCCGAAATTGTTACTACTATTAAATTCCAGCATACTAGGCTCTACAAATAAAATGGTAGGTACGTAGTGGAGTTTGAATTTCCGTACAATTGACCAGGTGAAGGGACTACCTTTCGATGGGTACACCTCTAGATGGATGTCCCGAGAAACCATCACAATGTTCCTTTACCAACACAAGACCGACCTACCTCTGTAACTAGATAGTACAGAATATGTCATCCTCCGGTCGTCACTGACCTTTTCCAAGTGCCCTCATAGCATAAAAACCACAATAATCAAATACACGACGTCATAGTGTATAAAGATATATCTAGAAGAGGTTGATCATATCCTACTCGGGAGCGACCCACTTAGCCCTGCTGCATCAAACCATGTTTTGGTCATTTTCGGTTGATGAGACCTGAGGTAACGATTACTTTTCACATATCACATATCACTTTGAATGCCACACGGCTTGAGTACTAATTTCCTTTCAAAAAAATACAACCCTTGAACTCATACTTCTCAAGGAGGGTGTTAAGCTAAGAGAAGTTGCCTTCTTCGCTAACACTGATGTACGTTTGTAAAAACCAATGTACGTAATCTTTAGAAATGTAATGTCAGACAAATGTCCATACAAGTTGTCCAGGAACAGGACAAGCCGAAGGTACTTTCCTACCACATCATGTCGGGAAATCACTAGGATTAGTAGCGAATAGTCCTTGCATTGGATATTTCATAATGAAGAGACTACTGCTACTAGATGTATATTGGGATTTTAACCCTAAACGATCAACAAGCAGTCCTCCACTATGAAAATCCTGAATATCAATATCATCATAACTAACCTGCAAAATCGTCGGATAAATGTTGGTCTGAAGTGGTTTTCAGAAAAACCGATCCCGGTCTCTTCGCACCAATAATGCAAAAAACGTTTCTCAACCTCATATAGAAACTAAGTCTCATAGACTTATCATGTCTCCAACTTTCAACTTGCTATCCTTCGGCCGAGAAGGAAGCTCGATAGATTAGAGTAATACTCTGCACTACATGAATTAACATCCTCAATACAAATGATAATCAATCCTACGTAGAAGGCTACGTATTAAGTGGACAACTAAATAGTTCCCACATCAAGTCGAGGAACTAAAATGGCCAAATTTGATAGTCAGTATTTAACTATCAAAGTAAACAAACAAATATTTATCACCATAAGCAATCACTAGGCCCTTTTAATTAATCTTTCGTTAATTAAATCACTTTCCAAATATTCACTTCATATTATCTTAAAAAAGATATAATCACAAACCCATTTCAATATTTCGATATTGGAAAACTTTCCATATACTTATTTAGTACTAAGTAATTCACAAATCAATTTATTTTCAACACTTAGAAAATATTACATATACTTAAATCATGATTAAGTATATATTTTATTCTTTAAGGAAAACATTCTCTTAAAAATATTTATTTGGGTCAAAACGAATGTTGTGTAAAACGTCATTACGACAACCCAAAAATCACTAGTATGGGGATTCGATATATATACACACACACACACACATATATATATATATATGTCATATACTATACAAAACATCTCCTTTCGAAAATCATTTACTATAACAACAATGTTATAGTCCATCATTTCCTACTTCTCGAAAACGTCTATTTCAACAATGAATGTTGAAATCTATGTATTCGATACTTAACACATTTTAAAACATCTTCAAACTATTTAACTCCATTTAAAAGATCATTTCTCAATGCATTCATTTAATTTAAAAGATTATTCGCTGTCCAAAATCGTGAATATAGTTCATTTACCAAATCCAATATTTCTACACATTTATTAAAGGATAATCAACTGTCCAAAATCGTGGATGAAATTCCTTTAACAAACTTCTATGTCTAGTTTATCAATTTAAATTGATTTCACATGTATAAAACAATGTTTATAAATTCACATTTCTATTTATAAAAACTTCAATTTATAAAATTCCTTTATTAGTAATTCTATACAGATATCATTTACATGTAAAAATCCAATTGTAAGTTAATTACTTATAGGTCTCTTATTTAAAAAATTCATTCTTTTTATAACATCCTCAATTCATAAATCCATAAATATTATTTACTTATAAGATCGATTTATAGTTCATTTTAACATTTACAAAGCTCGTTTATAATTTCATCACTTTGATTTATAAAAACTCAATTTTATAAATCTTATATACTTACCATTTATATTAATTCAAAAATCTCAAAATAAACTATTTTCAAAATAGTTAAATCCATATTCAAAAGTCACATTTCAATATATTTCACAAAAATCAAAATTTTTATAACATAAAGTTATAATATTTATTTATTCAAAATAAATTCATTTACTTAACAATTTAAAAATTAATAAAACATCTATTTTCAAAATCACTTGAAAATCCTTTTTAATTTGAAATCATCACTTTAACATTTTAAAATTCCAAAAGTAGGCCCAATGCTGCAACAACACTAAATACATTAATAACGACATCCAAATAATCATATATCACATGATAACAGCATATATCACAATATTTATAAATAAAACCAATACTGGTGAGGAATCCGGTTGGATCCCTCCAACCTGTCACCTAGGACAAATATACATATTAGAATATGTGTACAATGCCCGCTTCAAGGCAGACGCGCGTACAGAAGGTCATCCACTCATACACGGGAACATATTGGATCTCATCTACTCCAATAGGCAGGAATATATCCAAATACCAATAAATATATAGATAATATATCATATATCATCCAAAAAATCACCAATCATCAAAAATAAAATTTATTCTCACTTATATAAAAATATCAGTGAGTCAGAAAGAGTGAGTTGTACTCATTTTGGTTCCAATAGCAGTTGTAGTTTTATGCCGAATGAAATTAAACGAGCGTTTAATTTTACCCAAAATTTACACTAGCTCCAATCAACTCCAACCCAGCTATAAAATGTAATGCTCGTCAATATGGACCCAACGCAACTTGTTTTGTCAAAAATGAACCTCGTATGAAGAAGATACGACGTTTTAAAGTTTGTACGAATTTATATATATATATATGTGTGTGTGTGTGTGTGTGTGTGTGTGTGTGTGTATTACAATTTTTATTTTTATTTTAAAATCTTCAAGATCGTTCGATTTAGAAATAGAAAATCTGGGTCGTACCATCTTCTTTCTTCCCCCTTGTGTTTTCATGCGAATGAAACCCATCCTGTAACCCTAGCCGAGCTCCACCACTGGGCAATGACTGGACCCCTCTAATCAACTCCAGGTTGAGAAAAGCACGAGTGAACACGACCCAAAACGCGAGCCATACCTCCTCGATTATTGTGCCGTTTTAGATCGTAGCCATATGGAAGCGAAGATCTCACTTAACTCTACGATTTTCTAGTAGG
The DNA here is from genome assembly GCA_030765085.1 of Allium cepa. Lineage (NCBI taxonomy): Eukaryota > Viridiplantae > Streptophyta > Magnoliopsida > Asparagales > Amaryllidaceae > Allium > Allium cepa. The sequence goes on along the minus strand of CM060939.1, from coordinate 209,903,624 downwards.
AGTCGTGGCTTATTATTGTGTGGATTGGAAGAAAATAAGGGAGAAAGAATCGAGTGATTTCGGCCAGTAACAGTAAAGTGGCAGCTAGCCCTAGCTAGGTTAGTATTTTTGTGAAAAAAAGAAATTCATACGGCCTTATATAGAAATTTCGTGCATTGTTCATCCGTAAATTTTCTGAACTCCAAACGAAGCGTGCTGCCTGGTGTTTATAATGTTTTACTCCTATTCCGAACAAAATGGAATATATATCAAGAGCCAATTCGATCATATTTGGAAGATATGTTTTTGAATCGACTAATTTAAATTAAAATTTACTTAAACAAATTTCTACGTGTTCCAGCTTGCCACGACTAAACCGTAAACCCGATTGACACGAAATTTGAAATCCTACAATTGTAACGACCCAGAATTTTTATTAATTAAAATTTGAATATTTAATTAATTTTAAATAATAATAAGTGAAATTTATTAGTCGAATAAATTTCATTTCGAATTACTCGATTTAATTGAATAATTAAATCGATAATTTAATATGTTGAATTATGGAAATAATTGAAAATTGAGTTAAATATGATTGAAAATGATTTGTAAAATTTTATTTTATCATGTTGAAGTTAGAATGATATTTTATAACTTTTAAAATCGAATTTAGAGTTAATTTGTGAAAATTGAATATTTTAATATTTAAATCGACTAGTGAAAATAGTCAATTTTTGAACAGTCTCAGAATTGAACGAAACTAGTTCCATTGGATCCGTAATAGTTAGTTATTACCGGATTTCAATTTTCGTGTCAATCGGAGTTATCGTTTGATCGTGGCAGCTCGAAACGCATCGAATTATTTTTAATATTAATTTGGCGAGTTAAAATAGTCATTTTTCAAAAGTCTCGGATTTCGACGAAACCAGTTTCATCGGATCCGTAATGTGATATTATTGTAAGGTTTCCAATTTCGTATCAATTGGATTTACCGTTTGTCCGGTACAAATTAAAACACCTAGAAATCGATTTAAATCGGTTTAATTTAAATTGAACGTTTGTTGCCATAACTCGCACATATGATCGAATTAGCTTCCGAAACCTATTCCATTGTGTCCAGAACGCGGGATAAACCCTAGGAACGTCAGTTTCGGCGCGTAAATCGGAGTTTGGAAAATCGGAATGAATAGTGTTCATAAAATTCTCTATAAATAGGCCTTAATTTCCAAAAAAATAAAAATAACTAAACCCTAAACCTAACTATATGCAGCCGCCATCTCTTATACCAATGGCCGAAAATTAGTTATCTTCCTCCACCAATCTCTGTTCATCCATCGACTTTTAGCCAAAGTCACCAACTAGTAAATCGAAGAGCACGAAGAGCTCTATAATATCAACGGTGATGATCGGGTTTGCTTGAGTGGATCGTCGGCAAAATCACCTTGAAGTCAGGCCGTTGCGCACGCGTTTTCTGATGAAGGAGGGGGCCGAGTTCTATGGTACTGGGGCCGATGGTGGCTCTGGCGTGGGGCTACGTGGTCGTGGCGTTTGATCGAGGCATAGGTCATCGTTTTGGTCGTGATACGTAACCCTAATATTATGTTGAATGGGTTGGTTGCGTTCATGTTCTGGAAGAAGAACGTGGAAGGAGAAGAGAGTATGTATACGGCCTGGATTCACGCAACAGAAATCAAGGGCTGCGATTGTAACGACCCGTATTTTACGTGTCGATATATCGTAAAATTTCTAGGTCGTTAGTGTTGTTTAAGTCGTCCTTAGCCTAAGTCGTGTGGAGGTTAGACTGTATGGAGAAGTTAACTCGAGTAGAGGCTAACTCGTAGATGACATAAGGAAGTGACCGGCCTATAGAGCTTTATCGAGTTAAGATAGTTGCCGAGTTAACGACTCATAGGACCTGGCCGACCTAAGAGTTAATGGGTTAAGAAGTGGGCGGGTTACGAGTTAAGGTTGTTAGCAAGTTAGCATAGCTAGCGAGTTAGGAGATAGTGGAGTTAACGGCCTAAGGGGTTAGGTCGTATGGTTGTTAGGTCGGAGGGGTTTTGGAGCGACCTAAGGAAGATACCGGGTTAGCGAGTTGGTGGTGAACGAGTTAGCGACTTAGTAGTTCTGACCGAGTTAAGGAAGCTAGGTCGAGTGGTCCTTCTAAGTCGTAAGTCGTTAGCAACTTAGTTAGGTCGTAGAGTAGATAGCTCGTTATGTTTTAGGTCGTGAAAACCCAGTGTGTTAAGTCGCTTGAGCGACTTAGTGTTAAGTCGCGTAGCTTTGGGACCGTTAGATCGTGTAAGCGGCTTAGTTAACCCGCGCTTTTGTTTAGGTCGTTGGATAGGCCTTGTGTGGGGTGAGTTAGGTCGGCAGCGACCTAAGTTAGGTCGGGGAGATTCTTAGGTCGGCAACGACCTAAGACCGAGCGAGTTAAGACCTGACCGAGTTAGGGGGCGACCAGCCTATAAATACGTGACCATTTCTTCACTTTTTGGCACCGGATTTGGAAGCAACGAAGTGCTGCCATTTTGAGAGCTCGACTACAACATTTCTTCATCTTCTTTTCTCCACTCTAATCTAGTTCCAACATCCATCCAAGATCGAAGATCCAAGAGTCAAAGTTGAAGATCTTCATCCAACGAAGCTAGATTCCATCGTTTCAAGCAAGATTTCGACGAATCAAGCTTGAATCCTTGCTGTCCAGATCTGAAGTGATTAGTTTTGAAGTGTTTGGGTGATTCGGTGAGTGGTGGTTATCTCTCACGCGGACCCAAAGGAGTATATTGGATTGGTGGTTTGTTGAAGTGTTGTAGATAGTGATTTTATGCATACTTCTTTAGATCCAAGTGTAGATCCATTACTTATGAAGATGTTTACTTATGCAAGTTCATTTATCAAGTTGTAGAGACAAAACCCATGATTTATATATGTTAGATCTATGCTAAAAAAAACCTTGATTCATGTATGATAGATCCTTACCCATTTATTTACGAAATTGCCATTTTAGTTATAAATGCATATTTAGATCTTGATTGACTACTTATTTGGATTAATGTTTGCCTTGTTTGATTGTTGTGAATAAGTTATCTAGTTGATAGATTTGGACAAGTATGGTCAAAGACGATTCAAAAGCTACGGAAGAGGCTCTTGAATAAGGAAAGCTGCTTGTGGCATATGAAGCGGATGTTGAAGCTCATATGTATGAATTAGATGATGTTGAGATGGGACTTTGCCATGATGCGATGAGGCAAGCCATGATGTTGAGATGGGACTTTGCTATGATGCGATAAAGCGAAGCATGATGTGAGATAGCCTTGGTTTAATCCAGACGGGATCATCCCAAGCATGTTGATAACTCGATGATGCGATGCGAGTTGGTTGATAATGGTTAGCTTGAGAGGCGCTTGAGCTAGTATGAAAATAGTCGTCGAGGAGGATGACTAGTAGGCTGTGATCTCATCGTTGTTGAAGGTTCTAGCATGCTCAAAGCAAGAGTACGTTGGAACGGGCTGCGACGACGTTCCAAGCACGGGCTGCGACGACGTGCTAGTACTCTGGGTAGTTGCGAAAATTCCTAGGCACGGGCTGCGACGACGTGTGGAGTTATGTCTAGAACCTGGGGTTACCATTAGCCCTTGACAAGTGGTCATTCAACTAACGGTGAAATCAAGGCAATGATAACAGTGATAGCCAGAGTCATGGATGTTTGGACGTTTGGTTGTATCATCATTCGGTCTCAAGAGCGGTGTTTTCCGGGTGCTTATCTGATCTTGGTTTAGGCCTTGGGGGTTTGTATTTGGAAAACATCGACCTTGACTCGAATGATTATTGCTTTACTTTAATTGTCTGCCATGTATGCTTGCTTCTCCTTAGTGTGAGTCAGGGGGCTATCACTGTAGAAAGAGGTGGAGTGGGATGATTTTGGGTTCCTATTCCTTTTATCCTTTATGTTCCTTTGGTATGTTTGATAGTTGATTTACTGCTCACTAAGACTGTTGTCTGACTCAAGGTTTTATGTCTCCTCTTATTACCTTGGGCTGTTCATCCATGTTTTGGGATGGGCAGACTAGGTGACAGATGGCAGGTGCTGATCTTAATGGCTCACGCTGATGATGACGAAGACGAGCAGGAGGCTTTACATATTATTTTCATATTCTATGTACTGGATATTCCGCTGATTGTTGATTACTCTGAGTGCTATGTAGTGAGGCTTCTTGTAATCATGATTCAGACCATGTATAAAGCTATTATGATTAGATGATGATATTCTGTTCTATGGGAGCTTCACTATATTATATTTCTCTATTGTATTTTATCCATGCGCTGTGAGTTTTACGATAGAGTCTACGATGTTTATTTTACCCTTGGCGGTCACTCATGGCTGCCTGGCACACTTTCAGCGCACCATTCCCTTGTTTCCGTGCAGGAGTCATGGGCGGTCGTCACAGCGATGAAGAAGGTTAAATTATAAAAGGATATTGTTGTAATTATTTATATAAAAATCGAGTAACTTCAAAAATGTATATCTTTTTCATACGAGGTCGAAAACGCGCGAAACCAGTTGCGTTGGAATCTTATGGACGAGCACTACGCGATGGAGTTAGATTGGAGTCGTTTGGAGTTAGTGAGAATTTTGCGTAAAATTAAACGCGCGTTTAATTTTATTCGAAATAAATCGCTAAAACGAAATTGAAATCAAGGTGAGAACTTCTCACTCAATCAAATCGGTTCCGATTTTATTTTAAATAGTTAGATTTAAAATATTTGAATGCATGTTTGAATGATGATTGTTATCTATTGATTGTTAAAATAGACATTATGCGCCGTTAGTAAGCGGATGTTATTTATTAAAAACATATACCGCGAATATTTCATAAACAGTGAAATTGGTATTATATATAATAGCAATATATATATTGGCATATATATATATTGGAGTTATTGATTTCCCGCATTTGTTTAGCGGATGAGACCCTATTGCGCCGTCTATTAAGCGGATAATATTTTAAATCCCATATACCGCGATAATTCCGTACTGGAGCGGAATTGGTATTGTGCTAATGTTTGTGGATGCAGGAAAACAGGTTGGAGGGATCCAACTGGATTCCTCAACAGTATTTATTTGATTATGGATATTTTGATATTCGTTGATTATCATATCGATATATGATATCGTTGTTGTCGTGATTGACTATTTGGTGTGTAGCATCACTAGGTCAAATTTTGGAAAATTAAAATGATTTTTAAGGGATTTTTGAAAGTATACGTTTATAAAATATTTTTGGAACTGATCCATTTTAAATAAATAAACGTTATAATTTTTAATGTTATAAAAATTATGATTTTTGAGAAAATATAGTTAAAAGCTGATTTTTGAGAAATATGGGTTAATGGTTTTATAAAATAGTTTAGATTGAAATTTCTGAATTTATTGTAAAAAGTTGAAATATATGATTTATGAAATTTGATTATTTTATAAATCAAAATGATAAAATTTATAAAGGAGTTTAAAGACGTTTTAAAATAGTAATATAAATTGATTTATATTAAAGGATTTATAAATGGATATTTATAAATTGAAATATTGACATTATAAAACGAGTTTTTATAAGTGTTTGAATGAAGTGAAAATGAATTTTGTAAATGAATGGAATTCATAAAATTAAAAATGGTGAAGTTATAAATGAAATTTATAAATAGTAAGATTTATAAATTTTATAAAGTTATTAAAAGAATAGTTTTGAATAAATCATTGAATCTTATAAGTTATAGGATTTATAATTATGAAGTTCAAAAGAATGATTCTTGTAAACAAATAAATTATAAGTGTTTAACTTATAATGTGAACTTTTAGGTTATAATTGAGTTATGAATTGAATATAGGTTAATAAAGGAATTTATAAAAGGAAGTTGTTATAAAATAAATAGAAATGGAATTTATAAACGTTGTTTTATAAATTCGCAAACGACTTATTTTGATAAGTAAATTGTTAAAACTTATTAATGGAGTTATATTCACGTTTTTTTGACTGTGAATAATCCTTTGAAATAAAATGAATAAAAGGATGAAATGTGTTAACGTAGTATATTCACGTTTTTGAATAGTGAATAATATGTTAAAGAAAACGTTTAGAATGTGATGTTTTAAATAGAATTAAAGCGATCTAACGATGTTTTAAAATGTGTTGAGATTCGAAACCATATATTTCAACATTCATTGTTGAAATAGGTGTTTTCGAGAAATAAAAGGAAATGGTGGACTATAACACTGTTGTTATAGTAAATGATTTCCGAAAGAAAATGTTTTGTATAGTATTGGGATTTATATATCTATCTTAAATTCGAATCCCTATACTAGTGATTTTGGGTTGTCGTAACGATGTTTTACGCAACATTCGTTTTGGCCCAAATAAATATGTTTAAGAGAATGATTTCCTTAAAAGAATGAAATATATACTTAATCTCGATTTAAGTATATTGAATATTTTCCAAGTGTTGAAAATAAATGGATTCGTGAATTACTTATGAATAAATAAGTATGGAAATGTTATTTTTCAATATAAAGTGAATATTAGAGAATTTATCTTTTTGAAGATAAATTGAAATGAATAATTGAAATCGAATATTCATAGATATTTTGGATTATAAATTCACTAAGGAATTTATAAAGGAAAGGGAATTTGTCTAAAAATAAATATTGATTTATTTTTGAAGTATTGAAATTTTATATCTTGTAAAGATATTTTGGAAAATAAATAATTTGGAAAATTATTTGGAATCTGGTGATGTGGTGCATACCCATTGATAGTTCAATAACCGACTATCAATATTTACCTTTGAAAGGTATTTGATGTGATTTGTTTGAATTTGAATGCCACACTTATTTTTGAATAAGCGCTCACTATTCGGGTTAACTGGGAAAGGACCAAGGGGTCGTATAACCCATTCCGAATATGTGATACGTCGTTATGAATTGCAATTGATGACCGGTGTTGAAAACTGAGTATTTGCGAAAGCGATAGGATGACCTATCGATTGTCTCTGCACTGGGTAGCTCCTGGTATAGAGATTCCCTAAGTGATGGGAAATTCGATCGGGATTGTGAATACCCGGATTGCAAGGGCTTCGTGAGAAGTGCCTTCAGTTTTGTTCGAGCCCGGAACAGACTTGTATGGATTGTATGTCTGACATTACAAATTGAGATATAAAGCCGATTTCATTCAAATATATTTCTGTTGGTGGTGGAGAATTTATTCTTTTAGCTTAACACCCTTCTCTGAGACGTACGAGCTCAGAGGTTATGTAGTTGAAGGTTATCAGCGATATATTCCCAATTTGGTAATGTGACATGCTGAGTGTTGCTGTGAAATGATCATTGTGTTGATTATTTGTGATAGGATCGTTTATTTGATCGTCTATCCTGGTGATCATTTCTATGATCATTTGTTGACCCAAAGCATGGCTTTTGTATAAAGTATGTTTTTGTGGACGTGACTTCGTCGAGCCTCACACCTCGGGAATGGTCAAAACAGGAAAGATGCAGCAAGGTTATGAGGGGTAGCGCCCTTTAGGATGTGTGCATTTCCTTCTGGAAAAGGGTGGTATCATGGTATGGAGCCCAGATACTTACTCATGTTGAAAACACTTTATGATTGTGTGAATTGATTGCGAGCGCTCGGTTGAAAGGTCCCAAAGGACCGGGGGATGGCATATTCGGTCAGTTGTTACTCAGTTAGGGGTAACCCGTCCTTGTGTTGGTAGAGATCCGGTTTGGTTCTCGGGGATGTCCATCCAGAGGCATTCTCATGTGGCAATGGGAAGTTCCTTGGCCTGATCATTCGTTGGAAATCCAAAGAAACAATACGTGACTTGTACGGTTTTGGTTGTAGAACCTGCCATCTAATATGGTAGCTATAGTAGGCATAATATAATGGTACCTATGCAGGCTAAGATTTATATTCTACTTTTGAAGTGAATTTTTCCTACACTATGCACTAATAATAATATCAAATGCTCTTTTTAATGCGTATCAAGCATCTTTGACTATCATAAGGAGAAATCTCCTCCGATTTTGCGTTTGCATTTGTGTGTGTGCGGGAGGCCTTATGGTAGTCTCATTTTTAAAAGCATTGCGAATTGACTTTAAAAATATTCCTCTATTTTGATTTTAAAGATAAATAAATTGTTTTGAGTTCTCGCACCAGTCTTGCTTATGCTAGGTGATATGTGATGGGGGGTTCTCGCTTCGCGGTTTGGTGGCGAACGGGAGACTCTTACCCCCACACGTCCTCTTTACGGGGTTGGCTAGGCGAAGCCGTGACATTCGAAAGGGTGGCCGTAAAAGCAAGTTTGGGATATCAGTGTAGTTGTTGTTGTTGTACACTCTGATGATGATGTAATGTAATGTATAAAATGTAATAACTGATAAAGTTCTTTGTTTAAAGATTATTCATTTATTTATTGTATGTTGTTCCGCTGTGAATTGTGAGATTCTGATGTTGTTCTGTTGTTTTCTATTCCGTTCTATCTTCTATCTTCTTTTCCCTCTATTTTTTACCTTCTTATCTCTTCTTCTGTCTCTTTCCTTTTCTTAAAACCCTAAGTGTTCGATTTTTCCGTCGTTCGATTGCTCGGCAGTTGATAAAGTGAGTATCGATGTTGAATTTTCGGAAGTCGAAGAATCGGGTCGTGACAATTTGGTATCAGAGCATATGGTTAAGCGACAACCATGGTTCTGTTGGGTATTACTCATTAGAGATAGAGTCAGTTGTGCTCTAGAATGAGTTTGAGTGTAATAATAGATATGAGAGCGTATTTATTAGTGAATATATATAATTGTTTTATATTGTGATGATTGGTTTGTTGAGTGGTATATAGATTCTGGTTAATACGAGTAATTAACGTTGTTGATAGGGATCTCTAAACACTTGTACAGAACAATTCGACACAGTATTGTTTTAAATTTGGTAAATGAAATAATTTTACCTTGATTATATTTTATATATAAAGAAATAATTTTTCAGACTTATTAAAGTTATATAAGTGGATTGTTAAGTTGTTTGAATAATCTAAATAAAAGAATAATTGTATAAGCAAATGAATTATAAGAATTGAATTATAATTAAAGTGATTTACAATTGTGAAATAAACTTATATATATGAGAAGTGAAACTATGTGAATATATTTATGAATATGAGTTGTAAAATAAAAATGAATTTAAAGTTAAATGGAAATTTACTTTAGAATTTGGAAGCTGAATTGATTTATAAGTGGGAATTTAAGTTAAGTAAAAACAAGTGATGTTTATAAAATGAAGTATAACTTAAGTGATGTAGAATGAAGTTGATATTGGTATCAAAGTAAATTAACAAAGTTAAGAGATAGATATGAACTTGAGTTATGTAATGAAATTCAACTTTTGTAAATTGAATTGAATTAATGGATTGAATGTTAATCAATTGAATGTGAATTAAGTTGATATGAAATAATGAATATAAGTGTTAATTCATTAAAATCTAATGTTATTAGAAGTTGAAAGATTGAATGAAAATCAATTTAATTAAACCAATTGAAAGTGAAGGAGTTAAACCAAATAGAATGAATATAACCAAAGGAATTTGGTTGTAATAGAATATACTTTGGTTGTTATATGATTGTTAATTGATTGTGTGAAGACCCGCAAATCCGTACTCCTTGAATATACACTAATCTCCATTGATTAATTCAAGATGAACAGAAATACGAATGCTCAATGTTTAAGAAAAAGAGAAAGACAGAAGAAGAGAGAAGAAGATTAGAGAAAAGATAGAGAGAGAAAAGAAAACAGAAAATAGAACGGAACAGAAAACAACAGAACAACATCAGAATCTCACAATTCACAGCGGAACAACATATAATAGATAAATGAATGATCTTTAAACAAAGAACTATATCAATTATTACATTTTATACATTTCATTACATTACATCATATCATCAGAGTGTACAACAACAACAAATAGTGCAGCGGAAAAAGAAATACTATATAAACTAGTAATACGCCATGCCATCCAGCTTGCCTCCAGCAATTCCAGTGTTTGCGTAAAAAATGGCCACAAACACCCAATACCGTGAAAGCACCAGTGTATGAATATAAGTCAGCGATATTCAGACACAAATCACAGATCTCAGCAAATAACTCAAATACGTTTGCACAAAAGATGGGCAAAAAACTCCAAGTCGTATGATTTAGTTGATTTTATGTTGTTCGTAGTGATTTAGGTGGTTTATGCAAATGCGTAAAAAGCAGGGACTAAACTGTAAAAGACACACAGATTTATAGTGGTTCGGCCAGAATGTGCCTACGTCCACTTTATATGTTATTCTCCTTTTCCGATCCGATTACAAGTACAAAGCTTGTAGTACAAGTGTATGAAAGTTGTTTGAAAGTTCCTTCCCGGTTTGAGCTCTCAAACTTCTCCGCCATTGTTGTACCCCTTCCCCTCTATTTATAGAGTGAGGCTGGGGGCAGGGGTCTTGGATGTTTATAGCTGCTGGTGGGCCTGGGCTGATGCGATCTGGACCGGCAGCGTTCTGGTTCGGCAGCGTCTTGGTTCGGCGGTGAGTGGTAACATGGGTGATTCGGCAGGTAGTGGAGATAGGGGTTCGGTGGTAGGTTGGATCGGTGGTAACATGGTTCGGTGGGAGCATGGTTCGGTGGTAGCATGGTTCGGTGGTAGGTTGGATCGGTGGTAACATGGGAGTTGGTTCGGTAGTGGCATGGTCCGGTCATGAATGGTCCGGTAGGGTATTGGAGAGGTGAAGTATGGTGGACCGGTATGGCTGGTCCGGCTACCGAATGATATATGCCGAATGGCTTGCCTTTGCCGAATGGGGCTCTATTTGCCGAATGAACTCGGGGACTCCGAGTGTTGAATGCACTTCTGCCTTGCTTCCAATCGATTTTCAATCCCGACCTCCATCATTCCTTGCCAATTTGTCGATATTCCAGTTTTGACCAAAAAATGGGATAACACTTTGCCCCCCAAAACATGCCTTGTGATAACAAGGCGTGTTTTGAATAGTCCCGAATCCAATATCCAATGTCAATAGCCATATTGCCAGAGTAGATCATCCTTGACTGCTCCGAGTCGATATCCAGTTCCAAATCCAATAACCAAAGCTTGAGCCAATTCCATGTCCATCCGAACTTGACAACGGAGTCCCAAACCATCCTTATCCAATGGCCAACAACCGAATCCAGGACCTCTTTGGGTCCATGTCCAAATTTATAACCTCTCCGGGCTCTTGCCAAGCGCAATCCACACCTGACGGTCGTGATCCAGGCACAATCCACACCTGACGGTCGTGATCCAGCGTCCCTGGACGTTGAGCCATGCGTAATCCATACTTGACGATCTTGGTCCAGTGTCCCTGGACGTTGAGCTAACCTCTCCGGGTTCTTGCCAAGCGTAATCCATGCTTGACGATCTTGGTCCAGTGTCCCTGGACGTTGAGCAAACCTCTCCGGGTTCTTGCCAAGCGTAATCCATACTTGACGATCTTGGTCCAGTGTCCCTGGACATTGAGCTAACCTCTCCGGGTTCTTGCCAAGCGTAATCCATACTTGACGATCTTGGTCCAGTGTCCCTGGACGCTGTACAATGCCATGGCTTAAGTCCTAAGCCGAATCCTGGTCTCTCCGGACCCTTGCCGAGCATAGTCCATACTCGACGACCTGAAAATAACGATTGATAATATAGGGCCTAAGTCCTAGGCCGAATCCTGGTCACTCCGGACCCTTGCCGAGCATAGTCCATACTCGACGACCTGAATGAGTCAATTTACCATGTTCGGGCAAAGTGACTCACCCCTTGCCAGGCATAATCCATACCCGACGACCGTTTATCAAAAATCAGATAAAAATCCAATCAAAATCCAATCCAAAATCTAAATCCAAAATCCAAATCCAAAATCCAGATCAAGAATCCAAAATCCAAATCCAAAATCCAGAAAACCAGAAATCCAAACCAGTATTCAAAACCGAAAACAATCATCCAAAGGAAAATCCAAACCAAAAAGCAAGAAAAAACCAGGAGCTCAATCCGAGCTCCAAAACCGAAAACCAAAAAGAAAAGCATTGTCCAATCCAAAAGAAAAAGATAAATTTCACAAACCATAGCGTCGCAGTTTATCATCATTCAGAGCATGCCTAGGGGCTATCTCCGTCCCCGTACATGTGTAAATGACTTGGTTGCTTGCCAATAGTTTGCTACTTATTTCATATTAACCTGGTTAAGGGACGATCAACCGACCATCATTCCTGGGCCTCCCACCATCGTAGCTTGAGGTAGGCGGTGGTTGCTCCTGCCTCGCCGTTGCACTCCGCGGTCCAACATATTGTGGCAGTTGTCCATTCCTTACATGTTCCTCAATTATGTCCTTTAAGTGCCTGCAGCTGTTGGTGTCGTGTCCATCCAAATCATGAAAGAGACAGTGCCTTCCTGATGTCCTTTCCCGTTCTGTTGGTTCTCTCCTAGCCGGCCTCCGGTAGTGAAGGCGATTTCGAGTATTCAGGTATATCCGCTCCGGTGTCTCGTTCAATCCTGTGTATGTGGAAAACTTTGGATCCTTCCATTGCTTCCTAGCATTTCCAGAATCACTGTCCAACTTCCTTTTTCCTTTGTTTTTATCCGAACCATTGCTGGATGGTCCTCCCCCCTCAACCGCGTTAACCTTTTTCAGCTTTAAATCCGTACTCGCATCTTCTTGTCGAAGGAACCTTTCTGCCTCATGAAAAAATTCGTCGAGATTCCGTGGGGGATCTCGTATCAGAGATACCTTGAAATCCGAGTTCTCCCTGACTCCTGATACTGCTGCCATTAAAACCATCGATGGATCGGGCCGATCCACCGAAGCAACTGCGGCACTGAATCGAGTTAGAAAAGCTCTAAGCGATTCATCCATCCTTTGCCTTACCGACGTCAATGTCATCACATTCTTCGGTCTCTTGACATGAACCCGAAACTGTCCCAAAAACCTTTCCACCAATTCCCTCCAAGTCCTGATAGATCCTTCTTCCAGCTGCCTGAACCACATTGCAGCTAAGTCCGTCAAGTACAAAGGGAAGCATCGGGCCATCACCTCCTCCGATGCCCCCAGCACCTCCATGTGTCTGGTGTATCTCATCAAGTGATCCGTAGGGTCTTCCTTGCCATTGTATGCCTCCACGCTAGGTAGCTTGAACTTAGGTGGATTCTGAGCCATCCTTATTTCCCGGGTGAACGGACTCCTGTTTACTCCTTCCAAGTCTCCGTTGGTCAAACCACCTCGCACAGTCTTCCTGATTATATCTACCAATCCACCGTTATCTGTCGGGGGTTGCCCCCGAGGGAACTCCGGTACATACTCTTCGTGTGGCTCGTTAGCAGCAACGTTGGTTCTAGCCTGTTGAACTCCTTCCAAAGGTTCTCCTGTGTTGAATCCTGTGGGCCTGCCCCCAAGCCCTTGTTGATTGCCGCCTGGCTCCGTATCCTGTCCTTCATTGGGTTCCATAACCCTAGCTTCTTGTCCTGCATCCACAGCCGTTGTAGCTGTTCCTAGGTTCTGCATCCCTGCAACTCTCATTTGCTCCAAGAAAGTTTGCATCATTTCCTGTTGACTTTTCAGCAACCTCTCTTGCAGTGAATTTGTTATGGCTTCCATTTCATCCCGGGTTATATAGATCGAAGCCGGTCCTTCCTCACCTCCGGAGGATGCTTGTTGACTTCCTCCTTGTTGGCTTCTCTCAGCCCTTAGCCTTCTACTGTTTTGCCTAGTCATTGTCTTCCAAATCCAAACTTCTATCCGATGTAGTGGGAGCTGGTCCTTCTCAGTGAAAGCACCAAAATGTTTGCGTAAAAAATGGCCACAAACACCCAATACCGTGAAAGCACCAGTGTATGAATATAAGTCAGCGATATTCAGACACAAATCACAGATCTCAGCAAATAACTCAAATACGTTTGCACAAAAGATGGGCAAAAAACTCCAAGTCGTATGATTTAGTTGATTTTATGTTGTTCGTAGTGATTTAGGTGGTTTATGCAAATGCGTAAAAAGCAGGGACTAAACTGTAAAAGACACACAGATTTATAGTGGTTCGGCCAGAATGTGCCTACGTCCACTTTATATGTTATTCTCCTTTTCCGATCCGATTACAAGTACAAAGCTTGTAGTACAAGTGTATGAAAGTTGTTTGAAAGTTCCTTCCCGGTTTGAGCTCTCAAACTTCTCCGCCATTGTTGTACCCCTTCCCCTCCATTTATAGAGTGAGGCTGGGGGCAGGGGTCTTGGATGTTTATAGCTGCTGGTGGGCCTGGGCTGATGCGATCTGGACCGGCAGCGTTCTGGTTCGGCAGCGTCTTGGTTCGGCGGTGAGTGGTAACATGGGTGATTCGGCAGGTAGTGGAGATAGGGGTTCGGTGGTAGGTTGGATCGGTGGTAACATGGTTCGGTGGGAGCATGGTTCGGTGGTAGCATGGTTCGGTGGTAGGTTGGATCGGTGGTAACATGGGAGTTGGTTCGGTAGTGGCATGGTCCGGTCATGAATGGTCCGGTAGGGTATTGGAGAGGTGAAGTATGGTGGACCGGTATGGCTGGTCCGGCTACCGAATGATATATGCCGAATGGCTTGCCTTTGCCGAATGGGGCTCTATTTGCCGAATGAACTCGGGGACTCCGAGTGTTGAATGCACTTCTGCCTTGCTTCCAATCGATTTTCAATCCCGACCTCCATCATTCCTTGCCAATTTGTCGATATTCCAGTTTTGACCAAAAAATGGGATAACATCCAGAATATCCAGAATATCCTGATAAACCTAACTCTTGACTGCCCGTGCGGAAATTGGTGGACACCCAGAGTTTAGGAAGGAAAACAATAAACTCCGAGTCAGTCATGTGACTGGTGTGAGAACTCAAAACAGCTTATTTATCTTTGAAATCAAAATAGAGGAATATTTTTAAAGTCAATTCGCAATGCTTTTAAAAATGAGACTACCATAAGACCTCCCGCCACACACACAATGCAAACGCAGACTTGGAGGAGATTTCTCCTTATGATAGTCAAAGATGCTTGATACGCATTAAAAAGAAACATTTGATATTATTACTAGTGCATAGTGTAGGAAAAATTCATTTCGAAAGTAGAATATAAATCTTAGCCAGCATAGGTACCATTATAGTATGCTTACTATAGCTACCATATTAGATGGCAGGTTCTACAACTAAAACCGTACAAGTCTCGTATTGTTTCTTTGGATTTCCAACGAATGATCAGGCCAAGGAACTTCCCATTGCCACATGAGAATGCCTCTGGATGGACATCCCCGAGAACCAAACCGGATCTCTACCAACACAAGGCCGGGTTACCCCTAACTGAGTAACAACTGACCGAATATGCCATCCCCCGGTCCTTTGGGACCTTTTCACCGAGCGCTCGTAATCAATTCACACAATCATAACAAAGTGTTTTCAACATGAGTAAGTATCTGGGCTCCATACCATGATACCACCCGTTTCCAGAAGGAAATGCACACATCCTAAAGGGCGCTACCCCTCATAACCTTGCTGCATCTTTCCTGTTTTGACCATTCACGGGGTGTGAGGCTCGACGAAGTCACGTCCACAAAAACATACTTTATACAAAAGCCATGCTTTGGGTCAACAAATGATCATAGAAATGATCACCAAGATAGACGATCAAATAAACGATCCTATCACAAATAATCAACACAATGATCATTTACAGCAACACTCAGCATGTCACATTACCAAATTGGGAATATACCGCTGATAACATTCAACTACATAACCTCTGAGCTCGTACATCTCAGAGAAGGGTGTTAAGCTAAAAGAATAAATTCTCCGCCACCAACAGAAATATATTTGAATGAAATCGGCTTTATATCTCAATTTGTAATGTTAGACATACAATCCATACAAGTCTGTTCCGGGCTCGAACAAAACCGAAGACACTTACAAAGAAGTCCTTGCAATCCGGATATTCACAATCCTGATCGGATTTCCCATCACTTAGGGAGTCTCTATACCGTTGCAACTCAGTGCAGAGGCAATCGACAGGTCATCCTATCGCTTTCGCAAATACCGGGTCTTCAACACCGATCTTCAAATGCAATTCATAACGACGTATCACATATTCGGAATGGGTTATACGACCCCACGGTCCTTTCCCGGTTAACCCGAATAGTGAGCGCTTATTCAAAAATAAGTGTGGCATTCAAATTCAAACAAATCACATCAATTACCCATTCAAAGGGAAATATTGATAGTCGGTTATTGAACTATAAATGGATATGCACACATCACCAGTTTCCAAATAATTTTCCAAATTATTTATTTTCCAAAATATCTTTACAAGATATATAATTCAATATCTCAAAAATAAATCAATATTTATTTTTAAACAAGTTCCCCTTTTTATTCATAAATTCCATAGTGAATTTATATTCCAAAATATCCATGCATATACGATTTCAATTATTCATTTCAATTTATCTTCAAAAAGATAAATTCTCAAAGTATTCACTTTATATTGGAAAACATTTCCATACTTATTTAATAAGTAATTCACAGATTTTATTTATTTTCAACACTTGGAAAATATTCAATATACTTAAATCGAGATTAAGTATATATTTCATTCTATAAGGAAATCATGCTCTTAAACATATTTCTTTGGGCCAAAACGAATGTTGCGTAAAACATCGTTACGACAACCCAAAATCACTAGTATAGGGATTCAAAATTTAAAACAGATATATAAATCCCAATACTATACAAAACATTTCCTTTCGGAAACCATTTACTATAACAACAGTGTTATAGTCCACCATTTCCTTCTATTTCTCGAAAACGTCTATTTCAACAATCAATGCTGAAATCTATGGTTTCGAATCTCAACACATTTTAAAACATCGTTAGATCGTTTTTAATTCAATTTAAAATATCACATTCTAAACATTTTCTTTAACATATTATTCACCATTCAAAAACGTGAATATACTACGTTAACAAATTTCATCCTTTTATACATTTCATTTTAAAGGATTATTCACAGTCAAAAACGTGAATATAACTCCATTAATAGGTTTCAACAATTTACTTATCAAAATAAGTCGTTTGCGAATTTATAAAACAACGTTTATAAATTCCATCTATTAACCTATTCAATTTATAACTCAATTATAAAACAAAATTCATATCATAAGTTAAACACCTATAATTTATTTGTTTGCACAATCGTTCCTTTAAACTTCATAATTATAAATCTTATAACTTATAAGATTCAATTATTTATCCAAATATATTCTTTCAATAATTTCACAAAATTTATAAATCTTACTATTTATAAATTTCATTAATAACTTCACCATTTATAATTTTATAAATTCCATTCATTTACAAAATTCATTTTCACTTCTTTCAAACACTTATAAAAACTTGTTTTATAATGTCAATATTTCAATTTATAAATATCCATTTATAAATCTCTTAATATAATTCAATTTATATTATTCTTTAAAACGTCTTTAATCTCCTTTATTATTTCACCATTTTGATTTATAAAATAATCAAATTTTATAAATCCTATATTTTAACTTTTTATAAAAATTTCAAAAATCCCGAGTAAACTCTTTTATAAAATCATTAATTCCTTATTTCTCAAAAATCAGCTTTTAACTATATTTTCTCAAAAACCATAATTTTATAACTTTTAAAAGTATAACGTTTATTTATTTAAAATGAATCAATTTCAAACATATAGTATATTTTCAAAAATCACTTTAAAAATCATTTTAAAATTCCAAAATTTGGTCCAATGATGCTACATACCAAATAGCCAATCACGACAACAACGATATCATATATCGATATGAAAATCAATGAATATCAAAATATCCATAATCAAATAAATACTGTTGAGGAATCCAGTTGGATCCCTCCAACCTGTTTTCCTGCATTCACAAACATTAGCACAATACCAATTTCGCTCCAGTACGAAATTATCGCGGTATATGGGATTTAATAATATTATCCGCTTAATAACGGCGCAATAGGGTCTCATCCGCTAAACAAAAAATGCGAGAAATCAACAACTTCAATATATACATATGCCAATATATATATATTGCTATTATATATAATACCAATTTCACTGTTTATGAAATATTCGCGGTATATGTTTTTAATAAATAACATCCGCTTACTAACGGCGTATAAAGTCTATTTTAACAATCAATAGATATCTATCATCATTCAAACATGCATTCAAATATTTCAAATCTAACTATTTAGAATAAAATCGAAACCGATTCGATTGATTGAGAAGTTCTCACCTTGATTTCAATTTCGTTTTAGCGATTTATTTCGAATAAAATTAAACGGACGTTTAATTTTACCCGAAATTCTCACTAACTCCAAACCACTCCAATCCAATTCCATCACGTAGTGCTCGTCCATACGATTCCAACGCAACTGGTTTCGCGCGTTTTCGACCTCGTATGAAAAAGATATGATTTTACAAAGTTTACACGATTTTAATAACTATAATTACAACATTAATTTATAATTAAAACCCTACAACATCTTCACCGTACATTTCATTTGGAAAAATATGGGCCGCGCGTTGCTTTCTCTCCCAACGCAACCATCTACAGGTCACGATGCCTAAAACCGAACCCATACGCGTTGCCTCATCCATGAATTTCGAGCCTCCTCCTTCCATCTTCACGCCGATCAAGCACCTCCACTTCAAAGCCCCACACGCAAGCTACCACCACCAAGAAGAGCACAAAGCTCGGTCACGTCCCCAGCTCGAAAACCGAGCACGATTTCCCCATGAACGCGGCCGTATAACTCTCCCATCGTCACTCCGATGACGATCTCAGCAGTTCACATCGTAGAGCTCAAAGCCCTCTACGGTCTTGTAGTTGAAAGCTTCTCGAAATAATCAGTAGATTTTGAGGAATTGAAGGAGGAAGTTAGGACATTTTCGGCCATTCATTATCAAAGTGGCGGCTGCAGTTTATAATTAGGGTTTTATTTATTTTTTAATTTAGAGAGAGAGAGAGGGTATTTATAGAAGAACGAACGAACACTATTCATCCGGGAATTACGAACTCCGATTTACGCGCCGTAACCAGCGTTTCTAGGGTTTACCCCGCGTTCCGGACACAATGGAATAGGTTTCGGAAGCTAATTCGGACATCTGTGCGAGTTATGGCTACAAACGTTCAATTTAAATTAAATCGATTTAAACGATTTTCTAGGCGTTTTAATTTGTACCGGACAAACAGTAAATCCAATTGACACGAAATTTGAAACCATACAATAATATCACATTACGGATCCGATGAAACTGGTTTCGTCGAAATCCGAGACTTTTTGAAAAATGGCTATTTTAACTCGCCAAATTAAAATTAAAAACAATTCGATGCGTTTCGAGCTGCCACGATCAAACGATAGCTCCGATTGACACGAAAATTGAAATCCGGTAATAACTAACTATTACGGATCTAATGGAACTGGTTTCGTTCAATTCTGAGACTGTTCAAAAATTGACTATTTTCACTAGTCGATTTAATTATTAAAATATTCAATTTTCACAAATTAACTCTTAATTCGATTTTAAAAGTTCTAAAATATCATTCTAACTCCAATATGATAAAATAAAATTTTACAAATCATTTTCAATCATATTTAACTCAATTTTCAATTATTTCCATAATTTCACATATTAAATTATTGATTTAATTATCCAATTAAATCCAAAAATTCAAATAAAAATTTATTTGACTTATAAATTCACTTATTAATTTTTAAAATTAATTAAATATTCAAATTTTAATTAATAAAAATTCTGGGTCGTTACAGATTGTATATAATTCATTAAGTGTTAAGGAAATTGGAAGCTAAAGTAATTAAAATTCAATTGGAAGTTAAGTGAATCTTAAATAGAATTGAAATTGTATTGGAAGTGAACCAACTTGAATATGAATTAGTAAATATAAACTAATTAAGAATGAATGTTAGTAAACATCCACTGTGAATGAATCAAATGTGATTAAATTGAAAACCCAATTCATTGAATATTAATGAGAATATAAATGAATATTGATTTGGTTATGGATGATAGTTGGTTGATGTTTGCATTTGTTGCTTTAGTTTCATTTGTTATGTTGGCATATATAGTTATTATGTTGCTATATGTTGTATATTGATACTATTGTCTATATGCATGATTCTCATGTTGTTTGTTGAGTGTTTAGTAGGTGCAGATCGCGTTTGCTTCGCATTTGGAGCTCGCTTTCGCGCTATAATAGCCGTATATGCTCGCTAATAAAATATAAGGTACATATCTCGGATTAAATATCGTACTTTTACACTTTTTTCCCTTCGGGATGCCTCATTACTTGATGAGATGTATATTTGTGATATATATACTGTCATTTTTTTTCGGATCGAGCCGCGCAAAGGAGACTATGGCGAATTTTTCCGAAAATTTAAGGCGCTAGAAAAATTCGAGAAAATTGGAAAATTTTGAAAACTTTAACTTTGATTTGAAGTTGAAAGTTAAACAATAGTAGTTGTTTTTGAAAAGATAACTAAGTATGATTTGAAACTTACTAAAGTTATTGTAAGAAGTTTAACTATATATTTTGGAAAATTAATAGATTCTGTAACTTTTCTTACTTAATAATTTCGAGGATGAAATTCTTTTAAGGGGGGAAGATTGTAACGACCCAGAATTTTTATTAATTAAAATTTGAATATTTAATTAATTTTAAATAATAGTAAGTGAAATTTATTAGTCGAATAAATTTTATTTCGAATTATTGGATTTAATTGAATAATTAAATCGATAATTTAATATGTTGAATTATGGAAATAATTGAAAATTGAGTTAAATATGATTGAAAATGATTTGTAAAATTTTATTTTATCATGTTGAAGTTAGAATGATATTTTAGAACTTTTAAAATCGAATTTAGAGTTAATTTGTGAAAATTGAATATTTTAATATTTAAATCGACTAGTGAAAATAGTCAATTTTTGAACAGTCTCAGAATTGAACGAAACCAGTTCCATTGGATCCGTAATAGTTAGTTATTACCGGATTTCAATTTTCGTGTCAATCGGAGTTATCGTTTGATCGTGGCAGCTCGAAACGCATCGAATTATTTTTAATATTAATTTGGCGAGTTAAAATAGTCATTTTTCAAAAAGTCTCGGATTTCGACGAAACCAGTTTCATCGTATCCGTAATGTGATATTATTGTAAGGTTTCAAATTTCGTATCAATTGGATTTACCGTTTGTCCGGTACAAATTAAAACGCCTAGAAATCGATTTAAATCGGTTTAATTTAAATTGAACGTTTGTTGCCATAACTCGCACATATGATCGAATTAGCTTCCGAAACATGTTCCATTGTGTCCGGAACGCGGGATAAACCCTAGGAACGTCAGTTTCGACGCGTAAATCGGAGTTTGGAAAATCGGAATGAATAGTGTTCATAAAATTCTCTATAAATAGACCTTAATTTCCAAAAAAAATAAAAATAACTAAACCTTAAACCTAACTATATGCAGCCGCCATCTCTTATACCAATGGCCGAAAATTAGTTATCTTCCTCCACCAATCTCTGTTCATCCATCGACTTTTAGCCAAAGTCACCAACTAGTAAATCGAAGAGCATGAAGAGCTCTATAATATCAACGGTGATGATCGGGTTTGCTTGAGTGGATCGTCGGCAAAATCGCCTTGAAGTCAGGCCGTTGCGCACGCGTTTTCTGATGAAGGAGGGGGCCGAGTTCTATGGTACTGGGGCCGATGGTGGCTCTGGCGTGGGGCTACGTGGTGGTGGCGTTTGATCGAGGCTAGGTCGTCGTTTTGGTCGCGATACGTAACCCTAATATTATGTTGAATGGGTTGGTTGCGTTCATGTTCTGGAAGAAGAACGTGGAAGGAGAAGAGAGTATGTATACGGCCTGGATTCACGCAACAGAAATCAAGGGCTGCGATGAAGAAGGTTAAATTATAAAAGGATATTGTTGTAATTATTTATATAAAAATCGAGTAACTTCAAAAATGTATATCTTTTTCATACGAGGTCGAAAACGCGCGAAACCAGTTGCGTTGGAATCGTATGGACGAGCACTACGCGATGGATTTGGATTGGAGTCGTTTGGAGTTAGTGAGAATTTTGGGTAAAATTAAACGCGCGTTTAATTTTATTCGAAATAAATCGCTAAAACGAAATTGAAATCAAGGTGAGAACTTCTCACTCAATCGAATCGGTTCCGATTTTATTTTAAATAGTTAGATTTAAAATATTTGAATGCATGTTTGAATGATGATTGTTATCTATTGATTGTTAAAATAGACATTATGCGCCGTTAGTAAGCAGATGTTATTTATTAAAAACATATACCGCGAATATTTATAAACAATGAAATTGGTATTATATATAATAGCAATATATATATATATTGGCATATATATATATATTGGAGTTATTGATTTCCCGCATTTGTTTAGCGGATGAGACCCTATTGCACCGTCTATTAAGCAGATAATATTTTAAATCCCATATACCGCGATAATTCCGTACTGGAGCGGAATTGGTATTGTGCTAATGTTTGTGGATGCAGGAGAACAGGTTGGAGGGATCCAACTGGATTCCTCAACAGCATTTATTTGACTATGGATATTTTGATATTCGTTGATTATCATATCGATATATGATATCGTTGTTGTCGTGATTGACTATTTGGTGTGTAGCATCACTAGGCCAAATTTTGGAAAATTAAAATGATTTTTAAGGGATTTTTGAAAGTATACGTTTATAAAATATTTTTGGAACTGATCCATTTTAAATAAATAAACGATATAAATTTTTAATGTTATAAAAATTATGATTTTTGAGAAAATATAGTTAAAAGCTGATTTTTGAGAAATATGGGTTAATGGTTTTATAAAATAGTTTAGATTGAAATTTTGAATTTATTGTAAAAAGTTTAAATATAGGATTTATGAAATTTGATTATTTTATAAATCAAAATGATAAAATTTATAAAGGAGTTTAAAGACGTTTTAAAATAGTAATATAAATTGATTTATATTAAAGGATCTATAAATGGATATTTATAAATTGAAATATTGACATTATAAAACGAGTTTTTATAAGTGTTTGAATGAAGTGAAAATGAATTTTGTAAATGAATGGAATTCATAAAATTAAAAATGGTGAAGTTATAAATGAAATTTATAAATAGTAAGATTTATAAATTTTATAAAGTTATTAAAAGAATAGTTTTGAATAAATCATTGAATCTTATAAGTTATAGGATTTATAATTATGAAGTTCATAAGAATGATTCTTGTAAACAAATAAATTATAAGTGTTTAACTTATAATGTGAACTTTTAGGTTATAATTGAGTTATGAATTGAATATAGGTTAATAAAGGAATTTATAAAAGGAAGTTGTTATAAAATAAATAGAAATGGAATTTATAAACGTTGTTTTATAAATTCGCAAACGACTTATTTTGATAAGTAAATTGTTAAAACTTATTAATGGAGTTATATTCACGTTTTTTTGACTGTGAATAATCCTTTGAAATAAAATGAATAAAAGGATGAAATGTGTTAACGTAGTATATTCACGTTTTTGAATAGTGAATAATATGTTAAAGAAAACGTTTAGAATGTGATGTTTTAAATAGAATTAAAACGATCTAACGATGTTTTAAAATGTGTTGAGATTCGAAACCATAGATTTCAACATTCATTGTTGAAATAGGTGTTTTCGAGAAATAAAAGGAAATGGTGGACTATAACACTGTTGTTATAGTAAATGATTTCCGAAAGAAAATGTTTTGTATAGTATTGGGATTTATATATCTATCTTAAATTCGAATCCCTATACTAGTGATTTTGGGTTGTCGTAACGATGTTTTACGCAACATTCGTTTTGGCCCAAATAAATATGTTTAAGAGAATGATTTCCTTAAAAGAATGAAATATATACTTAATCTCGATTTAAGTATATTGAATATTTTCCAAGTGTTGAAAATAAATGGATTTGTGAATTACTTATGAATAAATAAGTATGGAAATGTTTTTTTTCAATATAAAGTGAATATTAGAGAATTTATCTTTTTGAAGATAAATTGAAATGAATAATTGAAATCGAATATTCATAGATATTTTGGATTATAAATTCACTAAGGAATTTATAAAGGAAAGGGGAATTTGTCTAAAAATAAATATTGATTTATTTTTGAAGTATTGAAATTTTATATCTTGTAAAGATATTTTGGAAAATAAATAATTTGTAAAATTATTTGGAATCTGGTGATGTGGTGCATACCCATTGATAGTTCAATAACCGACTATCAATATTTACCTTTGAAAGGTATTTGATGTGATTTGTTTGAATTTGAATGCCACACTTATTTTTGAATAAGCGCTCACTATTCGGGTTAACCGGGAAAGGACCAGGGGGTCTTATAGCCCATTCTGAATATGTGATACGTCGTTATGAATTGCAATTGATGACCGGTGTTGAAGACCGAGTATTTGCGAAAGCGATAGGATGACGTATCGATTGTCTCTGCACTGGATAGCTCCTGGTATAGAGATTCCCTAAGTGATGGGAAATTCGATCGGGATTGTGAATACCCGGATTGCAAGGGCTTCGTGAGAAGTGCCTTCGGTTTTATTCGAGCCCGGAACAAACTTGTATGGATTGTATGTCTGACATTACAAATTGAGATATAAAGCCGATTTCATTCAAATATATTTCTGTTGGTGGCGGAGAATTTATTCTTTTAGCTTAACACCCTTCTCTGAGACGTACGAGCTCAGAGGTTATGTAGTTGAAGGTTATCAGCGATATATTCCCAATTTGGTAATTTGACATGCTGAGTGTTGCTGTGAAATGATCATTGTGTTGATTATTTGTGATAGGATCGTTTATTTGATCGTCTATCCTGGTGATCATTTCTATGATCATTTGTTGACCCAAAGCATGGCTTTTGTATAAAGTATGTTTTTGTGGACGTGACTTCGTCGAGCCTCACACCTCGGGAATGGTCAAAACAGGAAAGATGCAGCAAGGTTATGAGGGGTAGCGCCCTTTAGGATGTGTGCATTTCCTTCTGGAAAAGGGTGGTATCATGGTATGGAGCCCAGATACTTACTCATGTTGAAAACACTTTATGATTGTGTGAATTGATTGCGAGCGCTCGGTTGAAAGGTCCCAAAGGACCGGGGGATGGCATATTCGGTCAGTTGTTACTCAGTTAGGGGTAACCCGGCCTTGTGTTGGTAGAGATCCGGTTTGGTTCTCGGGGATGTCCATCCAGAGGCATTCTCATGTGGCAATGGGAAGTTCCTTGGCCTGATCATTCGTTGGAAATCCAAAGAAACAATACGTGACTTGTACGGTTTTAGTTGTAGAACCTGCCATCTAATATGGTAACTATAGTAGGCATAATATAATGGTACCTATGCTGGCTAAGATTTATATTCTACTTTCGAAGTGAATTTTTCCTACACTATGCACTAATAATAATATCAAATGCTCTTTTTAATGCGTATCAAGCATCTTTGACTATCATAAGGAGAAATCTCCTCCGATTCTGCGTTTGCATTGTGTGTGTGTGCGGGAGGCCTTATGGTTGTCTCATTTTTAAAAGCATTGCGAATTGACTTTTAAAATATTCCTCTATTTTGATTTTAAAGATAAATAAACTGTTTTGAGTTCTCACACCAGTCACATGACTGACTCGGAGTTTATTGTTTTCCTTCCTAAACTCTGGGTGCCCACCAATTTCCACACGGGCAGTCAAGAGTTAGGTTTATCAGGATATTCTGGATATTCTGGAATTGCTAGAGGCAAGATGGATGGCATGGCGTATTACTAGTATATAGTATTTCTTTTCCGCTGTTTGTTGTTGTTGTTGTGCACTCTGATGATGATGTAATGTAATGTATAAAATGTAATAACTGATATAGTTCTTTGTTTAAAGATTATTCATTTATTTATTGTATGTTGTTCCGCTGCGAATTGTGAGATTCTGATGTTGTTCTGTTGTTTTCTATTCCGTTCTATCTTCTATCTTCTTTTCCCTCTATTTTCTACCTTCTTATCTCTTCTTCTATCTCTTTCCTTTTCTTAAAACCCTAAGTGTTCGGTTTTTCCGTCGTTCGATTGCTCGGCAGTTGATAAAGTGAGTATCGATGTTGAATTTTCGGAAGTCGAAGAATCGGGTCGTGACAACAATAATATAACATTACGGATCATATGAAACTAGTTTTGCTGAAATTCTAGACTGTTTGAAAGTTGACAAATTTTACATGTTGATTAAATATTAAAATATTCAATTTATACAAATTAAGTTTTAATTCAATTTTAAAAGTTCTCTAACATCACTCTAATCCAACTAGAATTTAATTCATCTTTATAAATCATTTTCATTCATATTAAATTCAAATTTCAGTTATTTACACAATTTCAAATATTAAATTAATAATTTAATTATCCAATTAAATCAAGATATCCGAAATATACGTCCTTCAACTTGTAAAATTTACTTTTGAATATTTAAATTCGATTAAATATCTGAATTTCAAATGACTGAAATTCTGGGTCGTTACATTCTACCCTACTTAAAAGTATTTCGTCCTCGAAACTACCAAGTAAGAAAAAGTCAAAAAATCCATTAATTTTTAAAAAAAAATCGTTCAAATTAGATTTCAAATTCATTTAACATTTAACTTTTCCAAAATCCATTAGTTAAACTCTTATAAAAACTTTTCTATGTTCTCAAATCCATTCATAATTATCTTTTCAAATTATAGCTCAAAATCAAAACTTTAGTTATCAACAATTTTCCAATTTTCTCAAA
Organism: Allium cepa; assembly: GCA_030765085.1. Taxonomy (NCBI): domain Eukaryota; kingdom Viridiplantae; phylum Streptophyta; class Magnoliopsida; order Asparagales; family Amaryllidaceae; genus Allium; species Allium cepa. The sequence continues at coordinate 209,876,686 of CM060939.1, read as the reverse complement.
ATTTTCTAACGCCTTAAATTTTCAAAAAAAATTTGCCATAGCCTCCTTTGCGTGGTTCGATTATAGTAGGATCTCAACATATATATATATATATGTATGTATGTATGTATGTATGTATGTATGTATGTATGTATGTTACAAATATACATCTCATCTTCGAGGATGAGGCATCCCGTAGGGAAAAAATATAAAAGTACGATATGTAATCCAAGATATGTATCTTATATATTATTAGCGAGCATATACAGCTAATATAACACGAAAGTGAGCTCCAAATGCAAAGCAAGCGCTATTCGCACCAACTAAATACTCAACAAAAAAATGAGAAATAGGTATATATGAAAGTAATATCAATATACATCATATATCGATACAACAATATATGCCAATATAGCAAATGCAATCAAAAACAACTAATCCAACCATCAAACAACTATCAACCAACTAACATCCAACAAACCAAACTCTATCCAACAAATCCATAACCAAATTAATATAAATTCATTTCTCATTAATATTCAATGAATGGGTTTTCAATTTATTCACATTTGATTCATTAACATTAGATTTCACTAACGCTCATTCATTCGTATTCAATTAGTTTACATTCACTAATTCATATTCAAATTGGTTCAGTTCCAAATAAAATAAAATTCTATTCTATTTAAATTAACTAACTTCCAATTTGAATTCATTTACTTTAGCTTTCAATTTCATTAACATTTAATGAATTTTTATACAATGCACTAACATCCATCTAACAACCAATGCATATCCCACATAACCAAATTAGTTTAATTTACTCTCAAACATTTATATTTACTTCGTTTACTTTCAATTCGGTTTAACATTTTTAATTTCAATTGGTTTAATATCTAATTGATTTTCATTCAGTTATCCTATTGCTAATTCATTTTACAACTAAAGTTGTTCATTATATAACTCAAATTCATATTCATTTAACTACTTCAGTTCATTAACTTCTTATTATTCAATTTTACTTTGCATATTCATTTTATTTATCAGAATCAACTTGATTCAACATTACTTAAGTTATGTTTCGTTCAATTCTCACTTGCATTTACTTTCACTATACAACTTAAGTTCATCTACTAATTTATTTTAAATTCTTTTATTTAACTTTTAATTAAGTCAAATTTCATATCACTATTCAAATTCAGATTTTGTTTTTGCTTAAAAAAATTGTTTAACCATTTTAACTATTTGGTTTTACTTACATTTTCTCATTTTATAAGTTATACATCTTATTATTATTTAAACTCCCAAATTCATATAATATAATTACTTAACACTTAAGTTTAATTTCTTTACAATAACTTATCTAATCCGGTTTAAATTATTTGACCTTCCTTTAGTTAAATTTAAAATTATACATTTATTATACTAACTCATATTTATTTAACTTCACTAAAGTTAAAATTTCTTTTATTTCATATTGTATGTCCAAATTCATTTTACTTATACTTAACAATTTCAACTTGAATTTTTCTGAATTCAAATTTGTTTTTCAAAACAAAACTTCAATTTACTATTGGTAGCAAATCCATCACACAGAAACTCGAAAATGATACTGATGATGTTGTAGTCATCGCCCTTATTATTTCCCAGCAACAGTTGAATTCATTGCTTTATATTCTTTTCAAATTCGTTTTATTATTTATAAAGCATATTTATAAATCCTTACTTATATAATTTCACTATTTTACTTTACTTATATAAGATTCATTTTAGATTTATTTATCTTATTTAGATTTATAACAACATAACCTCTTTAAATTTGAAAAAAAACCTGTCGAAATCAACGAGATTCCAATTTTCAAATTCTTAGTTTAAATTCATTTTCATTTACAACTCATATTTATAAGTATACTCATGTTGTTTCATTTCTTATATATAAGATTATTTCACAATTGTAAATCATATTAATTATCATTCCATACTTTACAATTCATTAGCTTATTACAATTGTTATTTTTATTAAGATTATTCAACCAGCTTTTATTAACTTGTATATATTTACTTTTTCAAACAATCAAACAATCAATTTGTGTACACTTTAATAATCTGTGAAAAATGTTTCTTTATATATAAAAATAATCGGGGTAAAATTATTTAATTTACCTAATTTAAAATAATATTATGCTGACTTGCCTCGTTTAAGTGTTTAGAAATCCCTATCGATAACATGGCATCCCAAATATCGGCCAAAATTCACAAACAACTTAAACACAATATAAAACATTTTATATCACTAACAAAAACGCGCTAATATGTATAATACACTCAAACTCAATCTAGGGTACTACTGTCCCTATCTATACTGAGTATACATCAAAGCTTAGGAATATACAAAATCTAAGCTCTGACACCAAATGTGACAACCCACAAATCTGTACCCTTTGAATGGACAATAAACCACACATGTCCGACCCATAAAGCACAGATTAACGAAAAGTCAAGAGAAAGAAAAGAAGAGAGAAGAAGAAAAGAGAAGAAAGAGAGAAGAGAGAACCAAACAGAACAATACAGAATCTCACATTGCAGCGGAATAACATATAATATCATATCAGTGACCTTTAGAAAATAGAAACTGTATACATACATACATCAATCAGAGTTCAACAATCAATCACTAAACATCGGCCTAGACAGTTATAATAACCTGACTTTACAATTGCCGATAATATATAGCAACAATAATGTGCACAGCGGATAAGCAAAACTGATACGTGTATATGAAATGAAGATCTCCAGCTCTCCTGCTGAAGCTCCAAAATCACCAAATCTAGACCTTTAAATATACTCGATCTGACCAGAGCATTAAAGTGAAGAACGCCCGGATCAGTCTGGTAAACCAGCGTGAGAAACACACTCAACTGAATTTATTAAATTATCAAACTTTTCCTTTCAAAACAAAAATATCACGTAAGACACGCCCACACATAAACACATACATGTTTTTACCTTACGATAACTAAAACATTTCATATCAAATCATCTTATATTGTACGAGTGTCTAGTATACAAGTAATAATTAAAATAGCCGAAATTGTTACCATTATTAAATTCCAGCATACTAGGCTCTACAAATAAAATGGTACGTACGTAGTGGAGTTTGGATTTCCATACAAACGACCAAGTGAAGGGACTACCTTTCGATGCGTACACCTCTAGATGGATGTCTCGAGAAACCATCACAATGTTCCTCTACCAACATAAGACCAGCCTACCTCTATAACTAGATAATACCGAATATGTCATCCTCCGGTCATTACCGACCTTTTCCGAGGGCCCTCATAGCATACAAACCATAATTATCAGATACACGATGTCATAGCGTGTAAAGATATATCTAGAAGAGGATGATCATATCCTACTTGGGAGTGACCTACTTAGCCCTGCTGCATCTAACCATGTTTCGGTCATTTTTGATTGATGATGCCCGAGGTAACGATCACCTTTCACATAACACATATCACTTTGAATGCCACATGGCCATTTCCGTTGACTACTAATTGCCTTCCACAAAAATACAACCCTTGAGCTCATACGTATCAAGGAGGGTGTTAAGCAAAGAAAAGTTGTCTTCTCTGCCACCACTGATGTACGTTCGTAAAAACCAATGTATGTACCTTTAGAAATGCAATGTCAGACAAACGTCCATACAAGTTTTTCAGGAATAGGACAACTCATAGTTACTTTCTTACCACATCCTGCTGAGAAATCCCTAGGATTAGTAGCGAATATTACTTGCACTGAATATTTCATGACGAAGAGACTGCTACTATTGGATGTAAATTGGAATTTTAATCCCTAATGATCACCAAGCAGCCCTCTACTATGAAAATCCTAAATATCATTATCATCATAACCAATCTGCACAATCGTCGTCTGAAGTGGTTTTCAAATAAATCGATTCTGGTCTCTTCGCACCAACAACGCAAAAGCATTTCTCAACCTCATACAGAAACTAAGTCTCGTAAACTTATCATGCCTCCAACTTTCAACTTGCTATCCTTCGGCCAAGAAGGAAGCTCGATGAATTAAGCAATATTCCAAACAACACGAATCAACATCCTCAACACAAACGATAATCAAGCCTACACAAAAGGCTACGTACTAAGTGTACCACTAAATAGTTCACACATCAAGTCGAAGAACTAAAATGGCCAAATTTTATAGTCGGTTATTTAACCATCAAAGCAAACAAACAAATATTTAGCACCATAAGCAATTATTGGGCCCTTTTAATTAATCTTTTCTTAATTAAATCACTTGCTAGATATTCACTTCAAATTATCTTAAAAAGATATAATCTCAAACCCATTTCAATATTACAATATTGGAAACATTTCCATATGCTTATTTAGTACTAAGTAATTCATAAATCAATTTATTTTCAACACTTAGAAAATATTACATATACTTAAATCATGATTAAGCATTTACTTTAAAAAAATTCTCTTAAAAATATTTATTTGGGTCAAAACGAATGTCGCGCAAAACATCGTTACAATGACCCAAAAATAACTAGTATACAAATTCGATAATTAGATAGGTACATAAATCTCATATACTATACAAAACATCTCCTTTCAAAAATCATTTACTATAACAACAAATATTATAGTCCATCATTTCCCACTTCTCGAAAATGTCTATTTCAACAACGAATGATGAAATCTATGCATTCGATACTTAACACATTTTAAAACATCTTCAAACCATTTAACTCCATTTAAAAGATCACTTCTCAATGCATTTATTTAATTTAAAAGACTATTCACTATCCAAAATCGTGAATATCGTTCATTTACCAAATTCAATATTTCTACACATTTATTAAAGGATAATCAACTGTCCAAAATCGTGGATGAAATTCCTTTAACAAACTTCTATGTCTAGTTTATCAATTTAAATTAGTTTCACATATATAAAACAATGTTTATACATTCACATTTCTATTTATAAAAATTTCAGTTTATAAAATTCCTTTATTAACAATTCCATATAGATCTCATTTACATGCCACAATCCAATTATAAGTTAATTACTTATAATTCTCTTATTTACAAAATTCTTTCTTTTTATAACTTCCTCAATTCATAAATCTATAAATCTTATTTACTTATAAGATCCATTTTTACTTCATTTTAACATTTACAAAGCTCGTTTATGATTCCATCACTTTGATTTATAGAAATTCAAATTTATAAATCTTATATACATACCATTTATATTAATACAGAAATCTCAATGTAAATTATTTTCAAAATAGTTAACTCCATGTTTCAAAAATCCTATTTCGATATATTTCACAAAAATCATAATTTTTATTACATAAAAATTATAACATTTATTTATTCAAAATAAATTCATTTACTTAACTATTCAAAAATTAGTAAAACACCTATTTTCAAAGTCACTTGAAAATCCTTTTTAGTTTGAAATCATCACTTAAACATTTTAAAAATCCAAAAATAGGCCCAATGCTGCAACAACACTAACTACATTAATCACGGCATCCGAATCATCATATATCACATGATAATAGCATATATCACAATATCTATAAATAAAACCAATACTGGTGAGGAATCCAGTAGGATCCCTCCAACCTATCACCTGCAATAAATATGCGTAATAGAATATGTGCACAATGTCCGCTTCTAGGCAAACACGCGTACAAAAGGTCATCCGCTCATACACGGGAACGTATAAGGTCTCATCTGCTCTAATAGGCAGGAATATATCCAAATACCAATCAATATACAGATAATATAATGTATATCATCCAAACAATCATCAATCATCATAAATAAAATTTATTCTCACTTATATAAAAATATCAGTGAGTCAGAAAGAGTGAGTTGTACTCACTTTGGTTCCAATAGCAGTTGTAGTGTTTTATTCCGAATAAAATTAAATGAGCGTTTAAATTTACCTAAAATTTACTCTAGCTCCAATCAACTTCAAACCAGTTCTAAAATGTAATGCTCGTCAATATGGACCAAATGCAACTTGTTTCAGCAAAAATGGACCTCGTATGAAGAAGATACGACGTTTTAAAGTTTGTATGAATTTATATATATAAATTTACAATTTTATTTTTATTTTAAAACCTTAGAATAATCAAGGCCATTCGATTTAGAAATAGAAAATCTGAGCCATGCCATCTTTTTTCTTCCCTCTCGCGTTTCACGCGAATGAAACCCATCGGCCGTTGATTTTTTTGTAGGCGCGACCAACTTCGGTCAATGGGAATTCGATCAACGCCCCTCATCCTATAGCCCTAGCCTAGCTCCACCACTAGCCAACGACCGCACCCCTCTGATCAACTCCACCCGAAAAAACATGTGTGAACACGGCCAAAGACGCGAGCCCTACCCCCTCGATTGTTGTGTCGTTTTAGAGCGTGGCTGTATGGATGGGAAGATCTCACTTTGTTCTACAATTTTCTAGTTAGAGTGAGGGCTTATTATTGTATGGATTGGAAGAAAATAATAGAGAAAGAATCGAGTAATTTTGGCCATTAACAGTAAAGTGGTGGCTAGCCTTAGTTAGGTTACGGTTTTTGTGAAAAAATAATTTTATATGGCCTTATATAGATTTACATCAATTCATTTCTCAATTTTAAACCATTTCGATTTACATCAATTCCAAGTTCGATTTCTAAAATATCAATTTAAAACACTTAATCATATTTGCCTTCAATATTCAATTTAAAATTCATTCTTCAAATATAATTCAATTCTGAGCTCAATTATGAGATATCTTTTTATATCATTTTTACTTAGCAATATACAAAGTCCAAATAAAAATCCAATCTTTTAAAACAATACAATTTTCGAATTTCAAATCTTATTTCGATTATAACTTCAAAATCTTAATTTCGATTATTTAAACAATTCCCATTTCCAAATCTAAATTTCAACATTTCAAGCTCAAGTTTCGAAAATAATTTGATTTCTATAAATTTGATTTTTATTTCTTTTAAATCAAAATCATTTAAATAAATTTCAAATTGAAAATTTTGAAATAATTTAATTTAACCAATCTGGTGTCTATATATAATTTTCTATCCTATGGCCAAATGATCAGTTATTTCAATTTAATTTTGGGGATGGATATATATCATTTCAATCTAAAATAAATGTCACAGGTATATATCATTTCGACCTATTTCTTAATTTATTCGAAATAATTCAATTTACAATTTTATATTATTGATATACAGGCGATAATAGGATATATATAAAAATAAATAAACATCCATTCATCTAAATATCAAATAATTGGCATCCATCACAATCAATCATCCAAACAATCAAGATAATTCACAACCATTTCATAGTTATTAATATCAGGTAATTTACTGGCAATTAAAGCCCAATTACAAATGTAACTGTAAATTTTAATTTTTAACCACTAAATTAAATGATAATTAAATTTATCAAACAACGACCAATAAATTAATATCACTTCAAAATTTCAAATTTAACTAGCATAAAAATATTCTAGTACGTTGTGAGCGTTATAAAACACTCACCTTGATTTTTATTGTTGCCGAGACGATCCAGTTTGGAACTAAAACCGAACAACGTCCAATTTTAGCCCCAAATTTCAGCTGTCTCCAAATCCGCCTAAACTAGCTTCATTACGATGCACTCGTCATGACGATCACAACGCAAAAGGTCTCGTCCCAATCCGACCTTATACGCAGGAGTTATACCGTTTTTAATTTGTCGAAAAATATAAATTAAATTAAAACTCAAATTTATTTTAAAACCAATACTAACACAAACGGCCCAAGGCCCATGTAACATCCATCCTTTTCGCACACTTTAAATCGACACACGTGCCAATTCAAACCATACGGAAGAGCAGATTGTTATAGGGTAAATAAGAAAAACAAAGAAGAAATAAAATAAAACAGAATCTCACAACGGAAGGATAAAATATAATAATCAATATATAGTTCGTAAAACTGTTTATAAAACATTATATTCTTCTTTATACAATAAATATTAGAGTTCACATACCAATAAATATCAGTGCAGTGGAATTAAATGGTGTAGTGGAAAAATATAGCAGATAATAGTAATACAAATCTTCGTCTTCGTCCTCCAGAGCTAAATCTTCAAATCCTGAAACGCTCGGACTGACCTGAGCGAATTTGAAAAGACAAAAACACTCGAGTCAGAACTAAAAGATATTATGTAAGTTAAATCAACAGAAATAAATATGAGTGCAGTAACTCAAGAGATACTCGGGATTTACATCTCCTAAGGATCCGTTAAACTATTTACTATGTAGTATATTTCGCTATTATAATAGTGTCTATAGTAAAATAAACACACTTTCAAATAGCGTTAAGGCTTTACATTTTCCACCTTAACACGTAATAGTCCCAGTAGTCCATCCAATATCTTAGTCCCTCCTGATCGGGAAGCCACCAGAGGATACCACACGGGCTACGGGAGAAATCCAAACTCGTACAAGGCGCGATAGGGTAGGTGACACGGCACAACTAGGCAATGCCAAGGTAGATATACCAATTACGCATCTGGACTGGTGGTAACGCGTAGCTGCTACTACCGCCCACCTCGGACAAACTCCGCCCTAAAATCAAAGAAATCAAAAGTGGCCACCGAAACAGTCCAAAGTCAGAGTATAATATCGAAGAGGAGTATCCGATCAGAGGAATGACCTCATTGGCCCGAGAATCGCTCCTGTTTTAGCCACCTTATGCCAACTCACGGGAGTCGGGTCCACGTAATTACCTCAAAGGAAAACGCCGCCACCATCCTACTTCATTCTGGAATCTCCACCGCGTACACGGTTGTTAAAGTGGTTTTCGGGGTTGGCAGAGAGTATGACAACTTCCGATCCCGGTCTCTTTAAAAACCAAACGTTATTATAACACCGCGGTTATTCCAAAATAATTTATACTTTAAACCAGAATATAATATTTCTTTGAAACCATATAAATACGATATCATTTTTATATTTTCTTTAAACCCCAAATCAATATGATATCATCTTTATTTTATAAATATCCCTTTCCCAAAATCATAATATTTCCAAATATATACCTTGAAACCATAGCTTTGAAACATAACTTTAATACTTAATGGTTTAACTACTATATTACTTTATATATGTAATAAAATAGCTTCTTTAAATTTCACAATAAAATCCCAATATCAATTTGAACCTCCAAATATACCATTTTAATTCCCATATATTTTCACAGCTTAAATATTCTATATTTCAAACTTAAATTTTTATAGTTCATATATTTCCCTCTTTAAATATTCCACTATTTCAAAATGGATTCTTTGAAAATTTAATATATATCAAATCCAATTCCTGTTATTTAAATTTGAAATACTTACTTACTAACAAGCATTATTCAGGTAAAACTCTTAAACTTCAATAACAGGATATTCTTTTAAATTAAAATATTTGATAATATCCTGTAAATCAATTTGATATTCATTAAAACCTCTAACTAAAATCAGGTTAAAAAATCATAGCTTTTTAAATCTTACTTTATTTACATTTCAAACAAATTTTACGAGGAAAATTCTTAAATGTTTTAAATTCAAATCATATGTACATTTATCTTCAACCTTACTTTTAATTAGAGTTATTATAAACTCTATATATAGTAGAATTTCAAATATATTCTTAACCATATTATATAAACGAAATCAACTTCATTATTTAGCTTATTTTAAAATTCGAAACAAATTTATACATAGCTAAATTCATTTTTTTTTACTATATATATATATATATATCCAAATTAAATATTTATTAAACCGTATTCTTTCCAAAACTATAGAAAATCATTTCAAAAATATTATATATATATATACCGCGGTGCCTGTATATAATTTTCTATCCTATGGTCAAGTGATACAGATATTTATTATTTCAATCCGCAATTTAAAAATAAAACTGCGGTTGTATATCATTTCTATCCGCAATCCCGAATGAAATGAAAATGCATAATAACTTGCATTTTATATAATATAGAACACATCATCCATTCACCCAATATCAATCATCAACCAATTAATTGCAATCATCATCAAATTTAAACAAAACATCAATATAGAGCATATAAAATATAACAGGTATCAATGAACAGTTTATAACCAAAAATAGTTTAACAACTGTTTAACTAGCAGTTTATAAGCAAAAATAAATAAATTTTTAACTGTCAATTTATATGCAAAAATAAATAAATTTAACTGGAAATTTATATGCACTAATAAAATTAAATAACAATTAAATTTAAATAAATGCAATTAACTGAGGTGATGATTAAAAACATGCCAAACAGTCATAAATAAATTTCTAAATACATCACAAATCAATTTAACAAACAAAAGAAATATTAGAAGTTGTGAGTGGGTTAAAACACTCACCTTTTGAATTTAAATTGAATTAAAATCCAATTTAAACCCTAAAATTCAACGGCCTTAGAATTTGCCCAAACCCACGTCAAAATGTCATAAATCTCAATACGATCCTAACAAAAAAATTGTGCGTAAATCGGACATTGTATGCGAAAGTTATTCAAGTTATAAGATGACTATTGCCATAATAAAGTGTATATATATATATAGTGACATTAAAATAAACAAAGTAAATACTAAATTTCACGTTTTGGAATGAGGAGACTAGGATGCCTGCTAACAAGGTGGTGGCAAGGCTTGGGTGAGGTGGAGAGGCTTTCACGCAACACAAAGCTTCAAGAAGGATTAGGAAAAAGTGTTGCAAGTAGGTGAGGGAGAAAATGAAATAGGGTCATGTTTACATAATGAAGTTCAATGATATTGGAAAATTGAAATGAGGATAAAGGAGGATGGAACTAATGAAATGAATGCTTCAGGTAGCAAAAATGAAAATTTAAACATTGCAAACAAAGAGGTGGTAACGAATATTAAATATAAGGTAACAAATGGACCAGTTGTACTAAAACTTTGAGATCCAATTTCAAAACGTCTACTCCGCTAAATTAATTTCTATTGACCCTAAATATACACCTTATTAATACCCAATTTAATTTTATTAACACGCATTAAATAAAGTGTAACACTCCAATTAATGCCACTGGGGACCGCCGCTGCACACAATAAAAGATGAGACTGGAAATTCAAATTTAAAAACGGCGTTTTTCTCAGCGCGCAATCACGATTCAAAATATTTAATTTACTTTAAAATATAAGGTTAGCATTAAAATCACTTCTATACTGCCTCTGATTGTTATAAAATGAATGTAAAATGTTGTCTCAGAATTCAAAATTTTTCCTTTTTTATAAAATTTTACTTGTCTTTAAAATGAAACGTTCATTTTATTTTTCTCAAACTGTTCTTTTATTTTCATTAAAATGCTCTTTCTATTTAACCCAAAAATGTACGTTTCTTATATTAAATGCCATAAATTTCAATTAACTTCTCTTTCCTTTTAATTTAAAGATTCCTCATATGGATTAGATGTTGCAAATTCCACACTTTCAAAGCTTTAACTTCTATTTCAATTGTTTATAGATTATACATTAATCTTCCAAAATTTTCAATGAAATTAGCTTTCCATTTATTTTCAATACATTCTTCTTGTGGTATAATTATTTTGTTTCATATCTATTATTCAATTCACTATTCTTAAACGGAAAAAATGTTTCATTGAATTTGCAAACTATTATCATAATATTCTTACATTCCATTTAACTTTCTATTAACGTAATAATTAAGTGTTAAATTTCACTTATTTGCCATAAATCAAATTATTGAATTTTTCTACACTTCATTTAATTAAAAATCTTACTTTCCATTCTTTTAAATTCAGTCAATCATTATCTTATGGGTATATTTTACATTACTGTAAATCCCATTCCCTAATATTTTTTAGTAATCAACTAAATTTATATCAACGTAGTGATTAATTACGTTTATTTTAATGGATTTAGATCTAATTCACTAAATTATATACATAGGTAAACAATTAATAGTTATCACAATAAGCCAAATCTACTCCCATTCATACCCTATTATCAATTGACAAAAATAAAATTTCTTACCTAACATTGATTATGTGAAATTACATTTTACTACGTATTATTTCATCAATTGAATTTATTTTCCAATTTTAATAAGTTTACAACAACTTGTGGAGTTTAATTTTTAAATAAGCTCAATTCCAAATAAATTTCCAATTTCAACATTTCAAAATTTCTTAACCATTTACAAGGCTTTGAACAAAATTTAAATGTCAATAATAGTTAGTTTATTTATCATTTCCAATGTAAATCTACATTTTAATATTAAATTTCAATTTCATTAAATTTAGAAATTATAAAAATAATACTCCAAAACCCATTATTTAAATTCTTACCCTTGTTATTCAAGTCTTATTAAATCTAATATTTCAAATAAATTAACAAAGCTTGGTTTTCACTCCTTAAATCAACCAATTTTCATTTTATAATTAAAATTAGCACCTATTACATCTTATAGAATTAATCATTTCAAATGATCAATCACGTCTACCATAACTGCACAAATTTATAAACTAGTAGATTTTTGTCATTTTTAATCCCTTAGATAATTATAATAACTAAAAGCAAATTCACATATCAATTTAGTGTCAATTATTCCAGTAAATACAATGTTCAAATGTCAACTGCAATTAATCCAATTAATTGCAAATTAATTCCAATAAATTTGATTTTATTCGATTACAACTTAATATTCAATCAATTATTGCTCAACTAACCTAGTTAACATTGTTTTATATTTCATTACATTAATATTTCTATACACATCTTAGATTTGTATCAACGGTTATACTTAAAAATGTGAATCTTGTCAATTACGCGTATTAATTAAGGTTTTAAACTCAATTAACAAAATTTCCTAAGTCAGTCCATTTTTACCAAATTTGACAATCCCTAACCATTTCTACTACATCCCATATTAATGTATTATTTATTAGATTTTATTTCAAATTAACGTACAACTTAATTTCCCTTAATTGGGATCTGATTCCCAAATTTTTTTATTTAACATACTAAATGAATAAATAACCTAAATAAATGGTCGCCTACTTACTTCTTTCATTTATAAGTTTACTACCCACCCACCCAGGTATAAATTCCATATATAACACTAATTAATTTCCATTAACACTGCATTATCCAATTATCATAAATTTGTTCAATATATACTCTTGTTTACTTAAAAATAAATTTTATGTTTACCATAAATTCTCATTCACTCTTCCGTTACGAGTAATGTTTATTATCAAAACAACATTAATTTATTACCTTTTACATCCCACTATAAATCAGTGTAACCATTAATACCACACATATTACAATTCCTTACACCATACTGATCTTATTTAATTACCATTAACTATATATTTTGTACAATAACTAAATGTTTACATTTGTTACTTATATTTAGTTTTACAACCAAGCATAGCATGTTTAAATACAATGAATTGGAGTTTCATTAAGATTGTATACGTTTTCCATTAATTGCGTATTACTTCATCGGTTACTATACATTGAATTCATTAAATTATCACAAATTACTTTATTGCATTAGTTTATACAATATTCCCATTCATTTTTTTATAATAAATTTCTTAGCCTAGAATAACAATTCCTATTACTTCAATGCATCGTAATTTCCTTCTTTTTATTTTTTTTATACTTAGCTTAAATTTCAAATGTTGCATTTTCTTTCTACATTTACTTCAACATGAATTAGAAAATTTTTCTTTCTTTCTAAAATAAATTACAAAATAAAATTAAATTAACAAATTAAATGGTCGAAATTTACGGGTCGTTACACTCTCCCTCACTCAAAACTTTTCGTCCCCGAAAAGGAAAAAGAAGGGAAAAGAAAAACTTATAAATTAATATCTATTATTCAAAACATTAAATTTATAAACAATTAGATTTACAAAATAAAATATACAAATTTACAATCATTGTATCTTTTTATACTTAAATTATTGAAGTTTGGAAAACATTTTCAAAATTATTTTCTAAGTCCAAAATTTTCGGAAAAAAAATTTGGTAGAGTCTCCTTTGTACGGAGAGGCTCGGGAGAAAATATAATGTCAAAAATAACAATATATATCATATATTTCCCAAAATAATATTTATCCCATAGAGGAAAACAATATAATAGCGCTATAAATCCGTAATCCGAGAACATACCTATTTGTCGGGTAGTTTTACGCTTATTATTTTGGAACCAAAGCAGTAACAATTGCTTCCATAACCTGCATTTCACTTATATAATCTAAAAGGGTTAACAATTATATAAATGAAATATTAAAGTTGTTTCAACCATAAACAAACAAATCAATACAGTCGAAAAACTACTATCGACAAGGCATACAACCATCACATAAAAAATTTCACAAAACAAACATTCATTCATATCAAACGAAGCAAGTAGTTGTTCGGGTTTAAAACTTTAAATTGTATAGAATGAAAAATAAACTACTAAGCGCATCAATTACTCAACAGTCTTAGATGTAACTAAATAGATTATTTATACATCCAACAATCTTAAAGTATCCTCACCCAAACAACCATAAACCAAACAACAACAATTTCAAACAACAAATCAAATTTATTTATTATTTATTTCATTTCACACATTTGCTATTTGATTTTTTTTTTCTTTTTTTTCTTTTATTTATTTTATTCATATTCAATCGAATTTTTTAGTAGGTAAATTCATTAACCTAAGTTTATAGTGAAAATTTCTCTTTTCCAGCATTCATCTTTTATTCTTATTTTATTCAGAATTCTTCACTTATTCACTTAAGTTTATAATTTCTTACTTACAATACCTACTTTTCATTATAATTTATTAGTAGCATTCAATTATACATAAGTTTATACAACTACACATCAATTCTTATTTATTACAGAGTTCCATTAATTATTCATATCACCTCAAGTTAATTACTTGTATAATATCTATTACATTTTCTTATTAACATTTTCAACTTTTATATCTTTTGGTAAGTTATATATATGCCTTTAAGAATGTAATTGAAAGTTATACAAGTTTTTTTTTCTCAATTATTTTAATTAATTAATGGTTCAATAATTTCATCTTTGTTCTATACGTTACAATTTCAAATTACCTTTAATTTCATTCATTCGTTTAATGCTTACATTCTATTATTTTAAATTTTTACTTTAATTAAAAGTTCAAATTGTTAATTAGTCATATTCCAATTTACTACACTTAATTGAACTATTAATTAACTGGAACTTAAGAACCAAATACCGGGTTTAATTTTAAATCATTTTAAACAATAGATAAATATATACTTACAACTTATATATATCCCTTTATATTTAAAACAACTCAAAATTTATATTTGTTTGTCAAAATCTTCTGTAGTCGAACTGCTACAGTGGCATTCTCACTTCGAGACTCGAAAATGAACATCGATGATGCATGCACTCATCATTGAAATTATTTTCCAGCGACAGAGAGGTGAGTACAACTTTATCTTTCCAAAATTTGTTTTAAAAATATTTCTTTCAAATTATATCAGGATATTCATATCACAAAATACTTTTAATAATATTATTATTATATTCAAAAGTCAATTGAAAGAATTTCCAAACCCTGGAACTTAAGTTCTATATTTCCTATTTTTATTTATTTATTTTTAATCTTATTTCGACTATTAATTATAAATTTTATTACCAAACAATCAATATAATACAACCAAATATAGACTTTATAAAATTTTACTTTATATATAGAAAATATAATAGGTAAAATTATTTCATTCACCTATATTAAAACCAATATTATGTCGGTCTGTCCCATTAAGTGTTTAGAAATCCCTATTGATGTCATAGCGTCCCATGCATCAACCAGAATTTATAAATACAAAACGGAACAAAGCAACACAATATCAAAACCTTTTTATAACACTAACAAGTATGCTCTCTCACATATATACACTCAGCGACTCCCATAGGGTATTACTACCCTATTAGTAAAGAGTCAGACCCCACAAAGCTTAGGTTTATCGCTAAACCAAAGCTCTGATACCAACTGTAACATCCAGCCTTTTCTCACACTTTAAATCGACGCACGTGCCAATTCAAACCATACAGAAGAGCGGATTGTTATGGGGTAAATAAGAAAAACAGAGAAGAAATAAAATAAAATAGAATCTCACAGCGGAAGGATAAAATATAATAATCAATATATAGTTCGTAAAACTGTGTACAAAACATTATATTCTTCTTTATACAATAAATATCAGAGTTCACATACCAATAAATATCAGTGCAGCGGAATAAATGGTGTAGTGGAAAAGTATAGTAGATAATAGTAATACAAATCTTCGTCTTCGTCCTCCAGAGCTAAATCTTCAAATCCTTAAACGCTCGGACTGGCCCGAGCGAATTTGAAAAGACAAAAACACTCGAGTCAGAACTAAAAGATCTTATGTAAGTTAAATCAACAGAAATAAATATGAGTGCAGTAACTCAAGAGATGCTCAGGATTTACATCTCCTAAGGATCCGTTAAACTATTTACTATGTAGTATATTTCGCTATTATAGTAGTGTCTATAGTAAAATAAACACACTTTTAAATAGCGTTAAGGCTTTACATTTTCCACCTTAACACGTAATAGTCCCAGTAGTCCATCCAATATCTTAGTCCCTCCTGATCGGGAAGCCACCAGAGGATACCACACGGGCTACGGGAGAAATCCAAACTCGTACAAGGTGCGATAGGGTAGGCGACACGGCACAACTAGGCAATGCCAAGGTAAATATACCAATTACGCATCCGGACTAGTGGTAACGCGTAGCTGCTACTACCGCCCACCTCGGACAAACTCCCCCCTAAAATCAAAGAATTCAAAAGTGGCCACCGAAACAATCCAAAGTCAGAGTATAATATCGAAGAGGAATATCCGATCAGAGGAATGACCTCATTGGCCCGAGAATCGCTCCTGTTTTAGCCACCTTACGCCAACGCACGGGAGTCAGGTCCACGTAATTACCTCAAAGGAAAACGCCGTCACCATCCTACTTCATTTTGGAATCTCCACCACGTACACGGTTGTTAAAGTGGTTTTCGGGGTTGGCAGAGAGTATGAAAACTTCCGATCCCGGTCTCTTTAATAACCAAACGTTATTATAACACCGCGGTTATTTCAAAATAATTTATACTTTAAACCAGAATATAATATCTCTTTGAAACCATATAAATATGATATCATTTTTATATTTTTTTTAAACCCCAAATCAATATGATATCATCTTTATTTTATAAATATCCCTTTCCCAAAATCATAATATTTCCAAATATATACCTTGAAACCATAGCTTTGAAACATAACTTTAATACTTAGTGGTTTAAATACTATATTACTTTATATATGTAATAAAATAGCTTCTTTAAATTTCACAATAAAATCCCAATATCAATTTGAACCTCCAAATAAACCATTTTAATTCCCATATATTTTCACTGCTTAAATATTCTATATTTCAAACTTAAATTTTTATAGTTCATATAATTCCCTCTTTAAATATTCCACTATTTCAAAATGGATTCTTTGAAAATTTAATATATATCAAATCCAATTCCTATTATTTAAATTTGAAATACTTACTTACTAACAAGCATTATTCAGGTAAAACTCTTAAACTTCAATAACAGGATATTCTTTTAAATTAAAATATTTGATAATATCCTGTAAATTAATTTGATATTCATTAAAACCTCTAATTAAAATCAAGTTAAAAAATCATACCTTTTTAAATCTTACTTTATTTACATTTCAAACAAATTTTACGAGGAAAATTCTTAAATACTTTAAATTCAAATCATATTCACATTTATCTTCAACCTTACTTTTTATTAGAGTTATTATAAACTCGATAAACAATAGAATTTCAAATATATTCTTAACTATATTATATAAACGAAATCAACTTCATTATTTAGCTTATTTTAAAATTCGAAACAAATTTATACACAGCTAAATTCAAGAATTTTTACTATATATATATATATATATATATATATATATATATCCAAATTAAATATTTATTAAACCGTATTCTTTCCAAAACCTTAAAAAATCATTTCAAAAATATTTTTATATATATACTACGGTGCCTGTATATAATTTTCTATCCTATGGTCAAGTGATACAGATATTTATCATTTCAATCCGCAATTTAAAAATAAAAATGCGGTTGTATATCATTTCATACCGCAATCCCGAATGAAATGAAAATGCATAATAACTTGCAGTTTATATAATATAGAACACATCATCCATTCATCCAATATCAATCATCAACCAATTTATTGCAATCATCATCAAATTTAAACAAAACATCAATATAGAGCATATAAAATTTAACGGGTATCAATGAACAGTTTATATCCAAAAATAGATTAACAACTGTTTAACTAGCAGTTTATAAGCAAAAATAAATAAATTTTTAACTGTCAATTTATATGCAAAAATAAATAAACTTTAACTGGTAATTTATATGCAATAATAAAATTAAATAATAATTAAATTTAAATAAATGCAATTAACTGAGGTGATGATTAAAAACATGCCAAATAGTCATAAATAAATTTCTAAATACAACACAAATCAATTTAACAAACAAAAGAAATTTTAGAAGTTGTGAGTGGGTTAAAACACTCACCTTTTGAATTCAAATTGAATTAAAATCCAATGTAAACCCAAAAAGTCAACAGCCTCAGAATCTTCCCAAACAAGCGTCAAAATGTCATAAATCTCAATACGATCCTAACAAAAAAAATCGTGCGTAAATCGGATATTGTATGCGAAAGTTATTCAAGTTATAAGATGACTATTGCCATAATAAAGTGTATTATATATATAGTGATATTAAAATAAACAAAATAAATACTAAATTTCACGTTTTGGGATGAGAAGACTAGGGTACCTGCTAACAAGGTGGTGGCAAGGCTTGGGTGAGGTGGAAAGGCTTTCACGCAACTCAAAGCTTCAAGAAGGATTAGGAAAAAGTGTTGCAAGCAGGTGAGGGAGAAAATGGAATAGGGTCATGTTTGCATAATGAAGTTCAGTGAGATTGGAAAACTGAAATAAGGCTAAAGGAGGATGGAACTAATGAAGTGAATGCTTCAGATAGCAAAAATGAAAATTATACATTGCAAACAAAGAGGTGGTAACGAATAATAAATATAAGGTAACAAATGGACCAGTTGTACTAAAACTTTGAGATCCAATTTCAAAACGTCTACTCTGCTAAATTAATTTCTATTAACCCTAAATATGCACCTTATTAATACCCAATTTAATTTTATTAACACACATTAAATAAAATGTAACACTCCAATTAATGCCACTGGGGACCGCCGCTGCACACAATAAAAGATGAGACTGGAAATTCAAATTTAAAAACGGCGTTTTTCTCAGCGTGCAATCACGATTCAAAATATTTAATTTACTTTAAAATATAAGGTTAGCATTAAAATCACTTCTATACTGCCCCTGATTGTTATAAAATGAATGTAAAATGTTGTCTCAGAATTCAAAAATTTTCCTTTTTTATAAAATTTTACTTATCTTTAAAATGAAACTTTCATTTTATTTTTCTCAAACTGTTCTTTTATTTTCATTAAAATGCTCTTTCTATTTAACCCAAAAATGTACATTTCTTATATTAAATGCCATAAATTTCAATTAAATTCTCTTTCCTTTTAATTTAAAGATTCCTCATATGGATTAGATGTTGCAAATTCACACTTTCAAAGCTTTAACTTTTATTTCAATTGTTTATAGATTATACATTAATCTTCCAAAATTTTCGATGAAATTAGCTTTCCATTTATTTTCAATACATTCTTCTTATGGTATAATTATTTTGTTTCATATCTATTATTCAATTCACTATTCTTAAACGGATAAAATGTTTCATTGAATTTGCAAACTATTATCATAATATTCTTACATTCCATCTAACTTTCTATTAATGTAATAATTAAGTGTTAAATTTCACTTATTTGCCATAAATCCAATTATTGAATTTTTCTACACTTCAATTAAATTAAAATCTTACTTTCCATTCTTTTAAATTCAGTCAATCATTATCTTATGGGTACATTTTACATTACTGTAAATCCAATTCCCTAATATTTTCCAGTAATCAACTAAATTTATATCAACGTAGCGATTAATTACGTTTATTTCAATGGATTTAGATCTCATTCACTAAATTATATACATAGGTAAACAATTAATAGTTATCACAATAAGCCAAATCTACTCCCATTCATACCCTATTATCAATTGACAAAAATATAATTTCTTACCTAACATTGATTATGTCAAAATACATTTTACTGCGTATTATTTCATCAATTGAATTTATTTTCCAATTTTAATAAGTTTACACCAACTTGTGGAGTTTAATTTTTAAATAAGCTCAATTCCAAATAAATTTCCAATTTCAACATTTCAAAATTTCTTAACCATTTACAAGGCTTCGAACAAAATTTAAATGTCAATAATAGTTGGTTTATTTATCATTTCCAATGTAAATCTACATTTCAATATTAAATTTCAATTTCATTAAATTTAGAAATTATAAAAATAAAACTCCAAAACCCACTATTTAAATTCTTACCCTTGTTATTCAAATCTTATTAAATTTGATATTTCAAATAAATTAACAAAGCTTGGTTTTCACTCCTTAAATCAACCAATTTTCATTTTATAATTAAAATTAGCACCTATTACATCTTATAGAATTAATCAGTTCAAATGATCAATCATGTCTACCATAACTGCACAAATTTATAAACTAGTAGATTTTTGTCATTTTTAATCCCTTAGATAATTATAATAACTAAAAGCAAATTCACATATCAATTTAGTGTCAATTATTCCAGTAAATACAGTGTTCAAATGTCAACTGCAATTAATCCAATTAATTGCAAATTAATTCCAATAAATTTGATTTTATTCGATTACAACTTAATATTCAATCAATTATTACTCAACTAACCTAGTTAACATTGTTTTATATTTCATTACATTAATATTTCTATACACATCTTAGATTTGTATCAACAGTTATACTCAAAAATGTGAATCTTTCCAATTACGCGTATTAATTAAGGTTTTAAACTCAATTAACAAAATTTCCTAAGTCAGTCCCTTTTTACCAAATTTGACAATCCCTAACCATTTCTACTACATCCCATATTAATGTAATATTTATTAGATTTTATTTCAAATTAACGTACAACTTAATTTCCCTTAATTGAGATCTGATTCCCAATTTTTTTATTTAACATACTAAATGAATAAATAAACTAAATAAATGGTCACCTACTTACTTCTTTCATTTATAAGTTTACTACCCACCCACCCAGGTATAAATTCCATATATAACACTAATTAATTTCCATTAACACTGCATTATCCAATTATCATAAATTTGTTCAATATATATACTCTTGTTTACTTAAAAATAAATTTATGTTTACCATAAATTCTCATTCACTCTTCCGTTACGAAATTAAAAATCATTAAGTAATGTTAATTATCAAAACAACATTAATTTATTATCTTTTACATCCCACTATAAATTAATGTAACCATTAATACCATACATATTACAATTCCTTACACCATATTGATCTTATTTAATTACCATCAACTATCTATTTTGTACAATAACTAAATTTTTACATTTGTTACTTATATTTAGTTTTACCACCAAGCATAACATGTTTAAATACAATGAATTGGAGTTTCATTAAGATTGTATACGTTTTCCATTAATTGCATATTACTTCATCGGTTACTATACACTGAATTCATTAAATTATCACAAATTACTTCATTGCATTAGTTTATACAATATTCCCATTCGTTTTCTTATAATAAATTTCTTAGCCTAGAATAACAATTCCCATTACTTCAATGCATCGTAATTTCCTTTTTCTTATTTTTATTTTATACTTAGCTTAAATTTCAAATGTTGCATTTTCTTTCTACATTTACTTCAACATGAATTAGAAAAATTTTCTTTCTTTCTAAAATAAATTACAAAATCAAATTAAATTCGCAAATTAAATGGTCGAAATTTACGGGTCGTTACAGCCCAAACTCAAGCTTCTTCCCCCAAAACTCATGCTCCCTCCCCTATGCACGAAGATGACCCCACAACCACGTGCACGCTCATCAACTGATACAAAGAATTACCCCACGGAAGGCCACGTCGTCAACGCTGAAAAACTCTACACTCGAATCCCCATCAACTCGATCACACGGTTTCGAGCTCGGCACTCCTCCTGAATCACGACCTGATGGTCACACCCCTCACCATGAAAACATCGCATGCCCCATTCTAAGGCCGTACCACACCAAAGTCTCACCGGAGATGCAATTTTCAACCATGAATTCAAATACGATAACCAAAATTGTGATGCCCCACCTCTATACCCACGCTAGCCAAGGACACTACGGGGTAATGCCATCAACTAGCGCGGAGAATAAGGCTGTTGAGGAGCGACCATCCATGTAATTGCTTTGTGCGAGTACCGATATGCCAGATAAAAAAAATAACATGCTTTTCATCTCAAGAGGAAATCCGACATACCGACACAAACTCAAAGCTACTACACAGTGGCTATATATAATCTTTGGAAACAAATATAGAAATAAACATAACATAAATCAGTCACAGATAATTCATATCACAAAGGCGGAAATAGATATGAATATAACACATGAAAGTGTACATCAGAGTAGTGGTCAAACAAGATCCACAGTATCACAAAAGAATGGATACAATTGCTAGACAAAAGAATATGTATACATCAAGGAGTCTATATCTCAAATGTATACAACAAAAACTACTAGACTAAAGTAGTTAAGCAAAAGTCAGAAGATGGTTCCAAATAGGAAGTCATGAGGAAGCACCTGTAATATCTCAGTCTGACCCGAGTATTATTTAATAAGAAAATAATAAACGGATCAGTCTAGCTATAATTATCAGATAAAATGAGATATAAGAAGAGATGTAATAAAAACGTATGATAACTAAAAATGTCATACTGCGACAAGTATACATAGAAAATCAACTAAATCATACAAATATCTTAAGAATCTCATAGCATCAAAAAGAATATCATATTCTTTATTTACTTCACCAAGCCACAATAAATGACATACATATCAATGCCAATCGTAAAAGTTGGTGAAATATAAATTCCAGAAATCATCAACTAGAAATCCAAAAATCACAAGAAAAGGATGGCCAATCCCAAACGGAACGCTATTCCATAGACCGAACATCGACGCACCTAAATAGAGACGCCCCATGCACAGTCAAACATCGACGTAACTAGAAAGGTACGACCCATGCAAAGACAAACATCGACGCACCTAAATAGATACGCCCCATGTAATGTCTAGCATCGATGCACCTAGAAAGATACACCCCATGCATAAATAAGCATCGACGTACCTAGAAAGATACGCCCCATGCATAAATCAACATTGACGTATCTAGAAACATATGCCCTATGTAATGTCTAACATCGATGCACCAAGAAAGATACACCCCATGCAAAGTCGAACATCGACGTACCTAGAAAGGTACGTCCCATGCATAGACGAACATCAACGCACCTAGAAAGATACGCCCCATGCCCCGACTTATTGAGCCGATTGCTCCACGAAGTAAACAAACATCGACGCACCTAAATAGGTACGACCCATGTGTAAATAAACAACGACGCACCTAAATAGGTACGACCCATGTGTAAATAAACATCGACGCACCTAAATAGGTACGACCCATGCGAGAAATGAGACGAAGCTCAATAAAATGAAGTACAGTCCTCCACATGGACAACGAGACATCGCACATTGCTAGTCTAAACCATAAAATGATCATCATCGATCATCAAGAAGTGTCAATTACAATAAGCTAGTAAATATATGAGTTTAGATCATGTCCCACAACCACTAGCTTAACTTAAATATTTGCGAACAAATTGTAGATCTCCACTAAAAATTGTCACAGGAGATTCAATCGAACAAGTCCAAGAATTAACCGGCGAAGTAAACGCAAGCGTTTCATACCACTTGTTTTACTAAGTCGTTTAATTAGATTTCTCATACGAGTGAGGTAAAGGTTTGTATATACTACTAGATTGGAAAATGGTTTTAAGAAACTAGCTTTGTAATAAAATAGTGTTGAAATCGTTTTGATGAAAAGAGATTTGATATTTACTACTAGTATTGAAACCTTTATATTTTTAAAGTGACAAATCATAGAAATGATTGTAGAAACAATCAATAAAAAAAAATTCACATACGAAGACATGAATCAAACCCAAAGAAACCGATAAAGAATCCATCGAAATAGATATTCAAAAATCCCTAAAAAGGAGTCATCAAAGTCATAATAAATGATAACAACAAATAGGATCATCACGAATTGATTCAAATTGGAAATTCAATCCAAAAAGGCAAAGTGGGCTGAAATAGCAAATTCAGTTGACTAAACAGAGATTTCAGTTGACTGAACAGAGATTTCAGTTGACTGAACAGAGATTTTCAGTTGACTGAACTCTGTCTGGAAACTTTCTGTTTCCAGGTTCAGTCGACTGAACAGAGATTTCAGTCGACTGAATCTTGCCTGGAAACTTTCGGGTTTCAGATTCAGTCGACTAAACAGAGAATTCAGTCGACTGAATCATGCCTGGGCTGTTTTTCAGCCTATCCAAATGAAGAGCAAACTCTTCCAAAATGCAACCGGACGAACATTGGCTCTAAGGGTTTATGCCAATCGGCAACCCGGCCCTATATGCTCCTCGATGCATCACCAAAAGCATGATCAAACATCCATAAAAGGATTTTCAACAAATTTGACTTAAAAACCCAAAAATTGAAATATTCACAAAACCAATCCAAATCAAGAGCAAATGCACATGAAGAAGTGTTAGGAATTCATACCCAACAACCAAAGATAATTATAGTCATAGAAGTGAGATAAAAACCTCACCTTTAACCCAAAAACAAAGAAGAAGGAACTCAATTTGCAAGGAGAAGACCAACCAATCTCCACCTCAACTCAACAAGCTTCAATCTAAGATCAAAACAAGTATTTCCTAAAACTAGGTTTAGGAATTTCTGAAATTGGTAAGAGAATGAGTTGGAGAAGAAGAAGAGAAGGCTTACCAATGGGTTCTCTTGAATTTGGAGCTAGAAGTTGGATTTGCTAATGAAGACTAGGGCTTGGAGTTTTAATTTCCCATCTCTCCCACCATTTTTACTTTAGAACTGAAAAGAAGAGGAAGTGAGAGTGAATGGGGAGGGATGGTTAAGATTTGGGTATTAAGTTAGCTAGTGGGCTGAACCCAAACCCAAACCCAAAATGAAAAGGTCAAATTTTTAGATAGCTCCAAACATATCAATGTTTATACTCAAAAAGGTTGAAAACGGCATTTTGAACTCAATGGAAGGGGTCTCGAGTCCTAATTCGACTGTTTGCAAAAAGTAGCTTTTCGGACCAAAATCCGACGAACGATGAAATATTTTAATAAAATATTTAAATATACAATCGATAAATATGCGGGTTGTTACAAAAATACGAATCGAAGCTTAAATCTTCGAGAATCAAGAACCCTAGAAAAACCGCCATGCGTCCTTCATATTCGACCAATCCAACCCGCGGTCACACCCTACTAATTGCATATCAGATTGAAGCCTACCTCAAAACTAGTTTTTTAAAACAAATCTATGAATTTTTCACTGTGTAATTTGAGAGAAAGTATTTTTTAAGTTTTGATTTATTTTCCTTTTACCGGCTTCTACTGTACAGTTACATTCTATTTGAAATAAGGGAGGAAAGTGATGTTGACATGTAGGAGGCTCGCTACAGTGACTTGAAATGAAATAAAAGAAGCTGATGTTAAGTCAATATATATATATATATATATATATATATATATATATATATATATTATTCAAATTTTTAATTATCTCGATTTCGTAACTTAAAATTCTAAACCCCTAACAAATCATGTCGCTGGGCGTTTATAATGTTATACCCCTATTCCGAACGCAATGGAACATGTTTTGAGTCCCAATTCAATCGTATGTGGAATATAGCTTTTTGGATCTAGTTAAAATATTAAATTTTCGATATTGAACCCAGCGCGTTTCTGTCCAGTTGACCAAACGATAACTCCAAACATTACAAAATTTGAAATCCAATAATAACTCACTATTACGGATCCAATGGAACTAGTTTCGTCAAATTCTGAGACTGTGCCCCGGGTTGCTATTTTAACATCTCGATTATAATATAAAATTTCTGATTTTTAATTATTTACTTTTCAATCCGATTTTAAATGTTAAAAATCTTCATTGTTGTTTAGATAAAATTTACATCAACTTTTGATATCATTATCAATCATATTAAATTCAGAATTCAATTATTCAAGTAATCTCCAATATTAAATTTAAACAGTTTGATTGTTTAATGTTCAACCAAATTCAATGTTAGATTTTAAATGAATTTTAGTTACTAATGAATTCAACCTTTTTTGTTTAATCCAACTATTGATTGTAAACTCATTCAATGCATAGCATTACCTTTCAAAACTTTGTTACTACTTAAATCTTCGAAATTAGTTTATTTCAAAATTTATTCAAGTTCATGTCCAATAACTTACATTCAAAATCATTAAATTTTATTTTTAACCATTTGTATTCAATGATTATATCAAATTTAATAATTTAAAATAGTCAAAAATACAGGTCATTACATTGTTCCTTATAGGCCCTAATGATTTTGAAAAATAGTCACTCGTTGTTTTGTTGAGTATGGTGGTGGAAATTTCCTAATAACAGTCAATGAAGAGAATGGTGGAAATTCGACGATCATGAAATGGTGAATGGAGGATAGGATGTGTTTGTATCATCGAGTGGTGATTTTGGTGGCGATCGTTGAATTTTTAGTAGCATAGGGTGGTCGTGATGGCAAGATGAGTGTTTTTATTTGTTTTTGAATTTCTATCGATGTGGCTAGGTGGTAGAGGAGCGGCGGTGTTGGAAGGAGGCTTGGGTGATGGCGGAACCATAGATGGTGGTCGTGGAACCTTCGATTCACTGTAGTGGCGGGGCTAGGTCAAGTTAGGGTTTAAGGAAGTGAAGTCTGAGTTTGACTTTAGCTTAGTCGTGACTGCAATAGAAGGCATTGAGTTGATCGAGATGGATTTTGGATATGTGGTTGTGATAGGCGAGTTGAACGGCAAGGGTGGTGGTGGCCGTAGGTGGTGGCGGTGGTTTAGATGGCGTAACCGTGCTTGACTTGAATACTGGAACACGGATTTATTTGGGATTGAGCGGTTGAATTTTGATTGAGGCTACCGGAGTGGATGGAGAAGGTGTAGGCAAAACGAAAGTAGTGAGTAGAGTTTGTGGGTAGGCTTGGTTTAATGATCGATGGGGCCGGTATGTCAGTGGTGTGTGCGTGAATGTTTTCGTGCAAGGGAGTGGGTTTGGGTCATATAGAATTAGGGATTTGGGTTGGGGAAGAGGACTGATGATTTTAGGTCTTGGGCTTTAGGTATTTGGAATGGGGAGAGAGTAGTTTAAATATTAGTTTATTAAATACTTAATTAAATTATTTAAGTTTGAAAATGAATAACTCACTCATTTTAAGTCCATTTAACCTATGAGTTTCGACATTAGATTCGTATAAACTAGCAGAACACCTTAGTACAATTATTTGACACATTTGATGAAGTGTAAAATTTAATAAAATATTAGTGTTGATTTTAATTACAATAACGTAGTTAAATAATTATATTTTAGTACTAACATTTCGTTCAGCTATAATAAATTTAATAGATTATTTTAGGACATCTTCTTAGCGGAATAAGTCCTTGTACTGCTATTATATTAATTTGGACATTTATATATATGCCAGTTGGTTTATATCGGATAAATGATGTGCTAGTTATGGATTTTTAATTGTGGATCATATTTTACATATATGCTTGCCTATGTAAATGATAGTTTTACACTTAGAAAGTTAACAAACTTAATTGGTTTATGTTTGACATCGAGATGTCGCGTTCTTTTTAAAACTAGTTTACTTTCTTGCTTATTAAGAAAAGTTTAAAAGGTTTTTCTGAACTTTACCTTTTGTTTTCAAAATCTTTTTGCAAAGTTAGTAAAATAATTTAAATATATAAGGAAAGGATTTAAGAGCTAGTTTGATTTATAAAACTAGTTTGATTTATAAAACTAGTTTAAAAGTTACGGTCCATATAGTGATAGTCGCTATAGTTGGAGTTTGTAAATTGAAAACTTTTGTATAAACTTAAAAGAGTTTCTACTTAAATATTTTTGAGAAGTCTTTTAATTTATATTATAAGCATTAAAAATTAATTTTAAAATATTAAAAATATTTTGTAAAATTATCATTTAAATATTATTTAAATAAAAGGTTTTTAAATATTTTAGAGATTATTTCATTATTTAACTAAAAGGTTTTAAATATTTTTAAAGATTATTTAATTATTCAAAGAAAAGGTTTTAATTTTTAAATCGCTTTACTTCCATATGTCGGATTTTTCTCAAAGAAACTATCTTCTAAAGGATGTTTTAATAGAAAGGATTTCTTTGTCTGTGCCATTAAGTTGCAAAACAAATATGATAAGGTATTGCACAATATTGACACATCTATAGAAAGTAAGTCACGTGGTATTTAACCCTTAAAGCCGATGAGTGGACTTTCCTCTATCTCTGAGATCTAGAACAAGATTTTCTAGGCGGGGGATAGAGAAGTCGAAATATCAAAAACGTGATAAGCATAAGAGCGTTAATTTTGATAAATGGGTCATGATTAATTAAGTATATGGAAGATGCATTATTGTATACTTAACACCAAATTCCAAGGTATGGAAACTCATCTTTATCCCAAGAAGTAAGAATGTACATCGAGGCAAGGATAGTTTTCTAACTTGTACGATTTCATTGCTACTCAAGGGATAATACCGTTTCAAAATGGGAAGTGGGGATAAGTATATGATGTCTTACTTTCCACATGGAAATCTATACTTACACCTAGATAGTGGATCTATCCACTATGATAACTTAACCAATTTTTTAACTTTAGAAATATCTAAACGAAACACATGGTTATCTTTGGAAATGTTATATTGTACATATAAACTCATTATTTTCTTCTAGTATAAATGATAAGGAAATTCATCCACTTAAATGGTTAGGAGGTGGTCACCTCTCTTACGTATTATCTATTTATTTCCAAAAGAACTAAGTTGAGTTTATTAGAAACTATCGAATGTTGGTTCAAAGAGACCAGGAACGGATAAGCATTAGTTGTCCGAAAACTACTTTGAACAAGCTCAAGTGTTCGAATTGGAAACATCTTAAAGATGATAAAATTGAAGATTAAACTCTTTGAAGTACAAGGCCTACTTGCTACTAATCCTGATGGTTTTTCCAAAAGGGTATACTTGAAGTAGTACCTTCGGTTTGTTCATATCTTGAATGACTTGTATGGATGAATGCTGGCAATACGTTGTTGCTTAGAGGGCAATGTTAGTATTCCAAGAGGGATTTTCTAAATAAAAAAGTAAAACATAGCCTTGAATCTTACCACCGGGTAATGGCTAAAATAAGGGATATGCAGCATAGCAACGTGGGTCGCACCTATTAGGGTATAGCCATCACCCTTATAGATTGATATTTATGGAATTGTTATGTGTATATAAGCTCACAAGAAAAAGTTATAAAGAAACCAGGGTGATGACATATTTAGTACTATCTAGTAAGGGGTAGGTCGGTCTGTGTTGGCAAGGGGTCCATGTGAGGCTCTCGGTATATTTTTCTACAAGGGTACTATGATAGGCAGTACGCCAATAGCCTTGTCATTGTTTGAAAACCATTTTACAATAAGTGTCGACGAACTTAGTTCTGCCCAAATATGTTAGAATGTAAGATGCAAGCAATTCAACTATTTTATATATCTATTTTTAACCCTAGACCTTATTATAATATGAATGGATTTACTAATAGAAATGATTTAGTTATCATAAAGTAAAAAACCCTTCAGTGTTTATATGCAGCATGGTCTAATAAGTACCTTTGTTTTTGAAAGGGTTTATGAATATAACGGTAGGTATGATTTGATTTTATCACGCTGTTTTACCAAACTGATTGGATGTTATTTTCTTATAATATTTGGGGCAGACCTGAGTAGTTTTCAGCTTTGGATGATTTGAAGCTTTAGGAGGCAAGTTGGATACTTCTAAGACGTATTCACCTACTTTTACTTTTCCGCTGAATTACTTTGTTAGTTTTCATCAATATTTGTAAGGACTGGCTATTATAACTATCCAGGCTAATGATAAGTTTGACTCTGATTATTGTGTAAATAGTAAAATTTTCTTTTGTTAAAGATCCTTTATATATTATTTATTACTCATCGCGAATTGAGATTTCCTTCTATCTTTTCTTTCTTTTACCCTAATGATTTTTCTTTTCAATACTAGATGCTCGACACATAAATATCATGGTTGTACGAGTATTTACTTTTGACATCCGAAAAGGCGGGTCATCATACCAGCACACTTTTTGGAGTTAAAGCCCCGCTAAAGCCCCATAAATTCCTGCTATAGTTCATAGCACTCTTCGACATTACACCGTTTCAATATAACACTATTAAACAGTAGATTCACTTTAAGCTCCGCTATTTTCTACTACGACCTGCTAAATCAAGGTTTTTAGTACCTGCTTTAGCAACAATAATATAAAACGGTTGATTTGACTAGTTTGCTTTTGAAATTAACCAACAATGTTAGGGCAAAGACCTAATTTTAAGGCATAACGCTCAAAATAAGTTAGAAATCTATTGTAGTCACTAAATCAGGATTGCTTAAATCATGGTATTCTTCAATTTTGTTATATGAAATTGAAAAATATTTCTTTATCCTACGCAAATGATGTAAAGATGAGTATAAATTAAATTTAAATATATTGTTTAATAGTTAATGAAGCTTTTTGCATCTCCATTATTTTTCGCTGTATCCCTACTTTATCCCCACTATAACTTTTTACACCACCACCTCTAAACGCTTTAACTACATAAAGTGTACCATTACAAGTTTATATGGATTTTAGATACTAAAGATGGCGGGAGGTTGTAACACTTAGTATACAAGCTTAGGTTAAGTGAATACTTAAGATTTGACTAGGTTATCCATTGGAGATAGGGTAAGAGACATGCCTTAGAATGGATCAGAGTGATAAATGAAATAGCATACTTGTTATATTTTAGTTTTAAAATTATGTAGTATACGTAGTAAGAATATTGTAAACATATGTACCACTTATGATAATATCCTTTATTAGAGACTAATCATTCTTATCACAAATTATAGGAATGAGTTAGTAGACAAGGAACATAGCAAGGAACTCAGTATCAGAAGTAGATGATGGAACGAGCATGGTTGGGCTGTTAACCCCGGTGCAAACGTTGTTAAAATATATGATAATAAACATAATGCAGAATTCCTAAGTAGAAGCTTCTAGTGTAGTAGCTGGTAGAGGTGCTCAGGTACAAGAGCGTAGAGATGACTTTGCCAAGCTCAACATGGATTTTGTTAGCCTTGAATTAAAATCATTCATAGGAACAAAGTCTGTTATGGAAGTTCAGGATTGGATGGATACTTGTGAGAATCATTGACGACTTTGAGCTGGAAGATGCTTATAAAAGGAAGTTAGATTCGAGGAAGGAAACTTCCAAGAAGAGCAATGGGAAGGTAGAATGCAATTAATGGTGCTACTCCCAGGGATGAGTTTACTTAGGATTAGTTTAAAGCATTCTTTAAGGAGAAGTTCATTCCGACAGCTTAAAAATATATCTTATTTAGGAAATTTATTGACTTGAAGTAAGGGGATATGTCTCTTTTAGAATATGAGGCTGATTTTAGCTCTTTGTTGAAATATGGGATGTCGTTCATCGATGTTCCATTGAAAAAGTATAAGAAGCACATTATTTGCTTGAACCATTATATTGGAGAACGATTATTGAACCATATTGATAAAATCTTTGAGAAGATTGAGGAGAAGGCATTGAGACACAAGAGTTTGTACCCAAAGGCAAAGCTTTCTTTTGTTCCAAAAGAAGAAGTTAAAATGAAAATATGCGGTGGGGGAAAGATGAAGCAACGGTGAAACAAAGAAAAGAAATAACTTTAAAATAAGATGGTCAAAGGAAAGGCAAATGGGAGCTGACTTGCTTTAGTTATGGAGAAATAGAACATCTCTACAAGAAATGCAAGAATGATGAAAGAAAGATCTCTAACTACAATAATTTGGGAATCTCTACAAGGATTTTCCATAACCAATTATGGACAAGCAAGTGGTAAAGGCTTGGGTACTTAATATCATTCCCTACTTGTCGAGTGCTCCATCAACGAAGTAAAAGGAGAAAGGCATCACCATTAAAGGTATGCTTCATGTTTATAATATACATATTGGTGTTTTATTTGATACAAGGGCATCACATTCATTTATATTTAGTGACTTGATACATAGGTTAGAGTTTTAGAGATCTGACCTAGTAGATAGATCCTTGGTAGTGTTGAATCATGTAGGTGTTTGAGTAATTTTAATATGGTTTGTTGTGATGTTATTTTATTGAGTCATGTATGCACATTTGCTTGCGATCTGTTTATACATGGCTTTATCTAATTTGGTATTTTTATAGATATGGATTAGCTTCAAAGTTATGGGCGAAGAAGTTAGTGGTATGACCAAGGAGCAATTATGTAATTTGTTACATGTACCTAACTCTGTAATCAATCCTGTATGTAACAAAAGCGTTTGTTTTCTTTTATATACATTATTATATTATGATATAATTAATTAACTAATTTAAAGTATATAATAAGAAAATCCTTAAATAAAATGTTGTGTAATTGTAGTTGTAATATTGCAATCGTGAGTAATTAATCAATGTATAAAGTAACATTTTTTTCAAATGATCCTAGTTAAGATGTTTCGAGAAAGGATATCGAACATCAAAATGTTAGGCAGTGTATTAATTATGGCTATTGTTGATCCAAAAAATGAACCAACACCCTAGTTAGAGTTTGAAAGCATCAGCCTTGTTCTGACAGAGCATTATCATAGATCACAGATATAAATAAAGAATGGTAAAACAAAGTAGTCCACGAATTATTATAGTGGTTCGGCTATTAATGAAGCCTACGCCCACTTTATTGTTTTATTATAGAGTGATTACTGTTACAATAGTTGTTTGATTACAAGTTTTTGATTGTTTTCTAGCTGAATTGAGTCTCAAGAGTTTGAATCCATTAGAGTATCACAGTGTATTCCTTTGGGAATTGTTGTTATGGATGTAGAGAGTGAAGAATAATTCTTGTCTTCATCGGAGAGCTTATAGGCCAAGCCTGTCTTCATCGACTTGCAAGTAGGTAACAAGCGACCTAGGGGGACTTTGGCTCGCAAAACAACTCACAACCATGGGTCGCAGGCTACCCAAAAACTTGTCTTGTTTTATGGGCCAACGTCTCACTTCTATTGTAGTGTTCCACGGCTTGTTTATTCGAAGGTTCGGGGAGAAGCATGGATCTCTGACGATCTAACCACTTAGGACTTTTCTAGAGTCTGGAATTGGAGACGTTTCCATTGCCTTTTATCGTTGTTGTTACATTTTGATGGTAACTCACTAGCTGTCTACATTCGGATGCTACTCAAACTAAGGGAATGCTGATCTCTCGGCTTCGTTGATCTCAGTCGTTGTCCTAGTCGTATAGCTTGGCCCTTGTTGATCTCTTGTCTTGGCTTTTCTGGTTAGGTCCTGAACCATCCTATCTACATAAAGTCGTTCTATTTTCTATTAGTGTCTGCTGGGTTAAAAACCTGGATAACATTTGCCTTTCAGAGTATGTCTTCGTAGTAAATAAGGCATGCTCTTGAAGTTGTCGTTTTCAATATCCATTTGTTGATTTCTGTAAGGACCCAGAAATTTCGATCCTGAAATTTCCAGATAGTTAAGAAAAAAAGAAAAGAGAAAGAAGAAGGAAACAGAAACCTCACATT
This sequence comes from Allium cepa, assembly GCA_030765085.1. Taxonomy (NCBI): domain Eukaryota; kingdom Viridiplantae; phylum Streptophyta; class Magnoliopsida; order Asparagales; family Amaryllidaceae; genus Allium; species Allium cepa. Next base: position 209,842,436 of record CM060939.1, on the reverse strand, counting down.
CACAGCGGATCAAATATAATATCAAATAAAATAGAAGTTACACAAAGAAAACTATATCTATTAATTTACATTAAATACATCAGAGTTACTCGTATACATAAACACTGGACAAAACAATCATGTCCAGATACTACAATATCACAGTGGAAACTTTCCATACGTCCCTGCCATCCAGCTCGCCTCCTGAGCTCCAGAAGGTCCTTACTTGAAAATCTGTAATACTCGGTCTGACCCGATCATTACATCAAAGTAACACCTGGGTCAGGCTGGAAACCAGCGTGAGTAAAATCATTATCAAGAAATACACAAGCATAAGCTTATTTAAAACCCGGGTAATTCGTACTTCACTATGAGTTCTCAACTTGATATAATCAATACTTATTCCACACATCAATATCTACATGTTCATAGCTTAAATGATCCAATTACTTAAATCATTCCATTCTAGCCAATTGATTACACATATCAAATCTACAAGGAATTATAGAAGATTATGAATCGAAATGGTTTCGGGTATTTGCTAATACCCGACCTTGGTCTCTTTAAGTCCCATGTTATCCTAACCCAAATTATTCAAATGAAACACAATTCAAAATTTTAAATACAGGATGTCACCTGTACACCTCAATTCATTGTCAATAGATATCCACATTTTCATCGTCCAATCCAATCATAACACAAACATTTCATATCAGAAATATCCAATAAACCAAGGTATTCAATATCATTCAATCAATCATAAGCAAGATTAATTAGTCACTCTATTCTTAATCAGTTTAAATGAGTTAAATTAATTACTTTAATCTCCTTTTAATCCTGCTGACTTGACGTTAATTAATTACAAATCATTAATTAATCGTCTTTCATTAATTACATTAATTAATGATCCTCTAATTACTTCCATTAATTAATTATTCTTTTAATTGCATTTAATAATTTAACCTATAACTTAATTTCATTTATTAGTTTACCTGACTTATCCCCACTCCGTAATTAACTACCTTTAATTACTTAAATGATTAATTATTTTTAAATTAATTAATAAATCATTTAATTAATTACAATGAGTAATTAACACTTAATTACTTTACTAAGTAATTATTCTTTAATTTCTTCTCATCAAGTAATTCCCTTCAATTAATTACGTTTAGTAATTACCCAGTAATTACACTTCATTAAATACATTAACCAATCATCAAGTGGATATCTTAAATTAATTAACTTAAATTAACCACATTAAATTAATTACACTGAGTAAACTAATTCCTTCATTAAATAATTACCCTTAAAAATCCTCTTAATATTCAGTTGTTAACCTCTAATTACATTCATTTCTTAATTATCCCATTTGAAACTTATCAAATTTAAAAAGAAATCACTTAAAACCTTTAATTTACTTATCTTAATCAATCAACTAATATGTATATATTTTCAAAATAAACAATTTAAATTCAATCATTGTTTGAAAACTTATTTTAATAGACTGTTTGGGAAACTCAGTCAACATCCCTTTTGAAAACTTTAAAACTAGATTATATTTTCATTTAACATCCTGGTTAAGAAAATTGTTTGAAGTATAACCTTTTTACTTAACAAACCAATACCGATATTACAGTAATACCTTACCGAGCCAAAACTTCAAAAACCAGCGTCAAAACCCAGCAAATCACTCGATACTCACTTCGAGTTAACACGCGATCGAAAACAATATAGTCTAGAGCCAAACTGATCTTCACCTCTACTCCTTATCTTCTTCTTCCCAAAAGAAAAATTCCTTCCACCAGATGCACGCATCCCACGTGCACGTGCACCTGAGGTAGGAGCTTCGCCGACCACTTTTAGTCACATCGCCAAGTCGCCGTCATCACACATGCCCTTTCCGACCCTCAGACCAACTCGATTTTACTCAAAACCAAATCGAGCTGTTTACCCTTACCAGAGAAAATTCCAATTCCCCTTATTCGCCTCGTCGACGTCGACCTCTGGAACCCTAGCACTTCCTCCTGAAAACTCACTCGGCTTCCCTTCCTCTATTCCCATTGCACCGACACCCTCCGTCGCCATCACGACAGCGGGCCACGCGAAGAACCCACCTCGACTCAAAGCATATCTAAACCCTATTCATCCCTCTTACGATCATTCAGAGGATAGGAAAAATCGCCCTCGATTATTCCTGAGTTCCCTATCTAAGCGACCACCTCTTGACCAAAGGTCGAACCCAATCATCAGCCACCTCGCCAGAAAACGACTCAGTTCCATTTTTCGATCAGTTCGCACTTCCCATTCAAAAACAATCTTAAAATTTTTAATTTTATTCTCAAAATTCCTCAATTCCTACGACTAATTTGTTTATGAATTCAATTTACGAAATTTCTAAAATTTGGTTTAGACTAATTTATGTTCATCACTTTGAATTCCCAATTTTTAAAACATTTACTAAATAATTATTCTTGTAATCATTTTTAAAATTAGTATTACATCATTATAGTCACTTCCTGTTCAAAGATAGAAATTCTAAATTCAAATAGATGTGATAATCTGATTTTTTTTAAGAACCGGTTTCAAACACTGTTAATATATCAACAGAGATATATATCTCTGTTTACACAGTCACATATGAATATACATATTCATTTCCACTAAAACATATTTTACAACCTTACTCAATATTTACCCCATGTGAACCATTTATCACAATATCTACTTCACATTTTACTGCATGCAATAGAGGTTTTTTTTTATAAAAAAAACAGATAAGGCTCTGTTTACTCACCTTTGAAATAATACAGAGGGTTTTGAAAGCTGGATTTGAACTTGCATGCTTTTGTATTGATCCAGAAAACTTCGCATTACTTTGGTTTCTTTAAATTGAAATGCTTTCCAGGTTGCAGATTTTAAATTGAACTTGCTTGAAAATTGGTTACAGGCTTAAATGATAGGTTTTGATTTTGAACTCTCTTGTCTCGGAATTATTTTTCAGGTTTTATTTCTTTGAGCTTTGATTTCAGATTTCACTTCTTCTTTTGATTCAAATTCCAATTTTAGTTGAAATGGAGAAAAGAATTCAGCTGAAAAGTGGAAGCAAATTCCTTCTTTCATTATTTTTTTTATTTTAGTCACCAAAAAGAAATGTTGACATTTGTCCTTTTAGTTGTTAATTAGCTTACACATATGCATTTATCTTTACAAATGTCTTTAACCCCCTTTAATATACTTACAAGTGTTATACTTGCCCTTTTATTAATTTATTTTAGCCATATCTATGTATTAATGTAATATTTATCTATTTATAAATTTAAGCTTTTAGATAAATATACGAATATGAATTCATGTAAACATTTATCTATAAATAACTTATGCTTTGATCAAATTAAATGTATCGTATGTTTATATACTTTGTAAATTTTATTTTAACTTATATATATATATATATATACACACACACATTTTAAACAAACACAAATTCAATTTATAAATAATAATTCTATTAAAATATAACACATTATTATTATTGTTTTGAAAACAAGATTTTTTTTAAAATGATCATAAAGGAGATTATCAAGTACATATTTATCTAAATATTTAAAACCCAGCATTATTATAATTCAGATTCTAATATACACATATTCAGATATATCTCAGAATCCCATTTGTTTAATTTACAAATAAGTATTTTAATAAATTTAATCCTGTTAATTTCCAATTAACAGATACCTAAAAATTCGGGTTATCACATTCTTCCCCCCTTAGAATCTTTTCGTCCTCGAAAAGGATCGAAGCCCGAATTTATTAAAATGCTTATTTTTAGAAAAAATATTCTTTGAAAAACTTTTAAAACACTTCTAAATTTGCATAATATTATAAAATGGTTTTATAAAAATACTTTTTATAACTCGATGTTTCAACACGTCCATCCTCGTTCTCACAGAAATTCGGTCATACGTTGATCAGGCGTAAGACTGAAAATCTATAAGTACTTAGCAGACTCGTTTTCAACACCCGGTGAAAATACTTGAAAAATAATTTTATTGAAAATGTTGAAAGCATTTTGTAATCGAGGAAATATCTTTGATGAGAATGCTCTGGAAATCATCACCCTCATCCATGGTCACAGTTACATTCTAGGGTTACGTTGCCATTGCAGCAAAAGTCCATGTAACTGCAGGCTCTCTGCGGCCTCTCGATTATGCCATGGATCCCACAACAGATCACAGTTACATTCCAGGGTTACGTTGCCATCACAGAAAAAGTCCATGTAACTGCAGGCTCTCAGCGACCTCTGATTTTTGCCGTCGAAATGAAACTTCTCCACTCCTACATAGGTCGCAGTCTACCGATATAAAATCAAACGCAGACTGTTGGCTCTCAGCGGCACACACGACTTCCGCTATGGTATACTCTACTCATAATCCCCAGGAACTAGTTTTGTCCGGACTCCTCACAGGATCAACTTTAGAACCCCCCATTGGGGCTCAAGGTAGCACCACCCGGTGGCACTCCTGAGAAGTTCATTTCAAGGAAGCGCCTTTTACCCCAGAGCCATCATCAAAACATTTTATACTATATATATAGTAACTTCAAATCATACACCTAGTACGATCTCATACAAATCTCCTTTACACAAAATCGATTATTCCAAAATCGATAATTCTCAAACTAGGCTTTCCAAATTCTCATATTAATTTTATCCAAAATCAAAAGCCTTTCCAAATCCAAAGGTTCCTAAAACCTTTTCTAAAATACTCATAAGATCCTTTACATATATATATATATATATATATATATATATACAGATATATATAATTTTTAAAACTTTGGATCATTTCAAACTTGTATAAAACTCCTTTTATACTTCAAACATTTTCAAAAACCCTTTTCTTCTGGCAAAAGATTCAACAAGGGGAGTTTCATTTTATAAAACAAAGATATTTAACTTTGTTTACTCAAAATCAAATATTCAAATATGATTACTCCTTTCAATATCATTTTCATTCAAATCTGTACGATGTACACATATCATCCATACGCTATACCAATCTGATCGCTCACACGACCATACAAATTCACTTCCGAACTAGTATCATCCACCCGACTTCCTAGTGCGGACACAAAGTCACAGAAACCTCACATTCGTAGCGGATCAAATATAATATCAAATAAAATAGCAGTTACACAAAAAAAACTATATCTGTTAATTTACATTAAATACATCAGAGTTACTCGTATACATAAACACTAGACAAAACAATCATGTCCAGATACTACAATATCACAGTGGAAACTTTCCATACGTCCTTGCCATCCAGCTCGCCTCCTGAGCTCCAGAAGGTCTTGCCTGAAAATCTATAATCTCGGTCTGACCCGAGCATTACATCAAAGTAACACCCGGATCAGGCTGGAAACTAGCGTGAGTAAACTTATTATCAAGAAATACACAAGCATAAGCTAATTTAAAACCCGGGTAACTCGTACTTCACTATGAGTTCTCAACTTGATATAATCAATACTTATTCCACACATCAATATCTACATGTTCATAGCTTAAATGATCCAATTACTTAAATCATTCCATTCTAGCCAATTGATTACGCATATTAAATCTACAAGGAATTATAGAAGATTACGAATCGAAGTGGTTTCGGGTATTTGCTAATACCCGACCCCGGTCTCTTCGAGTCCCATGTTATCCTAACCCAAATTATTCAAATTAAACACAAATCAAAATTTTAAATACAGGATGTCACTTTTACACCTCAATTCATTGTCAATAGATATCCACATTTTCATCGTCCAATCCAATCATAACACAAACATTTCATATCAGAAATATCCAATAAACCAAGGTATTCAATATCTTTCAATCAATCATAAGCAAGATTAATTAGTCACTCTATTCTTAATCAGTTTAAATGAGTTAAATTAATTACTTTAATCTCCTTTTAATCCTGCTGACTTGACGTTAATTAATTACAAATCATTAATTAATCGTCTTTCATTAATTACATTAATTAATGATCCTCTAATTACTTCCATTAATTAATTATTATTTTAATTGCATTTAATAATTTAACCTATTACTTAATTGCATTTATTAGTTTACCTTACTTAACCCCACTCCGTAATTAACAACCTTTAATTACTTAAATGATTAATTGTCTTTTAAATTAATTAATGAATCCTTTAATTAATTACACTGAGTAATTAACACTTAATTACTTTACTAAGTAATTATTCTTTAATTTCTTCTCATCAAGTAATTCCCTTCAATTAATTACGTTTAGTAATTACCCAGTAATTACACTTCGTTAAATACATTAACCAATCATCAAATGGATATCTTAAATTAATTAACTTAAATTAACCACAATAAATTAATTACATTGAGTAAATTAATTCCTTCATTAAATAATTACCCTTAATAATCCTCTTAATATTTAGTTATTAACCTCTAATTACATTCATTTCTTAATTATCCCATTTGAAACTTATCAAATTAAATATAAGAAATCACTTAAAACCTTTAATTTACTTATCTTAATCAATCAACTAATATGTATATATTTTCAAAATAAACAATTTAAATTCAATCATTGTTTGAAAACTTATTTTAATAGATTGTTTGGGAAACTCGGTCAACATCCCTTTTGAAAAATTTAAAACTTGATTATATTTTCATTTAACATCCTGGTTAAGAAATTTTTTTGAAGTATAACCTGTTTACTTAACAAACCAATACCGATATTATAGTAATACTTAACGAGCCAAAACTTCAAAAACCGGTGTCAAAACCCAGCAAATCACTCGATACTCACTTCGAGTTAACACGCGATCGAAAACAATCTAGTCTCGAGCCAAACTGATCTTCACCTGTACTCCTTATCTTCTTCTTCCCGAAAAAAAAATATTTCCTTCCACCAGATGCACGCATCCCACGTGCACGTGCACATGAGGTAGGAGCTTCGTCGATCACTTTTTGTCACGTCGCCAAGTCGCCGTCATCACCCATGCCCTTTCCGACCCTCAGACCAACTCGATTTTTACTCGAACCCAAATCGAGCTGTTTACCCTTACCAGAGAAAATTCCAATTCCCCTTATTCGCCTCGCCTCGCCGACGTCGACCTCTGGAACCCTAACACTTCCTCCGGGAAACTAACTTGGCTTCCCTTCCTCTATTCCCATTGCACCGACACCCTCCGACGCCATCACGAACTGGGCCACGCGAAGAACCCACCTCGACTCAAAGCATATCTAAACCCTATTCATCCCTCTTACGATCATTCAGAGGATAGGAAAAATCGCCCTCGATTTTTCCCGAGATCCCTATCTAAGCGACCACCTCTTGACCAAAGGCCGAACCCAATCATCAGCCACCTCGCTAGAAAACGACTCAGTTCCATTTTCCGATCAATTCGCACTTCCCATTCAAAAACAATCTTAAAATTTTTAATTTTATTCTCAAAATTCCTCAATTCCTACGATTAGTTTATGAATTCAATTTTTGAAATTTCAAAATTTTGGTTTAGAGTAATTTATGTTCATCATTGTAAATTCCCAATTTTTAAAACATTTACTAAATAATTATTCTTGTAATCATTTTTAAAATTAGTATTACATCATTATAGTCACTTCCTGTTTAAAGATAGAAATTCTAAATTCAAATAGATGTGATAATCTGATTTTTTTTTAAGAACAGGTTTCAAACACCGTTAATATATCAACATAGATATATATCTCTGTTTAAATAATCACATATGAATATACATATTCATTTCCACTAAAACATATTTTACAACCTTACTCAATATTTACCCCATGAGAACCATTTATCACAATATTTACTTCACATTTTACTGCATGCAACAGAGTTTCTTTTTTAAAAAAAACAGATAAGGCTCTGTTTACTCACCTTTGAAATAATGCAAAGGGTTTTGAAAGATGGATTTGAACTTGCATGCTTTTGTTTTGATCTAGAAAACTTCGCATTGCTTTGGTTTATTTAAATTGAAATGCTTTCCAGGTTGCAGATTTTAAATTGAACTTGCTTGAAAATTGGTTACAGGCTTAAATGACAGGTTTTTATTTTGAACTCTCTTGTCTCAGATTTAGTTTTCAGGTTTATTTCTTTGAGCTTTGATTTCAGATTTGAACTTCTTCTTTTAATTCAAATTTAGATTTTAGTTGAAATGGAGAAAAGAATTCAGCTGAAAAGTGGAAGCAAATTCCTTCTTTCATTATTTTTTTTATTTTAATCACCAAAAAGAAATGTTGACATTTGTCCTTTTAGTTGTTAATTAGCTTACACATATGCATTTATCTTTACAAATGTCTTTAACCCCCTTTATAAATGTTTACATGAATTCATATTTGTGTATTTATCTAAAAGCTTAAATTTATAAAAAGAAAAATATTACATTAATACATAGATATGGCTTAAATAAATTAATAAAAGGGTGTATCATATGTTTATATACTTTGTAAATTTTATTTTAACTTTTATATATATATATATATATATATATACATTTTAAACACACACAAATTCAATTTATAAATAATAATTCTATTAAAATATAACACATTATTATTGTTGTTTTGAAAACAAGATTTTTTTTAAAAATGATTATAAAGGAGATTATCAAGTACATATTTATCCAAATATTTAAAACCCAGCATTATTATAATTCAGATTCTAATATATACATATTCAGATATATCTCAGAATCCCATTTATTTAATTTACAAATAAGTATTTTAATAAATTTAATCCTGTTAATTTCCAATTAACAAATACCCAAAAATTCGGGTTATCACAATTTCCAAGTGATCGCATTAGAGCTCTACGAATACGTTAGCCCAACGTCACCATTTGTCTTTTTTTGGTTCTGACTGTTATTACTTGTCACAATATATCACATTTCCACTAATAGTTTTTCGGCATGCTTTAGAATGATAGATAGTTGTAGTTAATTGAGTTTGAGATGAATAGATGCAGCCTTTTCTTTTATTCATTATTACATTTTTTTAGTGGGTCGCTAGCGATCCATGTGGGATGGGTCGTTAGCGACCCAACTTCACAGGGGATTTTTTGCTAGAATTTTAAGTCGGGTCGCTTGTGACCCTATCACTTAGCAAAAAATTTAGCTCTTCAGTTTGCCTAATATCCCTCGAACCGACCTAGATTTGCTATTCAACCTGAACTATTTCATTCCTTCACGTGACCAGCTTCTCCAGCGATTAGACCCAAGCAATCCAAACATCATCTCGACCTGCTTCTCTGCTTCGATTGAATCTACTCTTCATTGATCCATCCCAGCGTCCGTCGATTCTCGTGAAACCCTAGCCATTTCTTCATCTCATTCAAATCCAAGCTCTGGCCCGCTTGTTGAACTATACCCGACTCATTATTAGCTCGCCAATGATCCAACCCATAGCTTGTTTAGTTTGATTTGTGATTCTTCTTGTGCCTTCAAATCAGTTTGAGTTGGGTTTGCTTGGCTGATTCGCTAATTATTATGTTGGTATAATGATTTTAAGACTACTGTTCAGTTTGCTACGTTGATTACGAGAAGTCCGAGTCGATTACGGTTTGACGGGTTGAGATAACCAATCTGGTCTTGAGTTTCTTCAAGAAATGACGTTGGGCTGCGGTCCAACACTTGACGTGTCTACTATCTTCGTCTGTTAAACCAGAATCGACTTGTGCCCGGTATCGTAGACATCACCGCACGAAATATTACTTGTCCATCCAGATTCTTTCTAGAGAACTTGGGCTTATCCTGCTAGGTTATTCCGCAATTAGTGATCATGTAATAGGAAGAGTTTTCTGTATCGCTTCGGACAATAGATCTGTTATCGATCATTGATCGGTAATGGGTAAGTGCACAAGAATTAGACACAAAAATGGACTGACATGGGAAGTTCTTTTCTTCTTTCATGGTGAACGAACTATCTACATGGGATAGAGCATTTGTAGTGTACCAAGCACTGAGTTTATCCCATATAGATAGCACACTACACTTACACTATAACAAACCTGGTTTGGAGATTACCTGTATATATTAATTATAACAAAAGTTATAATTTAATATTGTAAATTAAAATAAATTTGGAAATTTTAAATTGTTTATTTAGAATAAACATTGAATTTTGTAAATAAAATGCGAAAAAATAAAGTTTTGAACTATATTTTGTTTATTTGGGGTATAAGTATGGGATTATATATTGATTGGATAAGTATTTTGTTTAAATAAGTTGAAATATTGGGTATTTATTAGTTTGGAGCTAATAAATTAGTTAGGTGATGTATTTCAACGTTACATTGTTGAAATAAATCTAAACTAACGAAAATAAAGTTTTTAAAACTTTATTTTGAGAATTTGAGTAGAAAATAATCAAACTGCAGTTTTATTTAGGTAAATACAACAATATTGGAAAATATTGTCAATAGTAATTTTTTATTGAATTTAAAATGAGAAATAGAAAGAAATTATGTAATTTGTTAATATAAAAGATGAAATATTGTTTAAATATAATATTTTATGATTAAAAAGAGTTATAATGATTTATTGTAATTTATTTGGGAAGAAAATAATTTTTGTATTGATTATTGCATTAAAAATGATGTTTTTGTGATAAAATAATGTAATTGCGTATTATTGTCAAAAATAAGGTTTATTGTTAAAAGTAACTTTTTATTTGTTAAAATAAATCTTATTTTGTTCAAAAACAATTTTAGTTACATAACAAATAATTGTATGCATTTTATTTGACTTAAAAACGAAGAAAAGTGAGAATATAGTGATAATATAGGATAAATATGTATATAGCTCTATATTTTCACTAAGTATTTTGTATTGGGCTATTTGGGTTAAGTTTAGATCCATTAACCATTTTCTCGATAAATCTGGTGAGAAAGAATGTACAGTACGTACTCTTCCCTTCATCTTCTTCTCAAAACACCGTACAGTAAAAAGAAAATAGAAAATCGATGGCTTTCTCAAACTAAAATCAAATCTCACCAAATTTCTGCTAATCCAAGAAGAAAATCAACCAAAATAAGATTATACAAGGTAATCTAAACCAAGATTAGAATTATTTCATCAAAAATCTTTCGGTTGGGTATGAATTGTCTGTAATTTGCTTTTGTTTTTTTTGCATACCTGTTTTCAAGCTTCTATATGTTATTAGAGCTCCAATTCTTCTCAGAAGCTTGCAACTTACAATCAAATCTTTACCGAATCACTGAGGTGAGTACCATACTCACGAATGCTAACTAAATTAAGTGCCGCTGCAAAGCAAATTGCTCTTACTGTGTATAAATTTCTTTCAATTAGTTATTTCCCTGATTTCTGATCTCCGGTTGCCACTTTAAGTGGCCATAACTTCCTGTTTTTGTCTCGAATTGCTGCCGGATCTTTTTCGGATTGTAGTTTAAATGTCATTCTATGTGCATGTCAACTTTCATTGCCTGAAAAAAACATATAGCTTGGTCAAAATTGAATGCAGATATCAGTTCAAGCAAGAAAATAAACTGGAAGAAGAAAAAAATCCATAGCCATGGTCGACCTTGAGCTCGAACATCGCCATCCCCAGGTCAACGGTACGGTCGATCTGAACCCCCTCATGGTCGACCTTAAGGTCGACCTGATATTTTCCTATAGGCCTTTGTTTTATGACTTTGTTTCGCTGCCTTTTGCCTTTGAATTGCTATGGTTTTGTAATTTGTTTTGATGCAAATTTGAGATGATTTTCAAGAGCTCTAATCTATTAATAGATGAGCAAAAGTTGTGGTCAATTCGAATCCTGGGTTGATGAGTTTCTGTGACATTTTCATGTGTTGAATTTTGATGATTTCTTTTGTTTTAAACGCTAGTTTTCGCAAATGGTTTTTCAAGTGAACTAATTATTTAAATGACTTTTGAAATAAATATTTTTCTATACTTATAAATCATTTTTAAATTATTTTAATATATTTGTTTCCTATAATAAGGAGAATTTTCCAATAAATTGCTTTCAAAATGTTTTCGGAAAATTGTTTTAAAATCCCATTTTCTCAAGTAAATTATTTTATAAATAATATACACTATTTTATACTCTTCGGACGTATGAGAAAGTGAATTAAACGATTTAGTGAAACACCTGGTATGGGACACGTGAGTTTACTTTTTCGGTTAATTCTAAACTTGTACTATCGAAGCAATTCTAGATTATTGGTTTGAGGTAAGTTTTGGGATTTGCCATTTTATGACATGTTTTGAGATTTATAATTCCTATTTTTAGGAATTATCTGAGATGGCCGATATTTGGCGAGATTGGTGGTTTGAGATCTCCTAATTTTGGAGTTATAATCTAAGAGAACCCGATATATTGTTTTACTTGCCGATGAGATAAGGCAAGTCATGAGATTTATGAGTTTCAAGATTTTTGATGATTTTGTTTTCTAATGTGGCATTAACTAGCGGTTAGGAAACTGTTAAGTGAGAACATGTGGTATGGGATGCACTAGTATCACTCTTCGGGTTCCTCTTTAGGAGTTTGTGACAAATTTTGGGTTTACCAGTACTATAGACCTTCGGGTCATTTGAGTTTATGGCTTCGATCGTCTAGGATTTATGACTTCGGTTGTCTGGGATTAACGACTTCGATCGTCTATGTTCTAAGACTTTGATCGTCTGGGATAGATACCTAATATATATATATATATATATATAGTATCGGTCTGAGTTTGGAACGTGCATCATTACTTCATTATGCAACCAGGGATCAGGCAAATCCGGGGTTTCTGAGTTTTATTATGATTTCACCATTTGAGATATCTTTAGTACATCGATAGCTTAGAGCTATATGAGATGTTATACATATACGGTGATTTCATTTTTATGAGGTTTTGAACTCTTATTGTTTTCCTTGAGTTAAGAGTTTGCATGGTTCCTTGATTCTGAGTTATATATTTATATGCCGATGAAATGAGGCATAATTGAGTTGGAGATTTTTATATTTTCTCTTATGGCTTTTGTGTTGCCTATTTACATTTATGTTGAATAGTCTTGAGTAGAATCCACTTATGGCATGTTGAACTTACCATGAGTTAACTTTGAGCCTTTATAGAATCTCCACCCTTGGAATAATGAATTTAAGTTTATTTATATCATTCCTTTCTATTTAAAGGAATGTTTCCCTTATGCCCTTATATCTGTTTATCTCTTACTAATCATAATGTTCTAGTTAGCCATAAGTGTATTTATTACTCGAGACAGACCGAGTTGTAGGTTAAGTTTTTTGGACTTTTGGCTTAGCAGTATCTTTTGGACTTCACTATCAACCCTTTTGGATAGGAAGCATAGTTTTTGTGTAGTATTTTTGTATCAGACCATGATATGTATATTCTTTTATCGGGATGTATGTATATATATTGTGGTCATAATACCACTTTTGACATGTATTACGTTTGATGTATGTGTATATGTATATTATCTGTGTTGTTGATCTATGATTTGTGATTTGTGACTGTTATTGTTATTATGTTTTGTTTCTGAATTGATCTTGTAGCCATCATAGTAGTATACTAGATATGAATTAAGTATGTCGAACCACTTGAGATGAAATGAAAAAAAATGAATAAATCGACATACTTAGCTCTTATCTAATATAAGACTATGATGGTCGCTCTTAACCATCCCTATTCTCTGTATTAGCAGACAGAATTATCCAGTAATTCTCTTTGTTAATATGGGTCTTGGGGTGGGGCATCAAAATTGGGTATTAGAGCAGGATTCAGAATGAAATGTAATAAATACAGAACAGTACACACAATTACTATACATTAAGTATAATACAAGTGTAAAAATCATCCCTAAATCGTAGTGAACCCAACCTTGTCCTTAATCTTCTGAGTCCACTAAGGGTAGATAGAAAGGAATATGTCTTGGAATGTTAATTTCAAATTCCATAATATTGCTTAATTAATGAATTCCAATTGCTAATATCTACCCCTGTGAATAATCCTATCTTATCTTAGCTTTCAGCTCATGGCTGAAAGAAGTAGAGGCCGCACTTCGGAGGTGGGACCTTCCAATGATCCTCGTCCCGAAGGAGTCTATATGTCGACTTATCAAATTATTGAGCTTCTTAGGAGCACTCAGCCTCCGGCTCCTATTCATTCCTCTCCTCCGCGCAAATCTGCATTTGTGTGTATGTGTAGTGACTTCATTCATCTCAGAGGCAAGTCACTCAAAGGCTCTAAGATAGTTTTAGAGGTTCAAGCTTGGCTTCGAACATGCGAGCGTATCTTTACTCGCATGGAGATCTCTGATCACCACCGTGTTCTTGTGGCATCGAGTATGCTGTAAGAACGAGCACTAGACTGGTACGAGCTCCTTATTGCCAAGATAGACGAGTCTACTCTTACATGGCAGCATTTCCAAGACCGTTTTGAGCTTAAGTTCATGCCACAATCCGAGAAGGCTTTTCTTGCTCGTTGCTTCCTAGAGTTAAAGCAGGGCATCCTCCGTTTTAGGTTATGTATCCTACTTCGAGTCCTTGTCCAAGTATGGACTCGAGTTCATTAGCACCACATATAAAAAGAATCTTAAGTTTGTATCTAGACTTAAGTAATATTTGAAGAATTTGCTCATGCTTCAACTTAAGCTCTCTTTCGAGGAGCTCGTGGATTCGGCACTTTACCTCGAAGCTGTTGAAAAAGAAAGGGATGGTAGAGATGAGGCCAAGGTTCCAAAGAACCCACATAAGAAGAAATTGCTCTTTTAGAGATCCTAATCCTTTCCTCCGAGGAAGAAGGAAAAGAAAGGCAGTTCTAGTTTTCATCCTCATGCAGCACCTTCTTGCTTCAATTGTGGTTCTCGTGATCACCTAGCAAGAGTGTGTCCTCATCCTCGCAAGTATGCATATTGCAAGAAGGAAGGACATATGGTTTCTTCATGTCCTAAGAAAGAGAAAGGTTCTAGTTCAGGGAACCTAAATGGGGTGAAGGCTACTTGTAGTGCATCTCAGTCTCGAGGTATATCTCCAACCATTTTGGAAAATTCTATTCTTTTTCATGACCATTCTATTCAAATCCTCTTCAATATGGATGCTTGGCATTTATCCGTATCGGAGAAATTTATTGGTGCTATTAGATGTTCCAGTCTTGTTACTTACTTGAGAATTGCGAATCCTTTGAAGGGATCCGCAATACTTGGCATGAGAATTTTGAGATAGTTCCTTGTAGTTTATCAATTCGAGCAAATTGGCATGCTATTTTCTATATATAGTTTGGAGAAATTTGTAAAGGAGTGCTCGCATTTTATCAAGCCATAATCTGCGATCAGAAGGAGTCTATATTTAGGTATCCAAATTCAGTTGGTTTGTTATTTCTTGTCTTTGGAATGTTGATTATGATTTCAAAGTCTCTGTATTCACTCTTGAGTATCGAGATGTTGATGATATATCTCGAATTCCAGTCATTGTGACTTTGTTGGTTTCTGTGAGTCTGTTTAGGATATGAGACCCAATCGGACAATCAAGAATTGTATTGACCTCATTCGCGGTTCTTAGCCTTTCGTCCATTCTTCCACAAGGATGTTCACTAAGGAAATGAGGTGATTCATTGAAAGTAATTGATATTGCCATTTTTACCTCAGGTGCCCTTTTTGATTACTCATTTGTTGATAGGCTTTATGATATTACTCTATTCGGAGTAATGATATGTTGTTAAGTGTTCTTCTTCTCATCTGAGAAGATGTCTTACCCTTACCCTTAAATCTCATCTATTCCTTTTTAATCTATTGAGTGTTGTTAGGGTCATACTTCAGTTAACCCTACACCGATCTCCTTGAGCTACGAGTTGTGGAGAGTAGCGTTCCTCTTACCGCAATCTGCACTCGTATGGGTCTTGCGAGTGGTTAGTTATATCATTCAGAATAATGAACACTCCAGTCCATTCCATTAATCTTGTAAATTGAGTATTCTAAGAATACCTCGATGAGTTCTTCTTGTGTTCTAGATTTTGAGCATAAGCAATAAAAATTGAAATTTCAATTTTTTCAAAAATTTAAGAAATGTTTTTGAGAGGAATTGGATTTTTTTGAGTTAGATAAAGAATATTTTCAGCATCGAATATGAGTGATTCTTTTAAAGAAAATGATATTTGTGTTGGGTTGTCCATCGAGTGCTTTAAGAATTCTAGTCGATGCGCCTGATCAACGTTATCGGTAGGACTTTCCTAAACGTAGTGATGAGACAATCAGATACGACAAACTGAGTTTGAATAAGATTTAGTTTGTAAATTAATTATTATAGGATGGAGAATTAAATTTTATTTAGATGACATATGCAACTACTAAACCATAATAATTGTTAGATATGTGGCACGGCAGCTTTGATCGCTTGGTCAACTCTACCACCGTTGTGGGTCATTCATCATAAACTAATGGCAAGGCATTGTCATTATGTAAATTTCAATTTATGAGTTTTAATATAGTTATGTTTATTGTTGAAATTTTGAGATAATACTTTGTTTGAAAAATAAATGTTTATTGAATATTTTAAAATGAGTTATACATCTTGAATATGAAGTTGTTTTGAAGTTTTCCGGTGTTAAAATGGTAAGATTTAAAATTTTATCTTGAGAATTTAGTGATATGGATCTAACAAACTCTTTTGTAAATTTAAACTAGTTACGAGAGAGAATATGAGTCCAAATTTATTTATTACTATAAGATGTTATATTACAAAGTTTTGAAAATTTTCAAATATTGAAAATTTAGATTATGGTTTTGAAGATAACGAGTTTTGAAACTCTAAAAAAAATTATCAAAAATTAAATTTGTATCTATGGTGTTCCTCGTGATTGTCTTGCCTTAGTGCAATGGTCTAACAACTAGCATTTTGCGCTCGTTTGAGTAGGGTGGTCCATGAAGTAACCACCTCTCATTGGGTTTTCTTGCCTCAGTTGTTTTTATTTTAGTATCAGTATGGCTCCTTCCATAGTGACATACGGAAATTCGTCAACTTGTTGTTAGAGTTGGGATAAAGTGATGCTAAATCCCAACTCTATTTCGAGAAAATTTTGTGAAATCAATCTCCTTCGATGGATTTTTGAGTAGCACCACATTGTGTTTTGTTTCGAAAGTGAGATACTTTTGAAATCATGATGTATTGCTCAAAGAAATTCAATGATCCGCAAATCCTAAAATTTATATTTAGGAAAATCATTGAATTTACCGAGAAATTTTATCTCAGCCTTCTTTCGTCCTGGGAGGAGAGTGAGGAATTTTTGTCTTGTGCTTATCTATTCTACCTTTGATTGATGAAACTTATTTGTTGAATACAAACTCTTCTCTAGGAATTGCGAGGATGGAATTCTGTTAAGGAGGGAGTCTATAGCAACCCTGGTTTAGAGATTACCTGTATATATTAGTTTATAACGGAGTTATAATTTAATATTGTAAATTAAAATAAAATTGGAAATTTTAAATTGCTTATTTTGAATAAAAATGAATTTCGTAAATAAAATAAGCAAAAAATAAAGTTTGAAACTTTATTTTGTTTATTTGAGTATAAATATAGGATTATATTGATTGGATAAGTATTTGGTTTAAATAAATTGAAATATTGGGTATATTGGTTTGGAGCTAATAAATTAGTTAGGTGATGTATTTCAACATTAAATTTTTGAAATAAATCTAAACTAATGAAAATAAAGTTTAAAAAACTTTATTTTGGGAATTTGAGTAAAAAATAACCAAACTGCAATTTTATTTGGGTAATACAACAATATCGGAAAATATTGTCAATAGTAATCTTTTATTGAATGGGAAATAGAAAGAAATTATGTAATTTGTTAATATAAAGTATGAAATTAAAAATAATATTTGATGATTGAAAAGAGTTAGAATGATTTATTGTAATTTATTTGGCAAGAAAATAATTTTTGTATTGATTATTGCATTAAAAATGGAGTTTTGTGATAAAATAGTGTAATATTGTCAAAAATAAGGTTTTATTGTTAAAAATAACTTTTAATTTTTTAAAATAAATCTAATTATGTTAAAATAACAATTTTATTTTCATAACGAATAATTGTATGAATTTTTTTTTGACTTAAAAATGAAGAAAAGTGAGAATATAGTGATAATATAGGATAAATATGTACATAGCTCTATATTTTCACTAAGTATTTTGTATTGGACTATTTGGGTCAGGTTTAGATCCATTAACTATTTTCTAGATAATTATGGTGAGAAAGAAAGTACAGTACGTACTCTTCCCTTCATCTTCTTCTCCAAACACCGTATATAAAAAGAAAATAGAAAATCCATGGCTTCCTCAAACTAAAACAAATCCCACCCAAATTACTACTAATTTGAGAAGAAAATCAACAAAAATAAGATTATACAAGGTAATCTAAACCAATACTAGAATTGTTTCATTAAAAATCTTTCAGTTAGGTATGAACTGTCTGTAATTTGCTTTTGTTTGTTCTGCATATTTTTTTTCAAGTTTCTACAGGTTATTAGTGCTCCAATTCTTCTCAAAAGGTTGCAACTTGCTATAAAATCTTTACCAAATCGCTGACGTGAGTACCATACTCATAAATGCTAACTAAATTAAGTGTTGCTGCAAAGAAAATTGCTCTTACTGTATATAAAATTCTTCATGTTAGTTGTTTCTTTGATTTTTGATTTCTGGTTGCCACTTTGAGTGGCCATAACTTCCTGTTTTTGCCTCAAACTACTGCCGGATATTTTTCGAATTGTAGTTTGAAAGCCACTCTATATGCGTATCAATTTTCATTGCCTGAAACAACCTATAGCTTGGTCAAAATTGAATGCAAATATCAGTTCGTGCAAGAAAATGAACTGGAAGAAGGAAAACGATCCGTACCATGGTCGACCTTGAGATCGACCATAGCCATCCCCAAGTCGATTGTACGGTTGACCTGAGCCCCCTCATGCTTGACCTAGCAGTTGACTTGAGGAATAGTGTGGTTGACCTTAAGTTCGACCTGATATTTGCCTATATGCCTTTGTTTTACGACTTTATTTTGCATCTTTTTGCCTTTGAATTGCTATGGTTTTGTCATTTGTTTTTATTCAAAATTGAAATGATTTTCAAGAGCTCTAATCTATGAATAGATGAGCAAAAGTTGTGGTCAATCCGAACCCGGGTTGATGAGTTTTTGAGACACTTTCGTGTGTTTATATTCGATGATTTCTTTTGTTTTAAACGCTAGTTTTCTCCAATGATTTTTGAAATGAATTTATGATTTAAATTACTTTTGAAAGAAATATTTTTCTATACTTATAAATCATTTTTAAATTATTTTAAAGTATATAAATATATTTATTTCCTATAATAAGAGAATTTTTCAATAAATTGCTTTCAAAATGTTTTTGAAAAATTGTTTTAAAATTCTGTTTTCTCAAGTAAATTACTTTATAAATAAAATACACTATTTTGTACTCTTTGGATGTATGAGAAAGTGAATTAAACGATTTAGTAAAACACATGGTATGGGACAAATGATTTTACTTTTTCGGTTAACTATTGATGTGTATGATCGAAGTAATTCTAGGTTATTGATTTGAGATAATTTCTGGGATTTGCCATTTTATGGCATGTTTTGAAATTTATAATTCCTATTTTTAGGAATTACCTGAGATGGCCAATATATGGCGAGATTAGTGGTTTGAGATCTTCAAATTTTGGAGTTATAATTTATGAGAACCCAATATATTGTTTCACTTGCCGATGAGATGAGGCAAGTCATGAGATTTCTTAGTTTTGAGATTTTTCATGATTTTGTTTTCTAATGTAGCATTAACTAGCAGTTAGGAAACCGTTAAGTGAGAACGTGTGGTACGGGACGCACTTTTACCTCTTCGAATTCCTCTCTGGGAGTTTTCGACACATTTTGGGTTTACTAGTACTATAGACCTTCAGTCATTTGAGTTTATGACTTCGGTCGTCTGATATTTAGGACTTCGGTCGTCTTGGATTTACGACTTCAGTCATCTGTGTTCTACCACTTCGGCCATCTGGGATAGGTGTGTGTATATAGTAATGGTCTGAGTTTGGCACGTGCAGCATTGCTTCGGCATGCAATCGGGGATCTGGCCAATCCGGGTTTTCTGAGTTTTCTAAGTTTTCTGAGTTTTATTATGATTTCACTATTTGAGATATCTTTAGTATACTGATAGCCTAGAGCTATATGAGAAGTTGTACACATATGGTTATTTAATTTTATGAGGTTTCGAACTCTTATTGAGTTCCTTGAGTTAAGAGTTTGCACGATTCCTTGATTCTGAGTTTTATACACACACACACACACATATATATATATGCCGATGAAATGAGGCATAATTGAGTTGGAGATTTTGATGTTTTCTCTTATGGCTTTTCTATTGCCTATTTGTATTTATGTTGAATAATCTTAAGTAGAATCCACTTATGTTATGTTGAGCTAATCCATAAGTTAACTTTGAGCCTTTATAGAATCACCACCCTTCAAATTGTGAACTTAACTTTACTTATATCATTCCTTTCTATTTAAAGGAATGTTTCCCTTATGCGCTTATGTCCATTTATCTTTTGCTAATCATCATGTTCCAGTTAGCCTGACCCATGTATTTATTACTTGGGTCGGACCGAGTTGCAGGTTAAGATCTTTTGGCTTAGCAGTATCTTTTGGACTTCACTATCAACTCTTTTGTATAGGAAGCATAGTTTTTGTGTAGTATTTTTGTAGTAGACCTTGATATGTATATTCTTTTGTGGGGATGTATGTATATATATTGTGGTCGTAATACCACTTGTGACATTTTGTATTACATTTGATGTATGTGTATATGTATATTATCTGTGTTGTTGTTCTGTGATTTGTGACTGTTATTATTATTATGTTTTGTTTCTGAATTGATCTTGTAGCCACCACAGTAGTGTATTAGATAGTAATTAAGTTTGTCGATCCACTTGAGATGAAATGAAAAAAATTAGTAATAAATCGACATACTTAGCTCTTATCTAATACAAGACTATGATGGTCGCCCTTAACTAACCTTATTCTACGTATTAGCAGACTGAATTACCCAGTAATTCTCTTTGTTAATATGGATCTTGGGGTGGGGCATCATGTACACACTTGCCCCAGTTTGCACTCGAAATCCGACATGTCAATTATAAGTTAATATTTTCTTCGGAATTCAAGTGTGATATGGGAACTTATGATTTTAGGATAGATTTACCTGATTGTTTTCGAACGCGAGTTCTGTTATATAGAATGAAGCAGCAATCTACAAGCCATAAGTCAAGCGGGCGAAGCCCGGTGCTCTTCGAAGCTGAATCGTCGTCCACCTCGCAAGCTCACTATGGTCAATTAGTTCCGGTTGGGCCTATCAGGGACTGCACGCCTCCCAACTTTCGGGTCCTGTTTAATCTGGCTGAAATAGCTTCGTCAATGGTTTCCGCCAAAGTTCTTCATTATATATGTATACAGCATTGGATTCCCAAGGAGGACGTGTGTCTGCCTATGAAAGACGAATTCGCTCATATGCCCCTCTGGGGTATACTGCTTGTCATTGATACATGTGTTTGAACGGAGTTATGCCTCCCTTCAACGATTATCTATGTGAGATGCTCTCGAACTTAGGAATTTCCCCCTTCCAGCTTCATCCGAATGGCTATGCCATCCTAAATTTCGATGAGTTGCAGTATTTTCTGGCATTCAAGAGGGGAGACGATTGTCCCTCTTTGATTATAATCGAGGTCCATAGGAATCGAAAGATCAAATTATTCTTGAAAAGTAACTTATCTCAGTTCAAGACGCAGTAATTTTTCGTTAGATGCCCCGAGGGGTTCAATCGTCGATGGACGATAGGGGGTAAGCTTCTTTTTCTATTTACCAAGCTCTAAAGCATTGTAATGGAGATTTCTAACCAATTATACATCACTTGCATTCATTCCAAGACCGAATAGAGATGTGACACTCAATGAAGTTTGCGAGACTTTAAAGGCTATCGAAATAGAGGAGAGGTGTGCTAAAGTTCTACTAACCAATGAGAATCTGCATCGATGCGGACTGTTGGCTTTGGGTAGATCCATCACTCATATTGAAGCTCCCTCTCTCGGTCGTGCCAGAGTTCACATAAGATCTTCTTCTTCATCCTATGGTTCCAAGGAAGGTTAGGAGATAGGTAGCCCATCTAGAGGATCACTCGATGAAGACCATGAGAAGGAAGAAGCCACCGTTGCTGGTCTGAGTGGCTCAGCTAGAATGCCTCCGATTTCGGAGGAGGCGTAAGAAGAGTTTGTACGCAAAGAGGGCAGGGTCGTGGTGGATTCAAAAAAGGAAGAGGGAGAGTTAGAAAGTAGCAGTGATGAAACCACTGCTAGTTACTTCTAGTCATAATATGAGGGTAAAGACTCGAAGTCTTGCGATAAGACTCTGGGAATGAGTCCCGATCTCCCGAGTCCACCTCCTTTCGATACAAGTGGCTAATGAAAAGCCCCCGAAACTACTAGACACCAAGATTCTCCTAGTAAGGACGTCAGAGCGGGGCTCGAAGATTTCTACGACGTTTTTATCGACTTCAACGAGCTCATGGAACGAGACTTCAAATTCGATGTAATGCCTTGCTGTTCGGGCGGTATCACGCCAATAGTCATTTCGATCACGCCTACAAAACTGCAGTCAGTCTGATCTCACCTACGATAGCTATTCATTCTAGTTTATGACGATGCCTTAGGCTCATATTAGAAATACACAACACATTGCACTAGAACTACATTTGATTCCATTCTTTCGTTCCTTCATACATTTTCTCAATTTACGTTATGCTTCTGAAACTTTTCATGCATGCCTTATTCGGGGTATGATGAGAAGGCGAGGCTTCTATGATGACTTTGAGGACTATAACGATTCACAGCGGTACCAAAGCGCTCCTCCAGCCGCCATCAAGTTCGGGAGACGGAAGAAGAGTATAGGCGGAGGAAAGAACTCGAAGCTGAAACCTGTCGCCAAGAGGAGAGAGTTAGAGCTCATCCATACAGAGGTGGGTACGAGAAAAGAAGATCTCATAAAGAAAGAGATGAGTCGTCAAAGAAATCAAAGTTTGATTATCTCTTTCATCCTTCAGATCATTTTTTGAAACATACTTTTGTGGGCCAAGAAATTCCTATCACTTATGCCCTTATTCTGTCTCCAACTCATATTTTAACTTCTTTCATCATTACTGTTGCCCCTGGCCCATCTCATCCTCCCTGAAGGCTGACCTACACTCTTCCTTCTGGCCCCCCTAAGCTTCAGGCGGCGCTTTCGGGTTGGTTCTCAAGAGGGGTTAAGTTTGACATGGGCCTTCATCCCGTTTGTAGGGATTCCTTCGTGACGCATCTCGAAGTTATCTAAAACGACTTAGAGCAGGCCAAAAAATAGGAGAAGCTCTACAAGCAGCTAGCAGACACCAACAGAAATAATTACCAAGAGATCCTCTCCTTTGAAAATGAGAAAGATAATTTTGAAAGGGCGTTAGCGATTAGGATGCCAAAATTAAACAGTTGGAGGAGGAGAAGGAGGCTACGCTCCAAGAAAGTAGGAGAACCGCCTTCCTGATGAAGGAGTTAAGGGATGCACATGAGAAGGTTGAGATTTCTAGAGGGATGAGATTAAGAAGACTCGTGCAAAAGAGGCTAAATTGAAAGAAGAAGTGACCGCTTGTAATGATATCATCGAAGCTCAGCGAAAAACAGTTGTCAATAACAATCTAATTATCGAAGGGCACAACATGACAATCTATGACTAGGCTGAGATCATGGCTAAGCTACAAACTCAGGTCCTATAGGTTAGCACTGACAAGACTGCCTTTGAATTTGAGAAGGCTGCGGTGACAGCGAACTACTTGGAGCAGCTCCTGGAAATATTATCTCATTTCGCTGACATGGGCGACGTTTACTCCGATCAAGAGCTGCAAGATGCCTGCCTCAATGATGAATCCTAGATAGCGCTTCTTAAGGGCCAAGAGATCCTCCGATCGAACGGGAGAGGCAGGCTGTCGATGCTTCCTTGATGACCACCACCAACGCACTTACCAAACCTTCTACCTCCGATATGGGCAGACCGTTGGACTAGCTCCACGACCAACCGATGAGTTCAGGAGTTTACTATCCCTCATGTGGTGGAGCCTCCAAATAAAGGCGATGGTGATAATTTACTATTCATAGTCCTTCCTATGATGCACGTAATGCCCATGCTTCTCACGTATTGGGGAGTCTCCATCTTACACTACAAGAGCGAGAGGACTTTAATGCTTTTCTATTTGATCTTATAGGTCCATCCACTTTTCCCATTGACACAACAGCTATTTCGGCGCCCGTGCCTTCTTCCAATTTCGCATCTTCATTATTGTATATGTTCCTGCCCCAGCTCCCGCATTTGTGTCTAGTTCGCAACTAGGGCCAGAAGCTGAGAAGATAGCTACGCTCCATGGGTTGGATGACCTTTCAACGTCTTTGGAAGGAGAGATAATTATGGTCAAGGCCAAGAAGCATGAAATGCAAACGGAGAAGCCATAGATGATTCATCACGAATTACTTACCATTAGGAAGGAGAGGTGGAGGCCATAAAAGCTTCGAAAAGCTCTCGAAAGTCAAGAAAATGCAAAGGATAGAGAGGCTCTTTTGAAAAACATTCAGAGTAGGAGGAGGAGGTTTCCACCGAAGTGCAGTTGACATTACTGGCAGCGACATCTCTCCTGAAAAGAAGCAAAAGCTGCCAACCAGAGGTGGGAAAGGGAAGCGGTGGCAAGTAGCATTGAGTGGCCGCTATGAGGATGGACTTTATTTTGTCTTACAACTCGCAGGAAGCCTGACATGCTTTTGTTTCTTTTTGAATCATTCTATTCAAGTACAGAGTCTGCACTTTTATCCTTACTGTACAATCTATATTTTCTCTTTGTTGGTCATTGTTGTATGAGTACGGCCCCTACATTTTGATCTTGTTTACAGAAAATCATAAGAAATACAAGGATATTCTGAATTTTTTTTGGAAGTTGATAAAACTTTGAGATATAACTTGTGAACTTGTTGTTGTTTGGAGTAACATAGCTTGTGAATTTATTGTATTTGTTTGGTTCTGCCTCGGTATAGGTGTATGCCCCCATTTCACAAGTTTGTTTACTTCAAAGAATTTTCCAGTATCCGGTAGCTTAGGGTTTAGATGACCTCTATTGAAACTCTAGCTAAGTCATGACCTGATTTCTCTTTGGAAGTTTTACAACCTTAACATGTATTCTCAGTTTCTGGTACCATTTCGGTAAGTATGCAATTTATGCATGGATATGCATTGTCAATCATTGCGTGCCTTCCTTCTAGTACCTATTACTCCTGACTTAATGCGTGGGGTTTCTCACTCTCCTCGGCGCTGCCCATCTTCAGGTCATGCGGAGGGCTATTGTTTTGGGATTTAGCGCCCCACTTGTGTAGTAGGGAGTGAGTTTGGATGCTTTTCGGTGTTGTCTATTTCCAGGCAAAGCGAAAAGTCGGTTTTAGATGTTCTTTTGTGTTGTCATCTCCAGGCAACGCGAGAAGTTTATTTTGAGCTTCCTAGGCGTTGCCTATCTTTGACAAATGCGAGGAATTTGTTTTCGATGTTCCTCGGTGCTGCTTATCTTCGGACAACGCAGGAGTTCCTGTTTGAGTGTGCAGCTTATGAAATGAGCGGCTTTTGTTGTTCCTCAGCATTGCCTATCTCCGGGCAATGCGAGGAGTTTCGATTTGAGTGTTGGGCAAAAGAGATGTGCGGCTTCGGATGTTTTCGGCGTTGCCTATCTCCGGGCAATGTGAGGAAGTTTTTTTCGATGTTCCTCGGCGTCGCCTATCTTCGAGCAACGTAAGGAGTTCATTTTTGATGTTCATCGGCGTTGCCTATCTCCAGGCAAAGCAAGGAGTTTCAGTTTGAGTGCAAGGCTTACGAGATGTGTAGCTTTTGATGTTCCTCGGCGTTGCCTATCTTCGGGCAATGCGAGGAGTTCGGTTTGAGTGCGTGGCTTACGTGATGCATGGCTTTGGATATTTCTCAGCATTGCCTATCTCCGGGCAACGTGAGGAGTTTGTTTTTGACGTTCCTTGGCGTCGCCTATTTTCGGGCAAAATGAGGAGTTCATTTTCAATATTCCTCGGCGTTTCCTATCTTCAGGCAATGCAAGGAGTTTTAGTTTGAGTGTGCGGCTTACGAGATGCATGGCTTTTGATGTTCCTTGGCATTGCCTATCTCCAAGCAACATGAGGTGTTACGGTTTAAGTGTGTGGCTTACGAGATGCATGGCTTTGGATGTTCCTCGGCATTGCCTATCTTTGGGCAACGCTATGAGTTTGTTTTCGACGTTCTTCGGCATCGCCTATCTCCGAGCAACGTGAGAGTTAGATTTTTAAGTAGCTCCCCAGCGTTGCCTATCTTCGGGCAACGTGGAGGAGTTAGTTTTGATGCTCCTGGGCGCTGCCTATCTCTGGGTAAAAAAAGGAGTTAGTTATTTAAGTTTCTCCCTGGTGCTGCCTATCTCTAGGCAACGGGAGAAGTTTGTTTTTTATGCTCCTCGGCATTGCCTATTTCGGGACAATGTGAGGAGTTTCAACTTGTGCTCCTCGGCGCTGCCTATCTTCGGGCAACGGAGAGGATTTAGTTTTCTAAGAGTTCCTGGTGTTGCCTATCTCCGGGCAACATGACGAAGATAGTTATTTATTTACCTTCTAGGGTTGCCGGAGCAACTCCAGATGCAAGGATCGAGTTCCGCTTATCCAACGGTTTTATTGATTTGCTATCGTCGACATAGCGGGTAATTACTATTGACACGGTCTAGTTGGCTCAAGAAGCAAACTTTATTAAGGAAAGCATGGTAGAATATTTGCCTACATACATTGCCACCGACATTTCCAGGATGGATTATTCGTTGAAAAACTAGAAAATACATTATAGCTTTTTAGATAAAAAACGGTAGAGCGATTCGCTATTCCAGGCTCTGGAAAGTGCGGCCCCGTCGACGGTTGTTAGCTTGAAAGTCATCGCCGAGCTTTTGATAAACGACATACAATCCTTCTCGGTTTGGTTCGAAGGCTCCCGGTATAGGGTAAACTCGCTTGAGCATAAGATCTCCAACTTCAAAGATCCGACTATGAACTTTGGAGTTGAAATACCATGCAACCCTTTTTTGGTGGGCAGCCAGCGTCAACTCTGTTTTTCTCTTTTTTCATCGACCATGTCCAGTGATTTGAGTAGGAGTTACTCATTATAGGCTTGATTAAAATTTTGCTTATGGTGCGAGGGGACTTTTAATTCAATAGGAACCATTGCTTATTAACCATATGCTAATGCAAATGGCATTTGGCTAGTTGCCGCTTTGTGCGTTGTCCTGCATGCCCATAGTGTGAGTGGAAGTTCATCAACCCAATTTTCTTTTGCTTTTGTTAATCGCGTTTTGATGGTGGATTAGATGATCTTGTTTATTTCTTCCACTTGCCTATTTGCTAGCAGATGAACCATGACGGAAAAGCATTTTATGATTCGAAAGTGCCTACAGATGTCTTTGAACTCGACACATTCAAATTGGGAACATTGTCAGTGATGATTTTTTGCGGCACACCAAACTAGAAAATGAAGTTGTACTGATAAAGTTAATAACTTTCTTTATGGCTATGGTGGCCAATGGTTTCGCTTCGGCTCATTTTGTGAAATAATCTACGACAACTATAGCATATTTGATTCCCCCTTTAGCTATTGGAAGTACACCAATTAGATCGATCCCCCATATCACAAATGGCCATGGGCTGACCATTTGTATCAGTTCCGTTGAAGGAGTTCTCCTAATTTTGTTGAATCTTTGACATCAGTCGCATCTTCTGGGAGTTCTCCTAATCTCGTTGGATGTGATTTATGGTGTAGTGATCGATATCACTTAACAATTCTTGTACTTTGGACAGGTACGGGGCAAGATTTTCTCTACGTGCTTGGTATTCCCCTTTCACTTGATAGACGACCACATGGGAATCGCTGTATATGTGAATAGATTTTATCTTGAGTTCCTTCACAACCTTTAGTCCAGCTATCAAGGCCGATGACATGCATCATTATTTGTTGCTGGGAATTCCAAGTGCAAAGTATAACTAATGGCTCGCCCCTTGGGAGTTCCTACCTATTCCTATTTTCGAACAGAGATTGTGTGATGCACTACCGACAAAGAGCTTCCATTACGTGCATGCTTCTGAATGAACTTCCACCTTACTGTCCCTTATGGTAAATGTGGTAATGAAGTCGGCCAACGCTTTCCCATTGATTGCTTTTCTTGGATGGTATGTGATGTCGTATTGGCTCAACTCTATATTCCACATGTTTAGTCGTCTAGAAGTTTCTGGCTGGTATAAAACTTGCTCAGGAGTTTGTCAGTCGACACTTTAATCGAATGAGCCTGGAAATATGGTAGTAATTTTCGAGATGCAATTAAAAGACAATATGCTAGCTTTTCCAGCTTTTTATAATTCTTCTCAGCTCTTGCGAATCGTTTACTGATGTAGTATACAAGCCGTTGGATTCTTCCTTCTTCCTCCAGGAGAGCTGCGCTCAGTGCTTGTGGAAAAACCACTAAATAGATGAATATGTCTTCTCCATCCATCGGCTTTTATAAAATCGAGGAAGCTTCTATGTGTCGGAGCAGTTCCTCGAAAGCTGTCTAGCAAGCTTCGCTCCGTTCGAAGTTTATCCTTCCTATCTTCAGTGCATCGAAGGATGGTATGCACTTGTCTATAACTTTGGAGATATACCGAATCAGTGCTATGACCTTTGCATTCAAGCTTTGAAGTTCTCTCCTATTTTTAGGGCCTTGGACTTCCCGTAACGATGTTATTTGCTCTGGATTTGCTTCCATGCCCCGAACATTTACTATGAATCCCAAGAATTTCCTAAAGGCTACTCCGAAGTGACATGTAAGCGGGTTGAGCTTCATTCCATATTTTCAGATTATTACGAACATTTCAGCGAGATTATCTAGATGGTTAGCAGCTACTCGAAATTTGAATAACAAATTGTCCATGTAAACTTCCATAATCTTCCCAATCTAGCGTTTGAACGTTGTATCCACTAGTCTTTGGTACGTTGCCTCTGCATTTTTCAAACCGAATGGCATTACTATATAGCAGTACAGTCCCAAATCGACGATGAAGCTGGTATTTTCTTGGTATGGCTCATACATCGGGATCTGGTTATAACCAGTGTACACATCCATAAATGATAGCTGCTCATGTCCCACTGTTTCATCCACCAGTTGATCAATCCTCAGGAGCGGGAAGTTATCCTGCAGACCGGCTTTGTTGAGGTCCAAGAAATCAATACAGGTTTGCCATTTTCCATTGAACTTCTTAACTTGGACCGGGTTCGATACCCATTCGGGGTAGGTTGCATCTAGAATGAAGCCGTTAGCCATCATTTTATCTACATCTTCTCTAATTGCCTTGGATGGTTTCGAGCCCAGGCTACACCTTTTTTGCTTAACTGGGTTGAATTTTGGGCCAATATTAAAGGCATGATAGGCAATCTCAGGTGATACCCTACACATATCGGAGTGTGTCCAAGAGGAATTTGGTTAGTTCTGATCACATCTATTTTCCAAGGTGCGGCTGAATTTTAAGGACCAGCGTTGGGTCATCCATATAAACAGGGACAAACATCGTCAAATCTACCGGTGCTTCTCGATCCTCCCCTGAGCTCTTCTTTCCAGGGTCCAAAGTTGTGGCTCTGTAGTTGCTATTCGAGGGGCTCATGGATATGGAGGGCCTTCCCATATCCTTTCCCTTTTCCTTTTTTCTTGACTCGTGCAACTCTGCGATGTAGCATTCTCGGAGAACACTTTGGTCTCTTTTTATAATTCTGATTTCGTGCTTGGTCGGGAACTTCATTGTACGGCACCATTGGGCCAATGCTATTCTGAATTCGACTAAGGTCGGTCATCCCAACAATGCATTGAATGCTGACATTTCATCCACGATCACAAAAGTCTGAATGAGGGTGACTCGTCGGTCACCATCTTTAAGCTCCATGGGTAGGTTGATTGTTCCCACTGGTTGTTTAGGTTATCCGGTAAACCCCTGAATCTTGGTCTGGCACTAGATACAATTTTCATGCCGATTTTCATTTGGTCATATGTTCGTTTGAAAAGTATGTTAACTAAATAGCCATTGTCAACTAGCACTCGTCGGATTACGGCGGGACCGATTCCTACTGTCACCACCATTGGGTCGAGATTTGAAGCTTCAATCCCTTTGGTGTCTCGATTGCGGAACACAATGTCATCGCTCAGAACCTTTTGCTACTTGGCCGGAGTTTCATCATCTACTGCTAAACACGATTCCTTTGGAGCATGCTTTAATGAACTCACATATCGCTCCATCTCTCCCCAACTCCTTTGCACCATATGTGGTCCCACGGATATTGTCCCGATAATAAGCCTCTGATCAGTTTGTTTTGACCCTTCTTCTCTGGTTCCAGCTTGATTTCTTTGCTCTCTAGGAGGTTGAGAGACCATAGGTTGATTGGGTTTTTATGGTTTCTTCACATATTGTTGAAATTTGTTGTCTCGGATTAACCCTTCGATGAGGTCCTTAAAGCGGCGGCATTCGTTTGTATTGTGCCCATGTGTCTCGTAGAAGCGTTAGATTTTTCCTAAGAGCTTTTTTGTTCCATTGCCTCCTTTTTAAGAGGTTTCTTATACTCTTCAGTTTCTTGTATTGCAAGATAGATATTCTCTAGAGCGTCATTCGAGGGGAGGGGGGCATAGTCCTCCTATCTAAACCCTTTAAATCTTTTGTTACTACCACCATTATTTCTTTTATTGGAGTTTTGGTTTCTTCTCTTCTGATTTCCGCTCTTTTCCATAACTCCTTGAGTACTTCCAGGACTGCATGTGTTTTGATTTGCCACTATGTCACTTTGTCCGGCATCCATCTGTTGTGTACCGATAGACTTTCCTTCCAATTCCTACACTTCCTCCAATCTCAAATACTGGCTTGCTTTGCGATTGAAGTCTTTCCTATTGGTAGGTTGTTGTATCATAATCCATTTCCCAAACTACGTTTTTGGGTGAATAGCATGGACTAATGACATAAAAACCATATCCTCATTGGGGTTGCTTACTTCCATTACCAAGGTGTTAAACCTACTCACGAATGATTTCGATGACTCATTGTGCCCATGGACCAATCCGGATAGGGACATGACGTCCTTCCGTTGTGCGATATGAAGCCTGAACTAGTCAAGGAATTTCATTGCAATTTGGTCAAAAGTAAAAAATGAACCTTATGGGGAGTCTGGTAAACCACATAGACGCGGCTCCTTCTAGAAAAATAGGGAAACATCGACGGCTCACGGTCTCTGAAGCATTGGCTCCATTCATGTACGAGCTGTACTTTTACAAATAGGGTTTTGGGTCCTTCGTTCCATCATAAGAGGGGATGGTTGGCATTGTGAATTTGTCTGGGTTCTTACATTCAAGATTTCGTTGATAAAAGGGGTTCGACTTGGGGCACATCGCCATTCATCGTCCTTTCGGTCCTTACTCTCGTCCATCGGTCATCTTACCATGTCTGTTATGTGTGCCTTTGATGTCTGGTAGCTTTTTGGGCGGTAATCAGTCACTACGTCAAGTGTTTGGTTCTGCAAATGGTTTTTGCGTGTGGGCCGAAGCCTAGGCCCTCCTGTCTCTAGGAGAGCCACTCTCGCAGGGCCCCGTTAGCTTGTAGTTGGCCTAACTGGGGCAGTTTGGACGTTTCTAGCAACATCGAATGCATTGACGTTCTCTACCATCTTATTACCTTACTCTCCATCTTCTGAATCAGAGAGATTGACTGTTATATCTTCCTACGGCTTTTGGCCTCTTGATTCAAATTCAAGATCGGTTGCCTTGCGTCCGGTGGGGAATTCTCAATCACCCTCATGCCGCATTCCGTTGTTACCTTTTTTGTGGCTACTTTCCGTTCCTTCTACACGGGACAGAAATGGAGGAATTCTCTTGTTCTGCAACAATCATTGGTTAAGGCACAACCCTTAGAGCGGGGTTTGATTGTGGGGTCAACATAGTGTTGAGCTTCTCCATCAGAGCCTTTTGACTATTTTCCATTTTCTGGTTGATCTCCTTAGCCATCTTATTCAGGTTGTCCCTGGTGATGACTTCATGCTGATTGGAGGATGCTGGTGTCTGATTTCCTATGTTAGCACCATTTACTTCAGCTTGTTGGAAACTAGATCCTTCTCTAGCTATTACTTCCCCTATGGATCTTCCAGAGGAAATTCTTCTTCTTTTAGGAGTCATTGGTCCTAAAACAGCGAATTCTTCAAGCAGGGATTAGGGATCTAACATTTGGACCTATGTAATCTAAAGTAGATAGCTAAATCTTGATCCTGAGTTAGTTTCTCAATGAATACACCAAAATGTTGACCCAAAAAAATGGACCAACACCCTGGTTAGAGTTTGAAATCACCAGCCCTGTTCTGACAGAGCAATATCACAGATCATAGATATAAAGAAAGAATAGTAAAAGAAAGTAGACGGAGAATTTTTATAGTGGTTTGGTTTTTAATGAAGCCTACGTCCACTTTATAGTTTTATTATAGACCGAATGTTGTTGCAACAGATGTTTTATTACAAGGCTTTGATTGTTTTCTAACGAGATTGAATCTCCAAAGTTGGAATCCATTGGAAAAACACAGTGTATTCCTTTGGAGATTGTTGTGAGGGAGGTAGAGAGTGAAGAATAATTCTAGCGGAGCTTCAGCAACCAGTTTTGAGAAGATCCTCTTTATATTGTAGATGGGATGGTATTTATAGAGATCAGAGAGCTTCTGGGCCAAGCTTGTTTTCATCGGTTCGCAGATAGGTAACAGGCGACCTAGGGGGACTTTGGCTCACAAAACAAGTCAAAACCATGGGTCGTAGGCGACCCATGTCCTAGCGACCCATGGCCCATGGGTCGCTGGCGACCCATAGACATAGCTCATTTTGCGGGCCAATGTCTTGCTTCTTTTGTAGTGTTCCATAGCTGGTTTGTTCGAATGCTTGCGGAAAAGCATGGGTCTCTAGTGATCTACCACTTAGGACTTTTCTGGAGTCTGGAATTGGAGATGTTTCCGTAGCCTTTTATCGTTGTTGTTATGTTTTGATGGCAAGTCACTAGCTATCTACATTCAGCTACTGGTCGGACTAAGGGAATGTCGATCCCTTGGCTTCGTTGATCCCAGTCATTGTCTTAGTTGTATAGCTTGGCCCTTGTCGTTTCCTTGTCTTTGCTTTTCTGGTTAGGTCCTGAACCATTTTGTCTACACAAGGTCGTTTTGTTTTCTATTGGTTTATGCTGGGTTAATAACCAGAATAACAGCTGCTAGAGGCACCAAGAGCTTATACGATAGTAGTTATTATATAACTATGAAATGACTCATCTTAGAGTTTCCTATTATTTAATAATTTCTAGATGTAACCAAAAATCTCAAGATAGTGATATTACACAATTCTCTCGACTTGAGAATAATATGGAACTTCAATGTGAATATTCCATTTTGATTATATTTAAATCATGGCATAGTGATCCATCGACCTACTATAGTTGGGTCGAAGTTGTTGCATTGGAAGTGAAGCACTTTTAATAGGTAGTCTAGATCCTCGGTTGCATTAGGTTAGAATCACGGTCAATTATAGTCAATTCAAAGTCAAAATCTATGACTAAAGTGGAATGGTTAATAGTAAATGTTATTATTGAGCCAAGTACTTTGTATATGGACCGCTCGACTTAAATGTGGATAACATCTGAATTTTGACCAATACCTAATTCCATGTATCCTAAAGTGGTATAGTTTTGACAAAAATAATGCGTCTAAATTATTATTACTAAAAGGTATCGCCTAAGAAAATGTAAAATTGGATTTTTACGAAACAGATCGATGTGCGATGAATTTGGCCAAACTATCACACCACCAGCTAATGTGACATATGAACGTCAATATTTGAATTTTTCAATATTAATAGTTAACTAAATTCACACCTCTATGTTTCACAACCGCTTTTGTGAATTCTTCGAAAAACCACATGAATTAGTTCGTTTATATAAGAAATATGAATTATTTATTTTGTTAACCCAAAAGATAGATCAACACCCTAGTTAGAGTTTGAAAGCACAAGCCCTTTTCAGACAAGGCAATATCAATGATCACGGATATAGAAAAGGAATAGTAAAAGAAACTAGACAGAATTTTTATAGTGGTTTGGCTGTTAATGAAGCCTATGTCCACATTATAGTTTTAATAAAGACTAATTGTTGTTACAAGAGAAGTTTGATTACAAGGCTTTGATTGCCTTTAGCTAAATTGAATCCCCAAAGTTAGAATCCAGTGGAGAATGATAGTGCATTCCTTTGGAGATTGTTGTGAGGGAGGTAGAGAGTGAAGAATAATTCCATCAGAGCTTCAGCAACCAGTCCAGAGAAGTCTCTGTTTATGTTGCAAGTAGGATGGTATTTATATGGATCGAATGATTTCTGGGCCAGCCCACTTAATCAACTTCTCGCAGATGGATGTAGAATGACCTAGGAGGCTTTAGCTCATGTTTCGAGCCAAAATGATGGGTCGCTAGCGACCCATGGTCTATGGGTCCCTAGCGACCCTGGTGTTGGCTCGCGTCACGAGCTAAGGACTTAGCTCCTTAGTCATTGTCTTTCCTGGTCGGCTTATTGTTGGCTTATCAATGGCTCGTGGAGAAGCAAGGGTCGCTAACGACCCATGGTGTATGGGTAGCTAGCGTCGTATACACTTAGCATATTCTTAACATATTTCTTCCTTCCTTCAGCTCTTTTATTTAGCAGAGCGACCTTCCACTTTGCATGAGTCGCCAGCGATCCATATTGTATGGGTCGTTGGTGATCCAGACACTTAGATGTTTTTTAGAGTTTGGGGTTTGGGATTTCTCCATGGTCCTGTATCGTCGTTGCTTGCGTAGTCTCGTCGAACATTGTTCCGTTTTGATGGTAGCTTACTAGCTGTTTGCACTCAACTACTGATTGGGTTGTAAGAATGTTGATCCCTTGGTTTAATCGATCTCGGTTGTTTTCTTAGTAATATAGCTTAGTTATCGTTCACTCCTTGCCTTAGCCTTTCGGGTTAGGTTCTAAGCCATCCTGAAGTTACGAGATTATTCCACTTTCTTATGGGTCTTGCTGGGTTAAAACCTGAATGACATATTTATTTGGCGTTTTGGGTGTTTTTAGTAATTATTTGGATATATAAGTTACATTTGTGTATAATGTACACTGCACCTAGTATACATTTAAAATGGTTAAAATAGGAATAATTACTCAAATGGCGTTGTTGAAAAAAAATCCATACAAGGAAACGTGTGGTGGGCCATGCTAGGGAGATATCGAGTTTTGACCATATTGAAATTTAAATGAGAATTAAATAGGAAGTTTAAATAAAGAGAACAGAAATGGTTTCATTCTTCCCACTAAAACACAATCATCTAATTTTCTCTCTTTTTTATTCTTCCTTTCTCCATTTTCTTCTTCCTCTCATGGCCGGCCTCCCCCTTTTCTCTAATCGTAAAATTATCTTCATTATTTACCAAAAACTAAATTAAACAGAATAAATAAAGTGGGAGGAAAGTTTGGATGTTGATTCTAGGAATCTAAGAAGAATTTTGATATCAAAGTATCACTGATATTTCAAATATATAAGCTAATATCTTCTTTAAAATTTATATGTTTTGGTTGATGCCTATCACCATTTTATGTTGGACCGAGGACAGCAGCAGTCGTTAAATGGATGAATTTCAATTTATCTTACCTTTTTGAATCTTATTGAGTCCATGAAGTCTAAATTAATTTAGATCCGATCTAAATAAATTTTAAATAAATCATTATTTTATTTTATCATAATAAATTGATTTTATTTTGATATAATATATAATATATAGTATGTACATGTGTATCATATACACATGAACATGTGCATGCATGTGCAACATATGCAATGTGCATGGCTTAACACGCTCATATCTAAGAGCAGGGATTTACATCACAATGGATCTATTAGCCCCTCTATATACATATATGTTGTCTTATATATATAATATTTCAATGTGATGTAAAATTATAATTATATTTGATTAAATATATAAATATACGTATGATAATGTAAAAGCAATATTACATATATACACATAAACAATATTTATAAATACAAGAATAAACAATTTTTTGAAAATTAGATCAAGATCTAAAAATATCTTTTAAGTTTAAATTTAAATTTGACTTTTGGAAATAAATTATATATTATTAAATATATATAGGGAAAAATTAATTTTGTTTTAATCCATTAATTTATATATTTGTGTGTATTTGAATTAATATTTAAACGCTTATAATGATACATAAAATAATATGTATATGTATGTATGTATGTATTATTTCGGCCAATGTTTAAATTTGACTAATTCAATTATTATTAAGACTGATTCAATTATTATTATTAATAAATCCGTATGAATTTACGAGTTTTCTATAATTTAAAACTAAAATTCCACATGGAAAAAAATCAATCTTTTATTATTTGTAAAGATATTTGGTAATGATTGCAAATTCTTATATATTAAAATACAGATGTTTATATTCATAAATTATTATAATCAAGTTCAATATGTTATATTATAAATTATATATATGTATATATATACTCATGTATTTTAAATTTTGCAAATATAAATATATGTATATACGTGAGTTTTCTTATTTCAAAATTAATAACAAGTTTTATAAATACTATATATATACACACACACTTCGTTGATTTAAAAATTCAATTCAAATTACCTTTAAAATTAGTTTTTCTAGATTTGAATTTTTTTTAAATATGGCCAAAAAGGGACACTTATACACACATATGAAAAATAATATATCAATATATATATATATATATATATATATATATATATATTCTAGGCAGACAACATGCACATAAGGATTCGTGGTATAAAGCTAGTCGAGATAATATAACATCATAATAAATGACAAGTATATATATGTAGTAAAATTTTACCTCTGCTATATCCTTATAGTGACACCTCAAAAGATGAAACAATATATCTCCTAGGTTCGAATTCGATCTCAAAGAGCTATCGGTCAGAGAGATCTACAACCTTTCTTTAGTTTGACTTGAATATGAGTTTTTATTTTGAAAATGATAGGGGATCTATGTTGATTTCATCTAGAAATGTAGAGGAGTGAAGAGCCAAAAATTCAAATGAAAAGGTGAGGCGCAATAGAATTAAATAAGAGAGAAATGAAATGGGAAAATGAAGATATAGATCTACTCTTTTCTCTAATAATTCAAATTACAAAATAACAACAAAAACCCATTCTCCCTTTAGTGTTTAGATCATCCTATAGGCCCTATGGGTCTCCATCCTACATCAAGCTAAATCAGATAATTTATATACAAATCAAATTCAATTATATCATATATCAATACATGTGTATATAACTTTTATATACGCACCATTATTTTCAATTAATAATCAAAATAAATAAAATAAATTTTTTTAATTAATATTTCATCAATATTAACTAATTTAATTAGTTTATAACAATTATAATTCAATTAAATCAGGTAGTAGTCGGAGTATTCAACATTGCGGTTGTGCATCTTTTAGATGTAAATTTAGTCAATGATTAATATTAAACTATTAGAATATTAACATTCACCTGTCAACTTAGCTAGTGGCGTGATATTTTGGTCACACTTACATAATCTCGGTAAAATCCAATTTTACATATTTTAAGCAGTCCCAATTAGTGACAATTATTTACTCAATTCTCTTTGTCCAAATTATATCACATTAGGACTTATAGAACTTGGTAATGGTCAAAATTCCAATATGTCTATATTCAAATTGTATAATCAAAAAATAAAGACTTAGTTCAATAAAAATAATTATTATTAACTAAACTACTCTAGCCAGAGACTTTGACGTTGAGTTGACTTTAGTTGGCTGTGACACTAACCTCGTATAACCGACGGGACGAATTTTCTATTGAACGGTATTTCACTTCCAATGCTTTAACTCCACCTAACTATAGTCGTTCGATGGATGTCATCCATGATGTAACTATAATCAAAGTAGAGTTTCCACATTGAAGTTCAATATTATTCGTAAGTTGAGAGAACAATGTAATATTGTCACTTCGGTATCTTCTATTTAACCTTAGTTATATTAACCAAAAGTGAACTATCAAGTGAGTCATTCCATGGTTATCAAATAACGATCGGTATGTAACCCCTTGCTGCCCTCAGCAGCCATAATTAACAGGCTATCCAACATTTGGAGAGTGTTACATAATATAATCTCAATGGGTGTATCGATATCTAGTCTCGATACATCTTGACTAGAAATATTTGAAACATATATTTATTATATTGTTATATGTTGCCCATGATTACAACATACTGCAATACTACCACAAAACAAAATATTTATAGATTTTATGTTAAATATACTTAAATTAAATAATTAATTAATATAACACATTATAATAAGTACATATACAAAGCAAAACACCTTTAATCTCAGACAAGATTTTATTATAAAGTTAATAATCTATAGTAAATTATAGAATTGCCCCTGGGGCATACCGTTAAATCTGTAAATCTCCTACTTGCACTTAGGGCCAATTGGAATCTCAATCCCATTCCTTCGATCATCTTGACGAGAACTGACCGAGCTAGTCCATTCGTGAATGGATCCACTATATTATCCTTCGTACGACGACCTCTGTCTTCTCAATAAACTCTTTAAATGGGTGGATGTTTTGAAGAATGTGTCGATGATTCTTATGTTCTCTAGGCTCCTCTATGGTCTGTATCACCACATTATAGTCACAAAACAATGACGTTAGATTCTCCATATCGGGAATCACTCTTAGCTTACTTAAAAACTTGCGCACCCTAGAGCTTCCTTAATTGCTTCATTGGGGGCGATGTATTCAGCCTCAATCGTGGAATCGACAAACATTTCCTATTTGGAACTTTTCCAACAAACATCCCCACCATTTATAGTAAAGATATAACCCGATACTGACTTACTATCATTGATGTCACTCTAAAAGCTAGAGTCTGTTTATTCCTTCATAAGCAAGTCTCCATTTTCGTATATAAAGAATAACCCCCCAGTAATACTTAAATACTTTATTATACATTTTATAGCTATTCAATGTTGTTCTCTAGGATTAAACTGATATTGGCTTAAGCATCCTAATGCATATGCCACATTTGGTCTAGTACATAGATTAACATACATTACGGAATGAATTTCCTAAGCATATAGTATTTTCTTCACAAGAACTTTCTTCTTATCATTTTGAGGAGCGTTCTTTTTAGAAAGGAGGATTCCAGATTGCATTGGAACATTTTCGCATTCGAAATTTTCCATACTAAACGTTTTCAGTGTGGTATCTATGTATACGAATTAGGACAATCCCAGCAGCCTCTTAGATCTATCTTTATAGATCTTTATACCAAGTGTATAGGCTGCTTCCTTTAAATATGCAATAGAGAAAGTTTTGGAAAGCCAAGCTTTAGCTAATTTCAGTAACAAAACATCATTTCCAATCAAAAGAAGATCATCAATGTATAAAACTAAAAATAGATAGCATTTCTTTGTTCCTTTAGGTATACACACACTTCCTTTGTGTTTTGATAAAATGAAATAATTTTGATAATTCTATCAAAACACTTACTATAACTTCTTGAAGCATATTTAGTCCATAAATGGACTTTAGCAACTTGCAGGCCTTGGCCTTGCTCCTATTGACCTTGAAACCTCGGGCTGTGACGTTTAGATTGGCTCTTCTACATTGCCATTTAGAATTGTTGTCTTTATGTCCATCTGCCATGTTTCATAGTCATAAAATGAACAGCTAGCATTATTGGAATGGACTTAAAAAATTCTGCAGGAGAAAACATTTTGTCATAATCAACACCTTCAATTTGATGAAAAAAATTCACAGCTAGCCTAGCTTTGTAAGTCTCCACTTGTTTATCTGCATTTAGATTTTTCTTAAAAATCCATTTCATTCGATGGGTTTTATCCTTTCGGGTATGTCAGCCAAAGTCCACACTTTGGATTCATAGGGAATACATTTTCTATTTCATACCTCTAAGCCAAAGTGTAGAGCCTTTACTCTGCGGTTGTTGTTGGAACGGTAAAGGGTGTCATCATTTAAGAAGTAATCCTCTTTCTCTCCATTCATGAGAAAACCGTAGTATCTCTATGGTGCGTAATTTTAATAGGTTGCCTATTATCATATATAGATGGATTTGGTTCTCTCACTGGTTTGACACTTTTTTGACTCTCGGATATCATCGAATTCCACAACTTCGCTATTAATTTCTTTTGATAGAAATTACTAAGTTAGCATGTTGAGAAATAATAATCTTTTGTTCCTCAGTGTTATAGAAAATATATCGTATGAGTTTTAGGATATCATATAAACTTACACAAGATCTATCTTTCCTCAATTTTATTAGAACCAACATTCTTAACATAGGCCGGACAATCCTAACCATTAAATAATTAAGGTTGGTTTCATCCCATGCCACATCTCATATGGCATCTTAGGCACAGGCTCCATGGTTATCAAACTAAATATATGCTTTGTGGTTTTTAGCACATACCCCAATAAGATAGAGGTAACTTAGCCTTACTCATCATGGAACAAACAATATCTAATAGGGTTTGGTTCCTTTTCTCTGAAACACCATTATGTTATAGAGCACATAATGGAGTTACATGAGAGATAACCCTATTAGATTTTAAGTATAGCTGGAGCTCTTGTCTAATGTACCTACCACCTCAATTGGATTGAAATATTTTAATCTTATATTTGTTTGATTTCAGCCTAATTTATACATTTGATAAATTTCTTACAAACATCAGATTTGTTCTTCGTAAGGTACATATATCCTAGTCTTAAGAAATCGTCCGTAAAGATTATGAAGTAAGAAGAATTATATTAGGAAACCATAGGAAACGAACCACAAACATCATTATGCACAAGACCAAAGAATTCATTACTTCTTTCATTGCTCCCAATCGAAGATGTGCAGGGTCATTTTTCCTTTGAGACACAGCTCATACGTATTAATTGATTCAGATTCAAATGACAGTAGAAAACCCTCGATTTTCAATTTATGCAGTTGTTCTCACTTATATGACCTTGCCTATAATGCCAAAAATAGTTTTTATATATGTCAATATTTGAAGAATTACACATAACATAGATATAATTAGTATTAATCACAAAAATACCATCGTAGACTTTATTATCGTCTAAAATAATGTTCATAACATCATTAATGCAGTGAAAGATATATATAGTCTAAGACAATCTAGACGTAGAAGTAATAATACAAATAAAGTCTTTTACATAATATAAATTATTTAATATCAAAACTAATCCATTTGGCAAAGATAAATGATAATCTCCGAT
This sequence comes from Allium cepa, assembly GCA_030765085.1. Lineage (NCBI taxonomy): Eukaryota > Viridiplantae > Streptophyta > Magnoliopsida > Asparagales > Amaryllidaceae > Allium > Allium cepa. The sequence goes on along the minus strand of CM060939.1, from coordinate 209,800,882 downwards.
CATCGTTGCATCAATCTAAGATCCATTAGCATCTTGAAGCCTCATTTCTCCCTTTGCTACGTGACATCTTTTCCTAAGTCCCTATAACGAATTACAGATGTGTGTTTAAGATTTAGTGCATAAAACCCTAGATAATTTACTTATTGCATAGCAGTTTTGAATAATAAATATACCTACAGGAGTAACATAGCTATTCTATTTCCTATGTTTGACAATCTTAAAGTATGTTGGATAGTTCCATTTCCAATGACCCTTCTTGTGACAGTGATGACATTCACTCATGTCGGCTGGAGTAGTCTTATTATTCTCCTTACCAACCCTTTTCCTCTTCTTCAAACCTTTCGAAATATGATGTATTCCTTTTAACCGTAAGTACCACGCCTTGATCCTCAAATGAAGACTGATTGAGTTCAACATATTTAGGAGCTCCATAAGGCATATGTTCAATAGGTTCATATCAAGTGTAATATTAACGATCCAAACTAAGGAGTAAGAGAACCTAGGATCAAATCCACCTACAACTTGTTGCCTATAATCGCGTCCAATGAAATAGTCTATTAATATAGTCTTTCAACATTAGAATATAATCGTTAACTTTTATGCCCTTCGTCGTTTTCATAGTAAATCGTTTATTCATAAGTTCAAACATTATGGAACTAGATTGTTTCCTAAAAAAATTTAAGTTATCGAGAATTTGATGGTAATTCATGTTTTTGTGATGTTTCTACAATGGTTTGCCTTTAGTAGACAACACGTAAAATTAGGCGATTTCAAGATATGCTACCAGTTTGTTATAAGCTATGTGTAAACCAGGATCTACATTATTAGCAGGTATTTGCCTTGAAGGTTTGGTTATCAATGACCATAAACATTTTTATATTACTGATATCTTTATTACCGTTAGCCAATCTATGTTTTTAGGTCTAGTGAATTTGTCATTTCTAAGAAACAACTTGGATGTAGACATTTTTTGCAAATTTTAACTTAGTAGGTTAGGAAATTATTTATAGTAGATGTTCTTATAATATTAGCAAGGTTAAACATTACATTTCATTTTACTAACAAGCTCCATCTGATGTTTTATATTTCTCAGAACCCCAAGATGAAACATAGAAGTCTTTCGACTTCTTAGATGGGTGTTAGAACTTGTTAGCGTTGGTTTTGGACCTTAAGGAAAATAAAAAATCTTACTTCTAGAAACAATGGATAATACATTATCGGCTGTATCATACACAACTCCCAACTCATGCTTCCTTGTCCTAATCTCATTTCGACCTTAAGGAATATCAACATATGGAAAAGATTATTCACTTGTACCTACTATTTCGCGATACCCTACACGCACACACACACACACACACACACACATATATGTGTGTGTGTGTGTGCATGTATCCTATGGAATATTATTAGTACCAAAATGTGGCGTTAACACCAAGAGATTATGTTGAGGATGAAATTGAAGAAAAAGTAAATTAAAATGAGAAAAAACAGAACATTGCACATTTATAGTAGTTCGGCCAATCGTTGTCTACGTCTACTTGAGATTTTTATTGATGATGTAGTTATTTTACAAGTTTTGTTCTTATGGCTCAGTACTACTCGATAGGAAATTACAAGATATGTGTAAAAATTGCTAGGGAGCTCCAAGATCCCCCAAATGATGTCCCCTTATGCCTATTTATAGCCGTAGGTCGTAAGAAAACCTCTAGCACATCCTCCTCCATGTTCTCTACAATCTCCCGATGGTTTCTTAGAAAGAAACGTGGTCATGTCAATAGGCAGCTATGGATCGGTATCGACACATAGGCATGGATCAGTACCGACACATAGGCATGGATCGGTACCGATCCATAAGATCTTTTTATGAATCTCTCTAGCCACCTTAGAATGAAGCAATATATCATTAGCTTTGTGATTCCAAACTTTTTTGTATAGCTATGAGTTGTTTCTTGGGAAATGGGATGGATTGGTGGAAGAGTAAATTTGTTGGTTTCTAGCGCTTGTACTATACGATAGTAAACATTTGGCGATCGATACATGGAACTTGAAATCAGCTTCTGACATAAAGATTTAGTGTAAGAAGTGAGGTGGAACTACTTTGGATAGATCCTATGGACTAGTACTGATCCATGGGGATGGATTAGTGTGAAACCATAAACTTAATGGATCGTGCTTTGATTCTTTTGGAGTGGTCTTGTCTATGCCTTGTGATTTTTGTCATATTTTTTTTCTGAACTCGACGGCTATCACTCCGGGCCTTCTACATCCATAGCTTTCAGGGTCTACTCATCAAGCCAGTTTAGGTACAACCTAGTCAAAAGGCTAGATAACACTTGCCTTCCAAAGTTCATCTTGTTGAAAACACAATGTGCTTTGAAACGAGACATGCCGAGATTGCCATATCGAACTCCAGTTGACGCTTAAAACAGTTTCGAACCTTTTCGATAAAGTGTCATTTCTACGGTCATTCATTACGATGCTTCGCTTGCATTTCGGACTATAAAAATTGGAGTGTGCTTTAATGATGTGTCATCCTAAGTTTGGTAATTATGAACCTATTCCTTTTCTAGATTATTCGTGTTTGAATCTACTTATGTTAGATTCCAGTAATTGAATTTTAAGTCTACACACATATACGTGCTCTGATTTTCCATCGTGACCTAGGTTCATGTACATACTAGTTCCTATGGAACACTGGATACATACATATATACATATACACATATTTATGTATGTATATATGTATGTATTTCATCTTTCATTTTCTATTTTTGAATGTCGATCGATCTGTACCGATCCATGGGCATAGATTGGTACCGATCCATGGGCATAGATCGGTACTGATCCATGGCCTTAGAATGAGGTGAGTTTTTTTGCCTATTTTTCTGGATCATGGCTTATATACTTGAGCCTCCTAATTCTTCTCCTTACTTTATTTTGTTCTTCGAATCTAAGACTTTACACGGCCGTTACTCACATTAGAGCTAACGTCATCAGCCCCATTATCCAAGCAACCATCATCGCCCTTAAGCTTGCCATGAATAAACCTATTAAATCATACCTGGTCCATTTGCATTCGACCCATACAACGCTCTTATCTTCAAATCAATTACCTCTTTAACTATGACGGTCATAGGCATGAGGTAAAAAATGGAGGTGGATGTTGATGGATTTCAAGTTGATGGTTGTGCCTTGGATGGAGAAAGGAAGTGGAAAGTAGACAAAAACCCACTAAAGGTATGGATTGGTACTGATCCTACCCTTGGGGATTTTTGATTTTCAGGTTCTCTTTTGGGGGTTTCATTGTCAATCAATATTTAGATTTTGCATGACATTATTTCCTAAATTTTTATGAATGGTCAGTGACATGAAGACCCATTGGGATGGTCAGCGATGGTAGTCACTTCGGATGAACTCCAAACCTTTGAACGAACTGTTGTATGATATCAAAAAATTGGCACTACACAACACTGCACCATAGTGCACTAGACATTCACTTTAGCATGGGGCATAACATTAATCAAGTTGAAATTAAATATTGTTGAGTTTTCATAGTTATGGCTCATAGACGTTCCGAGTGTCTCTCTGCTCAAGCTACATGTTAATTTTTAGATATGTCGAATCTAACACCGAATCAAGATCAATTTCTAATCCATCTTAGCAACACAACTTATGCCTAAACCTAAATATCCACCGGAAGTTCTGGTGAGCCTGTAGAAGGCCCAGAAGTAGAACCTGCTCCCAACACTTTTGATGACGCAGTTATATTAGATGATCCAACTGATTCTATAGCATCAAAGATTACGGAAGGACCTCTTAAGAGAATTCACAATATGCTTGGCATTTCAATTGACGATGTATTGGTTCGGATGTGCTACTAGGGAGAACACCATCCGCTAAATAGGTATACATCATGTAATAAGTATATATGCTTGGTATTAGGCGTTCCACCATTTAATCAGTAAATGCATCAAGTTCTACATTTTATGAGACTTACTCCAGGTCAGCTTCATCTGAACAATTATGCATTCCTCCATAGCATGTTCATTATTTTCTCGCCGTTTTGACCGAACCTAGGTAATCAAGAGCTTCGACATCTATTTAGTTCCAAGCGTCATAAGGGAAATTCTTCACTTATCTTCTTAGAGCCATCCAAGGATTTTCGAATTATAGTTGGCACTTAGAATAAATTAAGCTATTTTAATGAAGAATTCTTTCTCATTCCCTGTACTCTTGGATTTGCATAGAGATGGTTGTCCCCCGGTAAGTTATGTTTTCGTTTTTTGCGTACGAGCTCAGGTTCATAGTTTCTACTATCGTTGAACATCTCTTTTATTCTTTATAGATATTCCAGGCAGACCTACCAATGCAGCTTGGCATAGACTGTCACACAAATCCATGCAATCCTAAAGGAAGAGAGAGGCTAAGACATTGTTCAATGATGAGAATCTACGGTCTTATAACTTATTAGATTTCAATTGTACCATTGATGCTGCTTCGGAAGCTTTTATAGTGGTGAGGATGATTCCTTTTTCGAAAATAAATAAGACCACTCTTCAAGGCCCAGCCCAAAGTCCAGTAGTTAAGATTGGTGATGTGCAAGAGCATATTGAAGAAGGTGAAATCAAAGGTGGTGATGAAGGTGAAGAAGCAGGCCATGTGGGTACTGAGATAGGTCGTGATCCTTTTGATGACGAGTACGATGAAGACCAACAGCCTCTTCGAAAAATAAGCCTTAAAATTATAATTGGCAAAAAGAAGACTCTGATCCCACATCTGCGGGGACGACTGCATTTGAAACTCCCGTACAAGTTTCTATGGATTTTTTTTGCTGGTCATGGGCCATCCGATGTAAATGACTCCTTTGGCCTCTCCAATACGAGTATTGGGGATGTTATCTCCCCTATTCATTTCCAAGAGGACATGCCTTTTAACGAAGTAGGGGAAATTACTCCCATCAGTAAAATTCAAAGCCATGGTCCTTCGGGGGGACACTAGGACACTTACATGCACATATGCATGCACCATACTCTGCACAACTTATGTCGTGCTTCTGTTTAATCAAAGATGATTTGCGTCCATTTTATTTGCAGGTTCAATAGATAACAACCTGGATTGTATGTGGATTTCTACGTTCAAATGGGTTATCAGCCAAGGAACAAACAACCATATGACCTCACTAGCCCAGTCATGATTTTAATTATAGCCAGCGTCCAAGCTGCGATCATGGAGGTAGAGAGAAAGACTACATGGCATACGATTCATTACCTATGCATCAACAAAAATCTAGGTTTCCCTTATCCATAGGTTTGGGGAAACAGTCTAGTCGCCACGACGACATCCTTCATGATGACCCTTCTCATGCTTCCACCTCTACCAAGTAGCCAGTGTCATCTCATTCTTCTCAGCGGTCCTATCATTCGTTAAAATCCACTACTTCCAATTTCTCTCGACCGGGTTCTAAAAAAGAACCTATCAAGAAGCTGGTTGAATAGCCAGTCACTGGAAAAGAACAATCGATTGCTTCAAATTCTCATATTGACGAATAACAACATCACTTTTAAAAGATCAATTTCCAAGCCATAAAGTTCTCCAACCATGAAAGATATTCCTATATACTCAAGGAAAAAATAACTACGTATGTCAGTGATGTGTATGATTAATATTTCACTTGGACGAGGCTGGCTGAGATAATCCAGGAATACTCTAAGAATCTAGAGTTTGAGATCGTAAGAATGAAACTCACTGCAAACCCGAATGATGAGATCGTCGACCCATCTCAATAAAGAAGTTTCTTATTTAAAAAAGGCAAAGGAGGATGGTGATCAAAAAATTAGGGGTTTAAATGCTACTATCAAGTAAGAAAGAAAGTATCTTCTCATTAGAGTTGAGTTCGTTCACCATAGAAATCATGATTTGGCAAAAGAAGTAAAAGTGATAGAGGCACAACTTAAAGGAGAAAAGAAAGAGAAGGATGAGGCTCTTCAGATAGCTCACAATTACTATAAAGAACTGCTCGATGCATGCAAGAAGGGAGATGAAGTGCGCAAGGAAAGAGATGATGTGCTAGACAAGGAAAAGAGAGATGATAGTGGTGCCATACACAGAGAGATTGATTAAGAACAGCTTCAATCCACTCATCACCAACTGCAATGCCAATGTCTTAAATTCAGAGATCTAGCATGTCTTATCAAAGCTTATCCCCATGCTCTGATGATGGAAAAGGTGAAGATTATGCTGGAAAAGCGAGAACATTCAGAAGGAGGCAAAATAGATTTGGAGGAGCTAGAGAAAGAAAACCTAAGTGCACAAAAATCGAGGCGCTTAGAGCAGGTGAGTAAATTTTTCACCTAGAACTGGCTGCCATAATTCAAAAGGACCAAGCCAAAGGTTTCGGCACTACTCCTCACGACACCACTATAGGCCTTACTTCTTGGCCTCAGTTGTCTCTATCATTCTGTCATAACTTGGGTGTAAGCCTGATGCATTTCAACTCCATAGTCCAAGTATGATATCTCCTATCCATTAGAGGAACTTGGGATACGCCTTCCTACATGAGAATGAATCTAACGGAGGTCTATCATTGACCTTACCCATAGTTGAGAGAGCACACATAATGCCTGTCGACGTCACTAGTTTCTCATTAGATCTTTCTTAAATTTCAGGTCATACTATAATTCCAAGTCTTCCTAAAGAGGGCTCTCAATCAGGACTAGAAGCAATGATGACCAAATCAACGGTCATGACCATCTTTAAAATAGTCCTAAGAATCCCAGTAAGTGATGCCCTGATCTAGATGCACAAATTATCAGTGTGCTATAAGAATAGGGGCCTGGTTACTTTTAGAAAACACATGCAGATGATGATGTTGAGATCACTGAGACGCTTGATCTTGCTCATTGGCTTTTAAAGAGCTAATTGACTTTTTTCCTCCTCCTCTATCAACAGCTTTGCCCGACGAGACCATTTCCGCTTCGATCATGCTACCTATGATTGGAAGCGCTCAAAGCATGTCTGCCACCATGATACTTAGCTTGCCTTCAAAGTGCAAAAGCAATGGAGGAAGAATAAGGAAGAAATTGAAAGGATCTAGTGAGCCCTCTTCTATAGAGAAGAAAGAGAAAGAAGATGACCAAGAAATGATCATCGTTCTACTTTGTGCTTTTGGATATATAGTATTAGGAACCAGCTTCTATTTACAAGCCAGTATTATGCGGTTTCGGCCCCCACTTTTGCTTTTAGTCTAGTTATCAGTAACGCTTGTACTTTTTCTTCCAAGACTTATATTGGTTTTGAATAAAAAAGACTTTTTATTTTCTTCAATTCTTGTGTGAATTTGTTCAAGTGTTCAAGAAACGCACTTTACCTAAAAATTTGTTTATGTTCCACTCTTTATCATCACCATCGGACTAAGTTACTAGTATGTTCCATCATTTGCAAGTAAAGAATGATCATCGAAATATTTGTTCACACATGATCATGTTAAACTCTGGTACCTGGTCAAACTCCACTTTGTTAGAAAGTTAACTTAAAGATCTACTTCAAAGATGTTTTGAGTACAATTGTGCCCAACTCCGGGCATCAATTGAGGTAATTCATCTTTGGATGTCTTTACGGACATCCTTCTCTAGGATACATGCCTTGATAATGCAAAACCCTGGGCGTCAGTTGGTGTTAACCGCCTAATTATAGTGGTTTAAAAATCTTTTTTAGGATGTTTATATTTGATCGTGCCTAACTCTGGAAGATTATCAATGTATGTAAGATACTTCCTATCTACGAGTGTAGATCTTTTTTCCTCCTTACTTCGGGCAAGTTGTAGATGTTCTGCCAACTCTAGGCACGAGCAATAGAGGCAAACTATCTCCTTCAGCCTTTAAATGTTTGTACTCCTACCCTCAAGTCATGGTTTAGAGGAGTTGTTCGGCATCTTTTCGGACACCAAGTGCAGTTGAGCTTCGTGCATTCGATCATGGACTGCAGAGGCTTTGTTGGCACCTATCTTCAGGTACCCACACACATGCATTTTATATATGGAAGTTCATCTATGTAAATATCAATAATTCTAGTGTAAAGTCAAGCACAGACAGATTCATAAGCTTTAGAAGTCATTTCTTTTAACTAAAAATGATAGATTTTTTCTGGTTACACGGCTTTAATTAAATATGTACAAATTTACATTCAAGTGAAAGTCGGAAGTGTTTTCTATTCCACACCTAAGGGAGTGAGATCCCATCCACTATTGGCAGCTTTAATGTGCATCTCCAAACTTCTATTCATTTTCATACGGACCCTTCAATAGCAGACCCAAGTTCCTAGGGCCAAGGAAGATTTGTTTGAGAATGAGCTCATCGATTTCAAAGGTCTGAGTCTTGACCATGGTATTGTAGTATCGAGCAACTTGGTTTCGATGCATGGCTACTCTCAAGTCAGTTTCATCATGCTTCTCATCGATCATATCGAGAGATTTTAGCAGAAGTTCCTCATTCATATGGGGATTATAGTGAGTCACACGATGAGAAGGTGCTTCAAGTTTAACCGAGATCATAACCTTTGATCCATAAGCCAAGGCGAACAGAGAGTGGCCAGTTGCTGACTTGTGGGTCGTTCAATAAGCCCAATGTGTCAATGGGAGTTCATCAACCCATTTGCCCTTAGAATTCTCTAATTGTTTATTAAAAATGGACTTGATGATTTTTTTAACTACTTTGACATGTCCATTTGCCTGAAGATGTGCCACCACAGTAAACATCTGCTTAATACGGTGCCTGCGGAAGAAATCTTTGAACTTAGCATTATCGAATTTGATCCCGTTATTAGAGATAATCATTTGTGGAACCCCAAAATGACATGTGATGTTTTTGACCATGAAGTTGATTGCTTTCTTGTGGTGACTGTGGCTAATGGCTCTACCTCATCCCATATGGTGAAGTATTCAACCGCGACGATAGTGTAGTTTACACCACCCTTAGATATTAGCAACACACCAATAATATCAATTCTCCAAATTGCAAATGGCCAAGGACTAACCATTTGAGTAATCTCCATTAGTGGGGCTCTTAGTATCTTGTTGAATCTCTGGCACTTGCTACACTCTGCGGTGTAATCAGGTGCATTTCGGTTGACATTTGACCAGAAACACCTATAACGAAGGATCTTCTTCGCCAGGGTTTCCCATCCAACGTGGTTGCCACAGGCCCCTCCATGAACGTCTCTTAAGACTGGCTTAGCCTCACCATTGGTGACACACCGAAGAAAAGGGACATAGAATCCTTTCCTATAAAGTACCCCTTCTTGCATAATGAATCTTGAAGCTTTACAAAAGAGTTGCCATCGTTCGTTCTTTCTATTTGGATGGATTCCTCCCTATAAATAGTTCTTAATTGAAGTCATCCATGACCCCTTCTCAGGTTCAGCCTCTAAGATCCAATCGACATCCATCAGATTGATGCTCAAAGCTAACAGTTCTTCAATCAAACCCGGGCTCATAAGCTACGCATCTCCAAAACTAGCCAACTTAGCTAGTGAATCGGCCTTCGCATTCTTCTCTCTCGGAATATGCATTATCGTGTAATATTCAATATCACTAAGAAATTCAAGGGATCGGTTTAGATAAGGAGCTAGACTTGCTCCTTTCGCCTAAAACTCTTTCCACACTTGACAGGCCAACAGTTGAGAATTGCAAAAGATATGCAAAGTCTTAACTCCGACTCTTTGACAATATTAAATCTAGAAATCAAGGCTTCATATTCTAATTTATTGTTCATTATGGGAAAATCAAGTTTTAGGGCATAACAAAACATATGTTCTTCGAGAATCACTAGAATAACTCTAGCACTAGAGCATCGTTCATTAGATGCACCGTCTGTGTACATCTTCCAACTGGCATACTGCTTCCCATTGCTCTTTGCAGTATTGTCTTTTGCAGTGTATTCTACAATGAAATTCACTAAATCTTGACCCTAGATTACTATCTGAGGGTGATAGGTTATGTTATACTGGCTCTATTCAATGTTCCATTTCAATAGCCTTTCGGAAATCTCAGGTCGTTGCAAGACCTATCTCAAAGGCTGGTCGGTTAGAACTTTGATAGGATGAGCCTGAAAGTAGGGGTGGATCTTCCTTGAAGCCAACAGGAAATATATGAGCTTTTCTAACTTTGGAAAGTTTCTTTCTACTCTTGTCAACCATTTACTGATGTAGTACATCGACTGTAGGATCCGAGACTCCTTTCGTAAAATTGCGACGCTCAAAGCGTACATCGACACTGCCAGATAAATAAAAAAATCCTCATCATCCAGTAGCTTGGATTGAATAAAGGATTTCTCCAAATGATCCACCAGAGCCTAGAATGCGTCTATGCATTCTTACCTCCAAGTGAAATTTCTCTTCCCTTTGTTGATCTTATTGAAGAAAGGGAAGCATTTATCAGTAGCTTTGAAGATGAATCGACAGAGGGTGGCGACATTCCCATTCAAGCTTTGAATGTCATCGATTATCTCCCAGGCTTGGATGTTCCTCAGTGCGTCAATCTTCTCTGGATTAGCTTTGATCCTATGGGAGTTCACATTGAAGCCTAAGAATTTCCCTAATGCAACATCAAATGAGCATTTCAAAAGGTAAATTTCATCCCGTCTTACGAAGAACAATGTACATCTCCGTCAAATAATCGACATGGTCACCCAATCGCTATGACTTCACAAGCATATCGTGCACGTAAACTTCCATCGAGCGTCCGATCTGATCTTTAAATATTTGTTGCCTAACCTTTGATAAGCCACTCCGGCATTCTTTAAACCAAAGGGCGTGACTAAGTAGCAGTGGAGTCCTTGATCGATTATGAAGCTGGTGTGTTCTTAGTCCGGTATGTGCATGGGTATCTTATTGTATCCAGAATATGCATCCATGAATGATAGCAATTTGTGTTTGCCTATGGAATTCACTAGTTGATCAATCCTTGGTAGCCGAAAGCTGTCCTTCAGGCATGCCTTATTCAATTTACAATAGTCGATGCATGTCCTCCACTTTCCATTCAACTTTTTTACCAAAACTAGATTTCCTACCTACTCTGGGTATAAGGTATCGTGGATGCATACGTTGTCTTTTAACTTTTCCGCTTCTTCTTTAAGTGCAGCGGATCTCTCTGGACCTAGGCTATGGCATTTCTGTTTCACAAGAACGCATTTCATATTTACATTTAATGCAAGGCACACAATTTCTGACGATATTCCACACATATCAGACCGAGTCCTGGTGAACACATCCAGGTTCGCCCAAGGAAAACCAACCGACTCTTTCATCACCTTCATTCTAAGCTACGATTCTATTTTTAGGATCCACGTAGGATCATCTTGGCTGATCGGGATGTTGATCGTTAACTCGGTTGGTGCAGCCCTTTTATCCTCTGGCTCTTTCCTCGAATCCATATCCTTATTGAACCAACTGTGTTGCCCAAGCCAAGGCTCAGACAGTGGTTTCTATGCATCTAGAGCCTTGATGCAAAGAGCCCTATCCACACATTTTCCTTTTTCTCTTTGTCTAAACTCTTTCAGCTCGGTGACATAACACTCGCGGGTAAGGCCTTGATCTCCTTGAACAATCCCCACACCATTCTCAGTCAGAACTTTCATAGTTAAATACCATGGAGCGATGGCCGCTCCAAATTCCGCAAAGGCCAGTCGGCCTAAAAAAGCATCTAGGCAAAGTAAATATTCAAAGAAACAAAAGGCACGACCAGAACTCTCTTATGGTCGCCCTCTCCAACCACCATGAGTAGATCTACGCATCCCATTGGCTTAGTAGCCATCCTGTTAAATCCCTGGATTAGAAATTTACATAGCTTTAAGTCCTTCGCCTCTAAAAACATCTGGTCATAGGCTCTCTTGAATAGATTTTTTTTACTGGACTCCCATAGTCAACCAGAACTTTCCTCATAATAGAAGGGACCATCATGATTGAAATAGCAAGTGGATCAATAGTCGGGGAATCTAGCAAATCAGCATCTCGATTACGAAAAACAGTATCATCCGTTACACTCTTGAGCTGCTTTGTCGGAGCATCGTCTTTAATGGACAAACAACACTCATTCATTGCAGGATTCAAAGCACCAACATACCACTCCATCTTATTTCAACTTTTCTTAGCTGGACTTAGTCCACCGATTATAGTATTGTTAACAAGATGTTTCTCGAGTCGTGGCCTAGGCTCATCAACACCAGCCTCGACTTGCCACTGAAGGAGGTTTGAAGCTCCTTGCCCGTCATCCTATAAGGCTTAGACAAACTATTGTAGTTTCTTTTTACGAATCAATTCCAAGTATATGTTATCAATAAAGTTGTTTAATGGAGTGTAATTATCAAATTTTGGGGTTCTCAGACGTCTCCTTGAACATGACTTCTTGTCTTGAGCTCTACTAATGTTCTTGCCCTATCACCACTTCAATTCTTCATATTGACATCAACATTTCCGAAACTCCCTTTGGATTGTTTCACAGCAACATTACTCTGTATTATCTCTATCGATTATGCATCATTGCTCTATCTGGCAGCAATATTTGGCTCTTCTAAGCCTAAAAACTATTTCGACTTCCTATCGAATATCTCCATTTTAGGTGGGGGTTTAATCTTCAACCATCTCCCAAAATAAGTTTTAGGTGAACCATGTAACAACCCTGATATTTAGGTAATATAATAAACTAAATAATTTGATTTGGAAAATTTAAATCATTAATTTGGAGTTTGTAGTCCTTTATAATAGATAATTTGTTTTAGAATAATTAATTTTAGAACATTGTTAAATTGAGAAATAGTGGTGTCTCTAAGTGTTGTAATCACTTAAAAATACTATTGAGAGATAATTAATTTTGGTAAAATTCTTGATTTAGAGAATATTAAAGAAATTAGAATTTTTCAGTTTTATTTATTTAAATGACAATTGAAATTATAATTTAGACAAGGATATTTATTTAATTAAAATCTTTTATTTATAAATAAAGGAAGAATTTGAGATTAGTATATTTCTTGATAAAAATGTTGTTCATGTTAAATTAATTTGAGAAAACATTTTGTTAAATGGGATATGGTTTAAATATTAAGCTTTTGATTGATGAAGTTATTAGTAATATTAAATAAAGAAGTGCATAATTTATTCTATGTGGTTTAGGCCTATTTAAGTGAAAACGGAGAGAAGTCTCCTTCTCATTTTCATTAAACCAGTACGTTCATGTTCTAAACTAAGAAAACAGAAAGCTAAGGAAATCAAACTTCCCTTTAACCCTAGGAGCAAATTCATTAATCTAAATTTGAAACAAATCGCTAGAAAATCCAAGGAAAATCAAAGTAGGTTATCTAGCTTTAATTCATCCATGAGTCCAATTGATTTCAGTTCATATTGTGTTTTGATTTGTGTTTGTTCTTTTTTTTATTAAGGAAAATTATAGGGTTTGACGTGTAATTCAAGGCAGTGAATAAATTGGGGTCAGCAAGATATTGTAAGGAGTAAAAAAGTGAGTAGCCACTCATACAATCTATCTCTAAACTTATATGTTGTTGTTGTGTTGTTGAATGAATTAATGTTGTATTGTATTCAATTTGATTAAGATATTGATATATTTTGTTGCCTTGATCTCTAGTAGTTAAAACCCTAACTTGGTAATCTCTTGTTGCCTTAATTCCATGATGTATGTGTGCTTGTGTGATCAAAATTCTCTCCTTAGAGACCATAGCATGTTGCAGCTCAAAAATCATCGAAAATAGGTTGCCGAAGGGCAACCAACAGCTGGAAACGCTCCATAGGTTGTTCGTTTTCATGAGTGTTTCCTTGAATGTTATGTGAATTGTTTGTGGCTGAGTTCATATTCATACCAATTGCAATGTTATTTTCGAATTTTGATTTAGGAATATGCAGAAAAAAATTGGAGTTTTAATACCATAGAGTTGTTCTATAGGTTTATGGCTCAACACACGATTTTTGTTGTATGGTTCTAACTTGGGTTTTCAAAAGGGCTGATTATCTAATCGAACTGTTTTCTCTAAGTCTTTTTAAGTATAAAATTACGTCTTATATAAAGAATATTTAAAAGTGTGCATATATATATATATATATTTAAAAGTGTGCATATATATATATATTTACTATATATATAATAATGATGATGATTTTGATGTATAAATTAGTTTATTTCTAATCAAATGTTTAATAGCTATGTGGATTTTAACATATAAATCTTTGTGGTTTTTATAAAGTGAATGGACAAATATATACACACACATATATCTATGTGTGTGTGTACATACATGTATGGATTTTGAAATAAGAATTGCAAACTTTAGATCTTTTAAATAAGGATTTGAAATAACTATATATATAAGTATTTTTGATCAAGAATTGGAATTATGGATTAATTTATCTAAGGATATATATATATATTTGAAAAATAATTGAGTTTATGGATTTTTTTTTAAATGAATAGTTTGAAAGTAATTATATGAAGGAAGGGTTTTAGAAATCAATTTCTATATGTCAAATTATATTATTTATTTTCGAAACTAGAAATTCTTAACAGATTTTTGTTGGATTGAATACTTGGCTATTTATATACTATTTTGGCAATTTAGTGTAACTTTTACATTTGGAGAAGAATTTAAAAATAAAATGTTTTGAGAACTTTAATTCTATGATTTAATGTTATTGATTGGTTTAAATACTTTAATATGGTACAACTAATTGTGTAGAATATTTGAGTGGTACTTACTAGCCCATTAAGGGAATACTTGAATTCCACTGGGTAGTATGAGATGCCTTAGTTAAATTCGTGATTGCTATTAGGAAGTATTTAACACTTTAGGGTGTATTATCTTTTGGTGTTCAGTGGGACCGATAGATCCTTAAGGAATATAGTTTAGGTTACCTAGTAGTATCCATAATGAGTGAGGTTTACTAGCTTTTAGTAAATACTTGAATTTCACCAGGTGGTATGGGATGTTTTAGTAAAGTTCTCGTGATCACTGAAGGTGATAGTATTTGGCACTTTAGAGTTTAGTCTCTTTTGATAGTTAGCTTGGAATCGATAGATCCTTAAAATGTATACTCCTGGATTTTTATACGATCCTTTTGATCCGAATGAGTTATATCTTCTTTAGTTTAGTTTTCATGGATTTTGATATTTTGGTTTCACGGCATGGACGATCATTGGTAATTGATTGATATAAGTGATACCACCTTTTGTTTTCCTATGGTATGTGCACGATCGCTGAGATCATTCTATATTTGGTTTCTTGGATTTTGAGATATTCTTCTTTGGTTTGGAATTTCTGGGTTTTCGATTTATTCTATGTTTTAGGATTTAAATATTTATATGTTTTATGATGGATTTGATTATTGTAATTTATTTTATATTTTGTGAATTTGGTATTCGTGTGTCTTAAAATATAGCTAGAGTTGGATAATTCCCTTGACTTATATATATATACATATACATATACATATATATATATATAGGACACTTGTATTTATCTATATGTCATATATCCTTGTTTTATATTTTGTTCTTACCATTTTGGATATTTTGACATGGTCTCACCCATTTATTTTTAATACTCGGGTCAGGCTGAGACTTTTTAGGTTATAGGACGAGTTGACCTTTGGATGGTTATGATAGTATGGAGATAAACATTTTTTACTTTTTAGTTTATCTCATTTAGGATTTCTGTATATGTATATAGGATGTATATTGAGTCAGAGATTCATTTTAGATGTATATTATGTGAGTCTAGTTTTGTATTTTGTAGACTCACAATTTGTGTGTATATATATAGGACGTATATTATTCCATTGTTTGACTATCGTTTTATATGATGTACTATTTTGATTCTGAGAAACTATTGTGTTTATTTCTTGAACCGAGATTGTACATGTCAAATTTTTGTTTAAGAGATTCAATAAATTGTAAGTATGGTGTGTAAGTGTTAGTTTAAAGTTATATTCACATTTGATCGCCTTAGCAAGCCATATTCTCTATATTATTACACATTCTATGTTCCTTAATTATATGGGTAAAGCGATGGGGTCGTTACCATTTGGTATCGAAGCTGACTTAGAACATTATAACGTATAATATCATAGATCCGAGACTCAGATGACTTAGAGTCATGTCCCTTGGAAAGTGCGGTAGATAGTTATATCAATTATTTATATTGGGATAGGAAATAAAATGATAATGGGAATAACCACTGGCGCGTATTTTTGAAATCATAGAATTTTTTTATAAATTTCTTTTATAAAATGGTTTAAAAGTTTAAGTGTTATGCAGTAGTGTTCTGATCCATTAGAGATCAGAGTTGCGCAGCGGAAGCTGATAGACTATTTCCGTTGGACACATTAATTAGATGGTTGTTTATGTTTGATTGGAAGATTGATTGCATTTTTGAATTGTTATTAATAGATTTTTTACTTCGCATAAATTTGTAAAGAGTTCTAAATTTTGGAATTTGTTTTGTATTAAATTGCCCATTGATTGTTTTATGAATTCCGGGCGAATCGGGGGATGCCACGAAGTCGATAAGGATGTCTAAATATTTTGACGAGACAGTCCGACACTATAAATTTAAATTATAATAATTGAGTTATTATAAATAATTGTGAATATGTTGAAATAATATTTAAAGAGTCAATAAAGTTTTAAGTGAGTTAGATATATATTCAAAAGAGATAGATGCTTTGGACAATATATTTACACGTATATGTAGGAAAAAAGTATTTCATGAAAAGCATGCATTTTGGATATAAATAATATTTTGAAAATAATTATTTTATGTTATATGGTTATTTTGAAAGGAAATATTAATTGAAGTTTTGATAATAATATTTAGTAAATTATTTGAAATTTAATATTATTATTTATAAAAGTAGAATAGTTTAGGTAAAATATTTTTGAAGATAACTAAGAAGAAAATTTATTTATATGTATATATGTGTTTAAAAAAAATTTGTATAGCAAATTATAATAAGGCTATAAAAATGCTTTATATGTATTATTTTAAATGATGTATGCAGCCATCGAGCGTTAATAATAGCAAAGATCGGTGGCAACGCGATGTTGATTTCACGATCAACATCACAGCCAATTGACAAAGCGTTTCGTTATAAAAAGTTGGCAAGGCAACGTTATTATATTAATTGATATATGTGAATTGTGCATGTTTAGTTACGATACATACATATTAAGATGAATACTGTGTAATAATTTTGATTGTTTGTGTACTTCATTTTGTGATTTAGGTGGATGTTAAGTTTTGAAATTTAATTAAAACTAGAATTTATATTTGGATGACTTATGTTTTGTAGTTGAAAATGTAAATTTAGGACAGAATTATTTGAAAGTGGTATAAAAATTCAAAATTTATAGTTAAAAATAGTTGTGTGAACTTGTTTCCAACTAGAAAATAAGGAAGGAAAATATATTAATTTTTACAAATTAAAATATAATTAAAACAAGCTTTATTCTTGTGGTATTGGTTATATTTAAAGGAGGAACTTTTGAATACATATGTTTTTCTTTTAGACTTTTTTCCGAATGAAAATTGTGAGGACATAACTTCTTTAAGGGGGAAGTCCGTCACAACCCTGATTTTTGAGTAAAGAAATAAACTAAACAATGATTTAATTTGGAAATTTTAAATCATTAGTTTGCAATTTGTGGTCTTTTATAAATGATAATTCGTTCTAGAAAAATTAATTCCAAACATTGTTAAATTGAGAAATAATATTTTTAAAGTGTTGTGATCACATAAATATACTATTGAGAGCTAATTAATTTTGGTAAAATTCCTAATTTGGAGAACATTAAAGAAATTTAAAATTTTTTAGTTTTATTTATTTGAATGACAATTGGAATTAGAATTTTAACAAGGATATTTATTTAATTAAAATCTTTTATTTATAAATAAAGGTAGAATTTGAGATTAGTAGATTTCTTAATAAAAATGTTTTTCATTCTTAAATTTATTTGAGAAGTCATTTTGTTAAATAGGTATAGTTTAAATGTTAAATTTTTCATTAATGACGTTGTAACAACCCGCCTTTCATTCCATAAAAAGACGCATCATTAAGAAGAAAGAAAGGGATAGAAAAGAGAAAAGATAAAAAGAAAGAAACAAACAACATCAGAATCTCACAGCGAAACGAATAAATTATATTATATCACATAAAATATTACATAGTATCATATACATCAGAGTTATACAGTTAATACAACACAAATAGACAGTTATAAACACCTGTCTAGTTATTACAATTCAAGTACATCACGGAAAACAGATATAATACTAGCACAGTGGAACCACTATATACATATATATATATATACATATATATATATATATATATATATATATATATATGTATATATATCTACACGCCGAAGCCTCCTGCTCCATTTCTCCTCCAGAACTTGTCAAAGCTATCCTGAATCACTTGACTACTCATACATAATATGAGTACCCAAGAGTTTAATAAAACAGAAAATAAACACTCGGGTCAGACATGGGTTTGGTGTGAGTAAACGGGTTTAAAGTTGCTTAACTTTGAAAATCCTTTTGAAAACAAAAGGTATTCCACAAATAAACATGGAAAAGTTTTTACCTTACGCTAACCAAAACATTTGATAGGAAATACAGTGATATTATAATAGGGTCTAGGGTTTTAAAAATAAAATACAGAAATAGCTGGAATGCTTACATCTCACGTTCCAACATAGTTGGGCACAATCAAAACCGTACAGGCACTTATTGGAGTTTGGATTCCATACAATGGCAGAGCTACTGGGGTACCGCCCGTCAAAGTACGTGGCCCAGATCACCGTACCGAGGATCACTCCCAATCCCCTGCAACACAAAGCTGGAACCATCCCTTACTGGACAGTCCCGAACAAGACAACTCCGCAGATGGTCGTCGCCAACTGCCCACACAGCTGAAATAAAAAGGGACCTCTAGACACGGGTAAATCTCGTCCTACTTGGGCATGACCCACTTAGCCTTGCTGCACCTCCCATGTTTTAGCCATTCCCGGTTGATGAGGCTTGAGGCTACGATTAACTTTATAGGACACATTAATCTTAGAATGCTCATCGTCCACCTAACGATGTTCTGAAAGCATTCAATCCAGACAAGTTCGTTCCGGGTTCGAACGAAACCGAAGGCACCATCTCGCTACACTCGTTTTGGAATCACCCTCAGAGTTAACGACAATAGCCCTTGCACTCTGAATCTATATCTCGAACCTGAAATTACTACCCCCGTTATACTCGTATTGGAATCACCCTCAGAGTATTAACACAAATAGTCCTTACACCTCGAGTCTTCACTCTTCACTTGAGATTCACGGTCTAACGTTAAATTTGGATCGATGTGGTTTTTGGAATTCCAAATTTGGAAACCCGATCCCGGTCTCATCGAAATCCTAATGCCATCTTAATGTCCAAGTGATTTTTAGTTTGAACAATTAATTCAATTCATCATTATCTATATACACATAGATAGATAATTCACATATCACAATAGATAATCAAATTTCATCATAAACAGATAATCCGTATTATCATCACAAACAGATAATCATCACAAACAGATAATCATATTATCATATTTTAACTAAGCATCCATATCATATAGATATTACTCATCTCATTACTGAGATCACAACCATTCAATGAAATTTCAATATCATCCATAAGCACTGATTTTTTAACCACCATCTATAATTAATTTAAAATGAATTAAATTAATTACTTCTACCTCTAATTAATTTAAAGTAAATTAAATTAATTACTACATTTATAAATCCTGCTTATATATCCATTAATTAATTAACCTAGTTAATTAATTATTCTCTAAGTATTCATCTTGATTAAACATCTTTGATTAATCATTCTCTAATTACAATAAGTAATTAGTCTTTAAATTAATTTCACAAATTAATTAACCTTAATTATTTAGTAATTAACATTTAATTACTTCATTTATTAATTAACTATAATTAATTACATTTATCCTTAATTAATTACATTAATTAATCACTT
Source organism: Allium cepa (assembly GCA_030765085.1). Taxonomy (NCBI): domain Eukaryota; kingdom Viridiplantae; phylum Streptophyta; class Magnoliopsida; order Asparagales; family Amaryllidaceae; genus Allium; species Allium cepa. The sequence goes on along the minus strand of CM060939.1, from coordinate 209,780,804 downwards.
AATTATTAATTATTCCTTAATTAACACTACAACAAAAATACACTTTCACAACTGCCAAAAACAGTTGTAATAGGTCTATTACAACTGGCACCCGCCAGTCTTTATATCCACAATTGTAATAGAGCGGGATTATTTCACAAGAGATACGTACAGTTGCAAAAGCAGTTGTAAAAAGTCTTTTTACAACTGCAAATAGCAGTTGTAATAGAGTAATTTACAAGTGCTTTCGACAGTTGTAAAAAACTTATTTACAACCGTTTATTGATAGTTGTAATAAATATTTTAACAACTGTTTCCGCCTGTTGCGTTAACATTTTACAACAATGTGTAATAGTTGTTGTAGGATCTACTACAACTAATGATGACAGTTGCAACAAATAATTTTACAACTGCTACAATTTATCTTCTCATAATTGCTATTAACCATAAATGTCGTGATATTATAATTAAAACCAATATTTCATTAATAATAACCACAATCATTTAAATACTTCAAACAACACGAACCATTAATTCAAAAAACAATTCAAGTTTACACCATTTATGAATTCATAACTTCATTCCAAAACATAACTAAATACATAACATAAATCAATAAAAGTACATGTACGTACTAATCAAAAGAGATAACTTCTTTATGTCAAGCAATAGACGTCCCAATCGCTTGTTCACTCGTATACATATCTGCAGTAGGCCTAGATAGAAGAGCTTAAGGATCCACTACCGCATCGACCCAAACTTTCCAAATATATGCTCCTGGTGGTACAGGATGCATCCTCAACTCTGCCATACCGTATTTCATCAACCATCACCTACACTACAAACATTCACATCCCCTTACCTCTGTCACCATTAAACAAAACTCCAACATCTTACAACACCACAACCAATAAGTTCCTAACACCGCCTTGCTTCACCACATCTCTCCACTGCCTTCTGTCCGCATACCACTCCACATCCTCTACCAACCACCTCAACAGCACAACACCTAAAAAACTGCACTGACCAACTTCATATAAACACAGCATACATCCCCACCAGACATCACCTGCTTTTCATACAACCACATCACATACACACCATCCCACTGTCCATCATTCTCACTAACACACTCAATGCCTTCAGCATTCCACTTCTTCTTGCCATAAACCTAACTGCTCCACAACATCACCGCTTCACAACAACTTCAATCATCCTATACATTCCCCTTACCAAACTGTCATAACGCACTGTTGCACTTCGGCCACACCATCCATCCATACATTCCACTCCATCATCCACACCACAACCTCATCACAACAGCCACCATACGCAGCCATTCCTGCATAACCATATTTTAGTTAGTTACATGTAAATAGTTACCAGGTCAAATACAATGATGTCTGAACTGCACATTATTGATTTTCCATGTCATGACATAAACACTTGAAAGAATTATAATACATAAAATTTACCGCTAAGATTGGGTAACATGAGGGCAACCTCAAGCCAAAACTATATCCAGTACTATTACATGTCTAAAATTGTATTCAGTTTCCTAAATGATTCAAATACACAGCCAAAACTAAAACTATATTTTGGATAGTAGTATTACATGCTTTTCAACAACATCCAGGAAATAAAAGGAGAAGGCTTGTAACTATTTTAAAACAGAAGGAGAAGGCTTGTAACTATTTTACCTTTGAAATAAAAGGGTGTTTCCCAGTACATCAGGATATATCAGCTTTCGTAAGGGTTTTTATATAATCTTGCAAGAGAGACCCATTTGTAGTTGGGCATTTCCTCCTACGTTTACTATTACTACAAGAGGTGTGCTTTCTTTTGGTTGCATTCCAATGGTTTTTTATAGAGTTCTCTGTGCGCCCAGGAAGATGTTTTGCGATTTCTACCCATTTATTTCCTACTGCAGCATGACCTTCGACCAAAATTTTGTCCTCTTCTATGCTCCAGGCATCTCTCTGTAAGTATGGTCAAACTAGTATAAAAACTAACATCATGCTGTTTTTCGCTTTTTATTCAAAAGCTTAACATATTGCCAAAGCCTATCTTGATCAAAGATGTGAAATATTCTATCAAGTACATGCTAATTAGAAATTTGACCTTTTAAATATAGTTGCTAACAATATTAAAGGCAGGCCATCATATTTTGTCTGACTGAGGTCAATATATTAGAAGAAAACTCACTTAGGTTACGTTTTCTCAGTCAGACAAAAAACAGAAAACGAAGAATAATAAGAAATCTATCAGCATTTTAACGCACTTCAACTAAATGAGTACGAAATGATTATGCGGTATATGTGTTCATTCAACTAGTACCATTCATCAAGAACATGATTAGTTTTTTTGGAAGGGGTCATGGACTCAATTCATAAACAATGTACTCACATACACATGCATAAATGATTACAGCCACACAAAACATCACCATCGCTGACAGAAGCAAACTAAGCTATAAAATTTAACTAGAAATCAGTAAGTTATTCAGTTCTATGTATAGTGCATGATACATTAGTTGATGTTGTGCTTGAACACGGTATAAATTAAGATGAAACCGAATAAAAGGAAAATTACGGCAACTATCTATAATAGAGTTGAAGATACCGATTGATGCATGTTATGGACAACTGTCTTTTTTTTTCTTATGAACATAAAAAAATGTAAATTGAACTCAAACTGGAAGGTACACAGAAAATACCTTGATTCTGGTCTCAAATGGTTGTGCCACCTCTCCTTGTATTGCTTACCGACTCTTCCATGCAACATTTGAGCTATATACGACCACTTTTTTGTTCCATGTTGTTCAACCAATTCAATCAGCAAACTGCAAATTGGAAGGTTATATTAGCTACTAACTTAACACATCATGTTAGTTCGTGGCCTGTATCTTAGAAAAAAGAAAGAAATAGAACAATCTATGAGACTATAGCATTAATTAAATTCTATCAGCTTGAGAAGGGAACAGGGATATTCAATTATTACCGGTCCTCCTCAGGAAACCATTGCCCTTTCACCACATTGATTTTGTTCATTGGTTTGAGCTTGATATCCACGTTACCACACTGATCATTACATCTGTCAGTCTGAACAGATGCAAGATTTAAATCATTGCTAAGCAGAAATGATTTATGAGTCTCGATTCCATGCAAATGATTAGCAGAAAAATGAGGACTCAAATGTATATGCTCCACTACAACTTGATTGTTGCTATTGTACATTGGCATTCCCACATTCAGATGAAATTCGTCAACGCTGCTTACATTGATATCCTTGTCAGACAATAAGCTTGATTTGTTGCTATGAGGTTGCATAAAGTTGACATCGAAAAAAGAATCGTTTGATTCATAAAATAAATGGTGGGAACTGATATTATTTGAATCAACAAAAGGATCGATTGGATAAGAACTATTTTCAGTTTTAATATTAGAAGAATTGAAGTCCATGAAGAAATTTGATGGATCAAAGGATATGAAAAGAGTGATAGAATGTAACTAAATATAATTACATTAATAAACAAACACAGTATCCCGACATAGAACCGTTGATTGAGTTTAATCTAATGGTCAGCTACTTATGTTCTTATGACGATTAAGCTTCTTCTCCTCTTATACAATTTGCCAAAAAGATCAGTCAACAAGTTGTTATTTCCATTGCAACCGACTTTGGAATTTTATAACTCAAGGAAATTACAAGTGGCATGCACTTTGTTAGTTCTCTATCAAACTTTTATGGTGCATTCCAAAAATATATTGTTAAGAGCACATGGAACGTGATATTTCAATGACAACGCAGAATTTTAGTAAGCTGATCATCCAAATGCCAGGGTATCATAAAAACACATCGGTCTTGTCCTTTTTGAGGGCATGCCTTCCTCACGTGACTAATTTATTTCCAATTAAAATTAGAGAACAGAAGTTGTAAAGGAAAATAAATGAACTTCACTCTAAGTAAAGAAGTTCTTACCAATATGATTGCAACGTTAATAAAGTAAGCAATCAAAGAAAATAGGTAAATGTTCACTCTCAAAGGTGAGATTTACGTTATCAGGTTAGTACGTTGAAGCAGTAATGCAGTTCAAAGTTCAGACATTCATATCGATATATTTGAGAATCCCAAACAATAGTGAGTTATTCAATACGATATTAAATAGCTTCGGTTAAAGTTCCATTTGGAGAATTCAAGCCAATAATATCACAAAACTGTACAGCCAAAATGTAAGTTCAAAAACAATTTGTCGCAGTAGCTTGTAATGGACCTTTTTAGTCATTCGATCATAAGTTAAAAGCAACTACCTACAGCTTTTCATTTTGCTAAAACACGCTTCAAGGTCAAAAGAAAAAGGGAGATGACGAACATACACCTACAGAAGTAAATCAAAAACCAAAAGTATCTCAAAATCTAATGTGTAAAAACCTTATTAATGTTACCATCATTATAGAGGTGATTTACACTACAACAAAAATATACTTTGACTTAACAACAAAGGAAGTCCTAAAACATGATCGAGTGGCACAAACTATCTGCGTACTTAACTAGAATCGGATTTTAAGACTAATATAAAACATTGCCAAAAACAAATGACTCAAAAGTGAAGAACAGGAATCACTCTGCCTTTAAATCTACAAATTCAGTAAAATGGTGTATAATAACTATCAATTAATGTAAAACTAAATTACCTGGCATGATCCAGATTTGGCGGAGAGAGATTCTAATTCCACGAACAAAGGGACGCGTGCGCAATGGTCGAGAGCGGCAACGGCGGTGAGCGGCAATGACAGCAAGAAGCAACAGAGGCGAGCGAGAGCGGTTTAGTTTCCTGGATGGAAATGTGGAGGGTAGCGAGATGAGGTTAGGGTTTAGGTTTAGGAATAGAAAATTTTGCGGCCAGTTTGCTTTACTTAGGGGTCAATGAAAAGGAAGGAGGGAAATTGAAATTTTTTAGAGCGAAAAATGAAATAGGTAGTCAACTGTCGAAAATAGTTGTTATAGATATATATCTACAACTGACACAAATTAAGCAGTTGTTACCGACCGTATATTACAACTGCTGCATAAATAAAGTTGTTAAAAGTTCATTTGTTATAACTGCTAAGATAAATAGTTGTTACATAATACCTATTGCAACTGTCCGTTTATGTTGGTTGTAAAGGAAAGGTTGTAATATGGTTGTTTTGTTGTAGTGTAAACAATTCTTAATTACATCATTAATTATATTAATTAATTATCTCTAATTTATATTTAAATTAATCACTTTATTTAAATTAATTACATTTAGTAATTAATTTGAAATTTAAAATACAATTATCAATCACCCTTGATTAATATCAATCCAGTAATTAACTACCATTAATTACTCATTAACAAATCAATTATTCCATAATTAATTATCTTCATTAATTAATCCCTTGATTAATTACAAAAGTAATTACCAAAATTACTTCATTATAAATCATCTTTCACTAATTACATTCCAGTAATTATCATTTATTACTTCCCTAAGTAATTATGCTCCATTAATTACGTTAAGTAATTACTCTTATTAAATCATCAAATGATTTTCTTAAATTAATTAAACAAAATTAATTAACTTAAACAAATCACATTATCATAATTAATTGCAATAAGTAATTAATTTCTTAATTACTTTTATCAAGTAATTATGCTTAATAACTTACAATTGATTATCTTCAATTAATTAATCTAATTAATTATCAAAATTTCACATTAGTTAATTACTTAATAATCCTTAGATAATTATTTTTATTATCTAATAACATTTTCTTTAATTACTTTCTTAAGAAATTTATCTTAGATTAATCATTATTAATCATCTCTAATTATAAATTAATCTAAATCATTAATTTAAAATCAAATAAATAAGTTATTCCTTAATTCTCTTATAAATTAAATTCTTTTATTATCTTAACTTCTAAGATAATTCATTTACTTTATTAATAAATTCATTAACATTCAAGTGTATTTAAAACATTATACTTCTAAATTGAAATTCAAATTCCATTTTGAATTTCTGATTCAAAATTTTTAACCATTTAAAACATTTATCCAAATTTAAATAAATTTATAAACCTTAAAATAAATATAAAGAACATTCATTTCTTATATAAGATACTTATATAAGAAAAAGTTTAAACTAAATTACTTAATTTTATTAAAAGAAATCAAGCTTAAAAATAAATCGATTATTTGACTTTCAAATTAAAGTTAAACACATCATAACTTTTATTCAAATATTAAAGGAAAAGAATTTTGTCAAGTTTAAACATTTATTTGAAAACAAATTCACTTTTAAAATCTACTTTAAAACATTTAAACTTGTTCAACACTTAAATTTACAAATCTGATTTAAATTCAAGATTTGGATTCATAGTAAACTTGAATCCATATTTAAACTTTATTTAAAAACTTTATTTAAATCTTGCTTTAAATTTAAATTTTCATTTTTAAAACTTAGGATTCAAAAGTTCATTTGAATCCAAAATTAGAATTTAAAACCCCTATTTTAAATTATTGTTTCAAATTTAATTTTTTATTTAAATTTTAAAAACCGGAACACTTTCAGCTATAAAAACCTGAAACTAACATACCTGAGACCACTCACTAATGGCTTCGAGACAAATCCCTAAATACTTCGAGACAAACACTCGAACTACCCAAGTAAATCTAGAGTCGCATTCCCTGCACAAACCCAAAAATTCACCAGAAGTAAAATATGCACGGTGCATATGCGCCGGTGCTCTGGTAACCTCCAGCCATCATCGCCACCTTCATCACGTCGCCGACCATCTCCACACCAGATCACGACCACCAGAACCCCACCGTAGCTCGAAAATCAAATTCGAGTTAACCAAGCAACCTAGAACTCGACACTACATCAAAAACCCAAACCTGTCAACACCTCGCCAACTCACCTCCGATCATCAGAGCACCTGCGACTTCGGCCAACCCTTCATCTACATCCCCTCTTCCAATTCCCAAAACCCTACAACACTCGGTGCACCAGAGAAATCGAGAAGCAATAAAATACCGACCACCCAAAAACTAGGTTTAGAAACAGAAATAAGCAACCACCATCGCCACCAACCTCTAATCATCCACCTGACATTTTCCCCCACTCACCTATCATTCCTCCATCTCCAGGAAGAACTACAACATCCCAGATCCACTAGATCATCAGATAAACCCCAAAACCCCTTATATGTTCAACCCAGTAATACTCATTCCATAGTTAACTAAAAAATGTGATTTTAGTTTTAAAAATCATGATTTCATATAAGCATGCAAGTTAAAAGCCTGATTTAATACTTTAATATGTTTGAAATTTTGCTTATTTTCAACAATAATTGTTCTTACAGTTTACAGAGACAACTAGAATCTTAATTTATCTCAGTTATAATTTATAAACTTAATTTGATACCAAACAAACATTTTTTTGTTTACATATCAAATCCTAATAGAGATCAAATCAAGAGGTAATGGGTTTCTATTAAAAACTTAGTTTTTAAAAACAAGAACAGGTATATAGATACCTGTAAACACATATATATATTTATATATATATACACACACACAGAATATTCATCAAAATGCAATCATACAAGCATACTTATTCCTATTTATCCACATGCAACAGATAAATTTAAGCTTTTTAAATTGTGGAGTCACTCACTTTAAAAATGCAGATAGAGCAGTTTATTTACAGGTGTTTTGATTTTTTTTGAAAAGAACAGTTTGAACTTGAAACTTGAGTACTGGAAATTTGTTTAGATTTGATTTTAAAAAGAAAGAACTGTTTTTAAAAACAGAAATTTACTCACTAATAATTGAGGAAGCAGAGGACAAACTCTGATGCAAATTCATTTTCCCGGAACTGTAAATTTGAATTTCCTGTTGAACTTGCTGATTGTTAATTAAATCAGGTGTTTTGCAATTGCTTCCAATTTTGATTGTTGAATTACTTGTTGTTGAATTGAATTTTAGCAGCTGACCTCTATTCTTCTTTTGCTTGAGTATGAGTTGATCTTCATATAGATTACAGATTTGCAATTGAATTTGTTTGCAGATTTTGAATAGATTTAGAATTTGGGTTTTAAAATTCTCATTAAATCTGACTTTCAGTTTTCCTTTTGAAGAGAATGTGTTGAACTCAAATAAATTGCTAAGTTTTCTACTTAATTTGTTTTTAATAAAATGTTTTCAAAAGTAAATAAAACAATTGCCACTTGTTACTTAATGTTGTATAGTGATTTACAAGTGTCTTTCTTATGTGTAATAACCTTATACATGTTCATTTTAATATTATAATAAAATTATTAATTTTATAAAAAAAATTCATTAAATCAATTTCTTATTTATGTTATCATGTTTTTTGAATGTTTATTTACATTTAGCCTTTAAATGATTACATATAAATTTCCTTTATAAAATTACATATTTTAATATTTATTTGTATCTTTTAGAAAAATATATTTTTTAAGCTAAATTTTCAAGAAAGAAAAATTTTAAAAAGAAAAAAATATTGAATTAAACCTTATTTTAAAGTTTCAAACTAAAATATTGTTCTTTAATATGTGTATACTAAGTCTATTTCAAAAAAAAAATTAAAATAAAAAAAAATAAACTTTTATTATAATATACTTATATTATAAATTTGAAAATATTCTTGTTAAATTTAAATTTTAAATTGAAATCAAACCCCCTATTTGCAATGTATACACATATATACATTATAAATAAAATATCCTTTAAATTAGCTTAGAAAGATAATTTTATCATTTAAATATTTTTACTTTGAAAAGAATAAAATTTCCAAATTAAATTATCATCATTATTACAATAAATCTTTAAAAGGTAACATTTGTCAAACTAAATAATTATTAGTTTTCAAAAGATAGTTTCTGTTTGAATTAGATTATTAAATCAACATTTCTCATTTTAAAATAATTTTTAATGGAAATTATTAAATAAATATTGCCCAAATTTTCGGGACATCACATTCCTCCCCCCTTAAAAGAATTTCGTCCCCGAAATTTAAAAGCGAAGGTAATTTAATAATCCCGTACAGATTTTAATTTTAAAATAGCAAGCATATGCTATCAACCAAGTACTAGTAACCATAGCAACCAATTCAAACAAACAATTCTAACTATCCAGACAAAATTCTGGATAGGATTCCCTAGAGTTTCCCAGGTATAAACACCGGAATACTCGCTCTACAGAATCTAAACTGGCTACACCACTCAGATTCAGAGCATCTATATATCTAGATCTATAAATCTAAACAGGATACTGGACCATAGACAAGTCCTGATCAACTTCCAAATCTCCCAGAACTGCTGGTTCTAAAACCAGTGATAAACCATACACATATTCCCTCAGAGATACGTGAAATACATAATGAATCCCAGCCGTCCGAACTGGCAATTCAATCCTGTAGACCAAACACTTAACCCTTAAGAGAAAACAGAAAGATACAATACTCTTCTGAGCTAGCTTTCAAACTTACCCAATCTTATAGCTCTTACGATCGAAGAAAACTTATCCAAAATTAAATTCCCAAATTTTGAAATCCAAATCTCCGACCTCAAATTATGAACTCCTTTGTCTCTAACCCACAAATCTCTCCTATCGATCCTGGGCTGCCTTCAACCTTCTTAATCAATCCAATCTTCGCGGATGCCTCACGGAACAAATCTGAAAAAAGAAATAAACGATCTCTAGATCCTACTCAACAAAATGGTTCTCATCAAAATCCATCAAAATCCACCACACAAACTCTACTTCACAAATATCAGAAGATTTCAAACATACTACTCCTATTCGGAAAACAAAACATATGCACAAGACAACCAAGCCTCCAGATTCATAATGAATTTCCTGTAGAAATCCTCTGATCCAAGACAAAACACAAATTTCCAATAAATCGGGTGATGCTTCTATTCTGGAATAGCTGCCACCATGCTTCCGCTGTGCAACTCTGATTTGAGGAGGATGAGAATGTTGTTGGTGAACACAAGTACAAACTTGATCAATCCATTCTGGAAACATTGTTCGTCAAATTCCATAAAATCTCAGTGACCTATCCGAATCGGTCAAAAACACCACAGCAAAAATTCAACCAGAAAAATAGATCCGATCAATCCTGCCAACTTAAACAGACCTCTCTCACTCAAAGAACCTCCTACTAGGCTGAACCACCGGTAAAGCTCCAAGAACCAAGTCGATACAGAACTCAATCTTCTGATGCGGATGCAAACCTTGATTCCTTCGAAGATATCCAGAAAAATCTCAGACCACTTCGATAAATCTAACATCCTCTAGAGATGCTATAATCGAAAGAAAAGATTATTAGAGAACTACTGAACCATCGCAAGTCACTTTTGTGATTCTACACAATTCAGATTCCAAGAAACCATTCTCTCTTCACCAATCAAAACAGCTTAAGCCTTATAACCAAAGAAGAAACTAGTGGTACACCTTCAACCATAAACATCACACCCAGCTGAGCTTCCAAAAGAAATGGACAAGCTTCACCATTTGCCTGGCCTACTGACAAAAGAATCACAGAGAGAGACTTCTGAACCATCTAAGAAATAGGCCACTCTACTGCTTCCAGACTCCGCCTCTTAGATACAGCTAAGCCAAGAGACTATCCTGATAGCACACTCATCACTTCCGAGCTGCTACTGCTGCCAAATACTTTCTTATCCAAAAGCTCATCGAATCACAAAGCTACACCATCCACTTTCACGGTGGAGCCTTCAAAATAGACAGATATCTCTCAGGAAACTCGATCTCAAACCAAGCACAAATACTCTACCAAACTGAGTCTCAAACTCAAATATAGACAGAACTCCTTCCTAAGGTTGCCAAGATACCATCTCTCTTCAACACTTCCAACTGATCCAAACTCAAGAAAATCCACTTGCACGAGTGCAACCAAACTTACAATCCAAAGATGAACTCCGAACCTTGAAAAGATTTCCTTCAAAGATCAGTGAAATTCTTCACACTAAACTACAAAACTACTCAAGATGCCCAATACTGCCCTAGCAGATTTACTTCCAACCTCAAACACTCTGACTCCAACCATTGGTAGTTATGTTACACACACCACTACCCTATCTACCTCTAGAACTTATGTTGGAAAACCCGAGCAGGTAACCCAATCAAATAGGTAGAAATATATATATATATATATATATATATATATATATATATATTCAAAATTACAAATACGCTCTCTCAAGACAGACACCACTCCAGAGCCTAGGTATTCGCTCAACCTAGCGCTCTGATACCACAATGTAACGACCCACCTTTCATTCCATAAAAAGATGCATCATTAAGAAGAAAGAAAGGGAAAGAAAAGAGAAAAGATAGAAAAGAAAGAAACAAACAACATCAGAATCTCACAGCGGAACGAATAAATTATATTATATCACATAAAATATTACATAGTATCATATACATCAGAGTTATACAGTTAATACAACACAAACTAGACAGTTATAAACACCTGTCTAGTTATTAAAATTCAAGTACATCACAGAAAACAAATATAATACTAGCACAGCGGAATCACTATATATATATCTACAAGCTGAAGCCTCCTGCTCCATTTCTCCTCCAGAACTCGTCAAAGAAATCTTGAATCACTTGACTACTCATATATAATATGAGTACCCAAGAGTTTAATAAGACATAAAATAAACACTCGGGTCAGACATGGGTCTGGGGTGAGTAAACAGGTTTAAAGTTACTTAACTTTGAAAATCCTTTTGAAAACAAAAGGTATCACGTAAGACTTCCAACAAATAAATATGGAAAAGTTTTTACCTTACGCTAACCAAAACATTTGTTAGGAAATCCAGTGATATTATAATAGGGTCTAGAGTTTTCAAAATAAAATACAGAAATAGCTGGAATGCTTACATCTCACGTTCCAACATAGTTGAGCACAATCAAAACCGTACTGGCACTTATTGGAGTTTGGATTCCATACAATGGCAGGGCCACTGGGGTACATCCGGTCACAGTACGCGGCCTAGATCACCGTACCGAGGATCACTCCCAATCCCCTGCAACACAAAGCCAGAACCATCCCTTACTGGACAGTCCCGAATAAGACAACCCCACAGATGGCCGTCGCCAACTGCCCACACAGTTGAAATAAAAAGGGACCTCTAGACAAAGGTAAATCTCGTCCTACTTGGGCATGACCCACTTAGCCTTGCTGCACCTCCCCTGTTTTAGCCATTCCCGATTGATGAGGCTTGAGGCTACGATTACCTTTATAGGACACATTAATCTTAGAATGCTCATCGTCCACCTTACGATGTTCTGAAAGCATTCAATCCATACAAGTTCGTTCCAGGTTCGAACGAAACCGAAGGCACTATCTCGCTACACTCATTTTGGAATCACCCTAAGAGTTAACGACAATAGCCTTGCACTCTGAATCTTTATCTCGAACCTGAAAGTACTACCCCCGTTAAACTCGTATTGGAATCACCCTTTGAGTATTAACACGAATAGTCCTTACACCTCGAGTCTTCACTCTTCACTTGAGATTCACGGCCTAACGTTAAATTTGGATCGATGTGGTTTCCGGAATTCCAAATTTGGAAACCCGATCCCGGTCTCATCGAAATCCAAATGCAATCTTAATGTCCAAGTGATTTTTAGTTTGAACAATTAATTCAATTCATCATTTTCTATATACACACAGATAGATAATTCACATATCACAATAGATAATCACATTTCATCATAAATAGATAATCCGTATTATCATCACAAACAGATAATCATCACAAACAGATAATCATATTATCATATTTTAACTAAGCATCCATATCATATAGATATTACTCATCTCATTACTGAGATCACAACCATTCAATGAAATATCAATATCATCCATAAGCACTGATTTTTTAACCACAATCTATAATTAATTTAAAATGAATTAAATTAATTACTTCTACCTTTAATTAATTTAAAGTAAATTAAATTAATTAGTACATCTATAAATCCTGCTTATATATCCATTAATTAATTAACCTAGTTAATTAATCATTCTCTAGGTATTCATCTTGATTAAACACCTTTGATTAATCATTCTCTAATTACAATAAGTAATTAGTCTTTAAATTAATTTCACAAATTAATTAACCTTAATTATTTAGTAATTAACATTTATTTACTTCATTTATTAATTAACTATAATTAATTACATTTATCCTTAATTATTTACATTAATTAATCACTTAATTATTAATTATTCCTTAATTAAACAATTCTTAATTACATCATTAATTATATTAATTAATTATCTCTAATTTATATTTAAATTAATCACTTTATTTAAATTAATTACATTTAGTAATTAATTTGAAATTTAAAATATAATTATTAATCACCCTTGACTATTATCAATCCAGTAATTAACTACCATTAATCACTCATTAACAAATTAATTATTCCATAATTAATTATCTTCATTAATTCATCCCTTGATTAATTACAAAAGTAATTACCCAAATTACTTCATTTTAAATCATCTTTCACTAATTACATTCCAGTAATTATCATTTATTACTACCCTAAGTAATTATGCTCCATTAATTACATTAAGTAATTACTCTTATTAAATCAAAAAATAATTTTCTTAAATTAATTAAACTACATTAATTAACTTAAACAAATCACATTATCATAATTAATTACAAAAAGTAATTAATTCCTTAATTACTTTTATCAATTAATTATGCTTAACAACTTTCAATTGATTATCTTCAATTAATTAATCTAATTAATTATCAAAATTTCACATTAATTAATTACTTAATAAATCTTAGATATCTTTATTATCTAATAACATTTTCTTTAATTACTTTCTTAAGAAATTTATCTTAGATTAATCATTATTAATCATCTCTAATTATTAATTAATCTAAATCATTAATTTAGAATCAAATAAATAAGTTATTCCTTAATTCTCTTACAAATTAAATTCTTTTATTATCTTAACTTCTAAGATAATTCATTTACTTTATTAATAACTTCATTAACATTCAAGTGTATTTAAAACATTATACTTCTAAATTTAAAATCAAATTCCATTTTGAATTTCTGATTCAAAATGTTTAACCATTTAAAACATTTCCAAATTTAAATAAATTTATAAACCTTAAAATAAATATAAAGAACATTCATTTCTTATATAAGATACTTATATAAGAGAAAGTTTAAACTAAATTACTTAATTTTATTATAAGATATCAAGCTTAAAAATAAATCAATTATTTACCTTTCAAATTAAAGTTAAACACATCATAACTTTTATTCAAATATTAAAGGAAAAGAATTTTTTTAAGTTTAAAATTTATTTGAAAACAAATTCACTTTTAAAATCTACTTTAAAACATTTAAACTTGTTCAACACTTAAATTTACAAATCTGATTTAAATTCAAGATTTGGATTCATAGTAAACATGAATCCGCATTTAAACTTGATTTAAAAACTTGATTTAAATCTTGCTTTAAATTTAAAATTTTCATTTTTAAAACTTAGGATTCAAAAGTTCATTTGAATCTAAACTTAGAATTTAAAACCCCTGTTTTAAATTTAATTTTTCATTTAAATTTTAAAAACCAAAACACTGTAAGGTTATAAAAACCTGAAACTAACATACCCAAGACCACTCACTAATGGCGTCGAGACAAATCCCTAAATGCTTCGAGACAAATACTCGAACTACCCGAGTAAATCTCGAGTCACATTACCTTCACAAACCCAAAAATTCAGCAGAAGTAAAATATGGACGGTGCGTATGCACCGACGCTCTGGCAACCTCCAACCATAATCACCGCCTTCATCACGTCGCCGACCATCTCCATACCTGATCACGACCACCAGAATCCCCACCGTAGCTCGAAAATCAATTTCGAGTTAGCCAAGCAACCTAGAACTCGACACTGCATCAAAAGCCCAAACCTGTCAACACCTCGCCAACTCACCTCCGATCATCAGAGCACCCGCGACACCGGCCAACCCTTCATCTACATCCCCTCTTCCAATTCCCAACAACACTCGGTGCACTAGAAAAATCGAGAAGCAACAAAACACCGACCACCCAAAAACTAGGTTTAGAAACTGAAATAAGCAACCACCGTCGCCACCAACCCTTGATCATCCACCTAACATTTTTCCCCCACTCACCTATCATTCCTCCACCTCCAGGAAGAACTACAACATCCCAGATCCACTATATCATCAAATAAACCCCAAAACCCCTTATCTGTTCAACCCAGTAATACTATTCCATAGTTAACTAAAAAATGTGATTTTAGTTTTAAAAATCATGATTTCATATAAGCGTTTTATAAGCCTGATTTAATATCTTAAGATGTTTGAAATTTTGCTTATTTTCAACAATAACTGTTCTTACAGTTTACAGAGACAACAAGAATCTTAATTTATCTTAATTATAATTTATAAACTTAATTTCATACTAAACAAACAATTTTTTGTTTGCATATCAAATCCTAACAGAGATCAAATCAAAAGGTAATGGGTTTCAATTAAAAGCTTAGTTTTTAAAAACAAGAACAGGTATACAGACACCTGTAAACACACATACACACACACACACACACACACACACATAGAATATTCATCACAATGCAATCATACAAGCATACTTATTCCTATTTATCCACATGCAACAGATAAATTTAAGCTTTTTAAATTATGAAGTCACTCACTTTAAAAATAAAGACAGAGCAGTTTATTTACAGGTGTTTTGATTTTTTTTGAAAAGAACAGTTTGAACTCGAAACTTGAGTACTGGAAATTTGTTTAGCTTTGATTTTAAAAAGAAAGAACTGTTTTTAAAAACAGAAATTTACTCACCAATAATTGAAGAAGCAGAGGACAAACTCTGATGCAAATTCATTTTCCTGGAACTGTAAATTTGAATTTCCTGTTGAACTTGCTGATTGTTAGTTGAATCGGGTGTTTTGCAATTGCTTCCAATTTTGATTGTTAATTACTTGCTGTTGAATTGAATTTTAGAACCTGACCTCTATTTTCTTTTGCTTGAGTATGAGTTGATCTTCATATAGATTACAGATTTGCGATTGAATTTGTTTGCAGATTTTGAATAGATTTAGAATTTGAGTTTTAAAATTCTCATTAAATCTGATTTTCAGTTTTCCTTTTGAAGAGAATGTGTTGAACTCGAATAAATTGCTAAGTTTTCTACTTAATATGTTTTTAATAAAATGTTTTTAAAAACAAATAAAACAATTGCTACTTGTTACTTAATGTTGTATAGTGATTTACAAGTGTCTTTCTTATGTATAATAACCTTACACATGTTCATTTTAATGTTATAATAAATTTCTTAATTTTATAAAAAAATTAAATTCATTAAATCAATTTCTTTTTATGTTATCATGTTTCTTAAATGTTTATTTACATTTTTCCTTTAAATGATTACATATAAATTTCCTTTATAAAATTACATATTTTAATGTTTATTTGTATCTTTTAAAAAAATTATTTTTAAAGCTAAATTTTCAAGAAAGAAAAATTTTAAAAAGAAAAGAATATTGAATTAAACCTTATTTTAAAGTTTCAAACTAAAATATTGTTCTTTAATATGTGTATACTAAGTCTATTTCAAAACAATTTTTAAAATAAAACAAACTAAACTTTTATTATAATATACTTATATTATAAATTTGAAAATATTCTTATTAAATTTAAATTTTAAATTAAAATCAAACCCCATATTTACAATGTATACGCATATATACATTATAATAAAATATCCTTTAAATTAGCTTAGAAAGATAATTTTATCATTTAAATATTTTTACTTTGAAAAGAATAATTTCCAAATTAAATTATCATCATTATTATTATAAATCTTGAAAAGATAACATTTGTCAAACTAAATAAATATTAGTTTTCAAAAGATAATTTCTGTTTGAATTAGATTATTAAATCAACATTTCTCATTTTAAAATAATTTTTTAATGGAAATTATTAAATAAATATTGCCCAAATTTCCGGGACATCACAGATGTTATTAGTAATAATTAAATATATAAGTGCATAATTTTTTCTAAGTAGGATAGGCTCATTTAAGTGAAACAAAGAGAAGTCTCCTTCTTATTTTCATTATATAGTGTGTTCATTTTCTAAATTGAGAAAACAGAAAGCTAAGGAAATCAAACTTTTCCTTTGATACTAGGGGCAAATTCACTAATTTAAAAAGGAAACAAATCACTAGAAAATCCTAAGAAAATCCATTCACCCATTAGTCCAATTGATTTCGGTTTATATTGTGTTTTGATTTTTGTTTGTTCTTCTTTTTTATTGAGGCAAAATTCTAGAATTCAAGGCAGTGAACAAATTAAAGTTAAAAGCTATTATAAGGTTTAAAAAGGTGAGTTACCACTCACACAATGCATCTCTAAACTTAAATGTTTCTACTATGTTGTTAAATAAATTGATGTTGTATTATTTTCACTTGATTAAGATATTGATATATTTTGTTGCTTTGATCTTTGGTAGCTAAAAATCTAACTTAGCAATCTCTTATTTCCTAATTCAATAATGTTTGTGTGTTTGCATGATCAAAATTCATCATCCTAGAGACCATAACATGTTACAGTTCGAAAATCATCTGAAACGGGTCGTCGGATGGCAACTTGGAGCTGGAAACGCTCCAGGTTTCATTAGACCGGTGAACTGATGGGAATCACTTGTCTATCGGCGGGATGTTTTCTTGGAGCTATTTTATCTCCAGGTTGATGCCTCAATCACCAGTTCCATTGTTCGTTTTCCCAGGTGTTTCCTTGAATGTCATATGCATTGTTTTATAGTTGAGTTTATACCATTTGCAATGTTATTTTCGAATTTGTTTTGGAGTTTTAATATAATAGAGTTGTTCTATAGGTTTATGGCTTAACACAAAAATTTTGTCATATGGTTTTAACATGAGTTTTCAAAAGGATTGATTTTCCAATCAAACCATTTTCTTTAATCTTTTCAAGTACAAAATTGTTTCTTATATAAAGAATATTTAAAAGTGTGTATATATATATTATTTATATAATAGCAATAATTTTGAAGTATAAATTAGTTTATTTCTAATCAAATGTTTAATACCTATATGGGTTTGGAAATATTATTAAAAAAGTGAATGCACTTATATATACGTATATGTATATATGTGTATATATGGATTTTGAAATAAGAATTGTGAACTTTGGATCACTTAAATAGGTTGAAATAACTATATATATATAAGTATTTTTGATATAAATTGGAATTATGGATTATTTTATCCAAGGATAAACATATATTATATATATATATAAATATTTGAGAAATAATTGAGTTTATGAATTTTTAAAAATGAATAGTTTGAAAGTAATTATATAAAGATAGGGTTTTAGTAATCATTTTTTGTACGTTAAATTATATTATTTATTTTCGAATTTGGAAATTCGTATCAAGTTTTTACTGGATTTAACATTTGGCTATTTATATGCCATTTGGCAAATTTGTTTGACTTATGGATTTGGAAAAGGTTCAAAAAATAAAATGATTTGAGAATCTTAGTGCTATATTTTGGCAATATAATGATCGACTTAGTGTTATTGATCGGTTTTAATGCTTTGAAGTAATGTTTCGCTGAATATGGTTCAACTCACTAAATAGAATGTTTGAGTGGTACTTACTAGCCCGTTAGTGAATACTTGAATTCCACCAAGTAGTATGGGATGCCTTGATTAAATTTTTGTGATTGCTATTAGGAAGTATATAACACTTTAGGGTTGTATTCTCTTTTGGTGTTTGGTGGGACCAATAGATTAGTTCAGGGTTTTTATAGTATCCGTAATGAGTAAGATTTACTAGTTTCTAGTAAATACTTGAATTTCACCAAGCGGTATGGGACATTTTGGTTAAGTTCTCATGATTACTAAAGGTGATAATATTTGGATCTTTAGAGTTTACTCTCTTTTGGTGTTTGGCTGGGAGCTGATAGATCCTTAAGAAATATACTTTTGGATTTTTATATGATCCTTGTAATCGGAATGAGGTATATCTTCTCTGGTCCTCTTTTCATTGAGTTTGATATTTTATTTTCATGACATGGACGATCATTAGTATCTAATCGGTATGAGTGATACCACCTTATGTTTTCCTACAGTATGGGTACGATCATTGAGATCATTATATATATTTGGTTTTCTTAGATTTTGAGGTATTCTTCTTTAGTTTGCAATTTCTGGTTTTTTTATTTATTCTATGTTTTAGGATTTAAATATTTCTTTGTTTTATAATCGATTGATGATTGCGATTTATTTTGTATTTCATGTATTTGGTATTCTTGTGTCTTAAAATGCAACTAGAGTTAGACTATTCCCTTGACTTATTATATATATACATATATATGACACCTGTATTTATCTATATGTCATATATCCTTGTGTTATATTTTGTTCTTACCATTTTGGACATTTATAGATAGTCAAACCAGTTTATTTTTAATATTCAGGTCAGGCCGAGACTTTTTAAGGTTACAGGACGAGTTGACCTTTGGATGGTTATGCTATCAAGGAGATAAACATTTTTGAATTTTCAGTTTACCTCATTTAGGATTTTTGTGTACAAATATGGGATGTATATTTGAGTTAGAGTTTTGTACTAGATTTATATTATATGAGTCTAGTTTTATATTTTATAGACTCGTAGTTTGTATATTAATACAATGTTATTATTCCGCTGTAATTTATGACTATTATTTTATATGATATACTACTATTCTAATTCTTAGAAATCGATGTGTTTATTTCTTTGAAGTAAGACTGTACATGCCAAATTTTTGTTTCAAAGATTCAGTGAAATGGTAAGTATGACATGTCGGTGTTAATTTAAAGTTATATTCACATTCGGTCGCCCTTTTGAGCCGTATTCTCCATGTTGTTAGATGACATTATTTATAATATTCTTTAATAATATGGGTATAGTGGTAGGGTCGTTACAAACCCCCTAATGAGTGCCATTAATACGATATTGTATAGCATCAGTAGGTTTGGTAGACTCCATGTGCCAATCTTACTTCATGCCTTGGATCTACCTTCCCTTTATATGAGGACATCGTCAGTATCACAAACCTCTTCGGGTATTCTTCACATACAATATCTTCAATGAATGGACTTCGACTCGGGGAGAAACCCTAATCATCAGTAGTCCGATGATGGCTCTCATTTATAAGTCTCCTGACCATTTTGATCAAATCTGGCTCAGGTGGATCTACTGAAAGGCGGTAATCATGACCCACCCAAAGTGTTCAGCCCGGCAAACACTGTTGGTTTGTTTCACGATACCGGGCTCCCCTGACTTTGGGAGAACCATTTGTTTAGCAGTTTGATGACTTCTTCGAGGTGGATCCACAACACCCGCCTACTCTCCAACATTCTGACCGTCTATAGCATGTCTAGAAGTCAAACCAGCACCATCGTCTGGGAGTTGGCCACGTGTGCCCAAGTGGGATGGTTCGGCCCGATCCCTCTTAATGGATTCATGCTGATCCATGGGCCTTAACCATGACATGTCTCACCTTTTATTTCAACTTCTCGGTATCCTCTTGAACCATCTTTTGCTTCCTGTTCCTCTATCATGCACCGATAATGAGGAATTGTCAGATTCTAAACTAGATGGCGGTCTGTCCCACCTACTTCTCCTATGGTTGTTTGTTAGTTGATTCAAAAAATCCAAGCTCTGCTTCATTTGCTGATTCAATTCATTGCGGCTTTCTTTTAGCTTGTCTTCCATTCGCTTCATCATATGGTCCATCTCAACCCCAGTAATCACATCTGTTGGGTTTCAATCTTCGTTAATGGCCGGTTGTGCAACCTCCTCAATATGTTAGGAACAAGCATTCTCAACATTCTCAGCAGCACATGAAGTGGTGGATCAATCCGTACTAGGATTCGTAGTGGAAAGCACTTATATAGATTTTTTGGAAACCTAACTAATTAAAAATTCCAAAAATGAATAAACCTGGATTTATCTTTTGGATTTAGGCAATCCAATAGTAGATGATGAATCTAAACAGACTGAGAATCGAGTCTTAGTGAAAGAACCAAAATGTGGCACCAACACACAAGAGATTATGTAAAGAATGAAATTGAAGAAAAAGTAAATTAAAATTTTAAAAATAGAACAACACACATTTATAGTGGTTCGCTAATGTTTCCTATGTCCACTTGAGATTTTTATTGATAATATAGTTGTTTTACAAGTGATATTCTTATAGTATGGTACCACTCGATAGGCAACTACAAGAAATGTGCAAAAATTGCTGGATAGCTCCAAGATCCCTTCAATAATGCCCCTCTATACTTATTCATAGTTGTAGGTTACTAGGAAAGCTCTAGCACATCCTCTTCCACGTTCTCCATGATCTCCCAGTGGTTACTCAAGAAGAAATGTGGCCATGTCTGTGGGCAGCTATGGATCGGTACCGATCCATAAGACCTTATGAATCTCTCTAGCCACCTTGGAATGAAGTGATATATCATTAGCTTTGTGATTCCAAATTTTTTCTTATAGCCATGAGCTTATTTCTTGGCATGGGATGGATAAATGGAAGAGTAAAATTATGGGTTTCCAATGCTTGAACCATTTGTAGTAAACATTTGGTGACCGATACATGAACTTGAAATAGGATTCTGACAGTAAGACCTAGCGATAGAAGGGAGTTGGAACTATTCTAGATAGATCCCATGGATCAGTACCGATCCATGGGGATGGATCGACACCGAACCATTTTCTTGATGGATTGTGCTTTGATTCTTTTGGAGCAGTCATGTATTTGTCTTGTGCTCTTAGTTGTATTTAGTTTCTAGACTCTATAGCTATCTCTCTTGGCCTTCTACCTCGATAGCTTTTAGGTTTTGTTCGTCAAGTCAGTCTAGGTACTGCCCGTTTAAAAGGCTGGATAACAAATATCAACAAATAAGTACATATATCTTATCTTTTGTAACACTCTGCCTCTTCACCCATACTACTAAAGAGTATTACTCGGTAGTACTTCTGATACAGAGGATAAGGCGATATTGGGCTGTCACACATCAATACTCAATTAGGCTAACACCGGTATGTGTTAGTGAAAACTCAAAACTATGCCTTTACCATACTATTTGATTCGTATTTATCCCATATATTATTTGATTCGCTTGGTTAGATGGGTTATTAGTATTTTGGATGAAATTAATGATTTGATAATGATTAATGGTTGACACGGTTCGAATTAACTGGAATTGAATTATGAACAATGATTTACTTATTGTTGTGATAATTATTTAGTTGATTGTTCATTATTCCTCGTTTTGTAATGTTTGAGTTGTAAGTAGAAGTTGCAAATAGTTGAACGACGTATAAAATCGAATGGAAATAGGGTAATAAATTGAAAGATGAAGATTTGAAATAAATAAATTATTTGGTAATTGACAAGTTTATGGATTTTTATTAAAAAGGTGAATTTTGGAATATTTTTATTTTTATTTATTTATCGTTGATCGTAAAAATATTTAAAGAGTATTTGTGAAATGATAGTTGAAATCTATATTTTTCAAAGTTAATTTTATTTGTATTTAAGAAATTGGAACCATTGAGAGTAATGGAAATATATTAAATATGAATAGTGATTTGGAATGAGTTATTTTGTTTAGTATTATTAATGGAAAATAGAAAAGTGGAATAAATTTGACAATTTTTTGAATGGGAATTACTATTTATGGATTCATTATTTTTATATTATTAAGCGAATTTTTGAAAGTAACGTATTTAGATTGTTTGATGATATACCTCGATGCCACACTAGCCAAAGGGACTGTTACATTGTGTGGTAGGCTTGTGACCATAGTTTATAAATGGACATGGTGTCACGATGACTAGGAGTAAGTAAAACTGTGGGTGTGCCGTGTGGTGTCCCCTTGAGTGTGATGTGTAGCTCCTATCTAGAATATGTGAGACTATACGAGTGTACTATATTAATTAGACACCCTTTCTAGATATTTATTCAAAGGCTGGGCCTCTTAACCCACTAGAGCATGATGTGTGTTGTGATGCTCCCAGTTGAATTATATGACTTGAGATATATAGATATACGATACCATACTTATAGAAATAACTTGATTAAGTGCTTATGAACGATTGATTCCCTTTTATGTTATAGGTGTGTTGATACGATTGGATATTTCACCCATTTGATTATATGCTCATTTGATTATAGGTGTGTTCTGTGTGACCTACTTTACGTTGTGTATGTTCACCCATATTTATTGCTTTATGTAGACACTGTATACATATAAGGTGAGTAACCTATTAATTTTGAGATGCATATTGATGTTAGCCCAATGGAATATTCATGTGTGTATCCTATACAAATAACATCCTTAGCATAAGGAATATCGATAACTAAAGAATATGAAAGTAATATATTAATATAAAATGATATCGGACGACTTTACATTAAAGATTCATAATTTTAATATATTTAACCGAATGATATCTACTTATGGAATTATGTATTTCTTAGGAAATATCATCGTGATTCAAGTGTCGAACATATCAGAAATCATGATATACGTACTATATGTATGCTTTTTATCCCTTAAGTGTATTTAGGGTTTCTTATTATTCTACTTTTACTATACATTCATATTACATAAGTTTTAATTATTATATAAATTTTCTGATTTAATTAACTTATACAATAGACTTATGTATAGCCTTGTATTAATATTATTAAGTAAATCTTATTTAACAAATTAATTTAAATTAACATTTTAACTAATTATATATTATTCAATTAAACATTTATATTAAATATGTATATTATAACATTATGGTTATACACATATATCTTTGTATATTTATTTATTATTTCTTAATTAAATTTAATTAACTTAGTTGATTAATTTTTAATTAATTACTACTAACAAAAATTCCTTGTACATTCTTACATCATGTTAAACAATTCAAGGTAATGTAATATATATCATTATATATGCTATACAATTTAATTAATTAATTTTTATTTAATTTTAATTTATTAATCTAATTAGTAATTATTTAATTTTTTAAATTAAATTATTAATTTTGAAAATAATTTTGAAAATACTATTATAACATTTTTGTTATTTCAAATTTAATTTTTAAATTTTTTTTTTCAAAACCGATTTGGAAAATTAGCCCAAGGCCCAAACTCAAATTGGGCTTTTCTATCAGAGATAACCTTTGGGTTCATTTCACCTTTTGGGCCAGGCTAGTAGCTAGGTATGACAAGGTACTTGATTACCCAATCCTAGCCTAGATACTACTTTTCTAGACACCTTACTAAATAAGTAAGCTTAATTAGTTGGCCATAATATGAATAATTTAGACCACATAGGCTACTGGGCTCTAATACCATTATTCAACCGAGGCCAGTATGTAGCGGGTTAAATGGATGAATTACAATTTTTTTACCATTTTGGATCTTATTGGGACTATGAAGTCTAAACTAATTTAGATCAAATTTTATCAAATTTTAAATAGAGTCGTTCTCTATTTTATTTATATTAATATAGGGATTTTATTATGATATTATATATATAGTGTGCATACGTGTATCATATACCCATGCATGTATGCGTGCATGTACAACATACAGACTGTGCATGGTTTAACATGCCCGTACCTAAATGTTGGGATTTCACCATAAGGGACATGTCAGCCCCTCCGTACACGTATATGTTGCCTAACACACATACACACATATATATTACTGTGATATAAAATTATAATTATATTTGACTAAAACTATATATACACACATATAATAATGTAAAATGAATCATATACATATATATACATTCACAAATATAAATAAACAATATTTATAAATATAAATATAAACAATTTTAATTTCAACCTTAAATTTGAATCCGAAAATATCTTATAAGTTTAAACTCAAAGATTAAATTTCGCAAAAAAATTATATAGTATTAAATAATATATATATGGAAACTTTATTTTTTCGAACTTTGAATATATAAATATATATGTATGTATGTATGCATGCTTGTATGTATGCATGCATGCATGCATGCATGTATGTATATAGTTGTATATATATATAAATTAATATTTAAATACCTATAATAATATTTAAAATAATATATATAATATTTCGGCTAATATTAGAGTTTGACTAATTCAATTTTTTATTATTAATAAATCCATTCGAATTTTTTTATAAAATTTAATAACTTCATTGGTATTACCTAATTTTGAAGATATTATGAATTTCATTTGAGCGGAAATAATATAATAAATAAATCAAAAAAGTTCTGGTAAAAATTCCACACGGAAAAATAAATAAATTATTTTTATTTTTAAGGATATTTAGTAATGTTTGCATATTAAAATACTGATGTATATATTTATAAATTATTAAAATCAAATTTAATACATTTCTTTATAAAATAATATATATATATATATATTCAAATTTAAGAATATACATATATACACACATGATTTTTTTATTAATTTTTGAAATAAAATATGTTTAAAATCTAATAACAAATTTTATCAATATTTTATATATGTATATATATATATTCGATTTAGCAATTCAGTTTTTATTCCAAACACTATCAAAATTAGTTTTTTTATTCGAATTTTTTCAAATCCGGTCGAAAGAGAACATACCAATAAACATATGAAAAAAAATTAATATATATATATTATAGGCAGGCAACTTACACATTAGGATTCATGATATAAAGCTACTCTAATCAAATATAATAGCATAATAAGTGATAAGTTTATATAAAAAAATATGTAGTGAAATTTTACCACTAATGTAGCTTAGTAATTATGGGAAACGATGTAGTTTTGTGTGAATGGATCTCAAGGCTACTTTAACACTTGAAGGGGTGAATAGTGTTTTATCACTTTTATGGAACTTTTTAACTTATTTCAAAATTTGAATCAAACACACATAATCAATCATAGATACACATACACACACTAACAGGCAATCAAAGACATAAATAAATGCAGCAAAAGTAAAGTAATGAGTTAGAGATATGACACTAGGCATTTTATACTGGTTTGGTTTTCTCCTATATCCCGTCCCATACAATTTCTTATACAGAATTACTTTCAGTCGCCTACTTTAACCAGGTAGCAAGCAAACTAGAATACAATCTCGAGTCAAGGCTACCAGATACACCCTCTTGTCTTAGAAGTCCATAGTAAATTGTCTTTATTTACGGGACAACAAGACTGCCCACTAGATTAAGACGGGCTATTACGCACACCCACTTGATTTAAACAGGCGACAAGCACACCCAAAAAATAACCTACTTGAACCACGTAGCAAGCAAATAGAATATAGTCTCGATTTAAGGCAACCAGATACACCCTCCTATCTCACAAGTCCATAGTAAACTCACTTGATTTAACGGACAACAAGATTGCCCACTAGATATAGACAGGCTACTAAGCATACCCACTTGATTTGAACAGGTGACATGCACACCCAAAAAATAAGAGTAGAGTTATTGATTTCCAAAAATAGACGTTGTACTTAGGAAACAAAATGTTCTATAGCCCTTCTGATAGCAGATTGATCTTTGAGTTTGTAGGGAGAATGCTTTCGAAATAGTAGATAGCTTGTAGAGAATCAATCTAGTAGATTATGGCTTGATTCTATGTTTATTTTGAAGAAGATAGTAAGTAGTTTTCAAGAAATAGATCCAGAGAGTGAGGAGTAAGAAAAAAGTGAGAAAAGTAATTCAAAAATCATTTGCGCTCCTCTTTATATAGTGAATGAACAGAAGTATCTTCGTGAAGAGGTGTGTCCAAAAGATACTTGACGCAGCGGATTAATCAAAATAAACTTCAATCGGTGAAAGTAGCAATCGGAGGATTGAGGAATACCAAAATGCCCAAATTCGTTGATCCGAAGATACCGAATTCTAGCTATCTCAAACACGTTGATAGCGCACTATACCGTGTTCAAAGATCTACGATTCTTCGTACGTTGATCTAGCGCACTAGATACCGTGAATCGGCTTCTACGATCGTTGAATCGAGCGCACTCGATTAACCGAAAGAGGAGATAGGAGATTACACTCAACTACCAATTTAAGAAGAAAGCACACAACAATCAACAAGAAATTTTATTCCAAAATCAACCTCCACAATGTACAACACACTCGCTATTTATAGAGTTTACAACACAGCCCTTAAGTCGCATATGTCGTACGACTTAACTAAGTCGGCACTGACTTATCTCAATAGCATACTCACATATACTCATCAGACCGACTCACGACTCATCTAAGGTCGCCTCCGACCTAACACAAGGTTATACATAACACAGCGACATAACATGTCCAATACACGACTCACCATTACAACACTTAGGTCGTATACGACCTACAACCCAGACACACGACCTATACAACTCACACGACCTTAAAACAGACCGACTCAACACACAGTACAATTTTCCGACCTAACTTAAGTCGCTACACGACCTATGTTCTAAGTTAGATCGTCAACGACTTAATACCTCCAACAGTGAGCGACTCAACCACTTCAACGACTCAAGGCCTTCAGCGACCTATGGGTTTACGCGACTTAGCATAGATCGGTCCCTGTGACTTATCATAGCTTTGTTAGGTCGCTTTACTTCTTCTGAGCGACTTAAAGAATAGTTAAGTCGTAGCTCCTCTTCTTTTGGCCTGTTAGGTCGTGGCCGTCCTATATCTTATCCCTTAGGTCGTAGCCGACCCAAAACATGTTCCGGTTTCTGTAACTCGTTGTTAACTCGTGGCCGACTTAAATCCGAGGTTTCCTCCATACGACTTATCCCTTGCGTATTTTCTTCTCTGGTTTGACTCGTGAGCGACTTAAGGCTTAAACCCGCAGCTCCCTTAACTCGTGTACGATTCATTCCCCGAGCTATGTTATGTCTTAAACGACTTAAGGCCTCAACGTTAGTTCGTGAATACCCTTTGTTAAGTCGTGAGCGACTTATAACCCCCGAACGACTTAAAAACGAAGCCAACTCCAAACGACTTAAAGGCCTTGCACAATTTAAACATATTGATTCCATAGTTCGTACTGCATCAATACTTTTTTAAATATTAAAAAACAAACCAATGGCCATAATGTCGAAATATCTACGAAGGGTATGTTAACATACCCTTGTTAATTTTGAAAAATGATTTTCTTTTAAATTGATTTCAAACTTTTATATTTTGTAAAATAATTTCAAACATAATTTTTAAATACTTTAAACATATAAAAACTTTTGTAAAATATTTGTAAAACTATAGTTTGAATCTAAAATAATTTTGTAATGACCCGCAAATGTATCACTTTGATAAATTATATTTATTTTTAAAATATTCAAATATAAGTTTTTTAACATAAACTACGATGTTTTGAACAATAAATAATAATGGTAATCTTATTTTGAATAAGCATTTACGAAAATATATATACTTTGGAAGAATATCGATAAAATAGCTGAAAATCATTTTATCGATAAACCACTCTATAATCGCCAACAGTCGCACACAGAACTAGATGCATACAATATTTTATCCATTTAAACAAGAATATTAAATAAAATTATTTATTTTATTTTTGGAATTAAAATGTATTTATGACATCATCAATAATGCCATCTAATTTAATAATTAATTAAAGAATTTAAATTGAGATTTTATTAATTTAATAATTATTTGATTATTCAAATAATTGTTATAAATGGTAATAATTCATTTTAATGAGTTATCTAGTGATAATAAATCATTTATAATAGTTTTATAATGATATATATTTGATTTGAAATCATAAGGAAAATTGATATCGCTTAATCGATATACAAGCACTTTTTTCAAACAATTGTTTAATATTGATTTATATATTTTTATAATTAAAATATGATCTTTTAGTTCATTTATAACGATTAAAAATTATTTTTCAAATATTGTTTACATTTATATGTAATTTAACTTATAAGTGGAAATGTGACCGAGAATTAGCTTTTCGATTTTCGACGGTTTAACGAAGGAAGTTGTTCAAAGTCATTGCAGTGTTGTTTGTTCTCTTATGCACATATATATACATGCACATACATGTCACATGCATAAATATACGTATAAAAACAAATGCATATATACATATATGCATATGATAAAAATATCATGATATTTTCATTTATCTTCACCCTTAAGGCATTTAAAGTAAATGCACATGGCATGTAAGAGAAGTGAAGTAATGGAGGCATATGGGGGGGTCAACATGTGGAATTATAGGGAGAAGGTGGTAGAAATTGATGATGTGATGGTAGAAAAACATCATGATATTTTGACTCAAGTTTTTGGCTATAAATACAAGCACCCCTTTCATTCATTCATTCACACATTTCCACTTCTCCTTCTTCTTCATTCTAAGCTTCTTTAATGACTTCCCTCTTAATAAAATAATTGATAAAAATGTAGGAAAGGAAATAAATATATATAAGAAAATATGTACTATAGAAATCCCTCTCCAAAACTAGTGCAAACACCTTCACTCCCCTTCTAAACTCACGCTCCACCCTAAAACCACCATCAAGGCCAAGCAACCACCTCATCCAAGAATGGCTGTGAGCATTATAGAGTGATGGAGATTGAGTTTTGGCCTTACGGCCAAAAGCAAAGTAGAGAAAGGGTAGTGGCCGAGAGAAACTAGGAGAGAAGGAGGTCAGGTCCGTGAGTTGGGTGAAGGTAGAAGTGATGGTCGAGAATTATAATTAAGGAGTGATTATTTAGGTGATGGCTTAGTGAAGTGTTAATTTGTTTTAATGTTGGTAGGAAGTTTTGATTCGAATAAAGGTAAGAACACTTGCTTAAGTTAATTTTAAATTTAGTCAATGGTATAAATGTTTAATTGATAACTTAATGTACTTGGTTGAAAATTGATTGATAACTTGGACGATTATATGGTTGATAAATTGGTTGTGATAAATTAAGAAAAATCATAATAGAAATGGTTAGTTAATTAACCATAGTTAATTCATAAGAAATAAATCCATACTAATATGAATATAGAGTTTATTTAACCTCTTAATGATTTTTGAATATATAAAGAGGTTGAAATGAATATTATAATAATATAATATTATACTATGGAATAGAAGTGAAAATGAATTGAATATGGAAATGTTATTCAAAAATAAAGTTTCAAATAGTTTATAAATGTTCTATAAACATTAAAATTCAATTTGAAGAAGTTTTGAAAGTTATGATGATTGAATCAAAACCAGGCGTGTCGCGTAACGGTAGTTTGCAACTTCGTGCTAAAAAAGTTTAAATCCATTTATAGAATGGAATCGGAGTTCAATGGAACAAGAATTTTACATACTCTTATAATCATAGTTTTCAAACAAAAGAAAATGATCGAAATTTAATACAAGTTGGATTGTGTAATAATAATCTTCTTATACTTGGTATTAAATTCTAAGAAAGGAACCCGTACTATCCATGTGGATTTAAAAGGATTTTCACTATTATTTGATGGATATAAAGGTTGAATACGGAAATTAAAATTGAGTAAACCTAATATAATTTCTATAGATTATTTTTTTACTAAATATTAACTGGTTTGAATTTGCCATCTTAAGATAACATAGTTTCCACTCAATTAAGAATTATGATCTGAAATTAAGAAATCTTCATTAAGATTTAAATATATAATTTGGAAATGTTTTCCTAAGTAAAAGATAAATAATTTGGAAATTATTCAAAGATTAAAAGGGTTTAATTATTTGATAAATAAGGCTTAATCATTCCATATACTCTTAAGAAGATAAATGGAATAGCTGAAAATAATATATTTCTGAAAGACAATTGAACGAATGGAATTAATTGGATGATGTTTGCTAATCATCAATATACTTGACATCTTTTTTTATCGATGATTGGTTTGGAGAAACCAGAATCGGATTTGGGTGATTCCTGTCCAAAAACCATTTCGAGCCATTATATATGTTCGGAAGTAAACACATGTCGAAGACAACAATTTTGAGGACGGAGATCTTCACGATGAAGGGTTGTTTGTGTAACGACCCACAATTTTCTATAATTTAAAATTTGTTAATTTAATAAGAATTTGGTAAGTTAGTATTGAAGGAAATAAAA
Source organism: Allium cepa (assembly GCA_030765085.1). Taxonomy (NCBI): domain Eukaryota; kingdom Viridiplantae; phylum Streptophyta; class Magnoliopsida; order Asparagales; family Amaryllidaceae; genus Allium; species Allium cepa. Next base: position 209,749,502 of record CM060939.1, on the reverse strand, counting down.
ATTTGTAATTTCATAATGAAATAATGACTAAATTTAAGTGAAACAATGTTAATTCCAGTTAACTGTTAACAATCTTAATGAAATTCTTATTCATTGTCATTTAAATGCTATACTTGGTTATTAATTGGATATAAGAAAATAAAAGTAAGAATTGAATTAACCAATGAAATGATATATTGATTAATAGTAATTGAATGAAATTGGTGTTAAGAAACTAGTGGTAACAATTATTTGTAAATAATAAACCTATAAATATGATTAACAGTTAATGGTGACAATTAATACAGGCTACTTATTTTCGTAGCCCATTAAATAATATTGAAATCAAATTTGCAACTAAATGAATTATGGTAGTTAATACTAATAAGGATGGGAATTTGGAGATTATTAATGTAATGAAAGACAACAAATATTAACTATGTTATTTGAGAAATAATGGATTTAGTATAAAGATTGAGATAAAATAAAAAAAATTATTAGAATTAAATTTTAAATAATTGGATTTAATTACTTCTGTAATTGGTAAATTAATTAACTTTAAAATTGATATCTGTGTTTGTTTAAATTACTGTAAGTGATTAAGAAATCAAAAACGATAAAATTTGTTAATTACAAAATTTAAACTGAAAAAGTGATGTAACAAATTAATTATTAATTTATTTAATTAACGTGAAAATAGCCATTTTGACAACTGTCTTGGATTTCGACGAAACCAATTTCATCGGATCCGTGATGGTGAATTATTGTACTATTTCAAGTTTCGTAGTGATCGGACTTGTCATTTGATCGTACGGACTCGAAACGCTTAGAAACTTATTTAATTGAAATCAATTCGAAATAAGCTAATTTTAACGTAACTTCTTCATACGATAGAATTAGGACTTGAAACCTTTTCCATTGAGTTTAAAATATTCAAAAACATCTATTTTGGTGTATGGGTTGACCCATTTTCGTTCCGGAGTCGAAACGTGCTTTTTGGGTCATTTATAGTTCAACCTTCAAACCGATTCGATCTGTTTGTTCCTATTACTAATCTGCCTATATATATCCGATTATAAGCCCTAGCCCTTCTATTTATCATTTTTGTACGTACAAAAATTTCTGTTGCTCCTCTTTCTCAATGGCTAAAAACCCTAAAAAATTCCAATTCAATTTCAATTCAAAACTGAAACTCCTCCATAAATATCGAATGCCATATCGATTTGAAGCTCTTAACGAGCGCATCTTAGATCTATAATTTGTTTTCCAAATTGAACCTCTAGGAAATGACCCGCCTTATTCTCCACAATAAGACGCATCAATTTTAAGAAAGAAAGGGATAGAAAAGAGAAAGATAGAGAAGAAAGAAAGAAACAACAATAGAATCTCAACAGCGGAATGAATAAATTATATTAATCACATAAATATTACATAGTATCATATACATTAGAGTTACACAGCTTATACAACATATACTAGATAGTTATAACACCTGTCTAGTTATACAACTCAATATATAATACAGATATCAACACAGCGGAACCACTATCTATCTACACTGCTGAAGCCTCCTGCTCCATATCTCCTCCAGAATTTGTCAAAGCTAACCTGAATCCCTTGGCTACTCATAAATATTTGAGTACCCAAGAGTTTAATAAAAAACAAAAATAAACTCCGGGTCAGACATGGGTCTGGTGTGAGTAAACGGTTAAAGTTGCTTAACTTTAAAAACCTTTTGAAAGAAAAGGTATCACGTAAGACTTCCCACACATAAACATAGGTAAGTTTTTACCTTCCGCTAACCAAAACGTTTGGTAGGAAATTCTGTGATATTATAATAGGGTCTAAGGATTTTAAATAAATATGAAATAGCCGAAATTGTTACATGATTAAATTCTAGCAACTAGCCACAAAAGTGGGTAATACATTCAAAACCGTAAGGGCACGTAGGAAGAATGGGTTTCCATCAATGGCAGGGTTACGGGGGCACCGTCCGTCACAGTACGTGGCCTAGATCAACGTACCAAGGATCCACCCTAAATCCCCTAGAACACAAGGCCGGAACCACCCCTTACTGGACAGTTCCGAACAAGACAACCCCAGCAGTTGGAGCTCGACAACTGCCCACACAGCCGAATAAAAGGAACCTCTAGATAGGGGAAAATCTCGTCCTACTTAGGTGCTGCCCACTTAGCCTTGCTGCACCTCCCCTGTTTAAGCCATTCCCGGTTGATGAGGCTTGAGGCTACGATTACCTTTAGATAACACATCTCTTAGAATGCTTATCGTCCACCTGACGATGTTCTGAAAGCATTCAATCCATACAAGTTCGTTCCGGGTTCGAACAAAACCGAAGGCATTATCTCGTTACACTCATTTTGGAATCACCCTCAGAGTTAAAGACAATAACCCTTGCACTTCAAAACTCCATCTCGATCTTCACTTTGAGATGGCATGACCTAACTTTAATTTGGATCGATGTGGTTTTTGGATATCCAAATCTGGAAACCCGATCCCGGTCTCATTGAAATCCAAAATGCCATCTTTTAGGTCCAAGTTGTTTTAAAGTTAAAACAATTCAATTCAATTCAATACTTGAATTCACACAGCATTAATACAGATAAATATCACACATTTATCAATGATATATCAAATATCATATCACAGAATATCACAGCATATCATCCAATAGATATCAACCAATTCAGATATTCTACTTAATCAATCATCCATAAGCAACCATTATTAATCCTTGTTATAATTAATTTAATTAACCTAAATTAAATCAATTACTTAAGAATTAATTACCAACTTTGCTTAATCAAAGATTAATTAACCTTTAATTAATTAACCATCCTTCAAATATCTATCTTAGTTAATCTCCATGATTAATTATACTTCAATTACATAAAGTAATTATCCTTAATTAATTTCACAAATTAATTATCCTTAACGATTTAAAGTAATTAACCTTTAATTACTCTCATTATGTGAAGCCCCACCTCAATACCCACGCTAGCCAAGAACACTACGGAGTAATGCTGTCAACTAGCGTGGAGAATAAGGCTGTTGAGGAGCGACCATCCATGTAACTTCTTTGTGCAAGCACCAATATGTCAGATAGTATAGCATGCATTTCATTTAAGGAGGAAGTCCGACATACCGATACAAACTCAAAGCTATCACACGGTGGCTATAAATAAATCTTCGAAAACAAATATAGAAATAAACATAACACAATCAGTCACAGACATCCATATCACAAAGGCGGAAAAAGATACGAATATATAACTAACACATGAAAGTGTACATCAGAGTAGTGGTCATGAAAGGACCATATACACAAAAGAATAGCAACACGTGCTATACAAAAGAATACATCTATGAGTCTATATCTCAAGTGTAAACGAAAAAAACTGCTAATCTAAATGGTCAGCCAAAAGTCAGAGTAGTAAATCCCTAGGGGAGAAGTCAAGCAGAAGCACCTGTAACATCTCGGTCTGACCCGAGTATTATTTATAAGAAAATAATAAACGGATCAGTCTAGCTATAAATATCAGATAACATGATATAAAACAATAGATATGGCAAGAACATATAGTAACCATAAAGACATACTATGATAAGCATGTAAATGAAGATCATCAAGAGATCAAACAATATCAAAAGAATCTTCTAAAAGATCCAAATTCACCTAAAAAAAAGGTGATGACACACAAATTCACCAAAACATAAAAGCTGGAAAATCATAACAATGAAAGTCATGAAAATAGGTGAAGCACAAATTCCAGAAGACTACACAAGAAATCCAGAAATCACAATATAGGAGCATGAAAACTCACAAAATGGGAGCATGAAAACTCACCTACACGTGTAACACAAAGAGAGACGCTATCTCATGGTTGCAAGCCATTAATTTTGACACACGAATGGCCCGAAGACCGTGGGGCGCTACCCCACATATGTGATGACGAAACATCACACAAATGCGATGGCGAAACGTCACAAGAGCGGGGTCTAGTCTCCCTCGCAGGCAAAGAGACATCGCACAGTTGTTAGTCTAAAACACAAAAATGACCGTCATGATCATCCAGTAGTGTCAATCTCACCAAGCCAGTAAATATACGAGTTTAGCTTCATGTCCCATAACCACTAGCTTAACTTAAATTTTTACGAACAAGCTGTAGATCTTCACTAGAAGATTGTCACAAAAGGTTTGTATATACTAGTAGATTGGAAAACGGTTTCAGGAAAGAGCTTTGTAGTAAAATAGAGTTAAAATCATTTTGATGAAAGAGTTTTGATATTTACTATTAGTATTGAAACCTTCATATTTCTAAAGTGGTCGTGATATCATAAAATCGACCGAGAAGCCCGAGATAGTTTGTCTCGAAGAATGGTCAACTCAGCATCTCAACAAAGCAAGTTCTGTTGAATGTTTTTCAGATAAGATCCCTTACGGAGGGGGGGTCCAGGGGGGGTGGCAACCCCACAAGGTGGGGGTGTGGGGGCAACACCCCCACTACGGGGTTCGACATGCTCGGTCAGGTCGCGGGGGTCCAGGGGGCAGCGCCCCCGAAGGGGTGCGGGGCAGCGCCCCATCCAAAACGGTACGATCTAGTGAAGACCTAAGGGAGGATAGGATCGAGCAACCTAATGGTTGCGACCTAGGGGTCTAAGGGGTCAAGCGACCTAGTGGTTGCGACCTAGAGGTGTTCGTGAGTTAGCAGAAGCGAGCGACCTAACAGAGGCGAGCAACTTAAGGGACTCGCGACCTAACAAGGTAATAAGGTCGAGCGACCTACGACCTAACGAGGTAAAGTCCAAACAGCCTAGTGAAACACGCGACCTAAAATGTACGCGACCTAATGCGGCCGAGTGGTTTAAGGTCGGAGACGACCTACGACTTATAAAGGTAGACGATTGAGCGACCTAGCGAGGCTCGCGACCTAAAAATGACAAGGCCGAGCGAGCTAACGAAGTCCAGAGTCGAGCGACTTAGCAGCACTGTGTGTTGAGCGACCTAACGACGTCCAGTGGAGAGCGACCTAAAAGAGACATGACCTAAAAGAGGCACGACCTAACTCAAACAAGCCGGGCGATATAAGGTCGGAGACGACCTACGACTTAGCGACCTAACGATATATGAAGGCCATGCGACCTAGGGAAGTGGCTATAAAGCCAAAGTGGAACGACCCAGTGTCATTCGACCTAAGGGATATAACGACCTAACTCGGTCGAGCGACCTATCTGAAAGCTGACCTAAATTGGACTAGACCGAGCATCTCGCGGCCAAACGACCTACGACCTACGGCCAAACGACCTACGACCTAGTGCCGAGCGACCTAAGGCTGTAGAACGATTTAAGGCCAGAAACGAGCTATTTGAAGGCTGATACTTTACCACGCAAACGACCTAGCATAGGCAGAACGACCTAAGTGCGGAATTTCACAAAAACACTAAAAATTGTAGTTTTTCGCCAATCCAGTCCAAACCAAATACAAATGTACAGGCTAAAGTGATGGGGAATCATTCTCAACGGTCCAATATAGTTATAGACTAGAATTGTGAGATAAAAATCTCATCTTTGCACCAAAAATCAAGTAAAATGAAGCTTGAAGCTAGCAAGAATCAATCCCTCTTCAATCTCAACACAAGAATCTTGGATCCAATGTCTTCTTCTTGAATTTGGAGTTGAATGATGGATTTGCAAGAGAATTTGAGTTTGGAATTTTAATTTCCCCTTCCACTCACCATTTTTGATGAAGCTTAAGTTGTTAGGAAATTATGAAGAGAAGGGGTGAAGGTTGGGTCTAATAAGCTAAAAGCTCAAGCCAAAGCATCAAATGAAAAAGTAGTGAAATTCCATTAACTCCAAACATATCAAAATTTATACTTAAAAAGTTTGCAAACGTCATTTTGAACTCAATGAAAGTGGTCTCGAGTCCTAATTCGAACATATGCAAAAAGTAGCTTTTCGGACTATAATCCGACTAACGATAAAATATTTAAATAAAATATTTAAATACAAATCGTTAAATATGCAGGTTGTTACACATTAATTAATGATCCTTCATTAATTATTTCTAATAACTAATTAATTCCATTAATCAACCTTGATTTATCATAAACAGTAACTACCCTTCTGTAATTACTTACTTAATTAATTAACTCTTTAATTAATTATATTAATCCTTTGATCAATTACACTAAGTAATTAATCCTTAATTACTTTTACTAGGTAATTACCCTTTAATTACTTCACATTAAGTAATTCCTTTTAATTAATTACATCCTCTAATTATACATTAATTACTTCTCTAAGTAATTACACTAATTAATCTCTTAATTACCAAGAGAATACCTTTAATTAATTAACTAATTAATTAACTTAAATTAATCATCTTCATTTGATTAATTATAATTGGATAATTCATCCCTTAATTACCCTTAAAACAAATTATTTAAATCTTAATTACAGATCAATTAATTCTTTAACCATTAATTGATAAACCTTATTAATTAAAACAAGTTAATTACAAATTAAGTACTTCTTAATTACCTGTTAATCAACCCCTTAATTAACAGTTAATTAACACTTAATTAATCTTTAATTATAGATTAATTATTCCTTAATTATTAATTAATAAAACTTAATTGTTAATTAATAAAATTTAATTAAGTATTTCTAAATTACCATTTAGTTAAACTCCAATTACTTGATTAATTAATTTCTAATTACAAATTTATCAATCTTTAATTACTTAATTAAAAATTCTTAATTACAATTAATTAATTATAACCCTCAATTGTTAATTAAATCCTTAATCGTTAGTTAATTAAAATAATTAATTATTCTTAATTAATTACTTAATTAACCCTTTATACTTAATTAATTAAGTTAATTAATTATACTTAAATTTCTTAATTAACTTAATTAACTTCAAATGATTAAAATGATAATTATCTTAAGATAAAATCATATCTTATTTATGCCTAAATTATCATTTAAAACATTCTATTTTAAAAACAACTTTGCTTAATTAAATTATTAATTAAGTTTAAAATACTTATTCAACTTGATAAATTAAAAGTTATATATCACAACTTATTTTTAAATGCTTTAAACTATTATCAAGTAATAGTTTTAAATCCATTATCAATTAAAATTAACAAACTTGCTTTTTAAAAACCTTAAAATTTCATTTCTACATAAGTTTTAATTAACCATAACTTAATTAGCAAAGTTTAAAATTAAATAAAGTTTCAAAACTTCGCAAACAATGTTAAAGAAAACTTCTATTATATAGTAAGTAATTTAAGAAAGTTTAAACTAATTTCATTTTTAAAATTCCAAAACCAAGTTTTAAAATCATTTTTAAAATTTTGCTAAACATTTACTTCGGGTTGAAACCGAAGACTAATCAGGTCTAACCCGAGTTCCTCTACCATTTCAAAAATTTAGTTAGTTTAAGTTCAAAATTTTAAAACCTGTAATAAATAAAAATGTTAACAAGTTTTACAATACTCAGGCACTACTCGAGTTTGAACTCGAGCGAACTACCCATAGTCACGAGTTACAACCGGAGATAATACATCTTCCCAAATACCACTACTCAAACCCAAATCACTGACACGAGAACCATGCTTGTGCACTTGCACCAATGCCAACGACTTCTCCGATCATCAACGACACTCTCGGCACGTCGACCCTCTACGCAGCAACCCACTCCGATCATCGAAATACAGACACACGCTCTCGATCGAAATCACACTATGCAGCTGAAACTGGAACAAGAACACCTAGCTAGAAAAACTTATCGTACTGCCGGCGTAGTTTACCGGAGCGCCAGAAATTCTGGCCATGTCTTCCTAAACCCTCTACGCTGCTACACCCCAAAAATGGTGCAACTCGATCCATCAGAGACACCTCTATGGCCATACTTCCAGACCCGACCATAATTAGGTTTAAAAACTTAAATCCCCTTCTTTACGTCGCCTCGACGATCGGAATCACCTCCAAGTAACATTCCCGAACACCCCACAACTATAACCATCTCCAAAAGAAACCCCGAGGCTTCTCAACCTCTTGATTGCCAGTGGTAACCTCCACATCCATTTACAGTCAAACCCAAATTGCATACTCAATGCAACACTAAAAAAATGAGATTTTACTTTTAAAAATCATAATTTCCTAAATAGATTCAAGTTATAACCCTGAATCAACAAATTAAAACATTTGATTTAACCTGATTTTAGCATCACTTTTGTATTTTACATATTCTAGCATAGTTCAAAACTTTAAAATACTGGAATCTATTTTTGATACTTAGGTTATGATTTAACAAAACTATTTTGTTTTGAATTCAGGTCCTAACAGTGCTTTTAAAAGAAATCTTGAATTTTAATTATCACTTAAACTCTATAGCAAGGAACAGGGAAGCACCGTTATGCACAAATGAATCGCCTATGTACCTAGGTTTTAAATCATTCATATATATTCATATATTCAGATTATAACAAGATGCATACATATTTTCTAACATAATTCATGAGCTTACTTCAAACACCTTGCATATGCATCAAATTTTAAAGATGTTTCATGCTCACGATTACAGTACAAAGGCATAAACTAAAACAGAGATGATAAATCACTGAAATACACATGAGCTTACATATGTACAGATATGAAAAGCAATCATCACATAGTAATTCACATGCAACATATATTTGTTACTTAAGTTTTAAATTTTGAAGTTTACTCACCTTTTGTAGAAAGCAGAGAGTTTGAAACAGGAAACTGGAAAGGGTGTTGAAGCTATAAACTTTGAATGCTTTGAAAAACTGGGTTGAAGTTGAAAACTTGAATTGCCTTAAATTACTGAAATGCTTTAAAACTGAAATGCTGATGCAGGTTAAATCTGAATTCTACTGAGAGCTTTGATAATCTATGTTGCATTTGAAATGAATCTTGATTTACAGACTTGGAAATTGCTTTGAAAGTTTATTACAGAATATGGTCTCAGATCAAAAAAATGGATTACAGGCTTGCTTTTGAAAATTTGTCGATAGGTTTTGTTTTTGAATTGAAAATGGTTACAGGGTTGGGTCTTTGCTTTGAGAATGAATTACAGATTTCTTTTTGACTTGAGAAAATGAAGTACAGGTTTGATTTTGAGATGAGAAAAGAGGTACAGATTGTATTTGATTTGGAAAGTGAATTACATTTTTGATCTCAAAATTGCTTTATAAAAATTGGTTTGTTTTCATTGTTTAGAATTGAGGTTAGAAAAAGAGATAAGAATGAAAGATGTATGTTTATATAAACCAATTTATGATTTTATAAAAAATAAAAAAAATAAAATAAAGGGGTGACACTTGTCCTCCATCCTACTTAATTTCTTAACACTTGTTAGAAAAGATGTTTATAAATTAACACATGTATATTATGTATTTTTATTTATTTTTAAATTGATTTACAAAGCTTTTATAATAAATTTCCTAATTAATTTATACATTTCTAAATGCTTTTGTAAATTTATAAAAATAAATCCTTTAAAAGAAATAAAAATAAAACCAATTTTTAAATAAAATCATACATAGTGTATTTAATTTCTTTATAAATTTTAATATAAAATTTTTGTATTTATTTACTATTTTAAATAAATACTTTCATAATTTATATAAATCCTTTTAAAGAAAAAGAATACAAAACAAATTATATTCTAATGAAAACTTTATTCATATATTTTATATCTAAACTACTTTAAAAAAATTATTCTTTGAATTCAAATTTGAATCCTAATATTAAATTCAAATTCAAATTTTAAAAACCCAATTTAAAATCAACCTAAACATATATATATTATATATATATATATATATATTAATTTAAACTAATGCATTTTTAAATTAGAAAATAATAATTCTATTTTTAAAAATTAACTTAAATAAATATATATACATATACATTTAAACAATACTTATTTAAAATAATAAGTCTATTAAAAATTCTAGTTATAAAACAACCAAATTAAATTTGTAAAAAGAATTATTCCATTTAAAAATCCATTTATAATTATCATTAAAATCATCACATTATATTGTTTAAAATAAAAATGTACCAATTTTAATTAATTATATCAAGGAGATTATCATATTTAAATTGCTTAAAATTCCGAGATATTACATTCCTCCCCCTTAAAAGAATTTAGTCTCCGAAATTTAAACAAAAGATAATCCTAAAATTTTATTATATTTCAAACAATTTCAAACATACATATCCATCATACTCTATCAATCAAACAACCATTCATCCAAACAAACAAATTTATCTAAACAAACAATTCTAGCTATCCGAACACAGATCCGGATAATCTTTCTAAAACTATCCCGAGTTTTCCAGATACACATACTGGAATACTCACTCTACTGAATCCAAACTAGCTATACAACTAAGTTACTGAGCTCCTACTCATCTAGATCTACAATCTATACCAAAGATTTGACCACAGTCAAGACCAACTCAACTACCAAATTCTTCTAAACTGCTAGTTCCAAAACCAGCGATGGACCAAACACGTACTCCCTCAGAGATACGTGAAATACATTGAATTCCAGTCTTCCAAACTGGCAATTTAATCCCTGAAGACCAAAGCACTATCCCTATCAGAACACAGAAAGATCCAAAATATTTCTGAGTTAGCTTTCCAGTTTTATCCAATCTTATTGCTCCCCTTACCAGAGAAAAATCTTATCCAGAATTCAAATCTCCGGCTTTGAATTCCAAATTCCATCGTCTCTTAACCACAAAACATTTCCGATGATCCTGGGCTGCCTACATCCTTCCTTGATCAACTCGACCTTCGCAGATGCTACTTGAAACAAACAGGATCAAAAATAATCCAACAAAATGATCTTCTCAAGATCTTCCCAAAATCAAGACACAAACTCTACTTCACAATCAACAGTGGATTTCAAACTTACTTCTCCTACTCGAAAAAGATAAAATGGGTGCACTCGCCCATCCGGCCTTACATCCTGAAAAACATTCTGTAGAAACCCTCTAATCCAAACACTGCAACTTCCGGTTGCTTCCACTCTAGAACAGCTGCCATCATGCTTCCGCTGCACAACTCTGATCTGGAGCAGATAAGAACGCCGTCAATAAACACGAGCATAGACTAGATAGCACATCCCATAAATAAGGTTTCTCGTATCCACAAAGAGAAAACACAGAAACACCCAGAAATCCTGAGCTGCTTCACCAAATCCTCTCTTTAGGAGACATCCTTCTACCTAGCTGAGTCACCGGTAGCTCTATGAATCAAGTTGACACAGAACTCAATCTCCAATGCGGACAAACCTCAGACTTCCCAAAAGACATCTGAAAAATCTCTGACAACTCTATAACTCCTACATCCTCTAAAGATGCCTCAATCCATGCAAAAGATTATCCAAGAGAATCACTCAAACTATCACAAGTCACTTTTGCGATTCTATCCAGCTCAGTATCCACAGATACTATTCTCTCTCCACAAATCAGAACAGCTATACTAAAATCCATCGAAGAAACGGGTCCACTCTGCTATTTCAGAACTCCACCTCTAGGAAACTAAGCCAAAAGATCTTCCTAATGGAACACAGAACACTTCGAGCTGCACCGCTACTACGGATGCCCAAAGACTTCTTTATCCAAAGTTTCTTGATCCTCAACATCATATTAACCAATATCAAAAAGAGCCTTGAGATGGGCAGACATCTCCTCAAGAAACTCGACCTCTAACCAAACACAATACCCTGTTGGACTCAGTCTCATCACAGATGCAGACATACTTCCTCAAAATTATTTCAAAAGAAAACATGTTCTGAAACATCCATAATCACTGCATCTCATCACACAGCTACTACTTCCTGAAGTTGCCAAGATACCATCACACGCTTTTGCTTAACCAACTGATCCAAAATCTACTCAACCAACTTCAAAGATGGACTTCGAACCTTAACAGGTTTCCTTCAGAGATTAATGAAATCCTTACACCAAGCTACAAATCTCACTCGAGACGCTATTAGATCTACAGTCTCGACAAATACTCTTCCAACCTCAACATTCAAACTTCAACCATTGGTAGTCGTGTTACACTCACCACTATCTTATCTACCATTGAGTACTCAAGAGTTTAATAAAAACAGAAATAAACTCCGGGTCAGACATGGGTCTGGTGTGAGTAAACGGTTAAAGTTGCTTAACTTTAAAAACCTTTTGAAAGAAAAGGTATCACGTAAGATTTCCCACACATAAACATAGGTAAGTTTTTACCTTACGCTAACCAAAAGGTTTGATAGGAAATTCTGTGATATTATAATAGGGTCTAGGGTTTTCAAATAAATATGAAATAGCCAAAATTGTTACATGATTAAATTCCAGCTACTAGCCATAAAAGTGGGTAATACAATCAAAACCGTAAGGGCACGTAGGAAGAATGGGTTCCAACAATGGTTGGGCTACTGGGGTACCGCCCGTCACAGTATGTGGCCTAGATCAACGTACCGAGGATCCACCCTAAATTCCCTGCAACACAGGGCTGGAACCACCCCTTACTGGACAGTTCCGAACAAGACAACCCCGGCAGTTGGAGCTCAACAACTGCCCACACAGCCAAATAAAAGGGACCTCTAGACAGGCGAAAATCTCGTCCTACTAGGGTGCTGCCCACTTAGCCTTGTCGCACCTCCCCTGTTTTAGCCATTCTCGGTTAATGAGGCTTGAGGCTATGATTAACTTTAGAGAACACATCTCTTAGAATGCTCATCGTCCACCTGACGATGTTCTGAAAGCATTCAATCCATACAAGTTCATTCCGGGTTCGAATGAAACCGAAGGTATTATCTCGTTACACTCATTTTGGAATCACCCTCAGAGTTAACGACAATAACCCTTGCCTTCAAAACTCCATCTCGATCTTCACTTTGAGATGTCACGACCTAACGTTAATTTGTATCCATGTGGTTTACGGATATCCAAATCTGGAAACCCGATCCCGGTCTCATCGAAATCCAAAACGCCATCTTTTAGGTCCAAGTTGTTTTACAGTTAAAACAATTCAATTCAATACTTGAATTCACAGCATTAATATAGATAAATATCACACATTTATCAATGATATATCAAATATCATATCACAAAATATCACAGCATATCATCCAATAGATATCAACCAGTTCAGATATTCTACTCAATCAATCATCCATAAGCAACCATTATTAATCCCTATTATAATTAATTTAATTAACTTAAATTAAATCAATTACTTTAGAATTAATTACCAACTTTGCTTAATCAAAGATTAATTAACCTTTAATTTATTAACCATCCTTCAAATATCTATCTTAATTAATCTCTGTAACGACCCGGAAATTTCGATCCCGAAATTTCCAGATAGTTAGTAAAAAGAAGAAAGAGATAGAAGAAGAACAGAAAGAAACACACAATCTCACATTCGCAGCAGATAAAATATAATATCAAATAAAATAGCAGTTATACAAAGAAAACTATAGCTGTTAATTTACATTTAAACACATCAGAGTTACATAAACATTGGACAAAACAATCATGTCCAGATACTACAATATCACAGTGGATACTCTCTATACGTCCCTACCATCCAGCTCGCCTCATGAGCTCCAGAACGTCCTTACCTAAAAATCTGTAATACTCGGTCTGACTCGAGCATTACATCAAAGTAACACCCGGGTCAGGCAGGAAACCAATGTGAGTAAACCCAACTAACAAGGAATACAAAAGCATACAATTTATATAAACCCGGGGTAACTTATATCAATATACATCTCATAAGTTATTATAGACATCAACCATTTCACACATCAATTTCTAAGTGCCAAACTTAGATTTAAATGGTCCAATATACTTAAGTCATTCCACTTCAGCCTATTAGTTTCACATATCAAATTATAAGAATCGAAGTGGTTTTGGATATTCACTATTACCCGACTCCGGTCTCTTCGAAACCCCTGCCAACTTAACTTAATTTTTCAAGTGAAATTCAATTCTACTTTTAATACAGGATGTCACAGTAATTCATCATAAATAGATAACCACACCTTCACAGTTTAAATCAAACATACCAGATCACATAGCATCATGAACCACCTATTAGGGATAATAATTAATAAAGGCTTCCAATATCATTCTATTTATCCTTTATTTACATTTAAGTAATTAACCCTTAATTAATTGCTTTAACTAATTATCCTTAACCTAATACGGTAATTAATCTTTAATAGATATCAATTCAATAGATATCATCGAAATTCAGACATTCAACAACCCATCATCCCTAAACAAGTATTATCAATTCATATCATAATTAATTTAATTACTTAAATTAACTCCTTAAGAATGAATCACTTAATCCTGCTTCTACAATCATTAATTAATTACTAACCTTAATTAATTAATTACATCCTTGATGAACTCACTTAATCAATTAATCAATCCTTAATCCCAGGTTAATTACCCTTTATTTATCAATTAATAATCCTTAATTAACTGTTAATCCATCCTTGATTAACCGATAATTAATCCTTAATTACCATTTGATTAATCCTTAATCACCATTGATTAATCAATCAATTACCACCACTTAACAACTTCTTAATTAATCCTTAATTACAGATTAATTATTCTTTAATTATTAATTAATAAAACCTTAATTATTAATTCATCAAGTTTAATTACAAGTTAAGCACTTCTTAATTGTTAGTTATGTAACCTTTAATTACTTAATTAATTACTCACTAATTACTTAAGTAGTAAATCCTAACCACTTGATTGAATTAAGTTTAATTACACTTAATTACTTGATTTATGAATCCCTAATCATTAATTAATAATCTAATTAATGATTGTTTTAATCACAGATTAATAAATCTTAAATAATTAACCATTAATCCTTAATCATTAATCAATCAAGTAAATTATTTTCCTTCATTAATTTCTTAATCATTCCTTTATAATTTAAAACAAATAACTAAACTTAATATCTTTAAATTGACTTAATCAAAATTAAGATATTAAAACCTTAATTAAGATAAAACACTCAGCTCGTAAATGCTTTAATTACCCTTAACATATTTACATCATTTACCTTATGAATATCTAAAAATATGTTTAAGCAAACATTTATTAAGACACCAAGTAATTTATATAAAAGTTTAAACCAATTAAAATTTTTAAATATCAAAAACAAGTTTTAAAACCCTAAAAAAAACTTTATTTGTTGTTCTACAACATAACTTAATTAATAACCTATTAATTGTCATTTAAATTAATCCTTAATTACCTATTAAATAATTCATAATTAATTAATTAAATCTTAACAATTAATTAACCAAAATTAATTAATTAATTCCAACTCTAATTACTAATTAATTTAAGTAAACTTAAATTTCAAATTAAATTAATTTTCCAAAACAAAACAATTTTCATTCATCTTTAAAACCCTTACATACTTAATTATTCAATTCATTAAAACAAATTACTTTTTAAAAGAAATTAGATTTAAAAATGTAAAATCATTTCAAAACTTCAACAAATAAAATGTGAAATACTTTTGAAATAAAATATTTGACATTTTAAAAAGTAGTGAAATATAAAGTGTTAAATTTAACTTAAAACAAAATTTAGATTAAAACAAGTTTTAAAGTTTGATTCATTTACTTGGTTAAACTCGACCAAAACTTCAACTAACATAAACCTAATTCCAACTCTTCCTTACCTTCTTCATCAACCACCCGAACCCCACTACACACGCTCAAACACCCACACCTCGAGCAAGAGCAACCCAACCCCGAGCCACACACGACATCTCACGTGACCAAGCACGAGCGTTCCTTCGAGCTGCAAACCCACGCACGCACGAAGACTCCACTGACACACGTCACTGCAAACTCGTGCACATGCACGGTGCTCCGGCACCTCCATCACCGCCGCCGACCATTCGTGCAAACCCAACTACGATCCTCGATCCAGAATCTAACCCCAGGACCCATCAACACGAGCTCAAACAAAATTTGGGAGTTCGAACCCCAAACAATACTGCAGATGCCTGGAACACAACCCATCACCCACGGCAAGCCTACCTCCTTTCGACACCAAACTCCGGCCATACGTGCGCAACACCCAAACACAACTCCACCTCAAACCCCGTGAAGCTCGATCACCTCCACTCTTCACGCGATCGAATTCCTTAAGCTCAAAAAAACAGAACCCCAAACCCTACAAATCCACATTCCCAATTCTATGTTGCATGATAAATTCAAACAGTATTTTTCTTGTGTTTCACAACATTAAACAAAGCCTCGATTCAATTTTCAAAGATTAAAATCAACCCAGTCACGAGAATTTGATGAAAGCTCCAAATTCAGTAAATTTCAAAATTCAAATTCAATTGTAAGTTAAAAATTCTGATTTCAATTTTAAAATTCATGTCATGCATTATAGATTCAGGATATATATATTGATTCATTAAAATTTAACAAGATTTATATGCTATAATTTTTGTTTTACTGCATCTACTTGCTTCTGTAGTTTTTCCTAAACTGTTTCATATAAATATTTAATTTAACACTTAAATCATGTTGAGTTTAAACTCCACACTTGAAGATATCAACTCACTATCACCTTGCTGAATTTAAATTTGAAGATTTGTTTCAGAAATCTACTCTGCACTTGAATTTACAGAGGACTACAATTTACTTTTAAACATGCACAGCAAAATTTTCAACTTGGAAATAAATACTTCACAAAATAAATGACATGCAAGCATTACATCACTAACATTCAACATACAACATTTCTATACTTAAAGTTTGATTTAAGAATTTACTCACCTGAACTAATTTGCAGAGAGAAAAACTTATTTTAGGCCCTTGAAAAAGAAACTATGATTTGCTGTTGATGCTTTGCTGATGAAACTTGATCCTTATTCATGTTGTTGAATACTCCTTAGAAATGTAGGTGAACTTGCAGATTGAAGTTAGTGTTGCAGTTTTAATTTCAGATTTTGATTTTGTTTTGCAGATTTGCAATTTGAATGTATATTTGGTTTCCTTTATCAGTTTGAGAATATTTTCTGGTTTGGGTTTTAGAAAAGGAAACAAGGAATAATGAAAGTGTTTGATTGTTCTTCTTAAAATATTTATTAAAATATAAAATGAGAGTAGTGCCACTTGTTTCTAATTTGAACAAATGTCATTCAATTTGTTTGATTGTTTTACAAGTGTTATTGAAATGTCTAATATAGTTACATTTGTACTTAAGTGTTTTGAATTGAATTTTTACTTAATTTAAATGTAAATATAACTTACTTAATTTAATTCTCTTAATAAATATAATTTATATATGTATGAATAATTTTACTTTTAAAAGAAATTATTCTAAAACTAATACAAATATATTTTCTGACACATGTTATTTAAAATCTAAAACATTTATTTTTAGTGTTTAAGAAATAATTTAAAAGAAAGTTTTATTAAATTTAATTTAAACCCAAAATTCCAATTCACAATGTATATACTCATATATACATTATAAATAGAATAAATTTCTAACTAGCTTAGAGAGATAAATTTTATTAATTAATATGTTATTGATTTTGAAATAATTATTAGTGGAAATTATTAAATAAATATTACCTAAATTTTCGAAACATCACATTCCTTCCCCCTTTGAATCTTTTCGTCCTCGAAAAGAAACGAAGCCAAAATTTATTAAATATTTTAAAACCAATTAAAATATTCTTTGATTAATTTGAAATACTTTTTTTTTAAAAAATCAGTATAATATTTCCAAATAGTTTTGTAAAAATACTTTCATAACTCGATGTTTCAACCAGTCCATCCTTGTTCTCATAGAAATTTGGTCATACGTTGATCAAGCGTACAACTAAAAATCTATAAGTACTTTGCAGACCCGTTTTCAACATCCAGTGAAAATACTTGGAAAATAATATTTATTGAAAATCCAGAAAATAGCTTTGAAAATAGAGGAAATATCTTTAGTGAGGATGCTCTGGAAATCATCACCCCCATTCATGGTCGTAGTTAACCCGATGGTTACGTTGCCGTCCCAACAAAATCCACAGATAATTGTAGGCCTCCGCGCCCCTCGATTACACCATGGAACCCGCTACAGATCGCAGCTACAACTGGGGTTACGTTGCTATCACAGCAAAAACCCATATAACTGTAGGCATCAGCGCCCTCGAATACCGCTGCCAAAAATGAAACTTCTCTACTCCACTCGACCATAGATCATAGTCTACCGATGTTGCGTTGCCTTCCCGGCAAAATCAAGTGTAGACCGTTGACACTCATCCTCCACACGATTTCCGCTATGGTCCCCACAGTAGATCGCAGTGACATCGAGTTACACTGTCGTCAAAGCATAACCCAAATGCCCCTGTAGGCATCAGCGCCCTCGACTTTCGCTACCCAATAATCCTTGGGAACTAGTTTGTCCGGACTCCTCACAGGATCAACTTTAGAACCCCCTCTTAGGGCTCAAGGCAGCACCACCCAGTGGTACTCCTGAGAAGTCCATTTCAAGGGAGCGCCTTTTTCCCCAGAGCCATCATCAAAACATTTTATACTATACATATATAGTATCTTTAAATCAGACACCTAGTATGATCTCATACAAAGCTTCTTTACTCAAAATCGATTATTCCAAAATCGATAATTCTCAAATTAGGCTTTCTAAATTCAATATTGATTTTACCCAAAAATCAAAAGCCTTTCCAAATCCATAGGTTCCCAAAACCTTTTTCCAAAATCCTCATAAGATCCTTTATATATATACATTCAGATATATAAAATCTTTTAAAACTTTGGATCATTTCAAACTTGTATAAACTCCTTTTATACTTCAAACATTTCCAAAAACCCTTTTCTTCTGGCAAAAGATTCAACAAGGGGAGTATCATTTTATAAAACAAAGATTTTTAACTCTGTTTACTCAAAATCAAATATTCAATTTTGATTACTCTTTTCAATATCAATTTCATTCAAATCCGTACGATGTACACATATCATTCGTACGTTATACCAATCTGATCGCTTACTCGATCACACAATTTCATTTCCGAACTAGTATCGTCCACCCGACTTCCTAGTGCGGACACAGATCTGGTTTCTTGATCAGAAACTATCATTCTCCTTGCATAGCTTAACTATGATAGAGAATATCCAGAACCAATCAACAATCCATATCCAGGTTCGCCGTCGAAAATCGAGTTAAAAATCCCATTCGGATCGATATAACTATCTCGAAATTCTGTGCTCGAATCTGGATCAAATCACTATGCGAATAGAATAACATACGTACACCCTACGTATTTATCTTTATTGGCTATTAGGCAAGTCAATTCCATTTCTATTCACACTCACTTTGATTTCCATTTACTTACTCACAATTGCTTCAATCCATTGGATTATGACCTCTATTCTTATCTCGATTGGGTATTTAACCAATAACAGTTTGAACTCTGTCCAGTTTAAATTTAGAAAATAGCTTGAAAAGTTAAAAATAAATAAGTAGTTGGAAAATAATTACTAGTTTGTAAAATAGGTGTAAAATAGTTAGAAAATAGTTAAATAATTATAGAAATTTTAGATAATTGCAAAATAATTATAAGATAGTAATTAGTTTTGTAAAATAGTTAAAATATAGTAATTACTTTATAAAACAGTTGGAAAATTGTTAAACAGTTTCAAGAATATTTGTAAAACAAGTATAAGATAGTTTGGCTTTTAAAGGAAATGTTGTATATATAATAAATAGCTTGGAAATATAGGTTTATATTAAAATAATTTATATATAAAGTAATCCAGAGTCAAAACCGTTAAATTCCTAATCTCCATTCCAAATCATTTCAATTTAAATTCTACTTCCATTTAAATTGACCCAATTCCAATTTAAATAATTTCAATTTCCATTGAAATTTATTCAACCCCAATTCAAGTAGAATTAATCTCAGTTTCTTTCCAAATTTAAATTTATTAAACCTTGATCTCAAATTCTACTAATTCAAATAAAATTCAACTGAACTAGTTCCAATTCCAATTCATTTCAACTCTAGTTTGAATTAATTCCAATATCAAACCCCATTTCCAAAACAAGTTGAATTATTCTTGATTTCCTCCCAGATTTAATTCAAATTCAATTTGAATTTAAAATTATTCAACTTTAATTACAAATTCCAAATTATTCAAATAAATCTGGATGGATTTCAAATTGAATCCACTTCAATTCAAATTGATTCAAATTAATCCAATTCAAATTTTCCATTTGAATTTTATACTCATACCTCCTCAATCACAATTTCAATTACTTCAAATCAAATTCAATTTGGACTAATTTCAATTCAAATTCCAGATTTAAACCATCTCGAATTATATAAATTCGAGTTAAATTTACTAAGGTTGGTTTAACCTTTTAAACCAAGTTAACCTTTATTAAAAGCTTTTAAACAACTTAATTTCGAGTCAAATTCTCAAAATTCCATTTTAAATTATCTCTGTAATGGATATATTACCACACTTCACCTCTCATTCATTCAAACAAATCCAATTCACAATTTAAAGATTATTAATAACAATAGGATGATATCATCCAATTCATCTTAAAACATCCATCAATTTCCAATTTCCAGATCTCAAACCCATTTTGAGATCACACAAACTCCCAATTCAGATTAACCATTTAACTTCCCAAATTAAATTCCAATTCCATCTTGAAATTTCCAAATCATGTTGATCATTTGAACTTATTTAACTTTTTCCCAAGTTAAACTCAATTCACTTAATCCAGTCAACCTTACCCAATTTGAACTTCCTTTTCAAATTTTAAACTTCACATAAATAATCTTCCCACTTATTAAGTTCAAAAACTTATCACTTTGGGTATCATATCTTATCCCAAATTGAAAACTCAATATTTAGAGTTTATTTCAAATTATCCTTGATATCATGTATATCCATACATATATACATATTTATTTCTTTTACATACCAAATTATACTTTAAAAATTTTAAACCAGCTTTGGTTTTTAATTCAAAACGAATTTCTTTTAAATTTTCAAACAACTCTTGTTTGAAATAGGACCATTTCATTCAATTGCATTAAATTTATTATTTCTTTAAATTAATTAATAACATTCGATAATTAACTTATTTCTTAATTACCTTTATTAAGTAATTGTCCTTTAAATTGCTTATCTCTAGTTACTTCATTAAGTAACTCCCTCTTTAACTTACATTCTTTCTAATTCACAAGTTATTCTCCTTTTTAAAAGGTTACTTCCTTAAAACATTTAATTGTTTATTGAAGAACAATCATTACATTATTAAACACAATAACCATCTATTTATTTGGGTTGAAACCAATTCTAATTTCAATTTAATTTGAAATACTTCTCCAATTCAAGATTTCAATTTTAGTTAGAATCCATTTCAAACTTATGCTTATTTAATCTCAATTTGGTTGTATTATATTACTTCTTAATTCTTACTACTACTTTTAGTTTAATTAATGCTACAACCAATTCCCTTAATATTTTATTAGAAAGAAATATTGCTTTATATATAAAAATATATATTCTTACATAAAATCATTTAAAATCCTTTATATAAGAAAATAACAAGTACGCTCTCTCATATATACGTACACTCAACTCATTCTAGGGTACCACTTACCCCATCCTTAATGAGTAATCCCACGAGAGCCAAGGTTCTCGCTTAACCTTCAGCTCTGAAACCAAATGTAACAACCTGGAAATTTCGACCCCGAAATTTCCAGATAGTTAGTAAAAAGAAGAAAGAGAAAGAAGAAAGAGAAAGAAGAAAGAGATAGAAGAAGAACAGAAAGAAACACACAATCTCACATTCGCAGCGGATAAAATATAATATCAAATAAAATAGCAGTTACAAGAAAACTATAGCTGTTAATTTACATTTAAACACATCAGAGTTACATAAACATTGGACAAAACAATCATGTCCAGATACTACAATATCACAGTGGATACTCTCTATACGTCTCTGCCATCCAGCTCGCCTCCTGAGCTCCAGAACGTCCTTACCTGAAAATCTGTAATACTTGGTCTGACCCGAGCATTACATCAAAGTAACACCCGGGTCAGGCTAGAAACCAGCATGAGTAAACCCAACTAACAAGGAATAGAAAAGCATACAATTTATATAAACCCGAGGTAACTTATACCAATATACATCTCATAAGTTATTATAGACATCAACCATTTCACACATCAATTTCTAAGTGCCAAACTTAGATTTAAATGGTCCAATATACTTAAGTCATTCCACTTCAGCCTATTAGTTTCACATATCAAATTATAAGAATCGAAGTGGTTTCGGATATTCACTAATACCCGACTCCGGTCTCTTCGAAACCCTTGCCAACTTAACTTAATTTTTCAAGTGAAATTCAATTCTACTTTTAATACAGGATGTCACGGTAATTCATCATCAATAGATAACCACACCTTCACAGTTTAAATCAAACATACCATATCACATAGCATCACGAACCACCTATTAGGGATAATAATTAATCAAGGCTTCCAATACCATTCTATTTATCCTTTATTTACATTTAAGTAATTAACCCTTAATTAATTGCTTTAACTAATTATCCTTAACCCAATACGGTAATTAATCTTTAATAGATATCAATTCAATAGTTATCATCGAAATTCAGACATTCAACAACCCATCATCCCTAAACAAGTATTATCAATTCATATCATAATTAATTTAATTACTTAAATTAACTCCTTAAGAATGAATCACTTAATCCTGCTTCTACAATCATTAATTAATTACTAACCTTAATTAATTACATCCTTGATGAACTCACTTAATCAATTAATCAATCCTTAATCCCAGGTTAATTACCCTTTATTTATCAATTAATAATCCTTAATTAACTGTTAATCCATCCTTGATTAACCGATAATTAATCCTTAATTACCATTTGATTAATCCTTAATCACCATTGATTAATCAATCAATTACTACCACTTAACAACTTCTTAATTAATCCTTAATTACGATTAATTATTCTTTAATTATTAATTAATAAAACCTTAATTATTAATTCATAAAGTTTAATTACAAGTTAAGCACTTCTTAATTGTTAGTTAATTAACCTTTAATTACTTAATTAATTACTCACTAATTACTTAATTAGTAAATCCTAACCACTTGATTGAATTAAGTTTAATTACACTTAATTACTTGATTTATGAATCCGTAATCATTAATTAATAATCTAATTAATGATTGTTTTAATCACAGATTAATAAATCTTAAATAATTAACCATTAATCCTTAATCATTAATCAATCAAGTAAATTATTTTCCTTCATTAATTTCTTAATCATTCCTTTATAATTTAAACCAAATAACTAAACTTAATTTCTTTAAATTCGCTTAATCAAAATTAAGATATTAAAACCTTAATTAAGATAAAACACTCGGCTCGTAAATGCTTTAAGTACCCTTAACATATTTACATCATTTACCATATGAATATCTAAAAATATGTTTAAGCAAACATTTATTAAGACACCAAGTAATTTATATAAAACTTTAAACCAATTAAAAATTTTAAATATCAAAAACAAGTTTTAAAACCCTAAATAAAAAAAAATTATTTGCTGTTCTGTAACATAAGTTAATTAATAACCTATTAATTGTCATTTAAATTAATCCTTAATTACCTATTAAATAATTCATAATTAATTAATTAAATCTTAACAATTAATTAACCAAAATTAATTAATTAATTCCAACTCTAATTACTAATTAATTTAAGTAAACTTAAATTTCAAATTAAATTAATTTTCCAAAACAATTTTCATTCATCTTTAAAACCCTTACATACTTAATTATTTCAATTCATTAGAACAAATTACTTTTAAAAAGAAATTAGATTTAAAAATGTAAAATCATTTCAAAACTTCAACAAATAAAATGCGAAATACTTTTGAAATAAAATATTTGACATTTTAAAAAGTAGTGAAATATAAAGTGTTAAATTTAACTTTAAACAAAATTTAGATTAAAACAAGTTTTAAAGTTTGATTCATTTACTTGGTTAAACTCGACCAAAACTTCAACTAACATAAACCTAATTCCAACTCTTCCCTACCTTCTTCATCAACCACCTGAACCCCACTACACACGCTCAAACACCCACACCCCGAGCAAGAGCAACCCAACCCCGAGCCACACACGACATCTCACGCGACCAAGCACGAGCGTTCCTTCGAGCTGCAAACCCACGCACGCACGAAGACTCCACTGACACACGTCACTGCAAACTCGTGCACATGCACGGTGCTCCGGCACCTCCATCACCGCCGCCGACCATTTGCGCAAACCCCACTACGATCCTCGATCCAGAATCTAACCCCAGAACCCATCAACACGAGCTCAAACGAAATTTGGGAGTTCGAACCCTAAACAATACTGCAGATGCCTGGAACACAACCCATCACCCACGGCAAGCCTACCTCCTTTCGACACCAAACTCCGGCCATACGTGCGCAACACCCAAACACAAATCCACCTTAAACCCCGGGAAGCTCGATCACCTCCACTCTTCACGCGATCGAATTGCTTAAGCTCAAAAAAACAGAACCCCAAACCCTACAAATCCACAATCCCAATTCTATGTTGCATGATAAATTCAAACAGTATTTTTCTTGTGTTTCACAATATTAAACAAAGCCTCGATTCAAATTTCAAAGATTAAAATCAACCCAGTCACGAGAATTTGATGAAAGCTCCAAATTCAGTAAATTTCAAAATTCAAATTCAATTGTAAGTTAAAAATTCTGATTTCAATTTTAAAATTCATGTCATGCATTATAGATTCAGGATATATATATATTGATTCATTAAAATTTAACAAGATTTATATGCTATAATTTTTGTTTTACTGCATCTACTTGCTTCTGCAGTTTTTCCTAAACTGTTTCATATACATATTTAATTTAACACTTAAATCATGTTGAGTTTAAACTCCACACTTGAAGATATCAACTCACTATCACCTTGCTGAATTTAAATTTGAAGATTTGTTTCAGAAATCTACTCTGTACTTGAATTTACAGAGGACTACAATTTACTTTTAAACATGCACAGCAAAATTTTCAACTTGGAAATAAATACTTCACAAAATAAATGACTTGCAAACATTACATCACTAACATTCAACATACAACATTTCTATACTTAAAGTTTGATTTAAGAATTTACTCACCTGAACTAATTTGCAGAGAGAAAAACTTATTTTAGGCCCTTGAAAAAGAAACTATGATTTGCTGTTGATGCTTTGCTGATGAAACTTGATCCTTATTCATGTTGTTGAATACTCCTTAGAAATGTAGGTGAACTTGCAGATTGAAGTTAGTGTTGCAGTTTTAATTTCAGATTTTGATTTTGTTTTGCAGATTTGCAATTTGAATGTATATTTGGTTTCCTTTATCAGTTTGAGAATATTTTCTGGTTTGGGTTTTAGAAAAGGAAACAAGGAATAATGAAAGTGTTTGATTTTTCTTCTTAAAATATTTATTAAAAAATAAAATGAGAGTAGTGCCACTTGTTTCTAATTTGAACAAATGTCATTCAATTTGTTTGATTTTTTTACAAGTGTTATTGAAATGTCTAACATAGTTACATTTGTACTTAAGTGTTTTGAATTGAATTTTTATTTAATTTAAATGTAAATATAACTTGCTTAATTTAATTCTCTTAATAAATATAATTTATATATGTATGAATAATTTTACTTTTAAAAGAAATTATTCTAAAACTAATACAAATATATTTTCTTACACATGTTATTTAAAATCTAAAACATTTATTTTTAGTGTTTAAGAAATAATTTAAAAGAAAGTTTTATTAAATTTAATTTAAACCCAAACTTCCTATTCACAATGTATATACTCATATATACATTATAAATAGAATAAATTTCTAACTAGCTTGGAGAGATAAATTTTATTAATTAATATGTTATTGATTTTGAAATAATTATTAGTGGAAATTATTATATAAATATTACCTAAATTTTCGAAACATCACAATCTCCTTGATTAATTATACTTCAATCACATAAAGTAATTATCCTTAATTAATTTCACAAATTTATTATCCTTAACCATTCAAAGTACTTAACCTTTAATTGCTCTCATTAATTACATTAATTAATGATCCTTCATTAATTATTTCCAATAATTAATTAATTCCATTAATCAACCTTGATTTATCATAAACAATAACTACCCTTCTGTAATTACTTAATTAATTAACTCTTTAATTAATTATATTAATCCTCTGATTAATTACACTGAGTAATTAATCCTTAATTACTTTTACAAAGTAATTACCCTTTAATTACTTCCCATTAAGTAATTCCTTTTAATTAATTACATTCTGTAGTTATACATTAATTACTTCTCTAAGTAATTACACTAATTAATCTCATTAAGTATTTATACTTAATTAATTAACAAAAGATTACCTTTAATTAATTAACAAATTAATTAACTTAAATTAATCACCTTCATTTGATTAATTACAACTGGATAATTCATCCCTTAATTATCCTTAAAACAAATTATTTAAATCTTAATTACAGATTAATTAATTCTTTAACCATTAATTAATAAACCTTAATTATTAATTAATACAACTTAATTACAAATTAAGTGATTCTTAATTACCTGTTAATCAACCCCTTAATTAACAGTTAATTAACCCTTGATTAATCTTTAATTATAGATTAATTATTCCTTAATTATTAATTAATAAAACTTAATTATTAATTAATAAAACTTAATTATTAATTAATAAAACTTAATTAAGCGTTTCTTAATTACCATTTAATTAACCTCTAATTACTTGATTAATTAATTTCTAATTACAAATTAACCAATCTTTAATTACTTAATTAGAAATTCTTAATTAAAATTAATTAACCTTTAATTAATTAATTATAACCCTCAATTGTTAATTAAATCCTTAATCATTAGTTAATTAAATTAATTAATTATTCTTAATTAATTACTTAATTAACCCTTTATACTTAATTAAGTTAATTAATTAATTATACTCAAATTTCTTAATTAACTTAATTAACTTCAAATTATTAAAACCATAATTATCTTAAGATAAAATCATATCTTATTTATACCTAAATTATCATTTAAAACATTCTATTTTAAAAACAACTTTGCTTAATTAAATTATTAATTAAGTTTAAAATACTTATTCAACTTGATAAATCAAAAGTTACATATCACAACTTATTTTTAAATGCTTTAAACTATTATCAAGTAATAGTTTTAAATCCTTTATCAATTAAAATTAACAAACTTGCTTTTTGAAAACCTTAAAATTTCATTTCTACACAAGTTTTAATTAACCATAACTTAATTTAGCAAAGTCTAAAATTAAATAAAGTTTCAAAACTTCACAAAAAATGTTAAAGAAAATTTCTATTATATAGTAAGTTATTTAAGAAAGTTTAAACTAATTTTATTTTTAAAATTCCAAAACCAAATTTTAAAATCCTTTTTAAAATTTTGCTAAACATTTACTTCGGGTTGAAACCGAAGACTAATCGAGTCTAACCTGAGTTCCTCTACCATTTTAAAAATTTAGTCAGTTTAAGTTTAAAATTTTAAAACCTGTAACAAATAAAAACTGTTAACAAGTTTTAAAATACTCAGGCACTACTCGAGTTTGAACACGAGCGAACTACCCACAGTCTCGAGTTACAACCTGAGATAATCCATCTTCCCAAATACCACTACTCAAACCCAAATCACTGACACGAGAACCATGCCTGTGCACTTGCACCAACGCCAACGACTTCTCCGATCATCAACGGCACTCTCGACACGTCAACCCTCTACGCGGCAGCCTACTCCGATCATCGAAATACAGACACACACTCTCGATCGAAATCACACTATGCAACTGAAACTGGAACAAGAACACCCTACCAGAAAAACTCCTCATATTGCTGACGTAGTTCACCGGAGCGCCATAAATTCTGGCCATGTCTTCCTAAACCCTCTACGCCGCTACACCCCAAAAATGGTGCAACTCGATCCATCAGAGACACCTCTACGGCCATACTTACAGACCCGACTATAATTAGGTTTAAAAACTTAAATCCCCTTCTTCACGTCGCCTCGATGATCGGAATCACCTCCAAGCAATTTTCCTGAACACCCCACATGTAACGACCCAGAATTTTTAGAAATTAAAATTTTAATATTTAATTAATTTTAAGTATTAATAAATGAATTTATAAGTCAAATAAATTTTTATTTGAATTATTGGATTTAATTGGATAATTAAATCGATAATTTAATATGTTAAAATTATGGAAATAATTAAAAATTGAGTTAAATATGATTGAAAATGATTTGTAAAATTTTATTTTATCATATTGGAGTTAGAACGATATTTTAGAACTTTTAAAATCAATTTAAGAGTTAATTTGTGAAAATTGAATATTTTAATATTAAAATCGACTAGTGAAAATAGTCAATTTTTGAACAGTCTCAGAATTGAACGAAACCAGTTCCATTGGATCCGTAATAGTTAGTTATTACCGGATTTCAATTTTCGTGTCAATCGGAGCTATCGTTTGATCGTGGCAGCTCGAAACGCATCGAAT
Source organism: Allium cepa (assembly GCA_030765085.1). Lineage (NCBI taxonomy): Eukaryota > Viridiplantae > Streptophyta > Magnoliopsida > Asparagales > Amaryllidaceae > Allium > Allium cepa. The sequence continues at coordinate 209,720,721 of CM060939.1, read as the reverse complement.
TATTTTTAATATTAATTTGGCGAGTTAAAATAGCCATTTTTCAAAAAGTCTCGGATTTTGACGAAACCAGTTTCATCGGATCCGTAATGTGATCTTATTGTAAGGTTTCAAATTTCAAGTCAATTGGATTTACCGTTTGTCCGGTATGAATTAAAACGCCTAGAAATCGATTTAAATTGGTTTAATTTAAATTGAACGTTTATAGCCATAACTCGCACAGATGTCCGAATTAGCTTCCGAAACCTGTTCCATTGTGTCCGGAACGCGGGGTAAACCCTAGAAACGTTGGTTACGGCGCGTAAATCGGAGTTCGGAATTTCCGGATGAATAGTGTTCGATTTTTCTCTATAAATAACCCTCACTCAAATTAAAAAAAATAAAAATAAAACAAAACCCTAACTATATACGCAGCCGCCATATACCAAACCCACGGCCAGAAACGTCCCAACTTCCTCCCTCGATTACTCCAAATTCGTCGACAATTAGCCTTAGGTTTCAACTAGAGAATTGAAGAGGACATCAAGATCTACAAGTTCAACGGTGGAGATCGTGTTTGGAGCGACGATGGGGGAGATATGGAGCCGCGTGCGTGGGCTGTTCATGGACGTGCGCGCGCATCACGAGGTGGCCGAGCTTCAGGTGGTGGATGGTGGAGGTAGCTATCGCGAAGAGCTTCGAATTGTAAGTGGTTTGATCGAGTTTCGTCGAGAAATGAGTTTGAAAATTCGAACCCTAATATGAGCTTATGGGTTTCATGAGACGGCAATACCTGTAGATGAATTGCGTGTGTTGAGGGAGATGAAGGTTGCGGCTGTGATGAGGGAGGCTTGTGATCCTACGGTGATGATGGATTTTGGTGCAACGGAGGGGGAGATAAACGAGGCCGTCGGTCATAGGTCACGTACGCATTTCCAGGTGCAATAGAGGGCTGAGCTTGCTATGGTGGTGGGCGAAGGTAGAGGGGGTTTGGAGCTTTGTGTTGAAGGTTGCTGATCGAATTCTCATCGAGTATTGATGTCGCAAATTCAAACCCTAATAGTATGATATGGGTTACGTTTTGTCGGCCTTTACCTGTAGAACGAAGAGAAGAGGAAGATGATAGGAACGACCAGGATGGAAAGGCAGTGGATCCAGTGGCTGTGATGAAGCTAGGTAGAAAATTAGTAAATTAATGTTGTAATTTTAGTTATTAAAATCGTGTAAACTTGTAAAATCAATATCTTTTTCATACGAGGTCGAAAATGCGCGAAACCAGTTGCGTTGGAATCGTATGGACGAGCACTACGCGATGGAGTTGGTTTGGAGTCGTTTGGAGTTAGTGAGAATTTTGGGTAAAATTAAACGTCCGTTTAATTTTATTCGAAATAAATCGCTAAAACGGAATTGAAATCAAGGTGAGAACTTCTCACTCAATCGAATCGGTTTCGATTTTATTTTAAATAGTTAGATTTAAAATATTTGAATGCATGTTTGAATGATGATTGATATCTATTGATTGTTAAAATAGACATTATACGCCGTTAGTAAGCGGATGTTATTTATTAAAAACATATACCGCGAATATTTCATAAACAGTGAAATTGGTATTATATATAATAGCAATATATATATATATTGGCATATGTATATATTGGAGTTATTGATTTCCCGCATTTTTTGTTTAGCGGATGAGACCCTATTGCGCCGTTATTAAGCGGATAATATTATTAAAAACATATACCGCGATAATTTCGTACTGGAGCGAAATTGGTATTGTGCTAATGTTTGTGGATGCAGGAAAACAGGTTGGAGGGATCCAACTGGATTCCTCAACAGTTTTTATTTGATTTCAGATATTTTGATATTTGATGGATTATCATATCGATATATGATATCGTTGTTGTCGTGATTGACTATTTGATATGTAGCATCATTGGACCAAGTTTTGGAATTTTAAAATGATTTATAAAGTGATTTTTGAAAATATACTTTATGTTTGGAATTTGATCTATTTTAAATAAATAAACGTCATAATTTTTTATATTATAAAAATTATGATTTTTGAGAAAAATAGTTAAAAACTGATTTTTGAGAATATGATGCTAACGATTTTATAAAATAGTTTAATCGGGATTTTAGAATTTATTGTGAAAAGTTTAAATATAGGATTTATGAAAATTAATTATTTTATGAATCAAAATGGTGAAATAATAAAGGAGATTAAAGACGTTTTAAAGAATAATATAAATTGATTTATATTAAGAGATTTATAAATGGATATTTATAAATTGAAATATTGACATTATAAAACGAGTTTTTATAAGTGTTTGAATGAAGTGAAAATGGATTGCATAAGTGAATGGAATTTATAAAATTTTAAATGGTGAAGTTATAAATGAAATTAATAAATAGTAAGATTTATAAATTTGTGAAGTTATTTGAAGAATAGATTTAGTTAAATAAATGAATCTTATAAGTTATAAGATTTAAGATTTGGAAAGTCTTTAAAAGAACGATTTTGTAAAATAATCGTTTTATAAGCATTTAACTTATAACATTGATTTTAATATATAATTGAGTTATAAATTGAATAGGTTAATAAAGAATTTATAAATGGAAGTTGTTATAAAATAAATAGAAATGGAATTTATAAACGTTATTTTATAAATTCGCAAATGACTTATTTTGATAAGTAAATTGTTGAAACCTATTTATGGAGTTATATTCACGTTTTTGACTGTGAATAATCCTTTGAAATAAAATGTATAGAAAGGATGAAATTTGTTAACGTAGTATATTCACGTTTTTGAATAGTGAATAATATGTTAAAGAAATTGTTTTAGATGTGATGTTTTAAATAGAATTAAAACGATCTAACGATGTTTTAAAACATGTTGAGATTCGAAACCATAGATTTCAACATGCATTGTTGAAATAGATGTTTCGAGAAATAAAAGGAAATAGTGGACTGTAACACTGTTGTTATAGTAAATGATTTCCGAAAGGAAATGTTTTGTATAGTATTGGGATTTATATATCTATTTTAATTTCGAATCCCTATACTAGTGATTTTGGGTTGTCGTAACAATGTTTTACACAACATTCGTTTTGGCCCAAATAAATATGTTTAAGAGAATGATTTCCTTAAAGAATGAAATAAGTATGGGAATGTTTTCCAATATAAAGTGAATATTTTGAGAATTTATCTTTTTTAAGATAAATTGAAAATGAATAATTGAAATCATATATTCATAGATATTTTGAAATATAAATTCAATATGGAATTTATAAATGAAATTGGAAATTGGGTTTAAAAATAAATGTTGATTTATTTTTAAAGTGTGAAAATAATATATCTTGTGAAGATATTTTGGAAAATAAATAATTTGGAAAATTATTTGGAATCTGGTGATGTGTGCATATCAATTGATAGTTCAATAACCGACTATCAATATTTCCCTTCGAATGGGTAATTGATGTGATTTGTTTGAATTTAAATGCCACACTTATTTTTGAATAAGCGCTCACTATTCGGGTTAACCGGGAAAGGACCATGGGGTCGTATAACCCATTCCGAATATGTGATACGTCGTTGTGAATTGCATTGAAGACCGGTGTTGAAGACCGAGTATTTGCAAAAGCGATAGGATGACCTGTCGATTGACTCTGCACCGAGTTGCTCCGGTATAGAGTTCTCCATATGTGATGGTGAATCCGATCAGGATTGTGAATATCCGGATTGCAAGGGCTTCGTAAGAAGTGCCTTCGGTTTTGTTCGAGCCCGGAACAGACTTGTATGGATTGTATGTCTGACGTTACAAATTGAGATATAAAGCAGATTTCTTTCAAATATATTTCTATTGGTGGCGGAGAATTTATTCTTTTAGCTTAACACCCTTCTCTGAGACGTACGAGCTCAGAGGTTATATAGTTGAAGTTATCAGCGATATATTCCCAAATTGGTAATGTGATATGCTGAGTGATGCTGAAATGATCATTGTATTGATTATTTGTGATAGGATCGTTTATTTGATCGTCTATCCTTGTGATCATTGTGTTGATCATTTGTTGACCCAAAGCATGGCTTTTGTATAAAGTAGTTTTTGTGGACGTGACTTCGTCGAGCCTCACACCCCGTGAATGGTCAAAACAGGAAAGAAGCAGCAAGGTTATGAGGGGTAGCGCCCTTTAGGATGTGTGCATTTCCTTCTGGAAAAGGGTGGTATCATGGTATGGAGCCCAGATACTTACTCAAGTTGAAAACACTTTGTTATGATTGTGTGAATTGATTACGAGCGCTCGGTGAAAAGGTCCCAAAGGACCGGGGGATGGCATATTCGGTCAGTTGTTACTCAGTTAGGGGTAACCCGGCCTTGTGTTGGTAGAGATCCGGTTTGGTTCTCGGGGATGTCCATCCAGAGGCATTCTCATGTGGCAATGGGAAGTTCCTTGGCCTGATCATTCGTTGGAAATCCAATTCCCAATACGAAACTTGTACGGTTTTAGTTGTAGAACCTGCCATCTAATATGGTAGCTATTAGTAGGCATAATATAATGGTACCTATGCTGGCTAAGATTTATATTCTACTTTCGAAATGAATTTTCTACACTATGCACTAGTAATAATATCAAATGTTCTTTTTAAATGCGTATCAAGCATGTTTGACTATCATAAGGAGAAATCTTCTCCAAGTCTGCGTTTGCATTGTGTGTGTGGCAGGAGGTCTTATGGTAGTCTCATTTTTAAAAGCATTGCGAATTAACTTTAAAAAATATTCTTCTATTTTGATTTTAAAGATAAATAAACTGTTTTGAGTTCCCACACCAGTCACATGACTGACTCGGAGTTTATTGTTTTCCTTCCTAAACTTTGGGTGCCCACCAATTTCCACACGGGCAGTCAAGAATTAAGGTTTATCAGGATATTCTGGAGTTGCTGGAGGCAAGCTGGATGGCATGGCGTATTACTACTATATAGTATTTCTTTTTCCGCTGCACTGTTTGTTGTTGATGTTGTTGTACACTCTGTTGATGTAATGTAATGTATAAAATGTAATAACTGATATAGTTCTTTGTTTAAAGATTATTCATTTATTATTATATGTGTTCCGCTGCGAATTGTGAGATTCTGATGTGATTCTGTTGTTTTCTATTCCGTTCTATTCTCTGTTCTGTTGTTCTCTGTTCTCTATTCTCTTTTTCTTCTATTTTAAAATTTTCTGTTCTCTTTTCTATTTTCTCTTCTTCCTATTTTCTGTTTTCTTCTCTATCTTTTCCCTCTATTTTCTCTCTTCTTTCTTCTTTCTTCTTCTTTTCTTTTTCTTAAACCATAATATTTCGGGTTTTCGGCCTTCGATTTCTCGACAGTCGATAAAGTGAGTATCAATGTTGAATTTTCGAAAGTCGAAAATTTTCGGGGCGTTACATTTGGTATCAGAGCTTATGGTTAAGCGACAACCATGGTTCTGTTGGGTATAATTCATTAGAGATAGAGTCAGCAGTACTCTAGAATGAGTTGAGTGTAATAATAGCTATGAGAGCGTATTTGTTAGTGAATATAAAATTGTTTTATATTGTGTTGACTTATCGGTTGATTGTTTATAGATTTCGGTCGATGTAGTCTTGCTAACTATCGTAGATAGGAGTTTCTAAACTCTTAAACAAGATAAACCGACATAATATTGTTTTAAATTGGGTAAATGAAATAATTTTACCTTGATTATATTTTATATATAAAGAAATAATTTTCAGAATTATTAAAGTGTATATAAGTTGATTGTTTAGTTGTTTGAATAATCTAAATAAAAGAATAATTGTATAAGCAAATGAATTATAAGAATTGAATTATAATTAAAGTGATTTACAATTGTGAAATAAACTTATATATATAAGAGGTGAAACTATATGAATGTGAGTTGTAAATAAGTAAAATGAATTTAAAGTTAAATGGAAGTATAACTTAAGAGATGTTGAATGAAGTTGATATTAGTATCAAAGTAAATTAATAAAGTTAAGTGATAAATGTAAACTTAAGTTATATATATGAATTCAACTTTAGTAATTGAATTGAATAAATAGATTGAATGATAATCAATTGAATAAATTGATATGAAATAATGAATATAAGTGTTAATTCATTAAAATCTAATGTTATTGGAAGTTGAATAAAAATCAATTAATTAAACCAATTGTGAGCAAAGGAATTTGGTTGTAATTAATATACATTGATTGATATATGATTGTTAGTTGATTATATATAATTCATTAAGTATTAATGAAATTGGAAGCTAAAGTAATTAAAAATTCAATTGGAAGTTAAGTGAATCTTAAATAGAATTGAATTTGATTTGGAAGTGAACCAACTTGAATATGGATTAGTGAATATAAACTAATTGAAGATGAATGTTAGTAAAAACATCCACTGTTAATGAATCAAATGTGATTTAAATTGAAAACCAATTCATTAATATTAATAAGAATATAAATGAATGTTTATTGGTTATGAATGCTAGTTGGTTGATGGTTGAATATATATTGCTATTGAATGCATTTCTATGATTGGCATATATAGTTATTATGTTGTTATATGATGTATATCGATACTATTATCTATATGCATGATTCTCATGTTGTTTGTTGAGTGATTAGTAGGTGCGGATCGCGTTTGCTTCGCATTTGGAGCTCGCTTTCACGCTATATTAGCCGTATATGCTTGCTAATAAAATATAAGGTACATATCTCGGATTACATACCGTACTTTTATACTTTTTCCCTGCGGGATGCCTCATTACTTGATGAGATGTATATTTGTGATATATATACTATCATTTTTTTTTTCGGATCGAGCCGCGCAAAGGAGACTATGGCGAATTTTTCCGGAAATTTAAGGCGTTAGAAAAAATTTGAGAAAATTTGGAAAGTTTTGAAAACTTAAACTTTGATTTGAGAATTGAAAGTTAAACAATAGTAGTTGTTTTTGAAAAGATAACTAAGTATGATTTCAAAACTTAGTAAAGTATTGTAAGATATTTAACTATGGATTTTGGAAAGTTAATAAATTCCGTAACTTTTCTTACTTAATAATTTCGAGGACGAAATTCTTTTAAGTGGGGAAGATTGTAACAACCCAGAATTTTTAGAAATTAAAATTTTAATATTTAATTAATTTTAAGTATTAATAAATGAATTTATAAGTCAAATAAATTTTTATTTGAATTATTGGATTTAATTGGATAATTAAATCGATAATTTAATATGTTAAAATTATGGAAATAATTAAAAATTGAGTTAAATATGATTGAAAATGATTTGTAAAATTTTATTTTATCATATGGGAGTTAGAACGATATTTTAGAACTTTTAAAATCAATTTAAGAGTTAATTTGTGAAAATTGAATATTTTAATATTAAAATCGACTAGTGATAATAGTCAATTTTTGAACAGTCTCAGAATTGAACGAAACCAGTTCCATTGGATCCGTAATAGTTAGTTATTACCGGATTTCAATTTTCGTGTCAATCGGAGCTATCGTTTGATCGTGGCAGCTCGAAACGCATCGAATTATTTTTAATATTAATTTGGCGAGTTAAAATAGCCATTTTTCAAAAAGTCTCGGATTTTGACGAAACCAGTTTCATCGGATCCGTAATGTGATCTTATTGTAAGGTTTCAAATTTCAAGTCAATTGGATTTACCGTTTGTACGGTATGAATTAAAACGCCTAGAAATCGATTTAAATTGGTTTAATTTAAATTGAACGTTTATAGCCATAACTCGCACAGATGTCCGAATTAGCTTCCGAAACCTGTTCCATTGTGTCCGGAACGCGGGGTAAACCCTAGAAACGCTGGTTACGGCGCGTAAATCGGAGTTCGGAATTTCCGGATGAATAGTGTTCGATTTTTCTCTATAAATAGCCCTCACTCAAATTAAAAAAAATAAAAATAAAACAAAACCCTAACTATATACGCAGCCGCCATATACCAAACCCACGGCCAGAAACGTCCCAACTTCCTCCCTCGATTACTCCAAATCCGTCGACAATTAGCCTTAGGTTTCAACTAGAGAATTGAAGAGGACATCAAGATTTACAAGTTCAACGGTGGAGATCGTGTTTGGAGCGACGGTGGGGGAGATATGGAGCCGCGTGCGTGGGCTGTTCATGGACGTGCGCGCGCATCACGAGGTGGCCGAGCTTCAGGTGGTGGATGGTGGAGGTAGCTATCGCGAAGAGCTTCGAATTGCAAGTGGTTTGATCGAGTTTCGTCGAGAAATGAGTTTGAAAATTCGAACCCTAATATGAGCTTATGGGTTTCATGAGACGGCAATACCTGTAGATGAATTGCGTGTGTTGAGGGAGATGAAGGTTGCGGCTGTGATGAGGGAGGCTTGTGATCCTACGGTGATGATGGATTTTGGTGCAACGGAGGGGGAGATAAACGAGGCCGTCGGCCATAGGTCACGCACGCATTTCCAGGTGCAATAGAGGGCTGAGCTTGCTATGGTGGTGGGCGAAGGTAGAGGGGGTTTGGAGCTTTGTGTTGAAGGTTGCTGATCGAATTCTCATCGAGTATTGATGTCGCAAATTCAAACCCTAATAGTATGATATGGGTTACGTTTTGTCGGCCTTTACCTGTAGAACGAAGAGAAGAGGAAGATGATAGGAACGGCCAGGATGGAAATCCAGTGGATCCAGTGGCTGTGATGAAGCCAGGATGGAAAGGCAGTGGATCCAGTGGCTGTGATGAATCGTTTAATTTTTGTTGTTGATGTTGTTGTACACTCTGATGATGTAATGTAATGTATAAAATGTAATAACTGATATAGTTATTTGTTTAAAGATTATTCATTTATTATTATATGTTGTTCCGCTGCGAATTGTGAGATTCTGATGTGATTCTGTTGTTTTCTATTCCATTCTATTCTCTGTTCTGTTGTTCTATGTTCTCTATTCTCTTTTTCTTCTATTTTAAAATTTTCTGTTCTCTTTTCTATTTTCTCTTCTTCCTATTTTCTGTTTTCTTCTCTATCTTTTCCCTCTATTTTCTCTCTTCTTTCTTCTTTCTTCTTCTTTTCTTTTTCTTAAACCAAAACATTTCGGGTTTTCGGCCTTCGATTTCTCGACAGTCGATAAAGTGAGTATCGATGTTGAATTTTCGAAAGTCGAAAATTTCCGGGGCGTTACACCACAACTATAACCATCTCCAAAAGAAACCTCGAGGCTTCTCAACCTCTTGGTCGCCAGAGGTAACCTCCACATCCATTTACTGTCAAACCCAAATTGCATACTCAATGCAACACTAAAAAAAATGATATTTTAGTTTTGAAAATCATAATGTCCTAAATAGATTCAAGTTATAACCCTGAATGAACAATTTAAAACATTTGATTTAACCTGATTTTAGCATCAGTTCTGTATTTTACATACTCTAGCATAGTTCAAAACTTTAAAATACTGGAATCTATTTTTGATACTTAGGTTATGATTTAACAAAACTATTTTGTTTTGAATTTAGGTCCTAACAGTGCTTTTAAAAAAAATCTTGAATTTTAATTATCACTTAAACTCTTTAGCAAGGAACAGGGAAGCACTGTTATGCACAAATGAATCACCTATGTACCCAGGTTTTAAATCATTTATATATATTCATATTTTCAGATTAAAACAACATGCATACATATTTTCTAACATACTTCATGAGCTTACTTCAAACACCTTGCATATTCATCAAAATTTAAAGATGTTTCTTGCTCACAATTACAGTAAAGAGGCATAAATTAAAATAGAGATGATAAAATCACTGAAATACACATGAGCTTACATATTCACAGCTATGAAAAGCAATCATCACACAGCAATTCACATGCAACATATATTTGTTACTTAAGTTTTAAAGTTTACTCACCTTTTGTAGAAAGCAGAGAGTTTGAAACAGGAAACTGGAAAGGGTGTTGAAGCTATGAACTTTGAATGCTTTGAAAAACTGGGTTGAAGTTGAAAACTTGAATTGCCTTAAATTACTGAAATGCTTTAAAATTGAAATGCTGATGCAAGTTAAATCTGAATTCTACTGAGAGCTTTGATAGTCTATGTTGCATTCGAACTGAATCTTGGTTTACAGACTTAGAAATTGCTTTGATAGTTTATTACAGAATATGGTCTCAGATCTAAAAGATGGATTACAGGCTTGCTTTTGAAAATTTGTCGACGGGTTTTGTTTCTGAATTGAAAATGGTTACAGGGTTGGGTCTTTGCTTTGAGAATGAATTACAGTTTTCTTTTTGACTTGAGAAAATGAAGTACGGGTTTGAATTTGAGATGAGAAAAGAGGTATAGATTGTATTTGATTTGGAAAGTGAAATACAGTTTTGATCTGAGAATCGCTTTATAAAATTTGGTTTGTTTTCTTTTTTTAGAATTGAGGTTATAAAAAGAGATAAGAATGAAAGATGTATGTTTATATAAACCAATTTATGATTATATAAAAATTAAGAAAAATAAAATAAAGGGGTGACACTTGTCCTCCATCCTACTTAATTTCTTAACACTTGTTAGAAAAGATGTTTTTAAATTAACACATGTATATTATGTATTTTTATTTATTTTTAAATTGATTTACAAAGCTTTTATAATAAATTTCCTAATTAATTTATACATTTCTAGTTTGATAAATGCTTTTGCAAATTTATAAAAATAAATCCTTTAAAAGAAAATAAAAATAAAACCAATCGTATTTTAAATAAAATCATACATAGCGTATTTAATTCATTTATAAATGTAAATATAAAACTTTTGTATTTATTTACTATATTAAATAAATACTTTCATAATTTATATAAATCCTTTTAAAGAAAAAGAATATAAAACAAATTATATTCTTATGAAAACTTTATTCATGTATTTTATATCTAAACTACTTAAAAAATATATTCTTTAAATTCAAATTTAAATCCTAATATTAAATTCAAATTTAAATTTTAAAAACCTTATTTAAAATCAACTTAAGCATATATATATATATATTAATTTAAACTAATACATTATTAAATTAGAAAATAATAATTCTATTTATAAAAATTAACTTAAATAAATATATATACATATACATTTAAATGACACTTATTTAAAATAATAAGTCTATTCAAAATTCTAGTTATAAAACAGCCAAATTAAATTTGTAAAAATAATTATTACATTTAAAAATCCATTTATAATTATCATTAAAATCATCACATTATATTGTTTAAAATAAAAATTTACCAATTTTAATTAATTGAATCAAGGAGATTATTTTATTTAAATTGCTCAAAATTCCGAGATATTACACTCTATCTGTCCAGAAATTGAAGGACAATCCTCGACCGTCCATAGGATTCCGATCAACGTCGATGGATTGTCAAATTGATTATACCATTGTGTGGAGAGGGTCGCGTGCTGTCCATCGGCATGGCTCGTTCTTCGTTTCAGCGGCTAGATCGAGGGGAATACTTCATTAGGGTTTCCGCATACATGTGGCGGCTCGGCTTGTTAACGACGATCGGTGGGCCAGGGGGAGTCGCTTGGCGATGGACGACATGGTGGAGACCTTCGTCGAGATGGTGTGGCTTGTAGCGATGCTAGTAAGACAATGAACGATGGCGGCTACGAATGCAAGCTGTTAGGGCTTCTAACTGAACATGTGCACGCGTTAGAAACAAAGGTAGCTGACGTGTTCTCCTTTTTCATTTTCCATTATTTAATTTAAAAAAAATTATATTATAAATCGTATGATGTTCTAATGTACATATCTTTCGCATACGAGGTCAAATTCATGTGCGGTCTTCTCTGCTAGGATCGTATTGAAATTCCGGACAATTTGACGCTATTTTTGACTAATTCTGAGGCTGTTTGAATTTTGGGTTTAAATTGGATTTAAATTCAATTTAATTCAAAGGTGAGTGTTTAACCCACTCACAACTTCTAAAATTTTCTTATGCTTGTTAAATTAATTTATGATGTGATTAGGAATTTATTTATAACTATTTGGTATATTTTAATCATCATCTCAGTTAATTTGAATTTATTTGAATTAAATCGTTATTAATTTATTATTGAATATAAACTGTTAGTTAAATGCCTGTTATTGATTACCAGTTCTATATTGATATTTATTGATTGATTTGGATGATGATTATGATGAATGTTTGATTGTTGATATTGGTTGAATGGATGTCGTATTTTATATCGTTATAAACTGCAAGTTCATTATGGATTTTTATTTATTTTGAGATTGCGGTTTGAAATGATATACAACCGTAAAATGTTTAAATTACGGATTGAAATGATAAATATCTATATCACTTGATCCAAAGGTAGAGAATTATATACGGACACTGGTTTGGTTAAATTAAATGATTTTAAAATCCTTAATTTTTGAATTTAATTAATTGATGTTTGGAAATAAAAATTTGATTTACAAAAATTGAAGTATTTTGAAAAATCAAGTTTTAAGTTGAAATGTGAATTTTTTTAAAAAGGAATTTCTTTAAGAAATTAAATTGGAAGTTTGAAGTCAAACTTTTAAGTATAAAAGAAATTCTATCGAAATTGAGTTATTAAATTTGTTTGAAAATAACTTTGAAATATTTTGAAATTGGAGTAATTCGAATTGATATTTGAACATGGATTTAAACGATATAAAATTCGGTAATTGATTGAAATTATGTTTGTCGATTTGAAAATTTGTAATGGTCCAGATATGTTGAAATGAAATGAATAGTTTTAATTTAGTATTAATTTCAAACTCATTTTTAAGTAAACTGTTTTAAATTATATTATTTTGAATTCTAATTATTGAGATTTTCAAATTTACTAAACTATTTGACTAATATTAACTTTATAAATTATTTTGATTTATTTTAAAACTAATTAAACCCTTTTAATTTATATTAAGTCTAATTAATCAATTTTAAGCTATTTAATCTATTTTAATTATATTAATCTAAATTAAATCTATTTAACTATCTTAAACCAATTTAAAAATATTTTACTTAAATTTAAACTATTCTAGAGCATTTTAACTATTTGGAACTATTTAAATTAATTTCTAGATTTCCAAACCGAGTATGTGGAAGAGATTATATTCATTTCAATTTGCTTTTAAATGAAAATAAGGTTAAAGGATGTTATAACCTAATTTGGGATTTTGAATGTATAATAAATTGAAATGATGGTTTTGAAGCAATGACTTAACCTGTTTTGGAAATATGATTTTTGGAGGAAATTATGATTTTGAAAACAAAATGATTTAAAAGTGATATAATTTTGAGAGTACGATTGATATAAACTGTGAATTCGACTTCGAAAGGAAATATAATTATCAAACTATGGTTTCAAATGTGACATGATTTCAAAGATGAATATGATTTCGAAAGTATGTAATGATTTCGAAAATGATATGGTATGAATCGAATATGATATTTTAATACCAATTATGAAATGATTTTGGAAATGTAAAACAACCATCCGGTGTGTAATAACCGATTGGTTGTCAAAGAGACCTGGATCGGATGTTTTCATACACTCTGCCAATACCGAAAACCAATTTAACAACTGTGTACGCGGTGGAGATTCCAGAATGAAGTAGGATGGCGGCGACGATCCTATATGAGGTATATACGTGGACACGACTCCCACGAGTTGGCTTAAGGTGTCTAAAACAGGAGCAATCGACGGGCCAACGAGGTAGCTCCTCTGATCGAACACATTCCATCGATTCCATATTCTGACATTTGATTTATTCGATGGCCACCCTTCGATTTTTACTCGGGAATGTGTTTCGAGGTGGGCAGTAGTTGCGGCTATCGTTACCACCGGTCCGGAAGTGTAATTGGTATATCTACCCCGGCATTGCCTAATTGTGCCATGTCACGTACCCTAACACGCCTTCTACGAGTTTGGTTTGTACCATACCTATGGAGTGCACTTTGACGACATCCAGTATGGGTGGGATTATGATACTGTATAGACTATAGGAAATATAAAATGTGTTAAGGTGGAATATGTAAAGCCTTAACATTACTTTAATAGTTTACTTTACTATAGACATATTATAATAGTGTATTACTACATAGTAGATAGTTTAATGGATCCTTAGGAGGTGTGAATCCCGAACATTCTCTTAAGTTACTGCACTCACGTTAGACACTGGATAAGAGATGCCAAACCCCGTAAACATCTCTGACGCCGTTGCACTCATATTTATTGTTGATTTAACTTACATAAGATCTTTTAATTATGACTCGAGTGTTTTGGCTTTTCAATTCGCTCGGGTCAGCGTGAGCATTTCAAGATTTGAAGATCTTATCTTTGGAGGACGAAGACGAAGATTTATACTACTATTATATAATATATTATTTCACTGGATCATGTTTTCCGCTGCATTATTTATTATTCTATAGTATGTGTAACTCTGATATATGTTGTATAAATATAATCAAATGTTTTGTAAACAGCTTCATGAACTGTTATTTGATTATCATGTTTTGTCATTTCCGCTGCGAGATTCTGTTTTATTTTTTTCTTTCTCTACTTTTTCTTATTCACCCCAATAACAATCTGCCCTTCTGTATGGTTTGAGTCGGCATGTGTGTCTGGTTAAAACGTACAAAAAGGGGATGTTACATTTGGTATCAAAGCTTTGGTTTAGCGATAAACCTTAGCTTTGTAGAGTCTGACTCTTTTATTAATAGGGTAGTAATACCCTATGATGAGTCACTGAGAGTATACATATGAGAGAGCGTATTTGTTAGTGTTATAAAAAGTTTTTATATTGTGTTAATTTGTTTCGTTTTGTATTTATAAATTCTGATTGGTGCATAGGATGTTATGACATCAAAAGGGATTTCTAAATACTTAATAAGACAGACTGACACAATATTTGTTTTGAAATATAGGCAAATGAAATAATTTTGCCTATCATATATTTTTGTATATAAAGTAATAATTTTATATAGATATATTTGGTTGTAACATATTTGTTGTTAGGTAGTGAAATTTATAAATTTGGTTAGAAATAAGATTGGAAATAAAATGAAGGAAAATTAGAACTTAAGTTCTGGGTTTTTTAATTTCTTTCAATTAATTTGGAATATAATAATATTATTATTTGGAAGTATTTTTCTGATATAAATATTTCAATACGATTTGAAAGAATCGTTTTGAAGAAACTTTAGAAATTAATAAGTTTGTATTCCCCTCTCTGTCGCTGAAAAATAATTTCGGTGATAAGTGCACGCATCATCGACATTCATTTTCGAGTTTCAAAGCGGGAAGGTTGTTGTAGTAGTAACTACATAATTGTTTGATAAATAAATCTTGATTTTAAATTTTTAATATGATTTGATAGACATATATATAAAGATATAGTTATATATATATATATATATAATTTTAAATGATTTGAAATGGAATCCGGTATTTAGTTCATAAATTTCTACGAATTAGAGATTTCAATTATTGAAACGGAATAAACAAAATGTTAACTATTTAATAATTGTAACTTCTGAACTAAAATAAGAAGATTTAAATGCAAAGTTATAACTAAAGTATATAAGAAAGTTGAAATTAATAACCTATAAAACAAAGGATATTATTATTGAACATTAAGTTGATTAAAAGAAATAAGGTAAACTTGTATAACGTTCAATTACATCCTTAAAAGCATATATATAACTTACCGAATATTTAAAAGTTGTAATGGTTAATAAGAAATGGAATGGAAATTGTACAAGTAAATCTTTGTAATGAAAGTGTTCAATGAATTGCTTTTATAAATTGGAATTGGATGTCATAATTGTTATAACTTAAGCTTAAATAGAAATGTACTATATAAATTGCTATAGAAAGTAAGTATGGTAGGTAAATAATTATAAATTTCAGTTAGCAAATTGATATGTTAAATATCTGAATCGAAACGGAATACTATAAATAAATGTTTATAACTTAAGTAAATATTTGAGGCTATCTATAATAAAAAATAAGTAGAAAGTTGAATATTGTAATTAAAAGATCTTAAATTTAAATTAATGTAAATCGAACGTAAGAAACTTAAGTATGAACTTATACACTAATGAATTTTAATATCCAATTGAAATCAAGTATAAAAATTAATAAATGTAAACTAAACTGCAATAGAAATGTATGTAATACTTTAATGATGAATTCATTGATTCTATCATCAATTAGATGGAGATAAAAAAGAAAAAAAAAAGAAAAAAAATTATGTAAGAATTAAATATACTAATGAAAAGTAATTTACATGATATGAATAAATGAATAAAAATGAACAAAATCATGTGAAAAGAAATTTATAAGAATATACTTAAATATGCTAGAATCTGTTGTTTGTTTGATTTATGGATTGTTTGGGTAATGATACTTCTAATTTCTTAGATGTATGAATAATCTATTGAGTTTTATCTAAGACTGTTGAGTAAGTGGTATACTTAGAAATTATTTGTCATTCTGTGTGATTAAAAGTGTCTTAACTCAAACATACTAATTGTTTTGATTAATATGTATGAATAATTGATTTGTTTTGATTCAATGTGATGATTGTATGCTGTGATTGCAAGTGATTGTTGTTGTAGTTTATTGATTTGTTTTGTTATTAAGTGAAACAAATTTATATATTTCATTTTATATAATTATTAACTCTTCTGTATTATATAAGTGAAATACAGGTTATAGAAGCAATTGCTGATGCTTTTGGTTAAATAATTAAGCGTTAATAGGCTGACAAATATGTACGTTCTCGGATTAGGGTTTTCTAGCGATATTAAGTTATTTTTCCCGCTATTGGGATATATATTATTTTGAAAATTTTGATATATGTTGTTTTATTTATATTTTAATTTCTCCCGAGCCTTTCCGTACAAAGGACACTCTGCTGAAATTTTTCGAAAATTTTGGACCTAGAAAATTTTTCTGAAAAAATTTCAAATTTTATTAATTTGAGTATAAAAAGATTTAATGGTTATAAATTGGTATATTTTATTTAAATTAATTAATCTTATAAATTTATTTGTTTTTAAAGTTAATATTTTTGAATAAGATGTATTGTTTACTTAATTCTTTCTTTTCCCTTTTTTCCTTTTCGAGGACGAAAAGTTTTGAGTGGGGTAGAGTGTAACGACCGGCAATTTTCTATAATTTGAAATTTGTTAATTTAATAAGATTTTGGTAAGTTAGTATTGAAGGAAATAAAAATCTATAATTTCATAATGAAATAATGACTAAATTTAAGTGAAACAATGTTAATTCAAGTTAACTATTAACAATCTTAATGAAATTCTTATTCATTGTCATTTAAATGCTATGCTTTGTTATCAATTGGATATAAGAAAATAAAAGTAAGTATTGAATTAACCAATGAAATGATATATTGATTAATAGTAATTGAATGAAATTGGCGTTAGGAAACTAGCGGTAACAATCGTTTGTAAATAATAAACCTATAAATATGATTAACGGTTAATGGTGACAATTAATATGGCCTACTTATTTATTTAGCCTATTAAATAAAATTGAAATCAAATTTGAAACTAAATGAATTATGGTAGTTAATACTAATAATGATGGGAATTTAGAGAGTATTAATATAATGCAAGACAACAACTATTAACCATGTTATTTGAGAAATAATGGATTTAGTATAAAGATTAAGATCAAATAAAAAACAATTTATTGGAATTCAATTTCAAATAATTGGATTTAATTACGGTGGGAATTAAACACTGTAATTGGTAAATTAATTAACTTTAAAATTGATATCTGAGTTTTTTTAAATTATTTTAAGTGTTTAAGAGATCGAAAACGATAAAATTTGTTAATTATAAAATTTAAACTGAAAAGGTGATTTAACTAATTAATTACTAATTTATTCAATTAACGTGAAAATAGCCATTTTGACAACTATCTTGGATTTCGACGAAACCAGTTTCATCGGATCCGTAATGGTGAATCATTGTAGGATTTCAAGTTTCGCAGCGATCGGACTTGTCATTTGATCGTACGGACTCGAAACGCCTAGAAACTTATTTAATTGAAATCAGTTGAAATCAATTTGAAATAACCTGATTTTAACGTAACTTCTTCATACGATGGAATAAGGACTTGAAACCTGTCAGGACCCGATTCTTCGACTCCCGAATATCGACATCAATATGTCCACTGTATCGAATGTCGATCAGTCGGATGCCGGAAAACCGAACACTGAGGGTTTAAGAAAGAAGAAAGAGGTAGAAGAAGAAAGAAAAGATAGAACAGAAGAGAAAGGAAACAACAGAAACAACATCAGAATCTCACAATTCGCAGCGGAACAACATATAATAGATAAATGAATAATCTTTAAACAAAGAACTATATCAGTTATTACATTACATTACATCATCAAAGTGTACAACAAAAAATAACAACAAACAGCAGAAAAGAAATACTATATACTAGTAATACGTCATGCCATCCAGCTTGCCTCCTGCAACTCCTGAATTCCAGAATATCCTGATAAACCTTTACTCTTGACTGACCGTGTGGAAATTGGTGGGCACTCAGAGTTTAGGAAGGAAAACAATAAACTCCGAGTCAGTCATGTGACTGGTGTGAGAACTCAAAACAGTTTATTTATCTTTAAAATCAAAATAGAGGAATCTTTTTTTAAAGTCAATTCGCAATGCTTTTAAAAATGAGACTACCATAAGACCTCTCACCACACACACAACGCAAACGCAGACTTGGAGGAGATTTCTTCTTATGTTAGTCAAAGATGCTTACTACGCAAAATCAAATAAATTTTGATATTATTATTAGTGCATAGTGTAGAAAACATTTCGAAAGTAGAATATAAATCTTAGCCAGCATAGGTACCATTATAGTATGCTTACTATAGCTACCATATTAAACGGCATGTTATACAACTAAAACCGTACAAGTCTCGTATTGTTTCTTTGGATTTCCAACAAATGGTCAGGCCAAGGAACTTCCCATTGCCACATGAGAACGCCTCTGGAAGGACGTCCCCGAGAACCAAACCGGATCTCTGCCAACACAAGGCCGGGTTACCCCTAACTGGGTAACTACTGACACGAGTATGCCATCCCCCGGTCCTTTGGGATCTTTAACCGAGCGCTCGTAATCAACATCACACAATCATAAATAAAGTGTTTCAACATGAGTAAGCATCTGGGCTCCATACCATGATACCACCCTTTTCCAGAAGGAAATGCACATACCCTAAAGGGAGCTACCCCTCATAACCTTGCCGCATCTTTCCTGTTTTGACCATTTCAGGGTGTGAGGCTCGACGAAGTCTCGTCCACAAAGCCACGCTTTATACAAAAGCTGTGCTTTGGGTCAACAAATGATCATAGAAATGATCACAAAGATAAATGATCAAACAAATGATCATATCACAAATGATCAAACAATGATCATTTCACAGCAACACTCAGCATGTCACATTACCAAATTGGGAATATATTGCTAATAACCTTTAACTATATAATCTCTAAGCTCGTACGTCTCAGAGAAGGGTGTTAAGCTAAGAGAATAAATTCTCCGCCACCAACAGAAATATATTTGAAAGAAATCAGCTTTATATCTCAATTTGTAATGTCTGGCATACTATCCATACAAGTCTGTTCCGGGATCGAACAGAACCGAAGGCACTTACAAAGAAGTCCTTGCAATCCGGATAATCTCTAATCACGTCCGGATTTCATCACATATGGAGATCTCTATACCGGGGATCAGCCAGTGCAGAGACAATCAACAAGAAACCGTTTCGTTTTCGAAAATATCCGGTCTTCAACACCGGTCTTCAAATGCAATTCATAACGATGTATCACATATTCGGAATGCGTTATACGACCCCAAGTTCCTTTCCCGGTTAACCCGAATAGTGAGCGCTTATTTTAAAAAAAAACAAGTGTGGCATTCAATTTCAAGCAAATCACAACAAGTACCCATTCAAAGGTAAATATTGATAGTCGGTTATTGAACTATCAATGGATATGCACAACATCACCAGATTCCAAATAATTTTCCAAATTATTTATTTTCCAAAAATATCTTTACAAAATATATATTTTCAATACTTCAAAAATAAATCAATATTTATTTTTAAACAATTTCCCCTTTCCTTTATAAATTCCATAGTGAATTTATATTCTAAAATATCTATGAATATACGTTTTCAATTATTCATTTTCAATTTATCTTCAAAAAGATAAATTCTCTAAATGTTTCATCTCTCATTGGAAAAACATTTCCATACTTATTTATTTATAAGTAATTCACAAGTCTTTTTATTTTCTATACTTGGAAAATATTCAATATACTTAAATCGAAATTAAGTATATATTTCATTCTTTAAGGAAATCATTCTCTTAAACATATTTATTTGGGCCAAAACGAATGTTGCGTAAAACATCGTTACGACAACCCAAAATCACTAGTATAGGGATTCGAAATTCAAATAGATATATAAATCCAAATACTATACAAAACATTTCCTTTCGGAAATCATTTTGTAACAACCCTGGTATTGGAGATTGCTGATGATATTAAATTATAATGATAGCTATAATTTAATATGGTAAATAAAATGTAATGAAGAAATAAATTTGGTTTAAATTGCGTATTTCAAACAAACAATAAGTATGAAGTTAAATACTGGGTTTAAAATTCATTGTTTGGTATTTTGGTTAAATAAAATGGAAAATATTGGAATTTAGGTAAATTTGAGTTAATAAATTTACCAAGTAATGTATTTCAACATTTAATTGTAGAAATAAATGCAAATTGATGGAAATAAAGTTTTAAAAACTTTATTTTGAGGTATTGGAGTGAAATTAGTCCACTACTGTATTTTAACTAAGTCAATAAGATAATATTGATAATTATTGTCAATATTAGCCTTTTATTGAAAATAAAAGGAAAAATATGAAGAAAACATGTCTTTTAATAAAATAAAAGATGAAATATTGTGAAAAAATATTATTTTGTTGTTTTAAAAGTGTTAGAATGATTTGTTAAAATTTATTTGGGTAAGATAATAAATTTTGATAAAGTTATACTTTGAAAATAGTGTTTTTACACTAAAATTATGCAAATTGTAAAACACTGTTAAAATGGGGATTTATTGTTAAAAATTATATTTATTGTTCAAATAAATTTTATTTTATCACAATAACTATTTCATTTCAAAAACAAATTGATCAATGCATTTTATTTGGCTTGAAAATGAGTTGTTATATGCATATAGTGTTAAATTAAGTGGAAATATATACATAACTTTATTTTTCCTAAGGTTTATTTGGGCTTTGAGGGTTTGGATAGGATCCAAAGCCCATTCTTTAGATCCTTCTGGTTGAGAAAAGAATTGTACATAAATTATTTCTTCTTCTTCCTAAAGCATACATACAGTAAAACCTAAAAGAGAAAATAATGGCTGCCTTCTAAACCTAATTTCCACCCTACTTTTCTGAAATTAAAAGGGATAATCACCTAAACTAAGAAGAGAAAGGTAATCTCCTTCCAATACCAAATAGTTTTCATCAAAATCTGAGAATTTGATATGTAATTTTTTTTTAATTGCTTATGTTGTTTTGCATGTTTATTTTCTAGCTTCTACAGGTTCTTAAGGCTTCTTTCTTCACAAAAGATCACAAATTCCTATCAAATATTTGCTAGATCTTGCTGAAACAATTTGGTAAGTAAGGTAAGTGTAACAACCCGCATATTTATCGAGTTTACATTTAAATATTTTTATTTAAATATTAAATCGTTAATCGGATTTTGGTCCGAAAAACTACTTTTTGCAAACGGTCAAATTAGGACTCGAGACCACTTCCATTAAGTTCGAAATGTCGTTTACAACTTTTTAAGTATAAACATCGATAGGTTTGGAGTTAGTGAAATTTCACTAACTTTTCCCGCTTTGGACTTTGGGTTAGTTTAGCCTATTAAGCCCAAGTTCCAACCCTCTTCTCCTCACTCTTCATAAATTTCCTAACTAACTCAAGCTTTAGCATTAATGGTGAAGAGAATGGGAAACTAAAACTCCAAGCTCAAATTCAATTGCAACTCCATCATTCAACTCCAAATTCAAGTAGAAGATATTGGATTCAAGCTTTGGATTGCTTCTCCTTGCTTTCAAGCTTCATCTTCATAAATTTTAGTGCAAAGGTGAGATTTTTATCTCACAATTCTAGCCTATAATTATATTGGACTGTTGCGAATGATTCCCTATCATTTTTGCATGCATGTTAGCATTTGGTTTGGATTGGATTGGCAAAAAACTCCAATTTTTAGAGTTTTGTTGAATTTTCTGCACTTGAGTCGTTCTGGCCATTTTTAGGTCGTTCGGAGCTGAGTCGTTGGACCCTTGAGTCGTCGAGTCGTTGGACCCTTGAGTCGCTGAGTCGTTGGAGCCTTGAGTCGCTGAGTCGTTGGACCCTTGAGTCGCTGAGTCGTTGGAGCCTTGAGTCGCTGAGTCGTTGGAGCCTTGAGTCGCTGAGTCGTTGGAGCCTTGAGTCGCTGAGTCGTTGGACCCTTGAGTCGCTGAGTCGTTGGACCCTTGAGTCGCTGAGTCGTTGGACCCTTGAGTCGCTAGGTCGTTGGACCCTTGAGTCGCTAGGTCGTTGGACCCTTGAGTCATTAGGTCGTATGACCCTTGAGTCGTATGACCCTTGAGTCGTTAGGTCGTTAGACCCTTGAGTCCTTAGGTCGTTAGACCTCATTTTATCTTCACTAGGTCGTACCGTTTTGGTCGGGGCGCTGCCCCGAACCCCGCACCCCGCCGGGGGCGCTGCCCCGCACCCCGCCGGGGGCGCTGCCCCCTGGACCCCCGCGACCTGACCGGGCAGGTCGAACCCCGTAAGCGGTGGCGTTGCCCCCGCACCCCCACCTTGGGGGGTTGCCACCCCCCCCTAGACCCCCCCTCCGTAGGGGATCTTATCTGAAAAACATTGAGCTGATTTCCTTGGATTTTATTCGCATCTCCGTATGCGATCTTTGTGACTGATTGTTTCTACACTTGCTTATGTGTTTTGTCACTTTATAATACAAAGGTTTCAATACTAGTAGTAAATATCAAAACTCTTTTAACAAACAATTTCAACTCTATTTTTAATAACAAAGCTCTTTTCTTAAACCGTTTTCCAATCTATTAGTATATACAAGCCTTTACCTCACTCGGATGAGAAATCTAATTAAACGACTTAGTAAAACAAGTGGTATGAAACGCTTGCGTTCACTTCGTCGGTTAATTCTTGGACTTGTTCGATTGAACCTCTTGTGACAATTTTATTAGTGAAGATTTACAGTTTGTTCGTAAATATTTAAGTTAAGCAAGTGGTTATGGGACATGAAGCTAAACTTCTATATTTACTAGCTTAGTGTAATTGACACTTCTCGTTGATCTTGATGATCGCTTTATGAATTAGACTAGCAATTGCGCGATGTCTCTTTCATTGCAAGGTTAGACTAGACACCACTTGTGTGATTCCATTCACACATACCTTTCTGCTTTTTGGTTAGTCTTGACCTCAATCTGTGTGATTCCACTCACACATGTGGGGTAGCTCCTCATGGTCTTCGGACCGTCATGTGATAGGCCTCTTTCCCTTTTTATGATTTCTGGATTTCTCGTGTTGATTTCTGGAATTTATGTCATTGACTTGTTATGAGTACAAGTTTAGGGTATGATGCCCCCTTCGAATCTTTGAGAAGATTCTTGTGATATTGATTATCTCTTATTGATTGATCTTCTGTTGATCATTATTTACATACTTATAGTGGCATGTCGTTATGGATGTTTATGTTTATGCCATATCTTTTATGTTATATCATGTCATCTGATATTTATAGCTAGACTGATCCGTTTATTATTTTCTTAAATAATACTCGGATCAGACCGAGATGTTACAGGTGCTTCTGCTTGACTTCTTCCCAGGGATTCATCACTCTGACTTTTGGCTAACTGTTTAGATTAGCAGTTTTTGTTGTATACACTTGAGATATAGACTCATAGTTGTATTCTTTTGTATAGCACGTGTTGCTATTCTTTTGTATTATCGTGGATCTTATTGACCACTACTCTGATGTACACTTTCATGTGTTAGTTATATATTCATATCTTCTTCCGCCTTTGTGATATGGATATCTGTGACTGATTTGTGATATGATTATTTCTATGTTTGTTTCCGAAGATTATTTATAGCCACCGTGTGATAAGCAATTACATGGATGGTCGCTCCTCAACAGCCTTATTCTCCGTGCTAGTTGACAGCACTTCTCCGGAGTGTTCTTGGCTAGCGTGGGTATAGAGGTGGGGCGTCACAGTAAGAGTTTCTTACAGCAAGCTAAGGAAAAAAAATCAAATTTTGTTATCAATTTGTTGATGGAATTGCTTAATTTATCAAATTCATTTTCTGTTTTGCTGGCTGAAAAAACCCCATGTTCAAAAATTCGTATCTTCTTCAATTTATATTTAATGAACTTGAATTTTTGATATGTTACAGTACTTGGATTGTCCAATGTTACTGGAAATTTTCAATGAATTTAGAGTTGTTTTGACTTGGAAAATTTATGCTTGAAATTGGCCAAAAACTGATCTTTGATTTCTGGCCGAAAATACATCACCTTAGAAAATTCATAGCTCGTTCAATTTGTAGCCAATGAAACTCAGTTTTTGATATGTTGTTTTAGCCGGGGTACTCTACACTTCTGGAAATTTTCACTTAATTATGAGTTAATTTTCTATAGGAAACTATTGTTTGAAATCGGTCAAAAACTGACCTCTGTGTATTGGCCGAAAATAGGTCATGTTAGAAAAATCATATCTTTTTCAAATCGTAGCAAATTAATCTCAGTTTTTGATATGTTGTTGTAGTCGGGGTACTCAATACTTGTGGAAATTTTCACTTAATTATGAGTTAATTTGCTATAGGAAACTATTGCTTGAAATTGATCAAAAACTGACCTCTGTGTATTGGCCGAAAATAGGTCATATTAGAAAAATCATATCTTTTTCAGTTCTAGGCAAATTAATCTCAGTTTTTGATATGGGGCATAAGATTAGTTGCTCAATGTTTATGAAAATTTTCATGAAATTATGAGCAATTTTGTTATAGATAATCCTTACTTCAAAACAGCTAAAAATCTTGTTTTTTTAGGCTTGCTGAAAAGAGCTATGTTTGAAAAAATCATAACTCTTTCATTTTGTAGCGAATTGCTCCAAATTTTGGATATGTTATTGTCATCATGAGGTCGTATAACGCAGAAAAATATCACTGAAATCTGGGTTGTTTTGATAACCCAAACGACTGTCCAAAGTCAGCCAAAAACTCAGTTTCTTGGTTGATTTTCTTTTGCTTCTAATAGTACTTCCGTTAACCGTTTCACTATATATTTCGATGATTCTGAATATTGTATGAATTAGTTGATGATGACTGTTTAAATCTTTTATCCGACCATGATTGGCTTGTTTTGAAAATTTTAAGAATTTAAATTTTATTTAAATTCTGTATCAATCTAAATATCGATAAATGTCGATATTTGAAAATTTTGGTGGTTTTAATTGATTTTTGATTTCGAATAAATTTATGTAAATTCTTTATAAATTATGGTTGATTAAATAAATGTTTTTAAGACATTTTAAAGTGCTTTTAAGCAATTATTTTTTTTAAGTATTTTATAAATAGAAAATCTATTTAATGAACGGATTTTCCTTATATAACTTATTTAAAAATCTCTAAAAATTGGTTAAAAATCATGTTTTCTTTATAAAATAATTCTAAGTATATTATAGCCTATTTGGATGATTTTCAGCATATAAAAATAAGATATTAAGAGATGTTGATATTTTTACCTGCCGAGGACATGAGGCAGGGCTGTTATGATGAATTGATGATGGTTGTGATGTTTGAGATGGACTTTCACTTGTCGATGAAACGAGACAAGTTTTGATGTCACTTTAAACTCATCAAAGTATGAGAAACGATGAGTTGGGTACTTTACACTCGCCAATGAGCCGAGGCGATGTATGTTTGATTTGGGTTTTTATGATTGTTTTCTAATGTGGCATCGACTGACGATTAGTAAACCAATAGGTGCGAATGTATGGTATGGGACATACATTAACACCCATTGAGTTCCTATTCGAGATGTTGTGACACATTCAAGATGTTATTAGTACTACAAACCGAGTATGAGATTGGAATCATTACGATGTTCTTGATGTCATTTCTAGATTCCAATCATCATGATGTTTGCTCGGATTTTATGATTTGGGTGTCATCACGATGTTCGACTATAGTCAATCAAGATGATCACGATGCTAAGATGTTAATGACCCCAAGTCATCACGATGTATGGTACCAAATAATAGTAGCACTAGTCAAGATGAAAAGCACGTGCAATTTTCTATGAAGTTTTCTATGTTTGATTTCACCTTTTTGTGATGTTGTTATTTGAATACGGCCTTGAGTATGAAATGGGCTGCATTTATATTAAGCTATATGGTGATTTTGATTATGATTGCCTTTAACTCTTATTGAGTTCTTATGGTAGATTATGATGATTTGATGTTTCTTTATGAGTTTATTATATGGTTCTCATTCCTTATCCACTTTATTTAGAGATGTCCTTAAGAGAAACCATATGCATGTTACTTATTGAATTCCTTTGAAATACATAGATGAATCCCCGATGCCCCTTTCTTATGAATGATATGATGAATAACATGTCGTTCCATTGGCAATAATGGAGTGAATCTCACCATTCCGCTTGTTATTGAGATCCTTACTACTGATAAGTTTAGCTTGCCTGACCCGTGTGTTTTTCACTTGGGTCAGACCGAGTTGCAGGTTAGTTTGGATTGATTCGCTTCTTGGATCAGCTTGATCGCTTTTGTTGGACTTATCATTTTGGCTTGGATGTCATTTTGAGTCGTCTGCTTTTATGTGTCATATTGTATATTATTTTGTGGGATGGGTGTATACGTGATTTGGTAGTCCATGCTACTTATATATGATGTATTATTATGGAGATGTATGGTGATGTATGTATGTATGTATATACACACTCTGATCTGGGTTTGTTGTTCTGTGACTGATGTTTTCTATCTGCATGTATATTACATTATTTCTGAAATGGTCCGAATCCACCATATTGTGCATTAGTTATGGACTAATCGTGTCTACCACTTATGAGGTAATGAGAAAAAAATCAAGACATAATTGACATGCTTAGTTCTTAACTAACGTATTACTATGATGGTCGCCCTTAACCAGCCCTATTCTCTGCATTAGTAGACAGGATTGCTTAGTAATTCTCTTTACTAATGTCGGTCTCAGGGTGGGGCGTTACAGCTTGGTATCAGAGCAATGTTTCAGAATATAATGTAATATATACAGAACAGCATACGAGATACCATACATCAGATATAATACATCCATATACATCATCCCTTAATCATGATCGGTTTCACCTTGACCTTGCCTTGTCCCTATCCTTGTTTTGATTCGTGTCCCTTTTTAATTCTTTTGGGATAGATAGAAAGGAATATGTTTAGGAATGTTTATTATATTCCGTAGCATTCCATAATAGAGTTTGATGTCATCTTATCTTATAAATAATCTTATTTAGGGTTATTCTATTCTCATTTTTGTCGATACGAGTGAATTCGTATCGATGGAGCTGATTGATTTCTTTGAGCATTCTTGTTGCATTCCTTTGAGAGTTGTGAATCCTGTTGAAGGGATCCACAACAATTGGCTCGTTGTGAGCATTCTGAGATTTTTATTTTTGATGTTGCTTTTGTGAGTATTTGTTTGTTACTCACAATCTTGAGATGCATTTGATTTGAGATGGATTGACTTATTTGATATTAAGTCCAATCCTTTGTTTTATAGATCCTATTGTATATTTAGATTTCCTATTTTGATTGGTTCCTTATTTCTGTCACTTTGGAATGTTAATGACGATTCCAAAGCTTCTAAATTCACTCTTAAGTATCGAGATGTTGATGACATATCTCGAATTCCAGTCAAGGTGGCCTTGTTGAGTTTTGATGAGTCCATTTGGGTTTGATATCCAATCGGCAAATTGAGTTTTAAATTAACCTTATTCCTAGCTGTTAGCCTTCGGCTATCCTTCCACGAGGACTTCCACTAAGGAATGGGTGAGTTACTTGATTGTTCGAGCTTGATTGAGTTTATTATTCAATTTCTTTGAGTTATCCTTTTTCGGATACTCAATCGGTGTTATCCTTTGTAGCATTACTTTGTTTGAAGTAATGATTTGTTGTTTGTGTGCTTCTTCTTCTTTGAGAAGAATATCTTGCTTATCTTGTGTCTTGGTAATATCTGTGAGCATCTTGTCATCTTGTAGAAGTTGACGAACATTCCATTTTCTTCTGTTGATTTTGAGAATTGAGTATTCTAGGAATATCTCGATGCATTCTCTTAATGTTCTTTGATTTGAGTTTTGAAGCTATATAAATATGGGTTTTAAAGAGAAATTTGAGCTTTGAGATATAAATATATATATATATATATATATATAAAATAAAAGAATATTTTGAGAATATATTTTATAAGAGTAATATTACTTTTATAGAAATAATTTGAGAGTGTTGGGTTGTCCATCAAGTAGTTAAGAGTTCTTGTCGATACGCCTGATCAACGTTATCGATATGAATCTCCTAAATGCTATGATGAGGCAATCAGACACGATGGTTTGTGGTTTAAAAAAAATGAGATTTTGAAAATAATATTTGAGATTAAATATTAAATTTATTTTTGAATGGTAATTGCAGTCATTGATTTTAGAGAAGAGTAATACAGTGGCGAGGCAGTTTTGATCGTTCGATCAACTCTGCAGCCAACAGATATATTTATTAGAGACTCAATGGCGAGGCAATGCCATTTATTTATTTATTTTTAAATTATAAAGATGAGAATATAAATGAGATTATTATTATTTTTTTGTCATGCTTTATTGGAAGTCTATTTTGAGATTTTAGAATCTATATTTTATACATTGGATGTTTAGGAGAAGAGTTATAAGAGAATTTGAAGATTGTTTCTTTAAATCTATTTAAGTGGTTTAATAGAAAGAGTAAAGAGAATTTAAACCCTTAATTTAATTTGAGGAATATTATTATGGATTTACAAATTTCTTTGGAAATTAATTTTGAAGTAAGAGAAGAAATTTGGACTTTTAATTTGACTTTAAAAATTTTCAAATGTTGGAAATTGAGATTTAAAATTTAAAAGATGCTGAGATTTAAAAATTCTAAATATCTTGGATTAAAAGTTAATTCGAGCCTATTTCCTTGTTTCTTGAGTATATTATATCTTTGAGCTATTATTAACGACGTGCTTTTTTCACGATCGTTCGAGTGGGTGGTCTTGTGAGAAGCCATCTTGTGATTTATCAATCTTGTATATTGTGTTTATCTTGTTATGAGGATGTTCTTTCCGTATTATTATGCGGAAAATTTTGTTGATGATCTTCTTTATTGTTTAGAGTTCGGGTTTGAGTGAGTTTGATCCCGACGCTATTCATAGAGTTTTGAGCAATCAATCATTTTCGATTGATTATTTGTTGAGCATCCTATTGAGTTTTGATTCAAAACAGGAGATCTTCGAAATTCTTTCGAATTGCTTGGAAAATTCGATGGTTTACTAATCACTATATTAGCGTATGTTAGGCCATTGAATTAACCCAGTGAGTTTTTCCTTGTTTCTTTCTACCATTCTATATTGAGAGTATGAATGATTTGGAAATCGAGCTTGTCTTTATCCTTCGATGATTGTATCCTTAGTGCTGTTTACAGCCTTTCCCTCTAGAAATTGCGAGACGCAATTTTGTTAAGGAGGGGAGTCTGTAACAACCCTGTTATTGGAGATTACTGATGATATTAAATTATAATGATAGTTATAATTTAATATGGTAAATAAAATGTAATGAAGAAATAAATTTGGTTTAAATTGCGTATTTCAAACAAACAATAAGTATGAAGTTAAATACTGGGTTTAAAATTCATTGTTTGGTATTTTGGTTAAATAAAATGGAAAATATTGGAATTTAGGTAAATTTGAGTTAATAAATTTACCAAGTAATGTATTTCAACATTTAATTGTCGAAATAAATGCAAATTGATGGAAATAAAGTTTTAAAAACTTTATTTTGAGGTATTGGAGTGAAATTAGTCCACTACTGTATTTTAACTAAGTCAATAAGATAATATTGATAATTATTGTCAATATTAGCCTTTTATTGAATATAAAAGGAAAAATATGAAGAAAACATGTCTTTTAATAAAATAAAAGATGAAATATTGTGAAAAAAATATTATTTTGTTGTTTTAAAAGTGTTAGAATGATTTGTTAAAATTTATTTGGGTAAGATAATAAATTTTGATAAAGTTATATTTTGAAAATAGTGTTTTTACACTAAAATTATGCAAATTGTAAAACACTGTTAAAATGGGGATTTATTGTTAAAAATTATATTTATTGTTCAAATAAATTTTATTTTATCACAATAACTATTTCATTTCAAAAACAAATTGATCAATGCATTTTATTTGGCTTGAAAATGAGTTGTTATATGCATATAGTGTTAAATTAAGTGGAAATATATACATAACTTCATTTTTCCTAAGGTTTTATTTGGGCTTTGAGGGTTTGGATAGGATCCAAAGCCCATTCTTTAGATCCTTCTGGTTGAGAAAAGAATTGTACGTAAATTATTTCTTCTTCTTCCTAAAGCATACATACAGTAAAACCTAAAAGAGAAAACAATGGCTGCCTTCTAAACCTAATTTCCACCCTACTTTTCTGAAATTAAAAGGGATAATCACCTAAACTAAGAAGAGAAAGGTAATCCCCTTCCAATACCAAATAGTTTTCATCAAAATCTGAGAATTTGAGATGTAATTTTTTTTTAATTGCTTATGTTGTTTTGCATGTTTATTTTCTAGCTTGTACAGGTTCTTAAGGCTTCTTTCTTCACAAAAGATCACAAATTCCTATCAAATATTTGCTAGATCTTGCTGAAACAATTTGGTAAGCGAGGTAAGAGTTTCTTACAGCAAGCTAAGGAAAAAAAATCAAATTTTGTTATCAATTTGTTGATGGAATTGCTTAATTTATCAAATTCGTTTTCTGTTTTGCTGGCTGAAAAAGCCCCATGTTCAAAAATTCGTATCTTCTTCAATTTACATTGAATGAACTTGAATTTTTGATATGTTACAGTACTTGGATTGTCCAATGTTACTGGAAATTTTCAATGAATTTAGAGTTGTTTTGACTTGGAAAATTTATGCTTGAAATTGGCCAAAAACTGATCTTTGATTTCTGGCCGAAAATACATCACTTTAGAAAATTCATATCTCCTTCAATTCATAGCCAATGAAACTCAGTTTTTGATATGTTGTTGTAGCCGTGGTACTCTGCACTTCTGAAAATTTTCACTTAATTATGAGTTAATTTGCTATAAGAAACTATTGCTTGAAATTGGTCAAAAACCGACCTCTGTGTATTGGCCGAAAATAGGTCATGTTAGAAAAATCATATCTTTTTCAAATCGTAGCATATTAATCTCAGTTTTTGATATGTTGTTGTAGTCGGGGTACTCTACACTTGTGGAAATTTTCACTTAATTATGAGTTAATTTGCTATAGTAAACTATTGCTTGAAATTGATCAAAAACTGACCTCTGTGTATTGGCCGAAAATAGGTCATATTAGAAAAATCATATCTTTTTCAATTCTAGGCAAATTAATCTCAGTTTTTGATATGTTGCATAAAATTAGTTGCTCAATGTTTTTGAAACTTTTCATGGAATTATGAGCAATTTTGTTATAGATAATCCTTATTTCAAAACAGCTAAAAATCTTGTTTTTTTAGGCTTGCTGAAAAGAGCTATGTTTGAAAAAATCATGACTCTTTCATTTTGTAGCGAATTGCTCCAAATTTTGGATATGTTATTGTCATCATGAGGTCGTATAACGCAGAAAAATAACACTGAAATCTGGGTTGTTTTGATAATCCAAACGACTGTCCAAAGTCAGCCAAAAACTCAGTTTCTTGGTTGATTTTCTTTTGCTTCTAATAGTACTTCCGTTAACCGTTTCACTATATATTTCGATGATTCTGAGTATTGTATGAATTAGTTGATGATGACTGTTTAAATCTTTTATCCGACCATGATTGGCTTGTTTTGAAAATTTTAAGAATTTAAATTTTATTTAAATTCTGTATCAATCTAAATATCGATAAATGTCGATATTTGAAAATTTTGGTGGTTTTAATTGATTTTTGATTTCGAATAAATTTATGTAAATTCTTTATAAATTATGGTTGATTAAATAAATGTTTTTAAGACATTTTAAAGTGCTTTTAAGCAATTATTTTTTTTAAGTATTTTATAAATAGAAAATCTATTTAATAAACGGATTTTCCTTATATAACTTATTTAAAAATCTCTAAAAATTGGTTAAAAATCATGTTTTCTTTATAAAATTATTCTAAATATATTATAGCCTATTTGGATGATTTTCAGCATATAAAAATAAGATATTAAGAGATGTTGATATTTTTACCTGCCGAGGACATGAGGCAGGGCTGTTATGATGAATTGATGATGGTTGTGATGTTTGAGATGGACTTTTACTTGTCGATGAAACGAGACAAGTTTTGATGTCACTTTAAACTCATCAAAGTATGAGAAACGATGAGTTGGGTACTTTACACTCGCCAATGAGCCGAGGCGATGTATGTTTGATTTGGGTTTTTATGATTGTTTTCTAATGTGGCATCGACAGACGATTAGTAAACCAATAGGTGCGAATGTATGGTATGGGACATACATTAACACCCATTGGGTTCCTATTCGAGATGTTGTGACACATTCAAGATGTTATTAGTACTACAAACCGAGTATAAGATTGGAATCATTACGATGTTCTTGATGTCATTTCTAGATTCCAATCATCATGATGTTTGCTCGGATTTTATGATTTGGGTGTCATCACGATGTTCGACTATAGTCAATCAAGATGATCACGATGCTAAGATGTTAATGACCCCAAGTCATCACGATGTATGGTACCAAATAATAGTAGTACTAGTCAAGATGAAAAGCACGTGCAATTTTCTATGAAGTTTTCTATGTTTGATTTCACCTTTTTGTGATGTTGTTATTTGAATACGGCCTTGAGTATGAAATGGGCTGCATTTATATTAAGCTATATGGTGATTTCGATTATGATTGCCTTTAACTCTTATTGAGTTCTTATGGTAGATTATGATGATTTGATGTTTCTTTATGAGTTTATTATAAGGTTCTCATTCCTTATCCACTTTATTTAGAGATGTCCTTAAGAGAAACCATATGCATGTTACTTATTGAATTCCTTTGAAATACATAGATGAATCCCCGATGCCCCTTTCTTATGAATGATATGATGAATAACATGTCGTTCCATTGGCAACAACGGAGTGAATCTCACCATTCCGCTTGTTATTGAGATCCTTACTACTGATAAGTTTAGCTTGCCTGACCCGTGTGTTTTTCACTCGGGTCAGACCGAGTTGCAGGTTAGTTTGGATTGATTCGCTTCTTGGATCAGCTTGATCGCTTTTGTTGGACTTATCATTTTGGCTTGGATGTCATTTTGAGTCGTCTGCTTTTATGTGTCATATTGTATATTATTTTGTGGGATGGGTGTATATGTGATTTGGTAGTCCATGCTACTTATATATGATGTATTATTATGGAGATGTATGGTGATGTATGTATGTATGTATGTATATACACACTCTGATCTGGGTTTGCTGTTCCGTGACTGATATTTTCTATCTGCATGTATATTACATTATTTCTGAAATGGTCCGAATCCACCATAGTGTGCATTAGTTATGGACTAATCGTGTCTACCACTTATGAGGTAATGAAAAAAAAATCAAGACATAATTGACATGCTTAGTTCTTAACTAACGTATTACTATGATGGTCGCCCTTAACCAGCCCTATTCTCTGCATTAGTAGACAGGATTGCTTAGTAATTCTCTTTACTAATGTAGGTCTCGGGGTGGGGCGTTACACATTTACTATAACAACAGTGTTATAATCTACCATTTCCTTCTATTTCTCGAAAACGTCTATTTCAACAATGAATGTTGAAATCTATGGTTTCGATGGTTAATACATTTTAAAACATCTTTAGATCGTTTTAATTATATTTAAAACATCACATCCAAAACATTTTCTTTAATATATTATTCACTATTCAAAAACGTGAATATACTTGTTAACCAATTTCATCATTTCTATTCCTTTTATTTGAAAGGATTATTCACTGTCTAAAACGTGAATATAACTCCATTAACAAGTTACAACAATTTACTTATCAAAATAAGTAGTTTGTGGATTTATAAAACAATGTTTATAAATTCTATTTCTATTTATTTTATAACAACTTCCTTTTATAATTTCCTTTATCAATCTATTCAATTTCATATCTCAAATGATGTACTAAAAGTTCATATTATAAGTTAAATACTTATAATTTATTTGTTTACAAAAACGTTCTTTTAAACTTCCCAAATTTATAAATCTTATAACTTATAAGATTCATTTATTTATCCAAAATCTATTCTTTTAATAACTCTACAAATTTTATAAACCTACTGCTTATAAAATTCCATTTATAACTTCACCGTTTATAATTCTATAAATTTCATTCACTTATGAAATTCATTCCCAATTCATTCTAACACTTATAAAAGCTCGTTTTACAATTCCAATATTTTTAATTTATAAATATCAATTTATAAATCTTTTATATGGATCAATTTATATTATTCTTTTAAAACGTCTTTAAACTCCATTATAATTTCATCATTTTGATTTATAAAATAATCAAATTTCATAAATCCTATTTTTAAACTTTTTATAATAAATTCAGAAATCCCAGTTTAAACTATTTTATAAAATCATTAATCCCATATTTTCAAAAATCAACTTTTATCTGTATTTCTCAAAAATCATATTTTTTATAACATTAAAATTT
This sequence comes from Allium cepa, assembly GCA_030765085.1. Taxonomy (NCBI): domain Eukaryota; kingdom Viridiplantae; phylum Streptophyta; class Magnoliopsida; order Asparagales; family Amaryllidaceae; genus Allium; species Allium cepa. The sequence goes on along the minus strand of CM060939.1, from coordinate 209,685,615 downwards.
TAACGTTTTAAAATAAATCAATTCGAAAATTTAATAAAACGTATAATTTCAAGAATCACTTTAAAATTTCTTAAAAATCAAAATCGTCATTTTTAAACTTCAAAAATGGATCTGATGATGCAACATACCAAATAGTCAATCACGACTTCCAAACATCATATATCGATATGATAATCAATCAAATATCACAATATCTAAAATAAATTAAATACTGGTGAGGAATCCAGTTGGATCTCTCCAACCTGTTTCCCTGCATCACAGACATTAGCACAATACCAATTCCGCTTCAAGACGGAATATCGCGGTATATGGGATTTATAAAATATTATCCGCTTAATAGGCGGCGCAATAGGGTCTCATCCGCTATAAAATGCGGGAAATCAATCAACTGCAATATATATATATGCCAATATATATATATATTGCTATATACAATATAATACCAATTCCACTTCAAGGTGGAATATCGCGGTATATGTGTGTAATAAATAACATCCGCTTACTAACGGCGTATAATGTCTATTTCAATCCAATATATATATATATATATATATATACACACATAACAATCATCATACAAGCATTCAATCAACACAACTAAACAATTTCAAATTTAACTATTTAAAATTGAAATAAAACCTTTTTTTTAGTGAGAAGTTCTCACCTTTGCTTTTTATTTTACGATCCATTTCCATCTTGACTCGATTTTCTTGATTTATAGACCTTGTATAAATATTGTACAATTCATTAATATTCGAACAGATCGAATAATAAATTTTCATTTAATAATTTTTTGATTCATCGGTGATTTTCTTTTTAAATCAATTTCTTTTAAATAATTATAAAAAATTAAGTTTTAATCTAAATTCCCTTTAAATAAATCATTTTATCCAATAAATTAAATTCCTATTAGGTAAATTAAATTAGCCAATGATTTTATTAATATTCAAAAAATTCAAATCACCAATTATCGTTTAATAGATTTAATTAAATAATTATTTAAATCCAAAATTAAAAATAAGCAGACTGTAATCCTTTCAGTGTTTTCTGTAAATATATAAACCTGCATAAACTTTACCATTATAAAAACTCCTATATTATATTTTCAAAATATCTTAGTAAATAAAATCAATATTTCCAAGATCTCATATATCTATATATATAATTTAAAAACTACTTATGTATATTTTCACTGTATACATATATTTATAAATATCAATTTTATATATTTTTTTGTTTTGAATACAAATTATAATAATAATTAAAACTACCTCACAGCTGGCTCGAGAATCCCACCATCACCTTGCAACCCCGACAACCCCCAATCGAGCACGCATCATCGGCTGACAAAGCCGACCCCAACGCCGCTGCCCTATCTCAATCTCGAGCCCCCCCCCCCCCCCTGTTGTTGCCGAAACTCTTCAATCCATCGAACAACTCCACCTGCTCGTTCGCTTGCTATTGCCGCCGCGAATCACGACCCCCCTCTAATCGCGTCGCGACCATTGAACCTCGCGCGCCTCGACTTATTCGCGAGCACCACCTCTTGATTGCTCGTGCGAGCATGCACAGTGCTCGAGTTCGATGATGCCGATCTCCTCCTCACGATTTACTCTTCTTCTTTTTTCCTGAGTCGAATAGGGGATTTGATTCTTTGAATTGGGAAGGAGAGGAGGAACAAACTAAATTTGGTTAGGGAAAAAAGATCTCGTGCCCTTTTATTTTTTTCTTCCTTTGCTCGGCCATTTTCATTTCTTTTGAGATTCAAATTTTTTTTTTGTACAGATAAAGGGAGAAGGTATTTAAAAACGAACTGAGGCATGCTTTACACGATCTTTTCCACAATCTCTTCACGATTTCAGGCGTGATTTTAGGAGATGACGTGCTGATGTTTTAAATTTGAATTTAAATATAAATTCACTTTGTTTCAATACAAATTTCAACGCGTTTATGTGTCATATTCTCACATAACAACTCCGATCGAGACGAAATTTGAAATCCGGTAATAATTTAATATTACGGACCCAATGGAACTGGTTTTGTCGAATTCCGAGACTGTGCCTCGGAAGGCTATTTTTAAATATCGATTCAAACGATATAATTTCAAAACTGAACAATTCACTTTCAAATCCAATTCTGAAGCTTCTATTATCTTCGGTATTATCAATATGAATTTTACAAGTCTCTGAAATATTTTAATCAGCTTAAAATTAAAGATTCAAATTTTTATTCAACTTTCAATAGATTAAATTCTAAAATTTAATCGCCAAATTCAAAGTTATATTAGGAATTCAAGCTAAACCAATTTTCAAATATTTAAAATTAATTAAATACTTCCAAACTAAATTGTTCAAAATTCTGGGTCGTTACAATCTTCCCCCCTTAAAAGAATTTCGTCCCGAAATTACAAGTTAAGAAGAATGCCCTTATCCCGTCTATTATTTTTCACAATCCAAATAGTTTTATCAACTTTCTAAAACAAATCTTTTTTTATTATTAGAGATTCATTATTATTTCAACTAGCTTTCCAATTTCAATTATAAGTTTCAAACAACATTGTTCTCCTAACAATTCAAATTTAAATTTAAATTTTAACTTTCTAAATTTTCTCAAAAATTTTCTAACACCCTAAATTTTCGAAAAATTTCGCCAGCGTCTCCTTTGCGCAGCTAGCTCAGTACGACTACAAAATGGCACCACGGCCCCTCAGAATCAAAAAGAAAAGAGAAAGCCAAGTGGCTGGAGAAGAAAATCATCGAATTTCATACTGAAATTGAAATACGTACCTTTTTGTCGAGCAATTCAATTTTATCTTTGAAATCAAAATCTCAATTCCATTTCTTTTAATATACCTGTATATCCTGCTAGTCATAATATCCAATTCCAACATTCAAACCATTTTGCCAATTCCATTACAAAATTTTTAACATATCCTTCTTATACATTTTTACTTCACTATTGAAGTTACATATTTATTTTCATTCATTTCAATTTCAATTCAATTCCATTCGCTTATATTCATTCAATTTGGTTTAACACCATCACTTTCAATTGGTTTAATTAAATTGATTTTCATTCAATTATTCATTTCAATTTCATTTGGATTCAATTCACAATTTCAATTCTATTTGAATTCAATTCATAATTTAAATTCCATTCATTAGTCCATGAATTAATAATTTATCAAGTTAGTTTACTTGAATTCAATCCATTTTATTTTATTTTCTTCAAGTTTTGATTTTTATTCAATTTGATCAAATCAAATCTCATTTCATCATTCATTTCCAATTCATTTATTTACAATTTATTTTACCAATCCCAATTGTATATGAATTCATTTCCTTACATATATTTTTTTAATCCATGTTTATAAATTTCATTTGTCAAATGAATTTATCTCCAATCTTTGGTTATACATTTTATTTCTTACTTAATTCCATATAATAATGATAATAATTTTGTAAAGACCCGTAAATCCGTACTCCTTGAATAAACACTAATCTCCATTGATTAATTCAAGATGAACGAAAATACGAACCCTTAGGGGTTTAAGAAAAATTTAGAAAAAGAAAAAGGCAGAAGAAGATAGAAGATAGAGGGAAAAGAAAATAGAAATTTTTTAAAATAGAACGGAACAGAAAAAAACAACAGAACACCATCAGAATCTCACAATTCGCAGCGGAACAACATATAATAATAAATGAATAATCTTTAAACAAAGAACTATATCAGTTATTACATTACATTACATTTCATTTCATTACATCAGAGTGTACAACAACAAACAACAAACAGCGGAAAAGAAATACTATATAAACTAGTAATACGCCATGCCATCCAACTTGCCTCTAGCAATTCCTGAATATCCAGAATATCCTGATAAACCTTAACTCTTGACTGCCCGTGTGGAAATTGGTGGGCACCCAAAGTTTAGGAAGGAAAACAATAAACTCCGAGTCAGTCATGTGACTGGTGTGAGAACTCAAAACAGTTTATTTATCTTTAAAATCAAAATAGAGGAATATTTTTAAATTCAATTCGCAATGCTTTTAAAAATGAGACTACCATAAGGCCTCCCGCACACACACACAATGCAAACGCAGAATCGGAGGAGATTTCTCCTTATGATAGTCAAAGATGCTTGATACGCATTTAAAATAACATTTGATATTATTACTAGTGCATAGTGTAGGGGAAAAATTCATTTTGAAAGTAGAATATAAATCTTAGCCAACATACGACCATTATCGTATGCCTACTATAGCTACCATCCAAACAGTGTTGCGACACCATAAGTGAATGATAGGTTCTACAACTAATACCGTACAAGTTTCGTATTGTTTCTTTGGATTTCCAACAAATGGTCAGGCCAAGGAACTTCCCATTGCCACATGAGAATGCCTCTGGAAAGACATCCCCGAGAACCAAACCGGAACTCTGCCAACACAAGGCCGGGTTACCCCTAACTGGGTAACTACTGACACGAGCACGCCATTCCCCGATCGTAAACGACCTTTCTCACGGGATCTCGATAACCAACAACCACAAAGTAATAAATTCGCAGTAACCACATAGGTTAAATATCTGGCCTCCATACCATGATACCACCTCTATCCAGAAGGAAATGCACATACCCTAAAGGAGCTACCCCTCATAACCTTGCCGCATCTTTCCTGTTTTGACCATTTCCGGGGTGTGAGGCTCGACGAAGTCACGTCCACAAAAACATACTTTATACAAAAGCCATGCTTTGGGTCAACAAATGATCATAGAAATGATCACCAGGATAGACGATCAAATAAATGATCCTATCACAAATAATCAACACAATGATCATTTACAGCAACACTCAGCATGTCACATTACCAAATTGGGAATATATCGCTGATAACTTCAACTATATAACCTCTGAGCTCGTACGTCTCAGAGAAGGGTGTTAAGCTAAAAGAATAAATTCTCCGCCACCAACAGAAATATATTTGAAAGAAATCGGCTTTATATCTCAACTTGTAATGTCAGACATACAATCCATACAAGTCTGTTCCGGGATCGAACAAAACCGAAGGCACTTACAAAGAAGTCCTTGCAATCCGGATATCCACAATCCTGATCGGATTCCCCATCACATATGGAGAACTCTATACCGCAGCTACTCGGTGCAGAGTCAATCGACAGGTCATCCTATCGCTCTCGCAAATACCGGGTCTTCAACACCGATCTTCAATGCTATTCACAACGACGTATCACATATTCGGAATGGGTTATACGACCCCATGGTCCTTTCCCGGTTAACCCGAATAGTGAGCGCTTATTCAAAAATAAGTGTGGCATTCAAATTCAAACAATTCACATCAATTACCCATTCAAAGGGAAATATTGATAGTCGGTTATTGAACTATCAATGGATATGCACAACATCACCAGATTCCAAATAATTTTCCAAATTATTTATTTTCCCAAATATCTTTACAAGATATATATAATTTTCACACTTCAAAAATAAATCAATATTTATTTTTAATCAAATTCCACTTTTCATTTATAAATTCCTTAGTGAATTTAAGATCCAAAATATCTATGAATATTCGATTTCAATTATTCATTTCAATTTATCTTCAAAAAGATAAGTTCTCAAAATATTCACTTTATATTGGAAAAACATTTCCATACTTATTTATTCATAAGTAATTCACTAATTTTATTTATTTTCAACACTTGGAAAATATTCAATATACTTAAATCGAGATTAAGTATATATTTCATTCTTTAAGGAAATCATTCTCTTAAACATATTTATTTGGGCCAAAACGAATGTTACGTAAAACATCGTTACGACAACCCAAAATCACTAGTATAGGGATTCGAAATTAAAATAGATATATAAATCCCAATACTATGCAAAACATTTCCTTTCGGAAATCATTTACTATAACAACAGTGTTAGAGTCTACTATTTCCTTCTATTTCTCGAAAACGTCTATTTCAACAATAAATGTTGAAATCTATGGTTTCGAATCTCAACACAATTAAAACATCGTTAGATCGTTTTAATTCTATTTCAAATATCACATTCAAAACAATTTCTTTAACATCTTATTCACTATTCAAAACTTGAATATACTTTGTTAACAATTTTCATCCTTTTATTCATTTTATTTAAAAGGATTATTCATAGTTCAAAACGTGAATATAACTCCATTAATAGGTTTCAACAATTTACTTATCAAAATAAGTCGTTTGCGAATTTATAAAACAACGTTTATAAATTCCATTTCTATTTATTTTATAACAACTTCCTTTTATAAGTTCCTTTATTAACCTATTCGATTCATAACTCAATTATGAACTAAAGGTTCATATTATAAATTAAATGCTTATAAAACGATTATTTTACAGAATCGTTCTTTTAACTTCCCAAATTATAAATCTTATAACTTATAAGATTGTTTATTTATCCAAAATTCATTCTTTCAATAACTTTAGAAATCTTATAAACCTACTGTTTATAAAATTCCATTTATAACTTCACTGTTTAAAATTCTATAAATTCCATTCAATTATGAAATTCATTTTCACTTCATTCAAACACTTATAAAAACTCGTTTTATAATGTCCATATTTCAATTTATAAATATCCATTTATAAATCTCTTAATATAAATCAATTTATATTATCATTTTAAAACGTCTTTAATCTCCTTTATTATTTCACCATTTTGATTAATAAAATAATTAAATTTTATAAATCCTATATTTAAACTTTTCACAATAAATTCTAAAATCCCGATTAAATTATTTTATAAAATCATTAGCATTATATCCTTAAAAATCAGTTTTTTTTAACTATATTTCCAAAAAATCATAATTTTTATAACTTTAAAATTATAACGTTTATTTATATAAAATGGATCAATTCCAAAATTATTTTATAAAACGTATACTTTCAAAAAATCACTTTAAAATCATTTTAAAATCCCAAAATCTGGGTCCAATGATGCTACATATCAAATAGTCAATCACGACAACAACGATATCATATATCGATATGATAATCCATCAAATATCAAAATATCTGAAATCAAATAAATACTGTTGAGGAATCCAGTTGGATCCCTCCAACCTATTTTCCTGCATCCACAAACATTAGCACAATACCAATTTCGCTCCAGTACGAAATTATCGCGGTATATGGTATTTAAATATTATCCGCTTAATAGACGGCGCAATAGGGTCTCATCCGCTAAACAAAAAATGCGGGAAATCAATAACTCCAATATATACATATGCCAATATAAATATATTGCTATTATATATAATACCAATTTCACTGTTTATGAAATATTCGCGGTATATGTTTTTAATAAATAACATCCGCTTACTAACGGCGTATAATGTCTATTTTAACAATCAATAGATATCAATCATCATTCAAACATGCATTCAAATATTTTAAATCTAACTATTTAAAATAGAATCGAAACTGATTCGATTGAGTGAGAAGTTCTCACCTTGATTTTAAATTCCGTTTTAGCGATTTATTTCGAATAAAATTAAACGGACGTTTAATTTTACCCAAAATTCTCACTAACTCCAAACGACTCCAATCCAATTTCATCGCGTAGTGCTCGTCCATACGATTCCAACGCAACTGGTTTCGCGTGTTTTTGACCTCGTATGAAAAAGTTATGCATTTATGAAGTTACACGAATTTATTTAAACTAATTACAACATTAAATAACTAATTTTCAACCTAAACTTAATCAAGGCCGTAGGATCCAGCACTCCACCATCATCACCGTGCGTTCATCATCCCTTCCTCACGCAATCCATCTCCAGATACCCACGAAAAAAAAAACGAACCCATACAAAGATATTAGGGTTAGAAATTCAAGCCTCTTCACTCGATTAAAACCCGATCAGAGAGCGCCGTCGTGTAGCCCAACCCCACCACCATGCTCGGCCAGAGCACAGGCCAACTCGGCCTCACCCACGGCCTTGAATTGCGTGCCGAACCTGTAGAGAACGCGGCCAATTTTTGTTGTCTCTGGTCGACGATTCGACGAAGTAGTCGTTGGATGTCTTCGTCTCTCCACCCTCTACGTTTTGCTAGTTGAAATCGAAGCCTAACAGGGAGTGGATGAGGAGATAATTAAGGGGAAACGGTGGAAGATGCCGGCCATTCATTTAGAAAGTGGCGGCTGCAGATGTAAATTAGGGTTTTAAGTTATATATTTTTTTTTTTTTTGAGATTTATGGTGTATTTATAGGAAAAATTCGAACACTATTCATCCGGAAATCCCGAACTCCGATTTACGCGCCGTAACCAGCGTTTCTAGGGTTTACCCCGCGTTCCGGACACAATGGAACAGGTTTCGGAAGCTAATTCGGACATCTGTGCGAGTTATGGCTATAAACGTTCAATTTAAATTAAACCGATTTAAACCGATTTCTAGGCGTTTTAATTTGTAACGGACAAACGGTAAATCCAATCGACTTGAAATTTGAAACCTTACAATAATTTCACATTACGGATCCGATGAAACTAGTTTCGTCGAAATCCGAGACTTTTTGAAAAATGGCTATTTTCACTCGTCAAATTTAAATTAAAAACAATTCGATGCGTTTCGAGCTGCCAGGCTCAAACGGTAACTCCGATTGACCCGAAATTTGAAATCCGGTAATAACTAACTATTACGGATCCAATGGAACTGGTTTCGTTCAATTCTGAGACTGTTCAAAAATTGACTATTTTCACTAGTCGATTTTAATATTAAAATATTCAATTTTCACAAATTAACTTTTAATTCGATTTTTAAAAGTTCTAAAATATCGTTCTAACTTCCATATGATAAAATAAAATTTTACATATCATTTTCAATCATATTTAACCCAATTTTCAATTATTTTCATAATTTAACGTATTAAATTATCGATTTAATTATTCAATTAAATCCAATAATTCAAATAAAAATTTATTCGACTTATAAATTCACTTATTAATATTTAAAATTAATTAAATATTAAAATTTTAATTTAATAAAATTCTGGGTCGTTACAATCTTCCCCCCTTAAAAGAATTTCGTCCTCGAAATTAACAAGTAAGAAAAGTTACAGAATCTATTAATTTTCCAAAATTCATAGTTAAACTTCTTACGATAACTTACTAAATTTTCAAATCATACTTAGTTATCTTTTTAAAAGCAACTACTATTGTTTAACTTTCAATTCCAAAATCAAAGTTTAAGTTTTCAAAATTTTCCAATTTTCTCAAAAAATTTCTAACGCCTTAAATTTTCGGAAAAATTCGCCATAGTCTCCTTTGCGCGGCTCGATCCGAAAAAAAATGACAGTCTATATATCACAAATATACATCTCATCAAGTAATGAGGCATCCCGAAGGGAAAAAGTATAAAAGTACGATATTTAATCCGAGATATGTACCATATATTTTGTTAGCAAGCATATACGGCTAATATAGCGCGAAAGCGAGCTCCAAATGCGAAGCAAACGCGATCCGCACCTACTAAACACTCAACAAACAACACGAGAACATGCATATATGAAAATAATCTCAACATACAACATATAGTAACATAATTACTATATATGCCAACATAGCAAATGCATTCAATAGCAATATATATTCAACCATCAACCAACTATCATCCATAACCAAATCAATATTCATTCATATTCTTATTAATATTCAATGAATTGGGTTTTCAATTTAATCACATTTGATTCATTTACATTGGGTTTACTAACATTCATTCTCAATTAGTTTATATTCACTAATTCATATTCAAGTTGGTCCACTTCCAAATCAAATTCAATTCTATTCAAATTTATTTACTTCTAATTTGAATTCAATTACATAGCTTTAAATTTCACTAATTCACTTTCATTAATACTTAATGAATTATATACAATCAACTAACAACCATATATCAACCAAACAATCAACTTATATACACTTTAATAATTTTGAAAAATTATTCCTTTATACATAAAATATAATCAAGGTAAAATTATTTCATTTACCCAATTTAAAATAATACTGTGTCGAATTGTTCTATTCAAGTGTTTATAGATCCCTATCAACAACGTTAATTACTCGTATTAACCATAATCTATATACCACTCAACAAACCAATCATCACAATATAAAACAATTTTTATATTCACTAACAAATACGCTCTCATAGCTATTATTACTCTCAAACTCATTCTAGAGTACTGCTGACTCTATCTCTAATGAGTAATACCCAACAGAACCATGGTTGTCGCTCAACCATATGCTCTAATACCAACTGTAAAGACCCGTAAATCCGTACTCCTTGAATAGACACTAATCTCCATTGATTAATTCAAGATGAACGAAAATACGAACCCTTAGGGGTTTAAGAAAAATTTAGGAAAAGAAAAAGGCAGAAGAAGATAGAAGATAGAGGGAAAAGAAAATAGAAATTTTTTAAAATAGAACGGAAAAGAAAAAAACAACAGAACACCATCAGAATCTCACAATTCGCAGCGGAACAACATATAATAATAAATGAATAATCTTTAAACAAAGAACTATATCAGTTATTACATTACATTACATTTCATTTCATTACATCAGAGTGTACAACAACAAACAACAAACAGCGGAAAAGAAATACTATATAAACTAGTAATACGCCATGCCATCCAGCTTGCCTCCAGCAATTCCTGAATATCCAGAATATCCTGATAAACCTTAACTCTTGACTGCCCGTGTGGAAATTGGTGGGCACCCAGAGTTTAGGAAGGAAAACAATAAACTCCGAGTCAGTCATGTGACTGGTGTGAGAACTCAAAACAGTTTATTTATCTTTAAAATCAAAATAGAGGAATATTTTTAAATTCAATTCGCAATGCTTTTAAAAATGAGACTACCATAAGGCCTCCCGCACACACACACAATGCAAACGCAGAATCGGAGGAGATTTCTCCTTATGATAGTCAAAGATGATTGATACGCATTTAAAATAACATTTGATATTATTACTAGTGCATAGTGTAGGGGAAAAATTCATTTTGAAAGTAGAATATAAATCTTAGCCAACATACGACCATTATCGTATGCCTACTATAGCTACCATCCAAACAGTGTTGCGACACCATAAGTGAATGATAGGTTCTACAACTAATACCGTACAAGTTTCGTATTGTTTCTTTGGATTTCCAACAAATGGTCAGGCCAAGGAACTTCCCATTGCCACATGAGAATGCCTCTGGAAAGACATCCCCGAGAACCAAACCGGAACTCTGCCAACACAAGGCCGGGTTACCCCTAACTGGGTAACTACTGACACGAGCACGCCATTCCCCGATCGTAAACGACCTTTCTCATGGTATCCCGATAACCAACAAACACAAAGTAATAAATTCGCAGTAACCACATAGGTTAAATATCTGGGCTCCATACCATGATACCACCTCTATCCAGAAGGAAATGCACATACCCTAAAGGGAGCTACCCCTCATAACCTTGTCGCATCTTTCCTGTTTTGACCATTTCCGGGGTGTGAGGCTCGATGTAACGACCCAGAATTTTTAATAATTAAAATTTGAATATTTAATTAATTTTAAATATTAATAAGTGAAATTATAAGTCAAATAAATTTTTATTTGAATTATTGAATTTAATTGGATAATTAAATCGATAATTTAATACGTTAAATTATGGAAATAATTGAAAATTGAGTTAAATATGATTGAAAATGATTTGTAAAATTTTATTTTATCATATTGAAGTTAGAACGATATTTTAGAACTTTTAAAATTGGATTAAAAGTTAAATTGTGAAAATTTAATATTTTAATATTTAAATCGACGAGTGAAAATAGTCAATTTTTGAACAGTCTCAGAATTGAACGAAACCAGTTCCATTGGATCCGTAATAGTTAGTTATTACCAGATTTCAATTTTCGTGTCAATCGGAGCTATCGTTTGATCGTGGCAGCTCGAAACGCATCGATTTATTTTTAATATTAATTTAGCGAGTTAAAATAGCCATTTTTCAAAAAGTCTCGGATTTCGACGAAACCAGTTTCATCGGATCCGTAATGTGATATTATTGTAAGGTTTCAAATTTCAAGTCGATTGGATTTACCGTTTGTCCTGTACAAATTAAAACGCCTAGAAAATCGCTTAAATCGGTTTAATTCAAATTGAACGTTTATTGCCATAACTCGCACATACTTCCGAATTAGCTTCCGAAACCTGTTCCATTGTGTCCGAAACGCGGGATAAACCCTAGAAACGCTGGTTACGGCGCGTAAATCGGAGTTCGAAATTTCCGGGATGAATAGTGTCGTTCAAAATTCTATAAATAGACCCTTCACTCAAGAAAATTAAAAGATTCTAAACCTAACCCTAATTTTGAACTGCAGCCGGCCCCAACAAATGAATGGCCAGTATTTCTTCTCCTTCCTCCCTCGATTACTCCAAATCCGTCGACAATTAGCCTTAGGTTTCAACTAGAGAATTGAAGAGGACATCAAGATCTACAAGTTCAACGGTGGAGATCGTGTTTGGAGCGACGATGGGGGAGATATGGAGCCGCGTGCGTGGGCTGTTCATGGACGTGCGCGCGCATCACGAGGTGGCCGAGTGCTACCATGGTCAGGCCGAGCATGGAGGGGGTCAAGAGCTTCCTATTGCAAGTGGTTTGATCGAGTTTCGTCGAGAAATGAAGATGCAAATTCAAACCCTAATCTATATGTGATGGGTTTGGGTGGAGCGGCTTTGTCTGTAGATGGTTGCGTGAGTTGGGGGAGAAGAGCACGAACGGTCACAATGGGGAGATGTTGGATCTTGCGGCCAGGAACGTGTAGGTTTGAAAATTATAAAATTTAGTTGTAAATTGTAAATATGCTGAGTGTTGCTGTAAATGATCATTGTGTTGATTATTTGTGATAGGATCGTTTATTTGATCGTCTATCCTGGTGATCATTTCTATGATCATTTGTTGACCCAAAAGCATGGCTTTTGTATAAAGTATGTTTTTGTGGACATGACTTCGTCGAGCCTCACACCCCGTGAATGGTCAAAACAGGAAAGTTGCGGCAAGGTTATGAGGGGTAGCGCCCTTTAGGATGTGTGCATTTCCTTCTGGAAAAGGGTAGTATCATGGTATGGAGCCCAAATATTTACTCATGTTGAAAACACTTTGTTATGATTGTGTGAATTGATTACGAGCGCTCGGTGAAAAGGTCCCAAAGGACCGGGGGATGGCATATTCGGTCAGTTGTTACTCAGTCAGGGGTAACCCGGCCTTGTGTTGGTAGAGATCCGGTTTGGTTCTCGGGGATGTCCATCCAGAGGCATTCTCATGTGGCAATGGGAAGTTCCTTGGCCTGATCATTCGTTGGAAATCCAAAGAAACAATACGAGACTTGTACGGTTTTAGTTGTAGAACCTGCTATGGAATGTGGCGGTAACCTGCTATTGAACATAGTTAGCTATAGTAGGCATAGTTCGGAATGTCTATGCTGGCTAAGATTTATATTCTACTTTCGAAATGAATTTTTCTCTACACTATGCACTAGTAATAATATCAAATGTTCTTTTTAATACGTATCAAGCATCTTTGACTATCATAAGGAGAAATCTCCTCCGATTCTGCGTTTGCATTGTGTGTGTGTGCGGGAGGCCTTATGGTAGTCTCATTTTTAAAAGCATGGCGAATTGATTTTAAAAATATCTCTCTATTTTGATTTTAAAGTAAATAAACTGTTTTGAGTTCCCACACCAGTCACATGACTTACTTGGAGTTTATTGTTTTCCTTCCTAAACTCTGGGTGCCCACCAATTTCCACACGGGCAGTTAAGAGTTAGGTATATCAGGATATTCTGGATATTCTGGAGTTGCTGGATGCAAGATGGATGGCATGGCGTATTACTAGTTTATATAGTATTTCTTTTTCCGCTGCACTGTTGTTGTTGTTGTTGTTGTATACTCTGATGATATGATGAAATGTAATGTGTAAAATGTAATAACTGATATAGTTCTTTGTTTAAAGATTATTCATTTATTATTATATGTTGTTCCGCTGCGAATTGTGAGATTCTGATGTTGTTCTGTTGTTTTCTGTTCCGTCCTATTTTAAAAATTCTCTATTTTCCTCTATTTCTTTTCCCTCTATATTTCTCTTTTCTATCCTATTTTTTCTATTTTCTTTCTATTCCGTTCTATCTTCTATTTTCTCTATTTTCTATCTTCTTATCCCTTCTTCTTTCTTTTCTTCTTTTTAAAACCCATAACTATTCGGTTTTTCGGCAACGAAAAATTTACGTACGTTACATCTGGTATCAGAGCTTATGGTTAAGCGACAACCATGGTTCTGTTGGGTATTACTCATTAGAGATAGAGTCAGGAGTGCTCTAGATTGAGTTTGAGTGTAATAATAGCTATGAGAGCGTATTTGATAGTGAATATAAAATTGTTTTGTATTGTGTTGACTTATCGGTTGATTGTTTATAGATTTCGGTCGATGTAGTCTAGCTAACTATCGTAGAAAGGGGTTTCTAAACTCTTAAACAAGATAAATCGACATAATATTGTTTTAAATTGGGTAAATGAAATAATTTTACCTAAGTATATTTTGTATATGAAGGAATAATTTTTCAGAATTATTAAAGTGTATATAAGTTGATTGTTTAGTTATTTGAATAATCTAAATAAAAGAATAATTGTATAAGCAAAAAAATTATAAGAATTGAATTATAATTAAAGTGATTTACAATTGTGAAATAAACTTATATATATAAGAAGTGAAACTATATGAATATATTTATGAATATGAGTTGTAATAAAGAAATGAAATTCAACTTTAGAAGTTGAATTGGATTGAATATAAATCAATTAAATGTAAATTTAAGTTGATATGGAATAATGGATATAAATGTTAATTCATTAAAATCTAATGTTATTGGAAGTTGAATAATTGAATGAATATAAGCAAAGGAAATTTGGTTGAAATAAATATACATTGATTGTTATATGATTGTTAGATGATTGTATAAAATTCATTAAGTGTAAATGAAAGTAAATTAGTGAAATTGGAAGCTATGAAATAGAATTCAAATTGAAAGTAAATAAATTTGAAATGAAATGAATTTGAATTGAAAGTGAACCAACTTGAATATGAATTAGTGAATATAAACTAATTGAGAATGAATGTTAGTAAAAACATCAACTGTGAATGAATCGAATGTGATTAAATTGAAAACCTATTTCATTGGATATGAATGAGAATATGAACATTTGTTGGTTATGAATGTTAGTTGGTTGATGGTTGAATATATATTGCTATTGAATGCATTGTTATGATAGCATATATAGTTGTTATGGAGATATATGTTGTATATTGAGATTATTTTCATATATGCATATTCTCATGTGTTTGTTGAGTGATTAGTAGGTGCGGATCGCGTTTGCTTCGCATTTGGAGCTCGCTTTCGCGCTATATTAGCCGTATATGCTTGCTAATAAAATAATAAGGTACATATCTCGGATTAAATACCGTACTTTTATAATTTTTTCCCTACGGGATGCCTCATTACTTGATGAGATGTATATTTGTGATACATATACTGTCATTTTTTTTCGGATCGAGCCGCGCAAAGGAGACTATGGCGAATTTTTCCGAAAATTTAAGGCGTTAGAAAAAAAAAATTGAGAAAATTGGAAAGTTTTGAAAACTTAAACTTTGATTTTGGAGTTGAAAGTTAAACAATAGTAGTTATTTTTGAAAAGATAACTAAGTATGATTTGAAAACCTAGTAAAGTATTGTAAGGAATTTAATTATGAATTTTGGAAAATTAATAAATTCTGTAACTTTTCTTACTTAATAATTTCGAGGACGAAATTCTTTTAAGTGGGGAAGATTGTAACGACCCAGAATTTTTAATAATTAAAATTTGAATATTTAATTAATTTTAAATATTAATAAGTGAAATTATAAGTCAAATAAATTTTTATTTGAATTATTGAATTTAATTGGATAATTAAATCGATAATTTAATACGTTAAATTATGGAAATAATTGAAAATTGAGTTAAATATGATTGAAAATGATTTGTAAAATTTTATTTTATCATATTGAAGTTAGAACGATATTTTAGAACTTTTAAAATTGGATTAAAAGTTAAATTGTGAAAATTTAATATTTTAATATTTAAATCGACTAGTGAAAATAGTCAATTTTTGAACAGTCTCAGAATTGAACAAAACCAGTTCCATTGGATCCGTAATAGTTAGTTATTACCGGATTTCAATTTTCGTGTCAATCGGAGCTATCGTTTGATCGTGGCAGCTCGAAACGCATCGATTTATTTTTAATATTAATTTAGCGAGTTAAAATAGCCATTTTTCAAAAAGTCTCGGATTTCGATGAAACCAGTTTCATCGGATCCGTAATGTGATATTATTGTAAGGTTTCAAATTTCAAGTCGATTGGATTTACCGTTTGTCCTGTACAAATTAAAACGCCTAGAAAATCGCTTAAATCGGTTTAATTCAAATTGAACGTTTATTGCCATAACTCGCACATACTTCCGAATTAGCTTCCGAAACCTATTCCATTGTGTCCGAAACGCGGGATAAACCCTAGAAACGCTGGTTACGGCGCGTAAATCGGAGTTCGGAATTTCCGGGATGAATAGTGTCGTTCAAAATTCTATAAATAGACCCTTCACTCAAGAAAATTAAAAGATTCTAAACCTAACCCTAATTTTGAACTACAGCCGGCCCCAACAAATGAATGGCCAGTATTTCTTCTCCTTCCTCCCTCGATGACTCCAAATCCGTCGACAATTAGCCTTAGGTTTCAACTAGAGAATTGAAGAGGACATCAAGATCTACAAGTTCAACGGTGGAGATCGTGTTTGGAGCGACGATGGGGGAGATATGGAGCCGCGTGCGTGGGCTGTTCATGGACGTGCACGCGCATCACAAGGTGGCCGAGTGCTACCATGGTCAGGCCGAGCATGGAGGGGGTCAAGAGCTTCCTATTGCAAGTGGTTTGATCGAGTTTCGTCGAGAAATGAAGATGCAAATTCAAACCCTAATCTATATGTGATGGGTTTGGGTGGAGCGGCTTTGTCTGTAGATGGTTGCATGAGTTGGGGGAGAAGAGCACGAACGGCCACGATGGGGAGATGTTGGATCTTGCGGCCAGGAACGTGTAGGTTTGAAAATTATAAAATTTAGTTGTAAATTGTAAATATAAATCGTGTAAACTTCAAATATTTGTAACTTTTTCATACGAGGTCGAAAACGCGCGAAACCAGTTGCGTTGGAATCGTATGGACGAGCACTACGCGATGAAATTGGATTGGAGTCGTTTGGAGTTAGTGAGAATTTTGGGTAAAATTAAACGTCCGTTTAATTTTATTCGAAATAAATCGCTAAAAAGAAATTGAAACCAAGGTGAGAACTTCTCACTCAATCGAATCAGTTTCGATTTTATTTTTAATAGTTAGATTTAAAATATTTGAATGCATGTTTGAATGATGATTGTATCTATGGATTGTTAAAATAGACATTATGCGCCGTTATTAAGCGGATGTTATTTATTAAAAACATATACCGCGAATATTTCATAAACAGTGAAATTGGTATTATATATAATATCAATATATATATATTGGCATATGTATATATTGCAGTTATTGATTTCCCGCATTTTTTGTTTAGCGGATGAGACCCTATTACGCCGTTATTAAGCGGATAATATTTTAAATCCCATATACCGCGATAATTTCGTACTGGAGCGAAATTGGTATTGTGCTAATGTTTGTGGATGCAGGAAAACAGGTTGGAGGGATCCAACTGGATTCCTCAACAGTTTTTATTTGATTTCAGATATTTTGATATTTGATGGATTATCATATCGATATATGATATCGTTGTAGTCGTGATTGACTATTTGGTGTGTAGCATCATTGGACCAAATTTGGAAATTTTAAAATGATTTCAAAGTGATTTTTGAAAGTATACGTTTATAAAATATTTTTGGAATTGATCCATTTTAAATAAATAAACGTTATAATTTTTAAAGTTATAGAAATTATGATTTTTGAGAAATATAGTTAAAAACTGATTTTTGAGAATATGATGCTAATGATTTTATAAAATAGTTAAATCGGAATTTTTGAATTTATTATGAAAAGTTGAAATATAGGATTTATAAAATTTAATTATTTTATGAATCAAAAGGATGAAGTTTTTAAAGGAATTTGAAGACGTTTTAAAAGAATAATATAAATTGATTTATATTAAGAGATTTATAAATGGATATTTATAAATTGAAATATAGACATTATAAAACGAGTTTTTATAAGTGTTTGAATGAAGTGAAA